>VDFB02000008.1:54999082-55393458 GCA_007258455.2 Sequoia sempervirens | reverse complement strand
CTTTATAATTTTTCTTGCTTATATATATTTACATATTTATTATATTTTTTAGTTTTTCATATATTTATATTATTTCTTTTTCTAATATATTTTTTACTTTTATTTTTCATTTATAATTTTATTAGATAGCCGGATTTATATTATTACTTTTATATTCATATATTTAAGAATTACATTTACTTTATAATTTTTCTTGCATATATATTTACATATATTCATATAATTTTTACTTTTTAGTTTTTCATTTCTTTATATTATTTATTTTTCTAATATAATTTTTACTTTTATTTTTCATTTATAATTTTATTAGATAGTTGGATTTATATTTTTACTTTTATATTTTTCATTTATTTTATTTTATTAGATAGTTGGATTTATATTATTACTTTTATTAGATAGTTGGATTTATTTTATTTTTTTCTAATATAATTTTTCTTTTATATATTTGTCTTATATATATTTCTATTTAGTTTCTCATATATAGATATATAGTTTCTCATATATATATTTATATAATTTATTTTCTTGGGGCCTTTTTCCTTTATATTTATCTGATTTATTTTTACTTTTATTTTTATTTTCATTTTGGTCTCTCTTTTGCTTATGTGATTTTGATTGTTCTTTATTAATTGGATTTATTTTATTTATTTTTATTTAATTTTTCTTATATATATTAATATTTAGTTTTTCATATATATTTTTAGATATATAGTCTATTGGCTTGGGGCTTTATTCCATTTTATTTATTTAATTTATTTGTGGTTTGTGTCCTTTGTCTTTGAACTTTTTCGTTCTGGTTTAATGCTTTTGATTGGGTACTTTCATTTACCTTGTTGTTACTTTATTCTTTGTCCTTTTCACTCTTAGAGTTATGTTTGTTTTAGTTTATTCTCTTTTGCTTGTTGTTCCTCTTTTTTGTTTCCCCCCCTCCTTCTTAATGTATTTTTGCTTAATTTATTGTTTCGCCTCTTTGAACTCTTTTAGTTTTTCATGAGCTTCATCTTTGTGTTTTGAACTCTATTGTATTTATCATGTTTTCTTATTATCATTTTCATTTTGCTTTATTATGTCTTCTCCTTGATTTGTGTGTAACTCCTCTCCTTTTTAGGTGGCTTGGGTCTGCAACAATTCATTTCTCTTCCTTATGCTCTCTCTCATCCTGATGATGGATCATGGAGTGTGATCCGAAACGTCAATGACAAAAAACTCAAACACAATCAAAACCAGAAGCAAAATTGATCATTGCATGCTTTGACAGATTCTATTTGCAATGGGGTATTTGTTGTTTTGAAAGCAAGATGCTAACCCATCATTAGGTATGTGGATACTGTCACTTGTAATATTTTCATCTGCAAGAAAGCCTTCTCTGACAAAGATAGATGACCCTAGTTGATAAAGTGTCTTAGCTTCATTGTCATGTTGGACATATTCCTAACTGATATCTTTGGTCTGATGTGTGACATGTAGGTTCAAATGATTCTGTTGGTGCTTCCAAGGAAATTTCAAAGCCATCATTATGTTTAGTGTCATAGAGTCCAATGATTTTAGCTATAACTTGATCATATGCAAGCATGTCCCTAGTGGAAGATTCTTGTTTTGGAGGAATATCATCTATGTGTCCCATGGAGGCAAGTGTCTCGTTGTGGGAAGTGTCAATAGTCGAGACCTTTATAAGGTTGGAAAATGTTTGATCATGAATGGCGTAAAGGTCAAGGAGTGGATCATTTTGGACTTCTTGGTCAATGGTAGGTGTACTTTGGATGCCATGATTGTCTTGACAGAATCCTTGAATGGAGTGAAAGATAGGGTCATGGGATGGACTACCTTGTTCTTGACATGAGGGTGACATTATAAGGTCATGCTTTGGGATTTCATTTTGACATGTATCCTCAAGTTTATTAAATGGGATTTGACTTTGAGTAATGACATAATTTTCATGACTAGATGTGGCTTGTGAGGGGGTGATTTGAAAAGGATTAATGGACAAAGGACTAGAATAGGACGTGGGAACTTGGACTGGACTAGTATATGAAGGACTAGGATAGGACATGGGGACTTGGACTGGACTAGCATGTGAGGGACAATGATAGGACATGGAGTCTTGGACTAGATATGTCATGGAGTCTTGGACTAGATTAATTATTGAAGGACAAGGATATGACATGGAGACTTCGACTGGATTGGTGTAAGGTTGATTGTAATAGGACATTGAGACTTGGGCCGGATCGATATGGTATGATGTGGGGACTTGACATGAGTTGGTAGATGGTTGATAAGGCATGTAGACTTGGATGGGATTGATAGGTGAAGATTCAGAATATGACGTGGAGGTTTGGAATGGACTAGTGGACAGTTGGCTTCCCTTGTCAAGGTTAGGATAAGGGTGATAAGTGGACGTTTGTTGTGAATTACTGGTAGGATTTATGTCAAGTGACTGTTGATGGTGAGGTTAGACTAATGGAGGTGGAAAAGTATTTATGTCAAAGCCTCATGGTAACTTAGCCCCTTGGTCCAAAAGCATGGCTAGATACCTTTGAGGGTCGCGTAAGACTGAGTTTTCTACAAAGGAGACTATATCAAAATTTTGTGTTGTGGCTTCTAAGTCTTCTGCATATACTCGTCCATTTTGGTCTCTTTGTATGAATGGTTCAGAAGGGTTTCGTGATGAAGATGGCATGCTCATGGAAGATTGCATGTTCATGTTGTGAAATGGGTCAAAAAAAGTCCAATGTTGGTTTGTGTCATAAGTGTTATTATCAATGTTGGGATTGAAATCTTGTCCAAAGTTTTCCATTTGTCCTCTTTGTCTTTGAAGCCTAGTCTCAACAATAAAAAGGGATTGCTCAGATAAGGATGATGAGAATGACAACTAAATGTGAGGATGATGACAACCTATGGTTTTTGGATTTTCGATAAGGATGAAAATGCAAGACTATGTTTCCTAAAATGTCGACTAGGATGACTAGGTGATGATAATGTTTGTCTAAGGAAATGATTGATGTAAGATGACAAGGTAATCAAAGCCAAAATTTTGACTGAGGAATAAGATGATAATGTTTGACTAAGGACTTAATGTTATAAATACAAGGTCTAGGTTCAAAATGATGACTAAGATGAACAATGCAAAGTCTAAGTTCAAAATGAGGACTGAGATTGTTTTCTGATGTTTTGTTGAAAAGTCTGAGTTGTCTAAGGTCGATTGTTTGTGTCCATATTTGTGAATGTTGTGTATATTGTTTGAAAATATAGAAAAGACTTGACAGGCACAATGTTTTGAATGTAAGAAAGTGCACATAAGACAAGCAGAATCCTAGGTTAGGCCAGGACAATATTCGGTAGATTCCACGTGGGTTTCCCCAACCGCATATCTGTAGCATGTGAATTCAGAAGCTTGGCTGCACAGGCTCCCCCTTACAGTGCACTCTCTTCTCAGGCCAACCAAGCTTCCAACCCCCATAAAACTCTCATGGCAGATTGATCACCTCTACCACAAACTGTGAAAGTGTGGATGCCTTCACATCGACCGGTGCTGCGCTAGCAAATAGAAGGTTTTTGGCTTACTACACAAAGGTGTTTAATTCGGGACCCCCGTTTGAGTGGCCATACATGGGGCAAGAGATTAATCACCAATTAGGTGGCACTCTAGCCTGAAGTGGTTAAGCTCAACAGGGTTTAAGGGAGTACTACTTTGTCTGTATGACACATCTGCACTCGTAATCTTAGGTTTTCCCTTAAGATTCACATTTATGTACCGATCGGGGGTAGCTTGGCCTTAGCTCCGTTGCTAGTTTGAGTCGTGTTGGGGTGATGAAATCCCCAGGCAAGCCCAATTTCTAAAGTTAGTAACCATTTCTCTTACACCCAAGATCGCCTGAAAGCGTAAGGGGAGAGGATACTCTGATATACTAAGTCGTGGGGTTAATAACATATAAAAATGGGTCTGGTTTTATGATCACTGATTTTTCACAAGGTGAGAGCATACTCACCTACCATTTTGCAAACACACTCAGACATAGTAGAAAGACAAGTTCATTTTAATTGCACCAAAGGAAATGTGTATTATACTAAAAAATACAAACACATTGTTTTGATGTTTAGTCTTTGACGTTCGAACCTGCAAGACCACACATTAGTAGTTTGATAATGATCTTCGACTATCGATCTAAAAAAATAGTTAGATGCGTCATTTTTTTCCACTTGATCCAATGTTTCCTTTGAAGTTTTTATTTTCTACACATGCACAAAACCAACAACAAACCCTAACAAGATAATTGATCACTACTATTAGAGGGTTAGCTAGTCAAGACAAATATGATTTTTAGAAGAAAAAAATTGATAGTAAAATTAAAAATACAAAGAATAAAGCCTATCTAAAATCGCAAGAGGTTTCCAAAAATGTAAGTAAATCAGAAAAATTTGCTGTTTTGCACCTAAAATTAATTTTTTATGAAAAATCATAAAAAAATTATAAAAAATACAAACCAGCTCTAAATTTTTTTATTTTTGGACTGGAGTCGTCTGATTTCATCCCAAATCTGCAAAAAAAAAATTGTGAGCAGATCTACAAGTTTGGGTGAGATATAATAAAATCTTTGTTAAATCCCAATTTTAAAAGATCTATTGTTTGACTAATAATTTCACATCCAAATTTAAAAGATAAAGAATAGACCCCTATTAAAATTTAGAGAGCTTTCCAGAAAGGTAAACATATCTGAAAAATTCAATTATTTTCTCTCGAAATTAATTTTTCATGAAAAATAGCAAAAAAATTATAAAACATTAAAAACAGATCCAAAAAATCTGATTTTTGGAATTAAAGTGCGTGATATTTTCTCCAAGCTGCAAAAATAATTTTGTGAGAAAATACGCAGCCGTTTGAAAGTTATGGTTGAATCTTTGGAAACTAGGGCTTTATCCACAATGATGCCAAACCTGCAACAAAAAGCAAACAAGACCTGCAACAAGAAGAAACCAACTCCAAGAATTGCTCTTTATTTGTCCAAATATCTCAGGTTCACCAATGTAACTGTGGATTTCTTTTAGGTTTAAGATTAGGAGTGTTAACAAATCAATGAAGACAAAGAAACCCAAAGACCTATCGAGTACAAAGGAAACTAAACAATAAACAGTTATACCTGTAAATCGAATTCTCCATGATTACCTCCATAGTACCTTCTACCTTGCTAGTTGACGTGTTGCCCTCAGATCGAATGTGCGAGCAATCCTTGATGAAGTCCTACACCAAGCTTTGAAGGATTTGATCAAAGTCTACCTATGCCTAAATGAATAAGAATGCCTATGCCTAAAGATGTCAAAACTCAATGAAATATGCTAACAATTGCTATGAAAATTCTAAGTGTGCAAGTGCAAGAGTGTATAATGTGTCTGTGTGTATTCAAAAAATGAGAGGAAAATGACATTTTATAGAAAATGCCATTTTGAATGGACGAATGAGATGAGAGATTGAGAAAATGCCCTAGAATCAATGGTTAAGATTTGAAATGGCAACTCTCAATTAGGGTTAAGGAAAAATGCTCAAATGTGTGAATAAGATTTAATTAAATAAATTAAATCAAAGATAAATGTGATAGTTGAGATGAAATTAGCAAAAATCAAAAGATAAGAAGATGGGATTTTAGAGAATTAGTAATTTTAGAAATTACTTGATTTGTAGAAGAATATTTCCATTTTGAATTAAATTAATTCAAAATATGGATTGAGATAATGAGTAAATTTTGAAATTAATTACATCAAATATGTGATCTTGTGAGATAATGAGTAATTAATTTTTGAAATTAATTACTAAAAGAAGAATCAGTAATAACTATGTGAGACATTTTCAAATAAATTGTTTTATTTAAAAATAAGGAAATGTCACATACAACAATTAAATAATTAAAAATAATTATTTAATTTAGAAGAAGTGGTTAATTAATTAAATAAATTAGCAAATCTATTTAATTAAAAGAGAGGATTTAGGAATTAGTGACATATTGAATAAATATATTAAAATATATTTATTTGATAATCAAGAGGACATTAATGACCAAGATTAATTAAATAAAATGAGAACTTTATTTAATTATGAGTTGACTTTAGATAATTAGTGATGCATTAAATAAATATGATTTATTCATTTAATAATCAGGAAGAATAGAAGACCTTGAATTAATTAAATAACTATGAATTATTTAATTAATAGTTGAAGATAGGTTAGGAACATAATTAAAGTGTCATAATTATGCTAGGACGAAAAGTGGTAAAAATGAAACTTGCAGGCCTAGGTCATTTTTAGGTGTCTACGCATATAACAACATTATTTTTGTCATAAGAATTCTTATCAATAATTCCTTACACCATTAATACCAAAAACTTAACCAACAATACTTAGTGATCCGTGCATACATTCACATAAACCTTCATTCATGTTAATACATATTTAACTCATTCTTTGAACAAGCTTAATAACAATGAATAAACATTCAATGAAAGACAAGAAGTTGAATAGAAGTAGCCTTTGATTCCTTTGAATTCATAATCCATGCAAAGTATACAATAGAGAATGCTAGCCTTGAATATTTTTCCATTTATATTCCAAAATATGGTAGTACTGTTACCATAGTCACCATTACAAAATTCAAAAGATACTTAGAACCTAGAATAGACTTAATTTTCTATTATTTAAACCTAGTTACAAAACTTCTCTAATATCAATCTGCTAGAAACCTCATATAATTGGCCTTGAATTCCCTTTTATAAGAACAAGGGAGCAAAACAAGCTTTAGCCAAATTGTACACCTACATAATGTTTTTAATTGAAAATCACATTTACATTCAAAGGAAATTATATTTTCCAAAACTCTGAGGGAGAAGTTCACATAAGATAAGAACCATTTCTCATTTGTTGATGAAGATTCTCTCACCTTCCAAAAGCCTCTTTAGTTGGTGTCGATTATTCTTTCCGCAAGCAATGCACTTGTTCCACGTGCTGCCAAAACTTGCAGATGAAAAAGCATAAAATGAAGAAAGCAGAAAAAACCAAAGCACCTCCACATTTGCATTCCATGTCATCACATTTGAGCTTGAGAGTACAATATTTGAACGTTGATATATCTAAGGCCTTATCTGTACTAGTTTCAGGCCATGTACATTACTTCTCTTGTTGAAACCTCTATTGTTACAGATATAAGACCAAAATTTCCACCACCACTCACAACTACAAAAACCAATAAGTACAAGATTTCAACTTACTTGGACTTCTAGAGCTCAGATTCTTCCCCAGTAGGCCAATTAAACCCCATTGTGGACAAAGATTTTAGAACCCTATGGCTTTCTTGCACTTCTAGGGTTTTTCACCTAAAAGGAGAAAGATGGGCCAAAATGGGCAATGTCCCCACTCAAAAATAATGAAAGTATGAATGAAATATGCCTAAATGCAATGTCCTAATCCAATGAACTAATTAAAGAAATGACTTATTAATGTAAAACATAAGAAATGCAAGTTGTTTGAAAACACAGTATTATATGCAAAAACACCTAGAAAGATGAATAGAAATGTAATCAAACTAGAATAGAAAATAAAAATAGAAATCATGAACTTTGAAATGTGTTGAGGATTGTAAATGCTTCTAATTCTAAAAATTTGGCCTATTGGGACACTTCCGCCATTTTGGGCGACCTAGTCCTAGATCTGGAAAACTGCATTGGAGCCTGTTTTAGCCAAATGGGTGTCCAAATCTACAAAAAAAATTAAAAAAAGGTACAATGGGACTAAGTACAGTAGTGACTTAGTCCACTTCTAAATTTCTAAAAATTTGAAAGTGGAAATGGAAGCCCTCAGTCTGCACTTTGGTTCCTGACAGTTGTCTGGTTCTAAAACTCTAATTTTCAGCACTGTAATTGACTTGTTGTTGATGTTTTGACTTAGGAAAATAAGGAGATGTATTCAACAACTTTGAAAACTATTCTTCAACATTATTTCCAAGCCTTCAAGATGTCTAAATTTGCAAACACATAAGGAAAGAGATAAATGTTGGATGTTAGGGCATGGGGGTTTGCCTTGGTCAAACCCCTTTTTAGATAATTAAACCAAAATGAAGAAATAATGTAATGAAGCATGAGATAATGTAATTGGAGACTTTCCATGATAATATATCTTGAATTTCTATAGCAAAAGATGAAGAATCTGCCCTTGAATGTCTAAAAAAGCTATCTTGATGACTTGAAATGTTAAACTCGTAGCTTGCTTGACTTGAGATAGAAGATAAATGATGAATAAGATGAATGATTTATGAATTAGGGTTTAGAATCTTGTATTTATAGGAAATTGACCTAATTTTCCCATTAATTTGATCCCCAAGGCCGACATGAAGGAAAAATAAACTTAAAATCCAATTTTTTCCACTCGAACCTTGAAAATAGCCCAAATGGGACTAAGTCACCAAGTTGGGCTACTTAGTCCCACCTGGATGGGACTAATTCACCCATATGGGAAACTTTGTCCCACAGGGGTTATTTTTCCAGCTAGATTGTCGGGGAGTAAAGAAATTAGGTATTTATGTTGTTCTAGTCAGTTCTTTGATCAAAATAAGCCACAAGATGCACAATATGGGGCCATAGGGGCCTATTAATGTTGATGTAAAGGGTAATTAGGGCTAAGGACACAAATTTCAATGTGAAAGTGTGATTAAATACACCTTACAATATTAAAATTAGGTCCACATAGCCTAGAAAGGAACAACATCCAATGTGAATGTGTAAGACACATTACAACACTAGATTCGAATTAGGTTTAATTTACAATCCTTATAGATTAATGTGAGAATTTCATTAAATATATTTTATAATGTTGAATTAGGGTAAAAATATGTTCATTAGTCTAGAAAAGCGTGAAAGTCATTTACAACACTTTACAATAGTTTTACAAGACATCACTAGATGTATTTTATTCAGTTTGCAAGGGTCCAAGACCTAGTGTGGAGGTGTAAAAAACCTCACAACACTAAACCAAGGCCTCATTAAGTCCAATTTATTGTTAATTATTCCTAAATCAAGCAAGGACAAAGGGATACCTTTTCCATGTCCACACCCATAATCTCATCTGGCTTTTTCTTGTATGGGCTATATTTGATCACCACTTGATTTGCATCTTTGTCAAACTCCTCGAGGAAGATTCCTATGTGGGTTAAATTATCCATATTTTTTCAACATGTGCACATCTACTCCATCACATGTCAATTTGGATTGAGTTGGGGTATGTGCAGGATCATGATGGGCCAAAAAGTGACAATATGATGGGTATGTGGCTGACAACTTTTTTTACCCAAAATTGATGAAACAAAAAAGGTTTTTAAAGGAAATTATCAGCTTTCCACCAATATAAATTATGCTTTAATTTTAATTTAATAAGTAATTATTATTCATTTTCTATTCAAATTATGACTAAAGTCCTAATTGATAGACTCATTGAAAAACATCTATAGCTTTCAAATAGTATCACATTTTTTGAATCCAAAACAAGTGTCACATTCTATGCTTCACATAATATAGGATTAAAAAAAAAAAATTGAATTTCATGAAGTTTTGACCAAGGTAAGGTGGTCAGACATATGAGTTTTTTATATTTTTTAAAAGTTGTAATAAAAATTTATAATTAATTGTTTACTTGGAAAAAATTACAAAAAAATATGCATCACATCAGGACATGAGTCCTCTACTTATATCTAAAATATTATAAAAAAATATTACCATTTTATTGTGGTTAGGGTGTTCAGACAGACACCTACTTTTTATTTTTTCCCTAAAATTTAAGTACTACTGCATTGAAATTTCAAATTTTCACCAAATAGATTTTTTTTATAAAGAAACCTAGTAGTTTAGAAACTAAATTCAATTTTCTACAAATTCTATTCTTACATATTTTTGAAATAATATAGATAAATTATTCAAATTTTTACGTCAAGTTGCCCAACTCTGATTTTTTTGATTTTTTTGCCACTTAAGGGCCTATTTTTTCCATGATGATCTTGCACATACCTATTGCTATTACCTTATTGGCTTGGTCCTTCCATTCTTGCAGAGATTTAACTTCACCATTTTCATCTAAAATATCAGGAAGCAAACTGAAGCTCCACTCATCAAACCTCTTCACCAATTCCCTAATCTTCATTTCTTGAGGCTCAATCAACCCTTGGGAATCCATTATTGCATTAAAAATCCTGAGGGTTGGGACAATTTTGGAAGGATGATTAGCATCATGTGATGACCCAATGGCCATATCTCTCAATATTTATGCCTTGCAGATCCATCTGTCAAAATTTCTTATTGCATCAAACATTGAGGAATATTTAGAATGAATTCTTATTAACTCCTCTCAATCCCTTTATTTAAGCATTCTAACACCATAGTCACAATCTTTAAGTTGCTTACATCAATTAGCTCATCCTACTACTAACATATATCCTCATAAATTTTTAACTTTTCCATTAAATTCTCCTTGGTTATCTCCTTTGTTTGAGGTGCATCTAAAGTATCTTGACCTTATAGTGCAATTGGCACATCCTCAAATTCAGGACGCATAACTTCAGTGGGAATTGGAGGTGGTGAAAGAATTGGAAAAGATGAAAAAAGTTCTTGTGGGGAAGGGGGAGAAAATAATGTTTCTTGTGATGGCCCTGGCTAGATGGATTGAAATTTCTCATTCCATAAGGCAATTTACAATTGGATCTCTGCAATTTTCTGTTGGCTCACATTATATTCAGCTACTATATTGAGTTAAATTTTATTCTGAATTTATCCCTTTCCTCAGTCAAGGATTCAACTATGGCTTTAGTAAATTGAGCTACATTTACATTCATTGTAGCTACTTTAATGGCTAAGGTGTTTGGAACCCTTTTGATTATCAACCCTCCTCTAACTTCACTAGCCAATTCTACAACCTATAGCTTATTTGTGCTTGGAGCTAAATCCCAAATGGCTAATGTGTGCCATTGGGAGCTAAAGGTTGATCCCTGTAGGGCCAAAGTAACTTCCTCCTTTGTGCTAAAGATGGGAGCATCATGTCTTTTGACTGTGTCAAATACTATGGACGATGCCAAATCCCATTCTAATAACAATAAAACACCACTTTTCCTAGAAAGTTCCCTACCCTCGGCTATAGTGATGTTCAAGTACTTGGTCCTCATCTCATTGTAGACCTCATCCTCTATAACCATTTTAGGAAATTTAGGGCTCTTACTTGCCTTCTTCTCAACTTCCATCACATATTCATCTTTCATTTCTCTCCATACATATTCTTGGAATGCTTTTTTTTTTAAAAAGGCATCACCATCCATGAATCTCTCACAAGATTTAGCCCTCACATCTTTTGCATTGTTTATCCCACTCAAATCTACCTTGCTCAATATAAGGCTCAAATTTTGTGGCAGTACACTTCTTTGAGGGGATGACATTCCTTTCCTTATTTCATCTTCAATAACAATAATTTCATCATTTGAATCATCAACAAGGTAATCAACTAGGCCAACTAGTTCAATCCTCTATCTTTTTATTGGTTGCTCCTTTGGAGGAGATGTTCCTCTTTGTTAATTTTATGATCAAATTAAGTGCACAGAAAATTAATTCAAAATTAGGCACAAGACACAATAGATACCCTGGGAAAACCCTCCTCTTGAGGAAGAAAAACCCAACAAAAAATCTCTTTCTTATATATAGAATAATGGCAACAATTCCTTTTAAAAAGAGGCCAATCTCAAAGCCAATCTACATCATCAATTCTAGATGCAACAATCTAACTTTCCTTGATATCAAATTCTGCTTCTTACATAAATTCACAATCTGCAATGTAATGCTCTTGAATTATTTGGCACTTGATTGAAGGATGAAATGAAGTGAGCTTGAATATATACATGATGGTGGAGAGGTCACACCTCTTCATGTGCAATGTCAGAATTCATAAGAAATATAACTACAAATAACATAATTCAATATACAAGGAATGTTGGCCTCTATGGAAAATCGTGCCTCCAAGAATAATCGAGCCTCTTAACAATAAACAAGTAATCATTATTTAGAAAATGATGTGGCCATTCATGAAATCATTCTTCACCAATTAAATAGCCAATCGACTATAATTTAATTGTCCTCTTTAATCGATCTGGGCTGGAAGAATATGATTGATGCTTCCATTAAACATTAACACTCCCTCTCAGCTAGGTAGGATACTTCCAGCTACACAAGACATATCACCTCATCGTGATGTCTACCACAATGGCTACACCCATACGTGAAAAGAAGGATATCACCTCATCATGATATCAGATATCACCTCAATGTGATATCAACCATAATGGCTACAACCATGTATGGTATGTACAAGTGTTCATCACGTACGTGATGTTGTCACCTCAACATGACTTTCACCATGGCTCTCCTAGAGGGTGAAACACAAGTACAAGGAAATCATCACAAACTCTCTCATGTGATGTTGTCATGGAGTCACGCACATGAAATCCACCATAGGTCTCCTAGAGGGTGGAATCAATGGATTTCACCTCGAACTTATCTTATAGAGAAGAACTCATTAATCAATGGATTTCACCTCGAACTTATCTCATAGAGAAGAACTCATTAATCAAGGGATTTCACCTTGAACTTCTCTCACAGAGAAGAACTCATTAATCAAGGGATTTCACCTCAAACTTCTCTCACAGAGAAGAACTCATTAATCAAGGGATTTCACCTTGAACTTCTCTCATAGAGAAGAACTTATTAAAGAGGAACACTAATATTGAGAACCCTTCTCAGTTAAGGTTATTTTCTCCACCATACCAAGCTTATCTCGAAAGTACACAAATTTTATCCTAGAGAGAAGCTTGGTGAGAATGTCTTCCATCTGCTCATCAGTGCTGATATACCTCAACTGAAATGTTTTCCTCAATAACATGTTTAGTTTTGTCATCAAACACTATATTGACAGAAGGATCCACATAGCTTAATTAACACAATGGATGACAGTCGACTCCAATGATTGTCCAACCAATCCTGGAAGGAGTTTCCAAAGCCACAGTGCTTCTTAAACTGCCACACATGCTGCAATGTATATGACCTCTACAGTGCTTAGTGCCATTGAAGATTGCTTCCTACTACATCAGGAGATCATCGCAGACCCCAAACTAAAATAACATCTAGAGGTGCTCTTCTGATCAACAACACAACCTGCCGAAACATAATCTGTATAACCATGTAGCTCCAGGATCACACCTGAAGAATATCTCAGTCCATATCCAACTGTCCCACGCAAGTATCTCAGGACATCTTTCGCTGCAACAAGATGTACCTACCTCAGTTCACACATGAACTAAATAAGTGCACTTGCTGCATAGTAGATTTTAGGCTAGTGTTAACTAGATACATCAAGGATCCAATCAACAACCTGTACATCATGGGATCCACTAGGTCTAAACTAGTTGCATCCCCCTTCAACTTGTTCAAGTTGGTTTCCATAGGTGTAGACATGGATTTGTAATCCATCCTACCAAATCTCTTCAAAATATCAATAGTAGGCTCCCTTTGAATCTTTAAGTACTTGTATCAACCTTCTAAACTTATCGTCCAAGATTTCCTGCAACACTTGCCTTAGATAAATGTTTTCCAGTGCACACCTCTGGTACTATAAAGAGTTCAAGGTTGACCTCCTCGACCTCATTGCAGATCATTCTATCATGAATAGGTTTGTGGAGCTACCAATGACAAATCCAGATGATAGTTTTGAGCAATTAGGATCTCAATAGCTGAAGGGATCCTCTAAGGGTTTAGCACCTAGCCTTGCAATATAGTAATCTTCACTTCTTCTCAGTGAGTTACAAAGCTTCGTCTTGATCCTTGCTTTAGAGATTGCAAAGAATCTTCTGGAAGTGAACTCCCTCTAGCCATCAACTCAATCTCATGGCTGCAAGTTGTGACTTCACGCTTGATCATTTCTTTGGTCGACATGACTTCCTCATAAGATGCCTCAAGCTTTTCATCACTAAGCAATCTATCATCACTTTCTTGCCCTTAGATCTTTCTGGAAGCATTATAGAGAAAGATTACTAACTGTTTATAACTATGCAAAGAAATATCAAGACTAGAATCATACAAGGTTTATTATCTTAGGTTATAGCATGAATACATAAGAATTTATGAACAATATTAAAACATGAATAAATAAATCAACCTATAAGTGAAACATGTAGAAAATATCAAAAGATTAGAATGAAGGGATAAAGAACTTATCTTTATTGAATTCTGAAATAGCTTTTTCTTCCATCTTTTACTCCTCTCGAGAGTGCTAAACTTAGCACAAAAAAAGATAATCTGCTCAATTCATATTTCTTAAATGCATTATGGAGTCAACATATACAACATAGAATCAGGCCTCTCAAGACACCATCATAGTCCATGCATAAAGAGAATATTATCGAAGTGATCATCCAATCGCAATTTGAAAATGCAGTTCTCTTTTCATCTCAAAGTCACACTCAGAGATCTTCACAATTAGCATGAACATATCAAAATTCAAGAGAAAAAATATATGATTTAAATAACCAATGTTAGAATTGCACAACTTAGCAAATTGAGATTTTACCCTAGATTTCAAAAGTGTAAACAAAGGAATACTTATCTCAATGAAATCAGAATCTCCTATTAAGTGTTACTTAAACAAGAATACATGAGACAACTCAACATGATGCTCGTCAAATCACCAGCCTGAGTGCATTCCTTTACTCTAGTCATTGGCCAAGGAGATGTGTTCTTCATAGATGTTTCAAGCAGGGATGCACCTCTAATCCCTTAGCAGTGGTGTTGCCTCTGTCTAATATCATGAGATGCTTCAAGTTTTATATACAACTTTGATCAAGAACCTTCTTGGACTATTGTGACACCTTGAAAGGGGACCCACCACAATAATTGAATAGACATAGATCCATATAAACCATGACAACGATAGAAGAGTTTCTCCCATCCTAGCCCAATGATTACTCAGAATTCACATGATTTTCTTTCCACCACTACACCTTTATCGACCAACACAAATCTTGTGATATATTTCTTCCAGTTATGGTGTGAGAACTATCTCAGACACTAGGTAGGGTGGACTCCTCAAACTTGAGCTACCTGTGCAATGGAGATTCCTTCTGTTGACCTTCCACAACTACGAAGAATGAAGTAAAGAGGATGTCACAATTATGATCGAGCATGAATATGGTGCAGATTGATGCCTGATGCAAGGTGGAGCTCTATTGATGTGCAGAAGAGGAACACTGAATGGGACCACTCACACAAGTAGTCTCTGTCTGACACGACAACTAGAAATGGATGGGAACACTCCCTATGAAAAATTCCTTCTTCGACGCTACCAGATGTGTTGGAAGTTATTTGGGTCACTTCCTTTCAACGAAAATGTCCTCCTGACCCGATTGGTGGCTATAAGGCTTCATAGATCACACTTCAATGAACATCTGTCACTCGTATGTAGATCGATATCTTTGAATCCTAATGCCACTTAAGGATTAAGATCATATGCAATGATATCACAATTTGCGCAAGACACAGCTCGAACGGTTTCACAGACTTAGAGGGGCTCAAACTGCGATATTGGAAAGAGCTAAATTTGACTTCCTCCTGGACATGGTCATGCAAAATTTGACAAGAGACACAACCTCTAGATTCAAAGGATGCGGTAAAAGTAACATAAGAAAATTGATCTTTTAGATGTCTCCCGAAGATAAATTATCGACTCTTCAAGTTATGACTTCTCTCTAGTTGTGAGAGCTCTGAAGAATAATATGCCATCACTTTTATCCTAACCTAACATTTCTAGTATAAGAGGCAACTAGCAAATTATGATGGTTTTTAGATTGCAATGATGACACAAAACAACAAGGAAAGATAATATTGTTGTAATAAAACATCTAATCGAGATCGTCTTCAAACCTGCTTTGATACCATGTTAATTTTATTATTAGATTAAGTGCACAAAAAATTAATTCAAAATCAGACACAAGACACATTAGATACCCTGGGGAAACCCTCCTGTTGAAGGAGAAAAACCCAACAATAAATCTCTTTCTTATATATAGAATAATGGCAAGAATTCCTTTTACAAAGAGGCCAATCTCAAGGCCAATATACAACATCAATTCTAGATGCAACAATCTAACTTTCCTTGATATCAAATTCTGATTCTTACATAAATTCGCAACCTACAATGTAATGCTCTTGAATGATTTCACACTTGAATGAAGGATGGAATGAACTTGCTTGATTGTCAAATGGAATGAAGTGAGTTTGAATATATACATGATGGTGGATAGGTCGCACCTCTTCATGTGCAAGGTCAGCCTTCATAAGAAATATAACTACAAATAACATAATTCAATGTACAAGGAAAGTCAGCCTCTATGGAAAATCATGCCTCCAAGAATAATCAAGCCTCTTAACAATAAACAAGTAATCATTACTTAGCAAATGACATGGCCATTCATGAAATCATTCTTCACCAATTAAATAGCCAATCAACTATAATTTAATTGTCCTCTTTAATCGATTTGGGCTAGAAGAATACGACTGATGCTACCATTAAACATTAACACTTAGGAGGGGAATCAAACTCAATTATTTTAGGGGTAGAAGAATGTGGTGGCAATAATGGTAGCAGTTGTTGTTGTGGAGATGGTGCTCTAGACTCCTCTAGTTGTGTTGGAGTAGCAATGGTCAATTGCTTTTTCACAGTGCTTTTCTTTCTTGCATAAATATGCACTTTCTTGGGCGGCTGATATGTTGATCCTTCTTTTTTCATGGGGCTTTGCCCTTATCATGATCCTCAATGACCACAACTTTTCCCTTATCTTTCTCCACTCTCTCCTCTTTCAAATTTACAACAACCTTTTCAAAATTTTGCATAACTATCTCCACATTCAAAATTATATCATCAAATATTAAACAAAGCTTTAAATTGAGGGTCCTTTATCCTTTTTTCTTTCTCCAACTTCTTGAAAATAATCCACTTTCTCATCCCGTCCTATTGAATCCAAAGTTAAAAAACATTTTTGATTAAAGTCATCAGGGAATGAGAAGGTATGAACAATCTTCCTTCCTTTTTTCTTGTCTAGCAACCAAACTATAAAACCCTCAGGGTCATAGCTCTTATATGCATGAATTTTCATTTCATAGGGCTTGAGATGATAGTAAAAAATATTTCTCCATCCATTGGTTATCATGAAAAAATAAAAAAAATAGTATATGCAGGGAAGAATGTTCCTTTTCTCTTCTCAAATAAGTAAACATCATCAACACTACCCAACTGCCACATGACCTCAAGGAAACCTATTCTCAATGGCACATCCTTGGGAAGTACATGGGGTGTTTTTCTTGTGCCATATACCCTAATAACTGTGCAATCCTGATATGGGATTACATCCCCCCAATTGTGACTAATATTCAAATCAAGCCTCCTTTTTGATGGACTCAAGAAATCATGTAATTTAGGTGGAATCCTAGGCACATCCATAATCAAAGCTCTTCTCAACTTAGAGGAAAAAATGTTTGTAGCAATCACAAAACTGGTTTTCTGTTCATGCCTATCTAATGATTGAGTCCATGATTGAGCTGGCATTACCACACCATCCTCCACTATTTTCAATTCCATATCCTGACCAAAATAATTTGCACCCTTGTATAAAGACATGTGCATAAATAGTGAATACCATGGGAACCTTACTGCATATTGTCCATTCTTTAAGGCAACTAGAACTTTATGTATCTCCTCTAACAAGTATTTAGCAAAACCATACAAGATGTTGATGTTAGGGTGTTGAATATTAGCAGCTATATACATTGGTGCAATCGACATGCTAGAGGATGGATCAAAACCTAGAATATGGCATAGGGAGTAGAATGTCTTTTAGAAATAGTTGATAAAATACTTGATAGGGAAGGGTTCCTTATCAGATAGTCCCAATACATCTTTTCCCTTTCCATTTCCTATTGATGCCAGAAAGTGAGCCAACACTAAGACATTGAAGGTAGGCCTCACTTTCTCAAACTCTTCCCTTAACTTATTTTCATCAATTTCTACCATGTCTCTATTCCATTTTTTCAACTTGAACTCTTCTACAATTCCCCCCTTTGTAACATAAACCATCTCGTTTCCATAATGGGTTCTAACTACCTTAACAAGAGGGTCATAATTAATAGCAACAACCTTGAGAAGATAAATGTACAAGTACATGTTGGGGACAATCAATTTAGCCATGTCCAATCTCCAAGGGTTGCTGATTGGAATGTGGGCATTCTTGTTACCAAACCAACCTTGAAAAAGTGTCTACCCAGTGTATGTCAATGTACCATCTTTGATAGTACATTGTCTATCAACAATTCCCTCTTTAACCCCAAGGCCATGAAACATGGGTTTCCCTAATTTTTTCTTAGTGGTTGAGGGTGGCAATTGGTCAAGAAAATCTTGGATGAAAGGTATTAGTTTAATTTAGAACCAGAGGCTTGGAATTTTGGTGCCATTGTACTAGTGGATAATTAGACCTAGGATTGACTAGTTTAAACTAGGGCTCTTCATTTTTAGGTGAAGAATTGAAATAAAACTAACTAAATTCTTAAAATTACATTAAACTCAATTAACATCAAACCTTA
This sequence comes from Sequoia sempervirens, assembly GCA_007258455.2. Lineage (NCBI taxonomy): Eukaryota > Viridiplantae > Streptophyta > Pinopsida > Cupressales > Cupressaceae > Sequoia > Sequoia sempervirens. The sequence continues at coordinate 55,374,771 of VDFB02000008.1, read as the reverse complement.
AAAGAAGCCCAAATTGGAATTCAAATAACAACAACTACAATTGAATGAAAACTAGGGTAATTTCTAGCTCAAGAAGTGTGAATTTTACTTACTAGTGTGAATCACAGAAAACCCTAATTTGACAATGCCAAGAACTCAAGATGCACAACAACAATTTTTAAATGCCTTTGTAATAAACTATAAGATTTAAAGAAAGCTTTTATGGTGAATAAAACTCTCAATTTGGTAGAAAAACATCAACTCCACCATTACTGCTCGTTGACATGAACCAGAACGAATCAATGATGTCCTTTTTAGAAACTTTCAATTCCTACCGTCAATCTCATCTTGATGTGGATTGGCATGTGGGTCAGATGAAGTCAAAAAAGTTTGTACATTTTTTATTTCCACTGACTCGACACCCACTCAGCCAATTTCTCACCATGTGTTCATTCTTTTTGTTGGATTTGTGGCCCCACCACACATTACAAATCATGAGAGACTCCATGTGGCAACAACCCTCTATCCCTCTACAATCTATAACGTTTAGATCTATAGTTGGGGAGCTAGTGGGTAATGGCCCAGATCAACCTAATGACCTTTAACATGTGCACCCTTTAATATCCAAGCCTAACACTCAAAAGGTTATCTTCCTTTGGTGATGAAGTAGCACATATTTTAACATTATCATGGTTTCCCAAAGTATTCACAAAATATTTCACTTCGTTTTATAGTCCTACGGATGGTGGTGATGAGTCCATGTGGCACTTTCTCGCTATTCCTTCAAGAGCTAAGATCTGACAATGGAACCCCATGGGCTAGCGGGGAACGGTCAAGATTGATCCATTAAAATGCATCACAAGCATCGATTTCATAACCCTTCATTGCCGATACCTTGGATTGTTGGTAGGACCTACCTCAAGGGTGGACATGTGTCACTCACCCACTACCCCACTGGTTCTTTTAACTGATTATTTTATTCCTAGGGCTAGTAGGAAATCAATAGGAAATGTTTGGTGGGACTCGATGACCACTTCTTAAAGGTTTTAATAAGCATGTGCATTAAATGATGACTAAAAAGGGGTCATTTTCTTAGGTTTTGTAGACATGTAAAATTGACCTAACACTTATCGCACATCCTAAATGAAATTTTCTCATCATTGACATCATTATCACTTAATATCACTACATTTCATTCAAATCAATTACATCAAAAACCTTAATTTCCTCTATTAATTAAATAATATTACATTATTCAATTAATTCACTTTTTCATCATTTTTGACTAATTAAATGAATTTCATTTATTTGATAAAGTCCTAATCTAAATTTATTCCTCCTCATTAATTAAATAACACCAAATATTTAATTATGTCACTAATTCACTTTATTCCCCTAAGGCAATTAAATTATTAAAACATAATAATTTAACTGTCACCTTCCCCTAAACATGAATAATTGAATAAATTATTCAAAACATCATCAAAAAGGTCAAATCAAACAAATACAAATTTATTTGCAAAAGTCAAACTTGATTTGCATGTTCAACTCAAAAAGATTAATTAATTAAATCAAGTAATTAATTACCCTCACCCACTTTCATGATTGAGAAAATTATGATCCCCTGATTGCTCAATCTGATTGACTGACTAAACCATCTATTCCTAATTGATTCATCTATTCTTCAATCCCACTGAAGGCTCAACATGATTTCTTCAATCCCACAGATTATTCAATCTATTTCCTCAATCCCACTAAACACTCAAATTAATTTCTTCAATCACACCAATTACATAATCAAAATACACAGATTAAATTCCTATCTAAATACTCTCAATGAGTTTTAACCATTGATCATGATATTCTACTACGCGATCTTGAGCATTCATTTTGAAACACAAATTCTATATAACAACCTCATTTCTTTTCAAAAGCGATTGGAGAATCAACATATTTTGCACAATGAAGTAATGCAAAAATCATATTCGACCTTTTGAAGATTTTACATACATCTTTAATCAAACATCTCACACAACCTTGAAGATTTTGCATACACAAATGGAGGCTTCGCATTGATATGAATGATCCAACATCTTCGCAAACACACTCTAACATGAGATGGTAACACAACGTTTATTGAATTCATTTTGTGTTTGTCTCTTTTGATTGCATCATTTGGATTTTTTCTTTGTAGTTTCATTTCGTGAGTAATGGGCATGAATCTTGATTTTTTTGTTTTGAGCTAGATTAGGTTCAATTCAATTCATTTATCTTATCATGCATATTGATTTCCCCCTTACACAATCTGGCATGCCCGGTGGGACCACGGTCCTTAGCACTAACTATTTTTATGAGTGAATTTTGAAGTTGTAGGTCCTGGAAATGCAATTGAAAAACTTTCACGCATACACTACAAAAAAATCATGCGGTGGATTTCTCGTTCTTGCCACAGTCAACATTTTTTTGGCTACTTTTTCCTCTTTTTATTCATTTTTGATTCATTAAAAGGACCACTTTTTCCTTTTTTGTTCACTTTTGCACATAACAGATCTACATTTGACTTTTTGAAGCACTTTTGCTTTCAAAAACAAGTCCATAGGTACACTAAAGGAGGTCACTTTTGTTAATATTTTTTCTTTTTCTCTGTTAAGTTTTGTCCAAAAGCTAAATGTTAATTTTTGATTTATAACGCTAATGGGTGATTAATTTGAATGTTTGACAGGTGCTAACATTCTTTAAATGCAAGATTTATAGGAGCATGGCATGGATTTTTACCGAAGAACAAACAAAAAATTTATTATAGGGAAGGCGAACGGTTGAAGATTTAAATTTTTTTCAAAAGATTTCATAGTGAGAAGAAAATTTTAAATTTGGTGCTATAAAATGAACCCCACAAACCAAATGCTTTCAATTGGTGCTCTTAGAAAGAATTTTCAGAAGCTTTCTAGCTTAGCAAAATCTCAAATTAGTTCTCTCAAAAAGATTTTTTAGAAGCTTTCTAGCTTAGGAAATATTTTCAATTGGTGCTATGAAAAGAACCCATAAATCCACATGCTTTCAATTGGTGCTCTTAAAAATAAAATTTCAAAGCTTTATAGAATAGAACAAACATTTTGTTTTGGTGCTTTAAAAAGTGTTTGCTTTTGACCAAGCAATTTCAATATGTTGACAAAAATGCACAATTTCATTTTGTTGACCAATTAAAGAAAAGTCTTTAGAAACACTTCAATTGGTGATTAAAATAGGAAAAATTCTTTTTGACTTTTAATATTGTTATCTCTTTGTCTGAAATCTAGAACACTTTGCTTTGGTGCACATAAAAAGAGAAAAAATTTACTAGCTTGCACACACTTTCATTTCATTTTATTTTACTTTTACTTTTTATTTTCTTTTTTGAGGTCTAAAATGAACATTGCAATGAAGTGTATACCTTGTATTTTGTATTTGGAAAACTAGGTGTCTATCCTCTCCCCTCACACCTTTTTGACAATATTGGGTGATGAAAAAAATCTTGAGTTTTGCACATTTGTTTACATTTCAAAGCATACTTTAGAGGGTTTTCTTCCCAATTTGTGAGAGGGAATGATCCAAGTGGTACATTTTTTTGGTCTGCTATATAAATAATTATGGGTGTGACAAAAGTCATTAGCCACCTGGTGTAGATGTTCTATTCCTATGAAAGTATCCCCCAGTATCTATGAGATACATAAAAGCCCTTGTTATTAAGGGCCGGGAGACCTCTTAATTGAGTGAATCACCACATGTATAGACACCAAAAAAAAAATCCCAAAACATGACTAAGAACCAATGTTGTAGAAGCCACCCCTTTTCAACCAAAAACATTCTTTGAAGTGGTGCATTATAACTTTGATTCCAAGAAGTTACTTACCAAGTTAGACTTATGGTTGAGCTTAAAAGACTCTCCATTCATTGACTGTAAAATCATCCCTTTAGGGCATGACATAAGCCAACCTAAGAGGAACTGTCTATCCATAGGGTGTAAATTGTCTTCACGAAATTTCCAAATCTATTTGGTTACTTTGAAACATCAAACATTATGCTTGAATTAAAATGAACTCATCAAAACATGCATTTAACATGGTTTTCAAACTTCAAACCCTTTTGATTAAGTGTGAATCCTTTGAAAAGAGCCTTATATTTTCACTCCTTAAAGATATTTTTAAACAATATCCTGAAAGGTTTCTAGATATTTAGGCTCACATTTCAAGTAGCACTAAGAATGCAATTAACATTGGGAACTATGAATTTAGCATTTCAACTTCTAATAACTTTGAGATTTTTTGGAAGGAAACATGTTTAAAGTTATAGACATTTAGGGTCAAATAGTTTTGATTGTTGTGTTGCATGATATCACTTGCCAAAATCTCAAATCAGGCCAAGCAAAGTTATCCAAAACTGCAAAATTCATCCAAATTGCTACTAATACAAAAAAAAGGAAACAAAACTGAATAGAGGCCACTTTTTCTTCTATTCTTGTTGCACTTGACCAAAAATTGGCCGCAATTGACAAAAATCTCACTTTTTCTCTTTGTCTTATGACAGTTACTAGTGAAAATTTAGTGCTTTTGAGAAAAATGAATGCACCTACTCTAAAATTGTTGCAGATGTTCCTAATCTTGCTATAGTTGACATATTTTCTTGGCCACAGTTGGCTTTATGCTGGCCACTTTTGACCAAACAGTTCACTTTTGCACTCATTGTTCATTAGAAAAAAAACTTGACATAGGGGCTACACTTGAAATTTTTTACCATATTTTCTTTTCTAATTTGGCCACACTTGACCATAATCTAGTCATAGCTAAATTTTTCAACCACTTTTGGCTCAAAATTATCACTTTTTCTTTGTTTCCTGGTGAAAATAAAAAAACTAATTTGAAACTAGTTACAAAATCTTTAAAGAATAAAACAACCAGACCCCCAAAGCATGCCATAATTTACATGAGTCTATCATCCATTTGAAAAAAAAATCCATCAAACTCATCCTACTTTTAGAATTCAAAATCAAAGCAAACAACTTGGACTGTTCCTTCACTCAAAACATCTAAGATATCAACATTTTCTTGAACCTCAAGGCTAGTTCAAGTAAATTTCCTACAATATATTTTGTAGAAAAAGAAGTGAAATATTGTTCCAAGTCTTTCAACATTTTGAGTTCCAAGAATAGTGTCATCCCAAAATATCACTCAAACCTTACAGTCTTGAAAATCCAAAAACCATATCAAAACCACCAACACTTTCATCATTTCACTTTATGGCCATTTGGTTCCAATTGCTGTTGTTCAACAACCAAACCTTACAACACCTATCATACAACCAAGTCTTCATGCAAATTGAAGGTGAACAAACATATATCATCAGCAGTTTAAGAAGCTTCATATTTGAGAAAAATGAAACGCCAACCTAGTGGAGAAATGCAACTAACATCCTAGGTAAAGAGGAATGGCAAGAGGATATTATGGCCGGAAGGGACATATTACCACCTCTCACGTGTTAATAGACATCATCCTTCAAAAATAGAAAATCCAAAATCAAAAAACAATTTCATTTCCTTAAACAAAAAATCAAAAAAATAAATGCAATTTCATTTCCTTAAAACATAAAATCCCAAAAACAAATGTAATTTAATTTCCTTAAAATAGAAAATCACCAAAAACAAAGCATTTTATTTTCATAGGTTAGAAATCATCAACGTTCACAAAGTCTTGAAGCTTGTTTATGACAACCACGTGTTCACAATATAGAAAAAAGATGGAAGAAAACAAAAATGGCACTAGCATGCCCTCAATAAACACCACAAAGAAAGAAAGTGACCCATGGGATTATAGACCAAGAGACCTTGTGACTCCTTAAAACGAACCCACATATAAGGAAACATCAAACCAATCACCTAGCGAGGAAGAGGTAATATGTAGACAACAAGAAGCAATGTATAGATCAAACCAAAGCCCAAAAGGCATGGTCATAGAATAGGTGGATAGTGAGGAAGAAATAAATGATGAAGAATTATTCCACCATTCTAACAATCCCAAGGTGCCCAAATTGATGGAGAAACTCCTAAGAAAGGATCCAAATACTTACTTCTTCAAGTTAGCACAAAGTGGTGTTAAGTTTCCTATAGCCTTTAATGTGGAAGGTCTTAAAGATCCTCATCTCATCTCCTTAGGAGATAAATCAGTTGTAATAGAAATACCCAAACCATTGGAGATTCCAAACATGACCCCAGTCTTCTCACAAGGCAAAGATCAATCAACAAACAACCCTTTGTTTAAGAAACAATCCCAAATCAAACAAGAAGTAGTGGCCCAACAATATCAAGGAGGTCGATCTCAATACATGCCACAAAGTAATAACCCACCAATAGGACAATACGTGCCTCAAAACACTTGATATGTTGACCCTTCCCAAAATGTACAAAATTAACAAGGGAAATTTCCACAACAATACCATCAACAAGGTGTGTCATATGGAACCCCTCCCAATAAACAGTATCAACAACAAGGTGTGCCATAGAGTACCCTTTCCAATCAACAAGTTGGGTCATATGGTCCCCTTCCCAATCAATAGTACCAAAAACAAGGCGTGCCATAGGGTACCTTTCAAATCAACAAGGTGGGTCACATGGTCCCCTTACCAATCAACAATACCAACAACAAGGTGTACCACAGGGTACCCTTTCCAATCAACATCAACAAGGAGGGCCACATGGTCCCCTTCACAATTAACAGTACCAACAACAAGGTGTGCCATATGGTACCCTTCCCAATTCATCCCATCAACAAGGTGTCCCACCAACACATTATTAGAGTAACCTTCAAAATAGTTTGTCCCAACAATAGGGTGTGCCACATGGTACCTCTCCTAATTCATCCCATCAACAAGGTATCAGGCTAATGAACCACCAGAGTAACCTTCAATACAATTAATCCCAGCAATAAGGTGTATTTCCAACACACTATCAAGGTACCCCTCCTCAACAACAACAATAAGGAGCTAACCCTTCTTACATTCAACAAGGAGTTAGCCCTCCATACATTCAACAAGGAGCTAACGCTCCTTCCATTCAACAAGGAGCTAACCCACCTTACATACAATAGGGACCTAACCCTCCTTACATCCAACAAGGGGCTAACCCTCCTTACATTCAATAAGGAGCTAATCTTGCTTACATTCTTGAAATAAGGAGCTAATCCTCCTTACATTCAACAAGGAGCTAATCCTCCTTACATTAAAAAAGGAGATAACTCTCCTTACATGAACAACAAGGACCTAACCCTCCTTTTGTGCACAACAAGGACCTAACCCTCCTTTCACACAACAAGGATTTAACTCTCCTTCCACCCAACATGGTTACCAAGGTCACATACCTCCACAATACCCAACCTATTCTCAAAACATGGTAGAAATATGACAAGGTTACTACACATAGGATCTATAAAAAAATGTACCAAAAATAGAGGTAGACATGCAACTACAAGGCATGGATCAAAGAATATCAGAAATGAAAATATAAAAACCAAATAAGACTTATACCCTTTAGGATATATGTTGATTTCCTTTTGATCGTTCCATTACTATGCTTCCTTTTCTAAAAAACTTCAAAATACCAAATTTTGACAAGTAGAAAGGAAAAGGAGATCCAGTAGAAGACATATGCCATTTCTTGATATCATGCATGGAAGTCCAAAATAATGATTCCTACCTAATGAAGCTCTTTCTATGTAGCCTTACTAGTCATGGTATGGAGTGGTTCTCCCATCTACCACAAAGAATTAAAAGTTTTGATGAACTGAATACCAAATTCATAAACGACTTCTCATTCAATATAGAACATGATGTCACTCTCATAGATCTATACAAGATTAAACAGAGTCAAGGAGAATCATTTACCTCCTACTTATAGAGATGGGTACATAAAGCTAGTAGGTGCAAGTGGCCTATTCCTAACAAGGAACTGGTAGATATATTTGTTTCTAATGTCCAAGAAAAATTCAACTACCAACTCACCATGTTGTCTCCTATGAACTTTGAAGAAACTATTGAGAAGGGACTACACATAGAATGGGCCCTCGTAGCAAGGGGAATGATTAATCTAAACAACCCAAGAGACAATTCTTCTAATTCAAATGAGAAACCTAAGATTTGGGCCAAGAATAAAAACGTCACCAATGATGGGGTAGTGGATGATAGAGCAATAGGGAATGTACAAAATCCCAATGTACAACAAAACAAACCTCAAGTTGCACAAATGAGCTATGCTCCCAATAATGAACACATTAATCAACTTAGCTATCCCCAAAAAAACCAAGTAGTTAACCAATAGAAAAATATGGGAGGGAAACAAATGCAATATGATCAACCAAGGAGGAAGTTCACTGCATTAGGAGAACCCCTTGAGACAATCATGCAAAAACTAGTGCAAAAAACCTCATCAAGGTCAATGATCGCCCAAACTATGAGGAGCCAAGCTTCAAAAAACCATGGTATAATGATGAATTATGTGAGTTTTAAAAAATCAAAGGACATACAACAAACATTTCTGCATGACACTCAAGCACACAATACAAGACTTGATCGACAAAGGAGAAGTGGATATCGAACATCATCCTGGAAACAAAGACCTCCAAATATACAAAAATCCAATTCTAAACCATGCTAAGAATAATGATAAAGGGAAAGACCAAGATTATCACAATGCTAATTACACCTATGGTGAAACCATCCTAGGTACCCTCTCCCAAGTAGATGACACAAGAGTTAATGTGTTGACTATATGAGGAAGGGAACCCAAATGTAATGTAACTACTCGATGAGGGAAAGCCACAATACAAGGAGCCCCACCTAAACCGACAGCTAAGTCATCAAATGACTATAGTATTGTGGAACAACTAAAGAATACTCACACTTTGATCTCCATCCTAGAACTATTGAAATTGTCACCTACACATAGGGAAATACTAGAGAAAGCTTTGGAAGCATTGATACCTAACGACCTTGATCCTAATCAATTTCAAGCCATGGTTGGAAAAATCACAGCCAATAACCATTTAGTCTTTTTTGAGAAAGAACTTCCACAACAGTCATTCCACAACCAAGCCCTCTATATAGAGGTTGGTGTCCACAAGCACATGGTCAAAAGAGTGTTGATAGATAATGATGCAGGACCAAACATATATACCTTGGAATTTGTTAAACAAATGTGATATTTTGATGATGTAGTAGACAAGGGAAAAAACATTACTATAAGGTCCTATGATGACCTTGAAAGGAATGCAAAAGGAACCACTAGGCTTCCTATGCAGATAGGATTGGCAACCACAAAAACATGTCAGGTACTGGACCTTGAGTTACCATATAACCTTCTTCTAGGAAGCACTTGGATTCATGCATTACAAGAACTTCCTTCAACATTTCACCAGTGCCTAAAGTTTCCTCATGAAGGAAAGGAGGTTACATTATACGTTGATCCTAAACCCTTCCATTATTGTACAAAATTGGAGGAGAAATATAACAAAATCTAGTGTATACCCAACAATGACATATCATTTCATTCATTCTCCTTTGTTGACCCTTCCACACTACCATCAACCTCAATTAAATGAGCATCAAGTGAGCAACCAAAAACTGAAACCAAGGTTCAAGTACTTGACAAAGGTAATGGAAATTATCATTTCAATTAAGCATTTTGCATTGGAATGCTTCCACCAACATCTAAGGTTTATGGAGGACCTAAGGAAATCAAATATGTTCAAATAGTAAAAATGGTAGTCAAGCCCACAATTTTTACCAAGTGGGAAGATATGAAGGATGAGGAGATATTCAAAGAATACCTGTTGTCCATGATTTAAAAAGAAGACCAAGAAGAAATAGAACAACCACAACCTCTTTTGATTGATCCTAGCAGTAAATGCTATCAACTAGTTAAACAAATGGGATACATTGGAACAAGCAGCCTTGGGCTGCACAAAAAAGGTAGATGGGAGCCCGTTATAGTGGAAAAGAGAAAAAAGGACATGGGACTAGGTTATAGTTCTATATACATGGTTACTCCAAAAATTGGATATACCTCTTTTAATAAAGGAGATCCTTCTATTGGCATTAAGACATTGGATATCTACCATTGTATAAACTTTGATTTACTAATTGAAGACCTATTGGACAACTTTGACATGGGTATAGTCGCTACCAAACTAAGACAAACTATATCTAAAGACCATGCTTATGAAACAAACTCCAACATGTATGAGCGGGATGCCACTAAATGTGATTCCTTTGCTTCTAGCGATGATGACCTAGATACCCAATGGGAAAATGATGTAACATCCATATAAACCATGTCAACAACTTTTGTAAGCTTTGTAGATAATGATGATAGCCTACCCCTCTACTACCCACAATTGATAGATTGGGACCAACAATAACATACACCTATTTTGGATCAATTCCAGAGTGATGAATCAACTGTAGAGTTTATGGGACTTCAAATTGATATATCAACAGGAGATCATAAAGTAGGGTTCATCATGGAACTCAAACAAGAAGCATATTTCGGTGGGGAGATTGTGTCCTCCAGTCGCAAAATTAAAAAGGAAAATATTAAAATCAAAATGAAATCCCCTAGGGAAAACCACAATGTGGCTATTGGATCCTAACAAGAAGAAAATAAAAGATGAATTTGAAGGTGAAAACCTCTCAGAGGCACTCAAAGATGGAGGACTCAATCTCCATATTTTGGCATATGAAGGAAGTCAACACTCCTAGTGGAAGAAGCAAAATCCATCAATGTTGGCACAATAAAGAAGCCAAAGATCACATACCATGAATTGTCACTTAATCCAGAAGAGAAAGTGAACTTTACAGCGTTCATCAATGAAATAAAGATAAAATTTGTGTGGACGTATGTAGACATGCCGAGACTAGATATAGCATTAGTTGTACACCACTTGGACATATTTCCTAGAGCTAAACCTATAAAGCAGAAATTAAGTTAAATGCATCCTAAATTTTTTTTTTTGGTAAAAGTAGAACTGAAGAAATTACTAGATGTGGGCTTCATCAAACCAATTGATTATCCTAAATGGATATCAAATTGAGTACTAATGTCGAAGCCCACTAGGGGTATAATGATTTGCATGGAATTCTGAGACCTGAACAAAGCTTTCCCAAAGGATGACTTCACTTTTCCAAGCATTGATATGATCGTCAATCTAACAAGAGGACATGAGATGCTATCATTAATGGATGGTTTCTTTGGGTATAATCAAATAAAAATATCCCTTGATGATCAGCATAAAATTAAATTCACTTGTACTTGGGGGAACTTCTACTAGGATTTCATCCCATTTGGTCTAAAAAATGTAGGGGCAACCTATCAATGAGCAACGACTGTGATCTTCCATGATATGCTACATACAATTATAGAAGACTATGTGCACGATATTCTAGTAAAGTCTATCAAAAGAGAAGACCACTTGATTAACCTTGCAAAATCGTTTGATAGGATAGAACAATATAACTTGAGAATCAACTCGAAAAGGTGTGTATTCAAAGTAACATCTGGAAAGCTACTAGGGCACATAGTATAAATAGGGCATTGAAGTAGATCCTGTGAAAGTAAAATCCATCCAATAGATGCCTCCACCAAAGACATTGAAGCAACTAAGAAGTTTATAAGTGAAGCTACAACCTATCAGGTGATTCATCGTGCAATTGGTAGACAAGTGTCATCCATTCACTCATATGTTACACAAAGATATCACACTCATGTGGGATGGGAGATGTGATCAAGAATTCTATCAAGTCAAAGAGTATCTACTTACTCCTCTTGTATGGATGCCACCTATTCCAAACAAATAAATGATACTCTATGTGTCTAGAACATAAGAAACATTTGGAGCTCTCCTAACACAACTAGATGATAATAACAAAGAAAGAGTGGGCTACTACATCAACCAAACACTGGTGGGCTATGAGTGAACTAGTCACCCATAAAAAGAGCATGTCTCTCTGTTGTATTTATGACACAGAAGTTGAGACACCATATCTTAAATAGACAAGTAAAGTTGATTTCAAAGGTAGATCCACTAAAGTACCTATTAGAAAAAGAAGCTCTAATAGGAAAAATTGTTAAATGGGTAATTATTTTGAGTGAATTTGACATAGAATATGGAGACAAGAGAGCCATCAAAGGATAGATTGTAGTAGACCAACTAGCTATTTAAGCACCAATAGAAGATCACCAACCTCTCACAATAGACTTCCTAGCTAAAAGTATATTGTTGACAAATTAAACAACTGTTGGACCTTGTATTTTGATAGGTCCCACACAAAACATGGCTCTGAAGTAGGTATCCTATTTCTCACACCACAGGGATATAGTATACCCAAGGAATAAGGAATTGATTTCCCATGTACAAATAATATCCCAAAGTATGAAGCCCTAATTGTAGAACTCAAGATGGCTATTGAATGGAGGATAAAAGAATTGCAGGTCTACGAAGACTCTAAACTTGTAATTAGGCAAGTGAATGATGAGTATCAAATAAAATACGACAAGTTGATGCCGTATAAAAGGATAGTGGATAAATTCAAGTAATATTTTATCACCATCACCTTTGAACAGATTCCCTAGATCAACAACAAAGTAGTCGATGCCATGGCAACAATAGGTTCACTTCTCGATATTCTGCATAATATTCCTGAGTATGAATTCCTTGTAGAGAAATTACTCATATCGACGTTCGATATCCCAGAATCAAAACTAGTGTGTGTTGTTGTTGATCCTAATTCACCATGGTACCAAGACACATTTGATTACATCTAGCATGGTATCATACCACTCGACCTAACATCAACCCAAAAGAATACCATTACACGTAGGACTTCCCGATTTATGGTCCTAGGAGATACATTATATCACCGAAGTTTAGATGGTATGTTACTCTAATGTCTTAAGGGTATGTGTAGGATCATCATGGAAAAAATAGGCCCTTAAGTGGTGAAAAATTTAGAAAAATCAGAGTTAGGCAACTTGACATAAAAAAATGAATAAGTTATCTATATTATTTCAAAAATATGTATGAACAAAATCTGTAGCAAATTGAATGTAGTTTCTAAACTACTAGGTTTATTTTAAAAAAAATCTATTTGGTGAAATTTTGAAATTTCAATGCAATAGCACTTAAATTTCAGGGAAAAAATAAGTAGGTGTTTGTCTGACAAATCTAACCAAAATAAAATGATAATATTTTTTTATAATATTTTAGATATAAGTAGAGGATTCATGTCTCAATGTGATGCATATTTTTTGTAATTTTTTTCCAAGTAAATAATTAATTATGAATTTTTTATTACAACTTTTTAAAATTATAAAAACTCATATGTCTGACCACCTTAACTTGGTCAAAACTTCATGAAATTCATTTTTTTTTAATCCTATAGTATGTGAAGCATATAATGTGACACATGTTTCAGATTCAAAAAATGTGATAGCATTTGAAAGCTATAGATGTTTTTTCAGTCAGGGTATCAATCAGGACTTTAGTCATAATTCAAATAGAAAATGAATAATAATTGTTTATTAAATTCAAAGTAAAGCATAAATTATATTGGTGGAAAGTTGAGAATCTCCTTTAAAAAAAATTTTTGTTTCATCAATTTTGGGTAAAAAATAAAGTCATCATCCACATACCCATCATATCACCACTTTTTGGCCCATCATGATCCTGCACATACCCTTAACATAGAAGAAGCACAAATTTCCTTGCAATAGGTACATGAAGGAGTTTGTGGATCTCACTCTAGTGGACCTAATCTAGTACAAAAATTGTTGAGAATGGGATACTATTGGCCCTCCATGTAACAAGAATGCATTTAGTATTCTCGAAAATACCATCAGTGCTAGCAACACAGTGACCTTGTTCACACACCAATACAAGAGTTAAGACCCATCACAAAACCATGTCCCTTTTTGCAATGGGTATTAGACTTGGTAGGAAATATTTCTCCCACTTCCTCTAATGGTCATAAGTTTATTATTACCACAAGTGAATATTTCACCAAATGGATAGAAGAAATTGCATTGACCTACATCACTGGTAAATAGATATCCAAGGTTATCTTGAACTATCTGATTTGTAGATATGGAATTCCCCAAACCATCATAACGGAAAATGGAACCTCATTCAACAATCAATACATCCAAGAGCTTTGTTCCAAGTTATCTATCCAACATAGATTCTCCATGCCCTACTACCCCTAAGGAAACGGTTAGGCTGAAGTATCTAACAAAACCATCCTAAAGATACTAAAGAAGACTATTAATGATTTCGGTCGTGATTCAAATTTGGAATTGAACCCATCCCTATGGGCTTACCAAACCAGTATCCAAACACCTATAGGTGCCACACCTTTCTCCTTGGTCTATGGATCAAAAGTTGTCTTACCTATTGAATTCAAAATCCCCTCATTACAAATTTCATTAAAAGACATGGTCAACAATGAAGAGTATTGGGTATGTAGATTAAATGAGTTGGAAGTCCTAGATTAAAGGTGTTTGGGAGGGTTAAACCATCTTTAGGTATATTAGAATTGGCTCAAATGAAGCTATGATAAAAGGATAAAAAATAGAAACTTTTAGATTGGTGACTTGGTAATCAAAGAGAATCAAAAGGTAAAACTAAACCAATATGGAAAAGGTAAGTTTGAACCCAACTAGTTAGGCCCATTCATTATCACAGCAAGCTACGGTTCAAGAGCTTATTAGTTGAATACTCTTGAAGGAGAACCCTTAGCCAAACCATTGAATAGTAGCCACCTCAAGAAGTTCTTCACATAAGCATGCCAGAATACCCTAGGAAAAAGGGTAAAAATGCAAAAAATAAAAATAAAAAAGCAAAAAAAATAATAAAGAGAAATAAAACATTCTTTAAGTGAAAACCACGTTGTGGTTCTTCTAGAATAGGTACCATAGCGAAAACCCATAAAATAGGTGCTACGTTTGAATAAGACCAACATCGTTATCTATCAATGCTATCTAAAGCATCCACCCATTCATTAAATAATAAAACATGTGCCCAACCATGGCTTGATGACTGATTAAGTATTAAACATTGTTGCACCATCAACACTCATCTTTCCTAGAGAAGGTAGCTTTGCCTTGAATGGGGAGAAAATTATCGAAATAGGTAATGGATTAGATCCTTGTGTGTCCCATCATGGTCAAAATTATTGAAAATAAAAAACATCTAGAAAAAAAAAAAAAAGAAGTTAAAACATCAAAAATCGCAAAAGCATGTTATGCTTTGAGTCAACACCAGTCAAACTATGTGGTATTTCCATGTACAAAGTAGGAAAGGCTTATCAGCCCCTGAGGCTTTAGGTCAATCCCCTTAGGTGTCTATCATTATTTATTTCAAATTTAGTCAAAAAATTCAAAATCCAGAAACATTCACAAAACAGAAAAGATCAAAACATGTTCTTCTCAAACCATGTCGAAGTACGTGGTCTCTATGTGTACAATGTAGGAAAGGATTATATTTGATGAGCCCTCGAGGCCCTAGGTTAGTATCCTAAAAACAACCAAAACAACATATAAAATCAAAAAATAAAAAAGGTCCTAACTCAATCACCACAATCTGCAATAAACTTTTCATGCATAATAAATAAATCATCACACTCACCCTTTGACAACACAAACAAAAAATTAGAGCAAACATCAAAAACTAAAAATTTCAAGCAAACAATCATAAAACTTTGATTATAATTACACAAAAACAATGAAAAAGTGTTAACTACCTCTCTTTTGACAATTCACCAACAACATCAGGTTGAGATATGCCTTAATGGATTTGTCCTACAATAGACATGACCAATAGAAAATAATAGCCTAAAACCTCAAAAGAGATATGGCATGTGATATGCAACGTTGTTTTATCCTTTTATAGTCTTATCTTTACGATTTATTTTATTGACTCATTCCTAGGATCTCTCGAGGATGTCCATAAGGATTTAGAGAGGAAGGAATGGGGGAAATTGAACATTATTTTGGTTTTTTGTTTGTAAGATGTTTTTGTGATACTACCATGGTGAATACTTGCTTTATTTAATGTATGGAAGTTTTTTTAAGACAATTCATCTAGTAGTTGCATGTTAGGGATTTCATACCTTTCTGTGTAATTGGTTTGAAAAGTTTTAACATAACCCACCCATACATTTTAAAAAAATTCTTTGTATCTTTGGTATGAGCAAGAATATTCTTTGTATGTTGAGTCAAATTTCGTGCAATGGATACAAAGCCTCCTTGGTTATCAATACCCTAGTGCATAGTGTCTATTTGCTACATCAAAAAGGATTATTAAAGATACAAGGCCTCTTTGCAAAGAAAAAGAAACTCATCAATAACTAACAACATCAAATTTCTATTCATCATCCAAAATTTCTTCTAACAACATCCATCCTGCATCACAATATCAAACGTTAGTACCACATCCATCCTGCATTAACGATTTTATCAATACATATCATGATAATAAAGCAATAAAAAAATCATGTATCATGTATAATCATCCATCACAATGATAGGATATCATCATATACATAATAAAACATCATATGAAATAAAATATGATCCATCCATCCATCCATATCATATGCATATATAAAAAAAGTGCAAAACATAAACATAAGTTGCATATATACATCTTCATCCATGATCATCACATAACACATAATGAAGTTGAATTGAAGCATGTATATCTCATATATATCATCATCAAAAATAAGAATGTGAGGTACATCATCATAATGAAACATTTTTTATAGGATAAAAAAAAAAAAATACATATATACAAGGCCTCAGTTGGGTCAATGAATATATATACCAAATCATGTTTACAACAATGTCTCAAAAATAATAAAACATCATAAAGATAGAGGAAAAAATTCCTACTAACCGATTGAGGAAGAGACCTCTACCGATCCTAGCTAGGGTGGGGAGAAGGCTGTAGTGGATCAGGCTATCTATTGGAATGCAAATATCCTTCCTAGCAACATCTCTCTGTTGCCTAGCAGTATCTTGCTCAGTACTCAAAATGGAAATCTAAGCCTTCGTGGCCTGTCACCTCACTACCTCTGCATATGTTGTAGCTATCATCTGTGCTAACTATAGTACTCCCTCACCAGGTGGAGGAGGAGGACCCGAGGCTTGTCCCTAATCTTGCTACATCAGATCACCTTGTCCACTGTCCTGCCTAGCCCTGGAAAGTTGCTAAACAACAATCTCAACGGGCTTCTTTTCCCCTCAATGACCAATAATACCTGCTCTACCTACGACAATAATTCTAGTAGGATCTATAAACATCATTAGAATACATCATGCCCACCACCGATCAAAATTTGGGGTAGTCCCAGAATTTGGTAAACCCATTGGCCACACTCACCAGAATGGGGCAAGAGCTCTAAAATCCACAATGACAACATCATGATCAACCTGTAAACCCCATACACATACCTCTTTGGTATTTTTGAGAAAATGAGCCTCATAACCATTTGCAAAACAACCCTTCCTCTCACCAAACTACCAACATACATGGTCAGGGAGATATATCTCTAGCAAAGAGAAAACGTGACCAATGAGCCAATTGGTCTATCTACAATATGTCAAGTGATCCTGATCATCGTTCCATTCCTTAAAATCTAGATACAATCTCCATACAAAACCTGACATATCATCTAACAAATGACGCTAGTAGGGAAGTTGTCCAAGCTAGGTGTAGTGAAGGAAATCACCATAATGATAAGAATATGGATCCTTCAGGGTCTAATCCAAAATACCATCAGGTTGAGCAGTTGTGATGTGCTCCCAGGCCCATACATGCAATAGAGAGACACCAGCTAAAATAGATTGGCCTCCATGGTAGGCAACCTCGTGGATATCTCGATAAAAGTGAGCAAGGAGACACATACTCCATTCATATCTAGTGTTGTGCTTGAACATATGCTTGATGCACACACCCCAACCAACTGGGAAATATTTTCCTCACCTATCATGAATGACGAACCCCATGACCAAACCACAGAGAACCAAGGAAAAAGGATTGACACTGCCCACAAAATTGGATAAGTTGATCTCTGCCTTGTGAACCTCAAGATGTCTCACACCAAGTACTTGGAGCCTAGTGCGGGTACCTCGTCGAAGGGAATATGTCACAAGCTCTCCATGGATAGGTATACAAAGGATCCTCCACACATCCTTAAGGGTGATGGTGGCCTCACCAGTAGGTAAATGAAAGGATGAGGTCTCTAAGTGCCACCTCTCCACAAGAGCAGTCATCATCCCTCCACAACATCTAATAGTCAACATGTAGCAAATATGTCACCACCTAACAACATCTAAAACATCTCACTCCAAATATTAGAACACAACAATCAAATTGAATAGCTCCCGTGGTCATCACTCTCTTGACATGAGTGGATTAAGAATCACCTGCAACCATTCAACCCATGATGTTAAAAATTCACTACAAAAACATGGAATGAACCTATAAAGATGAACAAACTGGCATAAAACTTTAAGAATGGAAAAAGTGAAAACCTTTATGTCAAAAGTGAACATATTTTTTGCAAAAGAGAAAAATTTAACTAAAAGCAGTGACTGTTTTATCAAAAGCGACAAAGAAAGGAAAAAGAAAAAATTTCAAAAGAAAAAATATATATCAAAAGTGAAAATTTTCAATAATGGTGGTCATAAAATTTGATAAAAGTCAAAAGCAAAATTTTTCAAACAAAAGCAAAAATAGATGCAAAATTTTAGGTCAAGAGCAAGATCACATTCATTTCGAAGCACAAATTCTATGTAACAACCTCATTCTAAAAAATGATCGAAGAATCAACATCTTTTGCACAATGAAGTAATGCAAAAATCATAATCAACTTTTTGAAGCTTTTTACATACATCTCCGATCAAACATATCGCACAACCTTCAAGCTTTTGCATGCACAAATGGAGGCTTCGCATTGATACGAACAATCCAAAATCTTTGTGAGAACAATCTGATATGGGATGGTAACGCTACATTTATTGAATTCATTTTGTGTTTGTCTCTTTTGATTGCCTCATTTGAATTTTTTATTCGTAGTTTCATTTCATGAGTAATGGGCATGAATCTTAATTTTTCTTCAAGAGTTAGATTAGGTTCAATTCAATTCATTTATCTTATTATGCATATCGATTTTCCCCTTACATAGGTTTTAACAACAAAGGACTATAGACATATTATGAATCTAGACTTAGGATAAAATGGAAAATATTGAAAAATATTTTCAAACTTGCATAACACTTGACAAGATATAAAATAATTCATCAAGTAATGACCGTTGAGATAGGCATAAGGGGCTGGTAGATAAACAGATTTGATGGCTCAAGTTGTACAACTTGGGAAATTGAGAATGGGCCAGTGACAATCAACTACAAATTAGAATGCATACAAGGGTTTTAACACTTCGGATTTTTAAAAGGGTTTAGGGCATAAAAAATCCCTATAATAGAGGTAAAACCAAATCCCTAAGCGACAAGGAACATCCTAGACTAGAAAAGACAACCAAATATGTAATAATTATCAGTGAAACACAAAAATTTTAGGGGTTCCACCAAGCTCTAGATGTCAGATAAATTAGAATTGGATCTTACTATTTCAACTGTCATGTCTTCATTCAAAGTTTCATGAAATCTTGGACCTTGTAGCCCTATATCCTTTGTTAAAGTATCAATGATGTACTTGTTGTATTTCCTTTGAATTTTCAAGTAGTTCTCTCTAAGTGATCTACTATTTTCTAAGTCAAAAGGCTAGTACCTAGAATATTTAATCTACTCCTTACTAATGTTGGAGCATCTGAGTGAACGTGCGATTGACATCAACCAAAAAAAATTTTGGTTTGGTTTTGTCATTTTGTTTTTTCTTTATTTTTTCTTTAGAAAATTCAATCATTTTTGTTGGAGGTTTGTTGAAATTGATTGTCAAAATTGTCATGCATCAAATTTGAAACTTTGAGCAAGCATTTTAATATTTGATAGATTTAATACATTTCTTAATCGTTTTGATGACAAATTGATCAACCTATTTAATTGATGATCTGAAAGAAGGGAAGATGGACATGAAAAGGTGAATCCAAATTCAAAATTTTAATGATGAAGCAATAAAATGAAAGGTCACACCTATGGGAAATTAAAAAAAAAGATATGAAAATCCACCAAGAAATTGAAGGGTCAGCGCCATTGGGAGGTGGTACAACATTAAATGAATGATGGAAAAATAGAAAGAGAGGGAGGAGGGAGTGGTCAAGGGGAAGATAGGGAGGCCGTAGAGTTAAGCATGTAGAGACCTAGTGAATCCCACACTGTGAAGAAGACCATGGACATTAGTGAACAAATAGATGGGAAAGAGGCATCAAAAGGCACACAAAAAAATGTGTTAAAAGATACGATAAAATTCTTGGACAACCTTTGGGAAGAAGACCTCGTGTGGGATAGTAAGACACATTTAAGACTATCTGTGGCGCACAAGGATCTTCAACAATCAAATGAAGTAAGAGAAAGGCGATGGAAAGATGAAGATAATAAAGCATAGAAGCAAATTGATAACCACATGCTTTGCAAGATTGAATGTGATGTAAGGACCTCGAGGAGTAAGATTTTAAGTTTTCCATGAAGGAAAGGAGTAGTTGTCGAGATATTTTTTATTAGCTAGGAGATACAATGCATCAAAAAACAAAATAAGAAATGGCAGAGAGATGTGAATCAAATTTAATATAGGAAAGAATTTGATGATAGGAAATCAACATGTGATTAGGAGGGCCATGCATCATGCCCAACAAAGTGCAGGCTAAAGAGGTTGAGGCATGAACACGAGAAGGGGGTTGCATTTGGAGAATAAAAGGACTGTATTAATTTGAATGGGTGTTGTGAGCAACTAAAGGACTATTTAAAGATCAATAATAGAATAAAAGGAGGTGCTAGGAGATGAGAAAGGAGAAAGGTAAGGGTGTGGGTTGTGAAAGGTGAGCCAATGTATTGGCATGAAATGCATATTAAGAAGATTGAGAGTATGAAAGGGAGGGAAATAGTGAAGAAACAAAGAAGATGTGCATGGGCTGCGATATGAGGAAGTCCAAATAGGTGGAGTGGTCATATGCAACTTGCATTGCATAGCATGATATGAAGTTGTCTGGTGAATCCATTTGTAATGTTTATATTATGAAATCTAAATAAACAATTGTATTTGATTGATTTTCAAATTTGAGTATCTTGTTATGAAATGCAGTTGTCTCGATTTAAATTGACATAAGTTATTATCAATGTTGTATTAATCGTTAAATGAAGTCTAGTGTAATTTTATTTTTTGGTTTTGGGTTGAGAGTGGTTTTTTCCTCCATCAAATGGTATTAGAGCTAGAGGTTATGAGTGTGTAGACCAAGTGCTGACTGAGAGGAAGTTCGTACCAGGACTTGTAGGTGGAGAGGGAAGTGAGCAGAGGTTTTGGGGGAATAAGTAGATTGTCAAACGCGAGGCATCTTGTGACAGAACCTATGGATTGAGGAAGCATGAGTGAAGCTCAAAAGTATCGTTGTAGGTGTGTAGAGTCCTAAACAGTTAAGGGTTGGAAAGTGTAGAGTTGGAAGCATGAGTGAGAAGATAGAAAGTATCATTGTAGGTGTCAAAGTCCTCAACGGTTGAGAGTAGAAACATAGAGAAAAGTGTTGTGGTAATGGAAAATTACAGCAAATGAAGTGAAATATTCATGAGGATCAAGGTATGATTTGCAGTGTGGAGGTTGCAAGGGTTGACTGCAGTGAAAAAATGACAGAGGAGGGTGAGAGAAGAAGAGGAAGAGTATTTGGTGGAGGAGGTTAGGCTATTTGGCATACGAGGTCTGGTTATCAATGATGGAGTTTGTTGTAGATTGTTCACAATCTAGAAGAGTGATTCTATCACTCAGATCCACCTTTGTGAGCCCATGCTCACAAATTTCTTACCTAGCATGTCTGATGTAGGAGCATCCAGGTGAATGTGTGATCGACATCGACCAAAAAAAATTTGGGTTTGGTTTTGTCATTTTGGTTTTTCTTTCTTTTCTCTTCAGTGAATTCAATCATTTTTGTTGGAGGTTGGTTGACATTGATTGTCAAAATAGTCAAGCATCAAATTTGAAACTCTGAGAAATAATTTTAATATTTAATGGATTTAATATATTCCTTCATCATTTTGATGACAAAATAATCACAAGAGGCATTTGGTTTTTGATCATTGTTTACAAAAAGAAATAAATTTCATTAATTCATTATTCGAAAGAAGGGAAGATGGAAATGAAAAGGTGAAGCCAAATTCAGAATTTTAATGATGAAGTAATAAAATGAAAGGTCACAATTATGGGAAATAAGAAACATAAAACATTTGAAAAGACATGAGAAACTTAAGGGGCGACACCATTGGGCAATGGTAAAACATTAAATGAATGATGAAAAAAGAGAAAGATAGGGAGGAGGGAGCGACCAAGGGGAAGACAGGGAGACTGTGGGGTTAAGCATGTAGACATCTCCTTAATCCCACACCATGAAGAAGACCATGGAGATTAGAGAAAAAACAAGTGGGAAAGAGGCATCAAAAGGCACACAATAGAAAATGTGTTAAAATCTAGGATAAAATGCTTGGATAACATGTGTGAAGAAGAACCTGTGTGGGATAGTAAGGAAGATTTAAGACTATCTATGATGCATAAGGAGATTCAACTTACCAATGAAGCAAGATAAAGGTGATGGAAAGAGGAAGATAATAAAGAAAAAAATAAAATTGATAACATTCTTTGCATGATTGAACATGATGTAAGGAGCTCGATGAGTAAGAGTTTAAGCTCACCATGAAGGCAAGGAGTAATTGCCAAGATATGTTTTATTAGCTAGGAGATACAATGCATTATAAAACAAAATAAGAAATGACAAAGAGGTGTGAATCGACTTGAATAGAGGAAAGAATTTGATAATACACGATCAACATATGATTGGGAGGGCCATGAATCATGCCCAAAAAAGTGTAGGTTAAACAGGTTGAGGCGTGAACATGAGAAGGGGGCTACACTTGGAGAATAAAAGGAACATATTATTTGAATGGGCGCTATGGGAAAGTAAAGGACTATTCAAAGGCTTATAATAGAATAAAAGGAGGTAGAAATAGATGAGAAAGGAAAAAGGTAAGGGTGTGGGTCATGAAATGTTAGCCAACGTCTTGGCATGAAATGCATATTGAGAAAATCAAGAGTATGAAAGGAGGGGAATAGTGAAGAAAACAAAGAAGATATGCAAGGGCTACAATATGAGGAAGTCCAAACTGGGGTGGAGTGGTCATATGTGAAAGGAAGTAGAGGTGTAGAACAATGCTTCCAAACACTAATCTATGAAGGAGAGATAGTGCAGATTCATACAAATCTTTAAATTGTTACAATAAAAAAAACACATTCAAATACATTCAAAAAAGAATAATACCATAACGCACAAATTTACATGGGGAAAACATTTCCAGGTAAAAAACCCCATGCACCAAAAGTACAATACTTTGTATTATCAGTAACAAACAATTACAATACAATAGTGACACTCAGCTTCTTATATGTCCTCTAACTCCAACAAGAATCTGGGAGAATTGTTTCTTAATGAAAAATATATTGGCACCATGACTTTCGTAGCAACAACTAAACACTTAGCATTCATGATAGTTATTAACTGTATAATCACCTCCTTGATAGTGGATACCATTAAATATTTAGCGTTTGCATGCAATATCTTTCAACATAACCTCCTCCATAATTGTGGCCATGAAGGGAGTTATCACCACATGTTTAACAAACTGTAGAGAAAGATCCATATTTTGTGCTTACACCATCGAGGAAAGGAGATGCCATTAAATAGTCAACAAGTATTCAACCGATCTGCATGAGGAAATGCCTTCATCGCATGTGATTTTCACAGTGAACAGGTTGAGACACTCATTAAACTCAACATTCTCCCACTTGTTGAAGCCCTATTAGGAGTAATCTATAATTAACTACTCAGGGCCCCAAGGCCCTTGGAAAGAACACACCATTTGAACTTCTCTATGATCATTGGCTTCATCAGTGCATCTGCAAGATTTCTCAAAGTGTCAAACTTTTCCAATATCACCTTTCCATCTTCTACCATATCACGAACAAAATGAAACTAAACATCAATGTGCTTTGTTTTGGCATAGAAAGTGGGATTCTTTGCTAAGAAAATGGCACTCTGACTGTCACAATAGATAGTA
The DNA here is from genome assembly GCA_007258455.2 of Sequoia sempervirens. Lineage (NCBI taxonomy): Eukaryota > Viridiplantae > Streptophyta > Pinopsida > Cupressales > Cupressaceae > Sequoia > Sequoia sempervirens. The sequence goes on along the minus strand of VDFB02000008.1, from coordinate 55,350,446 downwards.
ATCTGTCCTACATCAAAACCAATATCCAAACACAACCTCTTAAGCCAAATGGATTCCTTGCAAGCATGAGTAGCTTCCATGTACTCTGCTTCTATTGTGGAGAAAGCAACTACAACCTGCCACTTACTCATCCAACTTATAGCACCAACATTCATCGTGGACACATATCCACTGGTGGATCTTCTACTGTCAATGTCACCGGCCCAATCTGAATCCACATTTTCATGAATACTTACAAAATGCTGAGAACTAGTAAGATAACCATGATAACATAGAGAGTACTTAGAAGCACCCTACAAATATCTAAACACTCTCTTTATTGCATCCCAATGTACTCGTCCAGGATTAGCCATAAACCGACTAAGAACTCCCATTGCTTGGGCAATGTTTGGCCTCGTAAAAACCATTGCATACATTAAACTGCCAATAGCACTCACATATGGTGCTCTAGTCATGTCCTCCATCTCAATAGGAGATTTTGGACAATCCTCCATAGAAAGCTTCATCCCCTACATCACTGGAACAGCTAACTGCCTGCAAGCTACCATGCTGAATCTCTCCAACAGTGAATTCACATAGGTTCTCTAGCTTAACCAAAGCTTTTTGCAAGCTCTATCTCTTCTGATCTCCATCCCCAAAATATACCTTGCTGCACCTATATCCTTCATCTTGAACTATGTTGACAACTGAGACTTCAGATCTAAAATCAAATTCATACCATTCCCAAAAAAACAACATATCATCTACATACAATGTAATTATGAGAATGCGACCATTATCAGATTTGTAATATACACAATGGCTAGATTTAGATCTTAGAAATCCCAAAGACAACACAAAGGTGTCAAATTTCTAGTACCACATTCTAGGAGATTGCTTAAGACCATATAAAGACTTCTTCAACTTGCAAACTGGATTTTCTTTACCTTTTACCACAAAATGCTCTGGCTGTGACATACAGATCTCTTCCTCCGAATCACCATGAAGGAATGTTGCCTTCACATCCATCCATTCCACTTCTAGATCATACGCTACTACAAGTGGTAACAAGAACCAAATAGATGTCAACTTCGCAACATGATAGAATATCTCACCATAGTCAATTCCCTCCACCTGAGAATACTCCTTTGCAACCAGCCATGCCTTGTGATTTTCAACACTACCATCAAGACCACATTTCTTCTTGAACACCCATTTACATTCAATTTTTTTTCGTCCTTTAGGAAAAGGTGCCAGATCCCATGTACTTTATTTCTTCAAATCATCCATTTCTTTATCCATGGATTTCATCCAGGAATCTACATCACTCATACCCATAGCCTCTCTAATAGTCCTAGGCTCATTAGTGTTAGCAATCAAAGAAAAAACACAATTGGAATCCAACAGTGAATAACCAAATCTTTCTGGTGAATAATCAAACCTCTCTGGTGATCGCTTGTCATGTGTAGACCTCCTAAATTGCTGAGGTTGAGGTTGTTCTTCTTTAGAACTTTCAGAGCTGCTAGGGTTCTCCTCATTACTAGGTTCAACAAGAGTATGTAGTTCACTTTTCATCGGTGTAAGTGGAACTTTAACTACCTCATTCTTTTGCTTCTCCTCTTTCTTTGGATGCAACTCATTTGTGGAAGGTTTCAACTCCCGAAATATTACACTTTTTCTATGGAGAACCTTCTTGGCCATTGGATCCAAAATCTTGCACCCCTTCACGCCGACACCATAGCCAATGAGGATACACTTAATTTACTTATTCTCCAACTTAGACCTCTTTACACTTGGAACATGAGCATAAGATTCATAAACAAAAACTCCGAGATGTATCATCAAATGCTTCTTACCAAACCATGCCTCCATGGATGTCTTTTTTGAAGCAAGAGCTAATGTAGGAGATCTATTGATCAGATAACATGTAGTGGCTACAACTTTGGCCCAAAAATTTTGCTCAAGATCAACACCACTCAACATACTCCTAGCCCTCTCCATCAGTGTCCTATTCATCCTCTCTGCAACTCCATTTTGTTGTGGGGTGTATGGAGTTGTATTATGTCTCTCAATCTTGTGCTCCTTATAGAACCTATCAAATTCTGTTGAACAAAACTCACCACTATTGTTAGTCCTCAAACATTTAATATTTCTATCAGTCTGATTTTCAACCAAAGCCTTAACTCCTTAAATTGATTAAAGACTTCAAATTTACTCTTGAGGAAATAAAAAAATGTCCTTCTATTGTAATCGTTTATGAAAGAAACAAAATATACAAATTTTCTTAATGAAGGAACATTCACAGGAGCAAACACATTTGTATGAATATATTCCAGAACCCCAGAAGACTTATGAGAACTCGAATAGAAAGAAACATAGTTTTGTTTACCACATAGACAAAGTTCACAAAAGTCTAACTCGAGATTACAATCATCAAGGCCTTGAACAAGGCTTTTATTTTTCAGGGCTCTAAGACCCTTCTCACTAATATGACTGAGTCTTTGGTGCCATAGCATTATCTTCTCTGTTGGAAGCTTCATCTCTAAAACATTTGTGCCCTTAGGTACCTAGAAAGCACGACCATCAGATGTACAAAAAAAAGACTTTTTCACTGCTAGATTTGATGGTTAGGATGAAGAATCCAAAGGCCTTTTCTTTGGAATATTAGAAGAACTATTGCATAGAATAGTGGATGCATCTAGCTTGTACAAAGTTTTGATCCAAACACCCTTAGCCAACACCATAGATCCTCTTGTCATCTTACATCCTCCATTTGAGAAAATAACCTGCACATCCCCATTACTCAACTTACTCACAGAAAGAAGGTTTCATGCCAAACCTGGGATATGTAGTACACCATCAATCCCCTTCACTCTAGCATCAAATAATCTAATCTTGATTCTTCCATGACCAACAATCTTCAGATGAGATTCGTCACCCAAATACACCTTCCGACTATCATACTCTTCATACTTTGAGAACCAACCCCTATGCAAGGTCATGTGGAAAGAAGCACCCGAGTCTATTAACCACACATCTTCTGATGCATGTGTTGCCAAGGCTGTGACAAAAAAATCTGCATCATCCTGAGAGGAATTTTAAGAGTTAGAATTAGAGAAGTTCTTTTTACCTTTCTTTTTCTTCTCCTCCTTACAATCTTTACGTAAATGACTAGGTTTACTGCAGTTCCAACATTTCGCCTTGAACTTTCTAGGAGACTTAGATCTCCTTGAATATTTTTATCTAAAATTCTTTGTCCTTTTTATTTCCTTTTTGTTTATGTCTTCCATGAATAGCAAGGGGTTTCTTGGCCATCTTAGAAGATTTCCTCCACATCTCTTTAGACAAGAGTGATGGAACCACATCATCCGTTTTGAAATTGGTGGTGGTACTTCTAATAGCCATAACCAGGTGATCCCATAAGTTTGGAAAATAACATAATAGAAGCATGCAATGATCCTCATCTTAAATCTTGTCACCAACAAAACCCAACTAAGTAATCAACATGTTAAATGCATTAAGGTGATTTGCAATGGATCATCCATCTTCCATCTTTAGAGAATGCAATTTCTTTCACAGGAATAACTTGTTTACTAGGGATTTAGCCTGATAAACATCTCCAAGCTTCTTAGAAAGAGATTTTTTAGTCTTCTCTTCATGGAAATTCAAGAGCACTGAATCAACCAAACAAAGTCTAACCAAACCCTTGGCTTTTCAATCCTTCAGATCCCACTCTTCTTGAGTCAAATTTGTTGGTTTTGTTTCGGATATTGTAGCCCACATATTTTTATCCATGAGCATATCCTCCATTTTCAACTTCCATAACTCGAAGTTGCTGCCATTAAACTTATCCATTTTGATTCTACTGGATGTGCCAGTCATCTTTGTTTCTGCAACAATATTTTGAAATAATTCTACAAAGACTCACTCAAACAAAGATCAATACAAAAAACCCACTACCCAACAATGGGACCTAAACTGGCTAGGCTCTGACACCAACTAAAAGGAAGTAGAGGTGTGGAACAATGCTTCCAAACACTAATCTATGAAGGAGAAATAGTGCAGATTCATACAAATCTTTAAATTCTAACAATAAAAAAACACATTCAAATACACACGTAAAAGAATAATACCATCACACACAAATTTATGTGGGGAAAACCTCTCCAGGTAAAAAACCCCACACACCAAAAGCACAGTAATTTGTATTATTAGTAACAAAAAATTACAATATAATAGTAGCACTCAACTTCTCAGATATCCTCTTAACTCCAACAAGAATCTGGGAGAATCGCTTCTTAATGCAAAATCTATTAGCACCACGATCTTTGTAACAACCACAAAACACTTAGCATTCACGATAGTTACTAACTACATAATCACCTCCTTGACAACGAATACCACTAAAGATTCAACATTTGTATGCAATATCTTTCAACATAACATCCTCTGTAATTGTCGCCATGAAGGGAGCCATCACCACATGTTTAACAAACTATAGAGAAAGATCCATAATTTGTGCTTACACCACCGATGAAAGGAGATGCCATCAAATAGTCAACAAGTCTTCCACTGATCTACATGAGGAAATTCCTTCATCACATGCGCTTTTCATGGTGAACATGTTGAGACACATGCGTTAAATTCAACAATATGCAACTTGCATTGCATAGCGTGATATGGAGTTTTTTGGTGAATCCGTTTGTAATGTTTATATTATGAAATATGAATAAACAATTCTATTTTATTGATTTTCAAATATGAGTATCTTGTTATGAAATGGAGTTGTCTCGATTTAAATTGACACAAGTTATTGTCAATTTTGGATTAATCGTTAAACAAAGTCTAATGTAATTTGAGTTTGTGGTTTTGGGCTAAGAGGGGTTTTCATCTCCACCACTTGCTAATTTCAACCTTATCATTCTTCAATAGTTTTATGAATTTTTCTTTTGATATGTCTAATGTAACTATTACCCACATATATACATTGAAAAAATGAATCTTCTAGAAGACTTAGTTAGGACGCCCATCCCGCCTTGAAATTTTTCCTTGTTTCTTGATTTCCATAACAACCATGTAGAATTTTAGTATTCAATAGTAACTAAAATAGATTCATAGATAATTTATCAACTCCTATTTTCCATTTTAGGATTTATTTAACTTTGATATTTCCAATTCCCTTTACTATTCATATCAAAACATGACATCATCCAAACTTCTTTTGCAAAGAAACACTAAAAAAGTGTGATTAATGTTCAAACAATTTTTCTACATAATGAACATACTACTATATTTGACTCATGAAAGGAGATCAATTTTTTTTGTAACATCTATTTAGAACAAGATTTCTTGGTTCCATAACATTATACTAGTTCCACTTAAATATTATTTTCCAGTTTATTTCATCTTCCTTAAGTTTCCAACGATTATTAACATGTTTGATAACAACCTTTGATTTGATCAGAATTTTATATATTATTTTGGGATTCAATTTTAAAAGATTAATTCCATCTTTCTATATGTATCCATCCAAGGTATTACAAATTACATTTGCACAACACTTTTTATTATTATCAACAAACTGTAGGTTTTTAGTGAACTCTCTTAGCACTGAGTATTTTCTCCATTGAGTAGATGGCGAACCATACTCAGTGCTTAGAGAAGGCCATTCCATTATCTAATCATTATAAATAATTTGTTACTAAATAACTTTATACCTTACTTTTCCCACAATTTGGTCAAGCATCCTTGTAAAAGAGAAAGTGGTTTTCCTCTATGGTATAAGTTCCACCATAGTGAGGAATTAAGAATTTTTTTTACCTTGCTCACTTTATTTACTTATCAATATTTTTATTCTCTCCCATGCTTTCTAGATGGATTGAAAGAAATTTAAGCCACTAGGAGATACTGGGAATCCACCTATAATAATATCATTTAAGGGGATATCTTTCCAATTCTTAACAATTTTTGGGAAAACATTTTTAATGTTGTTCCTGACTTTAAAACATTGTATGATTCCTTTTTTACCACAAAGTTAAGGATCCATTTGTCAACAAGAGAAATACATTTATTTTTAAGGTCTTTTAGCCCTAGGCCACCAATTTCTTTGTCTAGGAAAAACCATTCCCCATTGATTGCATATATTTTTTATTACTATGACCATCAGACCATAAAAAATGTCTTTTTTTTTTTAATGCTTGCAGCTAGTAGCTGTAGAATAGCTAAACTGAAGAATAGTAAAGCGTATAAGAAGAGAGATTTTTTTGGCACTCTTGGATACTCCCTACTAAAGAAAGATAACATTTATTCCAATTATCAAATTTAATTTTGATAATTTTGGTCTAGGTGGTGGTCCTCTTGGAGGATTGACATTTTATACATTTTGTTGTTTGTTTGGTTTATTTTGTGTGTTTTCTACAAAATTTGTGTCCACAACATCGTCATTGGTTACAATTTTTTTTTTCCCATAGGTAGGGTTTATCATTAGAACTTGATGATTGGTTGTTATCCTTGTAAATATGTACTAAACCTTTAGCAATAAGGGCCCTTTCAATGGCAAGACCTTTCTCTATAAGTTCTTGATCAAATGTTGTGGCACATTGCATATGTAAGTGAAAGCCAACTTTCATATTTAGAGTATTCACGAGAATGTCTACTTGTTGTTTTTCTAGAATAGGCTATTTACATTTTCTTGCTTTATATCTCCATTTTTGTAGAAAAGAAGTGAAGGTTTCACCATTGTTTTTTTTTTTTAAAATATGCCATTTAACATGACTTCCACATTTATATTATAGGAGAAGTATGTGATAAATTGGTCTAGGATTTCTTGAAACATCTTAATGCCTCGAGGTAAGTGTGAGAATGATTCAATCTTCTGTCCACCCAAGCTTTGTGGAAAAAGGTGTATGAGATATGTATCATTATAGGACACCTTTAAACAAGCTATTTAGAATTCTTGTATGTGCTATTTTGGATTACCCCGTCCATTGTACTTGTTAAAATTTGGTATCTCAAAGAAAGGGGGAAATGGTATCATTGATATTCTCTTAGCAAAATTATGGGTAAGGACATAAATCTTGAATAACATACAATTTCTTAGTTGTTCCCATTTGTATCATCATGCATTTTTTGTCTTAAGCTTTGGATTTGTGATGTTAGATTGTTAAGGGGATTGCTCAGTGATGGGTTATATGTGTTGTATTGAAGTTGAGGGTTTGAATGGTATTGTTGATTTTGTTACAATGGAGTTGTGTTACATGGCTTGCATTGATGTTGTGGAATGATGTATTGTTGAAGATTTTGTGCTTGATAATGGATGTATTGTGGATGTTAGGGATTTTATTAATTTTGTTGTTGTACAATTAGTTGTTATTAATAGTTAACATTTTGTTGTGTTTGAGGTGTTTCTTGATGTTGGGAGAGGTACTGATGGTCTTGAGGAGGTTGTTGTGGTGTAGGAGTTTGTTGGTGTTGTTGATGCATGGATTTTTGTTGTGTTGTTGATAGATGTTGTTGGGTGTTAGAGACACTTGGGTGTATGTTATGTGAAGGTGTTGTGAATGGATTAGTTCCATTGAGCATTGCCAAAATTTCATAGGGGAATAATGGGTATCATTGGTTAGAAAACATAATTCAAACAATTAGGGCTAGAAAGCACTAAAAACTCACAAGATAAAGATTATTAAAACCCATAATCAATGAAATTAGGAAAATAATGCTTCAAAGATTCAAACAAATTTTTGAAAGCCAATTCAAATAACAATTAAATAAAAAAAATAGTGCAAACCTTACAATCCCATTGTAGGATTATGCTCAAAATGTATGTGGATTGCTCTATTAAGAATAACCCATGATTGAAAAAGCTAAGATGATGATTGGTTCACAAAAGGATTCTCAAATTACTCAATATTACTCAATAATTCAAGAATTCCCAAGATCATGGAAATTATGAATAATTTTTATGAAGAAATTAGTTGTTTTATAGATTTACAAATATCTAATCAATAGTGGAGATCAAAGATGAAGATTGACGATTGAGAGAAAATCAAGGAGATCAATGGAGATCAAGGGATGAGATTCACCGAGAGCTGAAAATATCTCTATTTTCATGGAAAATTGGTTAAAGATATTTTAGAGGAAAAAATATCTATTCGAATTTGAATTTGGGATATGGAATATTTCTTTTGGAGGGAATATGTCATTTAGATATTTTGGAGGGAAGATATTTTTAAAAGGGAATATTTCCTTTTTGAAAAAGGAATATACTTTGTGCAAGTTGGAGGAAAAATTAGGAATTAAATAATTAAGAAAATTATTTAATTGTGAGGATGAGAGAAAAATGAGATTTTCAATTAAATAATTGAAAATGGGATTGAAGAAAATTAGAATTCAATTAAATAATCAAAATTATTTAATTAAGGTGGGAAGTGAAAAATTAATTTTAATTAAATAGTTCAAAATTAAAAGGAATATTAGTCATAAATGATGAAAATGATGAATTAATCAAATAACGTTAATTATTCAAATAATAGAAGAAAATAATTCACCCGATAGCTTCATCCAGTCTTGTAATGAATATAGAAGAATCCTCCTGACATCTTCAGAATTTGATGAGAAATGCTAACAACAATTCTCACAAATCTACAACAATCAATAATACATATACTTGATACAACTTCAATAGATCAAGAATATAGTGGCAGAAATAATAATCGATGACACATGGATGACAACAACTTTAGTGACGACTTGATAATAACCTTTCAGAATACTATTTATTTGAACCTTCTTTAATGGGAAATTCAATGCTTGACAAATGTCTCCAAACAGGCAGTGATATGGGAGTATACATACTCCTAGGTCCCGATACCCAAACTACTCCAGGCGGAATAAGTCACTGTTGTCTTATCTCACATACTTTATCTTTTCCCGATGCCTGATGAAGATGTGATTCTCATCTGAGATTATATTGAATGTCTCCAATAATGTGAATCACTCTGATAAGAAGAACCCACGTCTGCATCAATATTTTATTCCATCTACTCTTGAAATACTTCTATATTCATTAAGAATATTACTGCAAGAATCTGCCTAATCCAATCCAAGGAGGTGAAGGGAATCATATGATTACACAACAATGGCTAGAATGAAGAGAATAATGGAATATTGGCTACGGTGAAACTAACTAAAGAAAAAGAAATGGCATCCAGAAAAATGGTTGGAAGCATAGAATACAAAATGCCCGATATCAGACCGTCTGATGACCAAAACGTTAATGGAGTTCGAGCGATATGCATCAGATTGGGGGAAATATAAATCTTAAATTTTAAATTTTTGGAATGACAACAATGAACATAGTGAAGTGTTAAGAAATGGCAAGAATGAATAGAGAGATAGAGAAGAAATGCAAATGAGTGCTGGAGTCAAAAAGGGTTTTGCACATGGTCTACCTTGCTCACTTGTTGACAAATGCAAGAATGGTAGAAAACAAGTAGTTGCATGTGGTCTTTACTGTAGTACCATTTTAAAAACCATTGTGAGAAAAATAAATGAATGTAGAGAGATCAGAGAGAGGTCCAAGAAGAAAAATTCTCTGATACCATATTGAAATGAGAGAGAGAAAAACGAGATTGTTCTTGAATTAAAATTTAGTCATTCACATTGCACTCAAAACTATTACAAAGTATTGGTAATATAAGGCCATTTTTCCCATATGAAACTAATTATAGGAATATAACTTCCAAAACCTAATTTATTTAGTAAATAAACAATAACATGTTAATTTATTTATTTAACTAATCCATGTTAAGCACTAATTTCTAACACTTGTATTAATGATTTATTGGCTTTCAAATATGACCTCAAATCAATCTTCATGGACCAATATTCAAGAATAGTGGTTCATAAAAATCCATCTCACATGATCATGTATGTTCCACCTGACACTCATTGTATCTAGGTGATGTTCACAAGAGAAAAGAACCAAAAATTTCCAAGAGATGTCTATCCCAATATTACTCTAGCTCAAATGTGCTTAACCATAATGTTTCTTCTATAATCAAGCTCATTTAGCTTGCAACCCCATATCAATTGATTGTAAAGAAAAAATTGTGGTGAAGTGTGCTAAGGGGTCATATTTGAATGGGTGATCTATTGATAAGTTCTAAGGAAACTACCACTTATGAGAACTACATAGATAAAATGAGCGCTAAGTGGACCTATCACATGGTCATGAGAGATGGATCATTGTGAATCACTATTCATGAAATTTAGGTAAATGAAGACTGAATAAAATCTACATAGTAAAAACTTGATAAATCAACACATAACTTGTTATTATCTAAGGATTTGACTATTACCAAGACAAGCCAACAATTCCTCCTGCCATCTTAAAGCATGCACCATTAATCTCTTAAGCATCCCTTATTAAAATATAAGACTTGAATGAAAATGTAAGTGGATTGAGAAGGTCCTATAAGTGAAAGAGGTGCTAGCTACATCAAATGAGCTAATCACTATAACAAGGCCTAATGTGAGACTAGGCAACACAATGTAACCCAATTAATAGTAGGATAAATCTTAAAATAAATTTATCGAATATTCCTAATCACTAATCTATACTTTGATATTTAACATTGACTCTCTATTACAATACATTTGTGATCTACAAAGTCAAAATTGTCATAGTATCTAAGATATATATGTATATCCTTTAGTTAAATTTTTAATGTAAATTTGATTTATTATTACTTTGATTTGATTTATTCTAGTCAAAATTTGATTTATTATTAGTATCTAAGATATATGACAATAAAAGGAAAAATATATTAATTAAATCTTGATCATTAAAGAACAACTATTTATATGTTCTCAAGCAGATTTTGGATTTGCTTGAAAATATTGTGATGTTCTAGATCAATCATGCTTATAGGGAAGCAAACCAAGTTGCAAATTTGTTAGCCAACATCGGGTGTGACCAAGATCAAAAAGATAAAATATATGGGGCTCAAATCAATGATTATCCTAACATTTTGCAAGAATTGTTTCAATTGGAGAAAGGCAGAGTGCATAGTGTGGTAAATGTATAAAATAAATGATCAAGATTGATAAATGTCAGTGCAGATTTAAGTTAAAGAATTCAACTTACATATTAATGTTATTCACATGGTTCAGATATTTCATGCAAAAATTACAATGCTACAAAGGGTATTTTGAAAACAGAGGATGGTGTTGAAGTTAGATTGAAGGCCTGCTAAGCGTTGAATGAAGACATATTTGGATACAAATTTAGTGAAGACTCTAAAACAAGTATTGGTAATAGTTTGGTTTTCTCTTGCAAGGAAATTTGAAAGTCATTTGGCATAATGATGGGACATAGTATTGTTTTCTAGATTGTTTGAGGAGAGATTACGACTCAAGAGGAATGTTTTGTGTTACCAAAAGTACGCATAAAATGGTAATCAGTAAAATTCATGCACCTCAAGTACCTTAGGAGGATTGCTTTGAGTAAGCAAATGTATGCATGAATTGGAAAATGTACAACTATGCAATTCACATAATGTGTTAATGCACACATGTCATTCAAATGGAATAATTAATTTGAAAGGAAAATCATAATCCATTGTTGCAGAGATCCATCAAATATTAGACACATGTTCAAGCGTGGGAAGCATTAATTCTTGTGTGCTCGTATCTGCAAGCATTAAATGGAAATTCATTTTAATGATGGTGTATTGGAAACAAAGTACATCCAATGTTCTTTAAAACCCTATTATCAGTTTTCCAACTGACATTGTATGGTCTCCAATTGGGTTGATAGTGTTGTAGAGTTTGATGAAGAGGTAGGGCATGACATAGTTTCTATGGGTTTGGCGCTATCCTGGGTATTTCCTTTGCAAGTTATTTTTCAAATTTATTGGTTAAGTTGATTAATCTATGTATCTTTGGTTGCAGGATTATGTCAAGTTTCAATTTCAAAAATTGTTTGTGAAAGCTTGCTTAGTTTTGCAGAATTTGTAGTAGTGACACGACATGTGGTAGTCTATGGATTTTTTCTTAACTGGGTATCTCATCTACATTTTAGCTTTCAAACTTACTGGATTAGTTGATTATTCTCTGTAACCTTTGCTTGAAGGTTGAGTACAAGTGCTAGTTTTTAATACTATATGGGAAGAGTTGGCTTAGTGCTTAATTGGGGGAAGGTGTATATTCTGTGTAGCATTGCTTGTTGGCTAAGTGCAAGTGTTTGGGAAAAGTTTGTTTAAGTAGAGTTGGTTTAGTGCTCAACTAGGGGAAGGTGTTTAATCTGTGTAGCTTTGCTTGAAGGCTTAGTAGAAGTGTTGGCTTAAAATACTATTTGGGAAAAGCTTGCTTTCACACAGCCTTTGGTACAGGTTTTTTTGTTTTGGTTGGAGGGTGATAAACAAGAAAACTTGCAGCTTGTGTATACAATGGCCTGGGAGTACAATACAAAAAATTACAGAATTCCTATGGAGATAAAAGATAATGAATTGTTGTTCTTAGAGGAGCTAACAAATGAAGAATTATCACAAGTCTTTTGCACTGTCTGGCCTAGTCCAATAGACTACATTAAAATAATGATTGGTGAATAGATAATTCAACTAGAATCACCCAGGCTTTTGTTTCCATCCAATTTACTATCAATCTTGTTGTCAAATGCCATGGATTTCCTTCAATATTTTGCTGCACTAAAAATTGTGTGCAAAGAATCAGTCTTAGTAGAAGCAATGGGGGAAAATGACCTCCTAAAGGCAGTTCAAAAGTATAATCTAGATTTAGTAGAAGCACATGTAGCAAGGATTTTCCCAGAAGCTATCTCAAAGAAAAGAAAGGATTTGCAATTGTCTATGGAGTAGTGAAAAGGGGTTATATGATGATGACCCATGGCTGTTATTTAGAATGATACAAATGCATTCTGGAGAACTGGGGAAGCAAAATGATTGATATGATAAAAGACAAATATTTTTCTCTCTCATACGTTCTTGGTCATCAAGTTCGACATGGAGGGAGGAAAATTGTAGTGGCTTGCAATCAATCCACTAGGGAGATATGTAGCAGAATGGGTTGAAGGTCAAGGTGACAACATGCTGGACCTGAATGAAAATATTCAGAACATAAATGAAGATGCAAAAGATATGATGGAATGAATAAAAACTATATATGCAAATTTTTTTGTATTGTATAAAATATACAAACATTATGTGATGCATGTAATAGTTATAGATGCTAATATATAGAATCATCTATATAGCTGTCAATAGATAGAATCATCTATATAGCTACTAATAAATAGAATCATCTAAAAATCATGCTTACCAGTACTATAATTTTGGTAATTTTGTAATTTTGTTTATATAATTTATGTAATTAATTAGGCATAGGCCTTTCACCGATAAAAAGAAAACTATTTATTAATGATATTTATTTATTAAATGTATAGATGCTAAAATTTAAGAAAATATATATTAATGTGTGTAAATAAAATTTTTAAAAGTAAAATATAAATGTATAATATTTACTATAATTTTTAAAATAAAAACAAAACAAAAAAATAGACCCAAATAATAAATGATATCTTTTTCTAAAATAAAAAATAAAAATTACTTAAACAAAAATTTATAAAATAAAAAATAACTCTATATTTATTCCAAAGGAATTCCTCTAATTGAACCGAACTAGTTAGCTTCATGGATCCAATAGTGAAAACTATATTAGCTTGATGCAAGATGATAGAAACAATTGTCCTTGTTCATTCTTCCCTCTCATAACTTGGTTATCTTTAAATGTTGCTACTTACAATGACGAGGAAAACATTATCACTAAAATCTAATAAAACTAGGTATTTGGGCAGTAAACATGAGTTCAAATTACATTTGACAATCCACTCAAAAGATATTTGATTTAAAAGAACATACGTCATCGAAGTAGACACTTGTCTCATGTTAGACATTCCTCACTTAGCATATGACAACAAATATTTTCACACAATTAATATATTTGTATTTAAAAGGCTACAAATATCTTGTCTCGAGCTCAAGAGTTGAATAGCTTTGAAACCCAATAATTTTACATCTACTTTTAGTTTGTATTGTGAATACATGGAAGCTACATTTTTTCATGCTCGTATGGTTGATAACATGTCACAATTTGTGCATCACAATTAGAATTTTTTGCTATATTTCATTGTATTTAAAACGGCTACATGTAAATCAATACTACTGTCTCAAGCTCAAGAGTTGAATATGCCTTTGAAACCACCAATACAATTATTGATAATAAGACTATTGCTACTTTTAGTTTGTAAGTCTGTGCATGGAAGCATTTCCATATTTTTTCATGCAAATACTACCCATTTATTCTCGTAGGCATGGTTGATAACATGTCACAATTTGTGCAAAATCTTGAGGTAAGTTATTGGCCATGGTTTTAGTGATTTTTTTGTTTTGTTTCTGGAGTCTATACGTGGTTAGATCATTTTTTGCTATGTTTTATTTCATTGTAAACCTATCATATTTTTATTTGTTAAACGAAAGCATTGTTTATGTGGTTTCATGTATGGTTATTTTCTTACTCAATACTTATTACTAAAGTTACTTCCACTTTATTCACATGAATTTATTAAAAGCTTATATGAAACGACGTCCATTAGTTAGCATGGTAAATATTTTAATACTTCATTGGGTGTACTTGAACATACTTGGTATGCCAATGAGTTTGTATAGATCAACGATGTGAGCGAAAAATATTTTACCTCTCAACAAAGAACACTTTTTATAATAAGTCAAAGTAAATTATTTTTATTAAAATAATACAATTATTTCTTTTTTTTTTTGGTTGATAATAAGAGTTTTCTATTGCTTGTAAAAAGAAATTACATCATATTTTCCAGTTTTCATCCAACACCCAAAAAACCATTTCCTGCGAGTAAGTCTAGACAAAAAGCACCTTAAGGCGCATAAACTACAACATTAAACCCCTGTTCCCCTACACCAGTGAAAAATCTAAATAATCCTACTATAGACACCCTTAACCCAGAAAACATTCACTTAACCCAAAAAAAAAAATAGACCAACCAACTTCGATAGAGTTCATCCTTCATCAATATATAGCTTACAATAGAAAAATGTGAAATTAAAAACAAAACTAAAAAGTACAGGAGGCCATTCCCATCAGCTTGCACTACCCGACTCCATCGCTGTCTTTCCAACCGCTTTCATCTTCTGATTCTGCCAGCGTTTCCCTTTCTTTTTCTGCTGGTATTTCACTTTCCTCTCTTTCCTCTTCATGCCCTGCATTTTTGCCTTTGCCTATGCAATCACCTCTTCCACTTCCATTAGTTCGACGAAGAGCTTTAACGCTTTCCATCCGAGTCGTGCTTCCTCTAGACATCGCGACTTAAATTTTCCTTCTGGCCATTGAATGAAAGGCATGCAACCCACCGACCCATATAGCTCTTCCATCTCTTCGATCTCTATTCCCTTGCTAATGTCCATCCCTACACCCGGTATTGACCATTCTAGGATTGTCTCCATGCCAACCAGAAAATCCTCATGGATGATTGTTTCCATCACCTTTCTAACCGTTTCCATCTTTTCTCCTCTAGGTCTAATCCTCACACAACTATCAGTGAATGCACATCCATATTCATCCTGTATTTGTGCCTTAGGATTCCAAAATCCCTACCCAGAATCATCCTCACACATTTCCTTAACCTACCATCCTCAAAAAGAAATAAACCCATTAATCTCTTCTCTGACACATCTCCCGTAGAAAGGGCTTAATTGCCTCCTTGAGACAAAGGTGAAATTTGCTTCCATTAGAGCTTTGTAATGCCAGCGCCGCCACTACCATTTCTCTGTTGCGGAGCCTTCTTCACCATTCGAAACACAAATGAATTCAACAAACCCAAGGGCCAGGGAATAAAAACCTTCTTGAATCTCCCACACCGAATTAAATGCAACATATACTGAAGAGCCAACGCTCACCTTGCATTTCTCTTGTCATTTCAAAACTACCTCAAATTTCCTAGATCCTTGCCCATTAAATGCAGTGTACTCGCCAGTTACCTTAAATTATTATGCTAAATTCACATCTCTAAAATATTCAAACTTAAATTCCCTGATTTCTTTAAATTTTAAAGGCCATTTAGATAGAATATAGGCTTTAGCATTCCCCGCTCTTCTAATGTGGCTCACCAAATTGTTTTCACATGTGGCTAATTCTTCTCTAATTTCCTCTCAATTATATTTTGAAGGTGCCAAGCACTAATGGTCCCTTTCATCACTGATTGGACTATTATCAACGAGTTCCCTTCTAAGTGAATCTTAGTTGCTCCTAGATTTTTTCCACATTTAATTGCCACTAATGCTGGTGAGGCTTCTGCTTCATTATTCATTCCTTCCATCAACTTCTTAGCCCCTAAGGCAAAAACATCTCCCTTCCAATCCCAAATTATAAAACCTTCCCTTGATGGTCCAAGGTTCCCCTTTGAAGCCTCGTTGAAATTTATTTTCCACTAGCCTTCCAAAGGTCTTTCCCAAGTCACCTCCATTGACTCCTTTACAGTTGGTTTAACCCAACCCAGCCCCTTAATGGGCAATTATTTTCTACTTTTTAATACAATGTTTACTATGAAATTATTATTATTTGTTTGATTGCTAAATCATTTAACATCTAAATAAAATAATTCAATTATTTTAAAATCGAAAAAAATAAAAAATTAATCATTCAATATAACAAATATTAATAATAGTTCAAAAAATATTTAATCAACATTTATTTTATAATATTTGAAAATTACTTATTTTATAATTATTTAAATTAAAAAAGACAATAATTATCATATTTGTGAATATTAGATTTATGGTGTAATCTTTATATATTGTGAGGTCTCAATATAATAGTGAGTGCAATAATCATCATTGGTATAATTTTGATATTATGTATTATATATTTATTATTTAATTTAATTTATTTTATATATAATTAATATTATAGCTATAATAAGAAAATTTTAATAGTAGTTTTAAAAAAATGGATTTAACCAAATATCTATTTTATAATATTGAAAACTGTTTATTCTATGTCTCCCTCTCTTCCCCTCTCTCTCCATCTCTTCATCTTTGCTACTCTATTTCTCTTTATCTCCCTCTCACTGATATCTATATCTTTCTATGTATATCTTTCTCTACCTCTACCTTCCTATCTCTCTCCCTATCTCTCTATCCTTTTCCCTATCCCCCCTATCTCTTTATATCACCCTCTATTTATATCTCCCCTCTCTCCCTCTACCACTCCCTCTCCCTCTATATATTGAGCTCTCTCTCTCTCTCTACTTATCTCTCTATGTCTCCCTCTACCTATCTCTCTCACTTTCTCTCTCTCTCTCTCTCCCTCTCTCTATCTCTCCCCTCTGTCCCTCCCTTCCTCCTTCCCTATCCCCCTATCTCTACCTTTCTCTCCCTTTCTCTTCACATATATATATCCAATATATCCATACATCTCCCTCTCTTTTTCTCCCCTATTTATCTCTCCTTCTCTCCATATTCATTTGTCTATCCCTACTTCTCTTTGTTTGTATTCCATTCTATAGGTCTCTCTATCTCTTTCTATCTCTCTCTCTCTCTCTCTTTCTCTATATCTCCATACCTCTCTCTCTCTCTTTCTCTCTCTCTATCACTCTATATCTCCATATATATCTTTCCTTATCACTTTATCTCACCATCTATATATATCTCTCTCCCCCTCTCCCTCTCCCTCTATCTTCTTATCTCTCCCTCTACCTCTCTCTATCTCTCTATCCATTTTTCTCCCTCTTCCTCTCACTCTATCTTCATCTCTACCTCTCTCTTCCTCTCTCCCCTCTATCTCTAGACATGTGTCCCTTTCTATCCATCCATCTCTCTCCCTCTCCCTCTCTCCCTCACCCTCTTCCTAGATCTCTATATCTATATATCTTTTCCTCTCTATATGTATCTCTCCATCTATTTACCCCTATATCTCTCGCTCTCTCTACCTCTCTTTATATATCACTTCCCATCTCTATCTTTATCATTATATCTCTCCCTTTGTCTCCCTCTCTATATATTTATCTCTTCCATCTCTATCTATCCACCTCTCCCTTCTTATCTCCCCCTCCCCCTCTCTCCATATTTCTCTCCATCTCCATCTCTATCTCTATCTCATTAATCCCCCTCTCTCCCTCTTTCTATCCCTAAATCTCCTCTCTCCCTTTCTCCTTATTTAAAACATAACATGAGCTTGTTGGTAATGGACCCTGATTATCTTTCTAATTTAGAAAGTTTATTTCAGTCATGTTTGGCATCCCTTAAACCACTTGCTGCGAAGTTTTTCTTCCTCTGTTTTGTTCTGAATAATTTTCAGCACTGCAGAGTCATTTCCCGAACCACTGATCCTTTGGACAGCTAAATACAGAGAGTTAAAGACATTTCAATCCCAAAGAAATAAAAATGCACAAAGTCTTGGAATTACTACTTACAAATCCAAATCCACCTCTGTAGAATGGCCGACTCACAATCTCAAATTCATCACAATGTTGTGACATGATCATGTATGTTAATTGCCTCATGAGTGAATTAACATAGTCTTCTGGATGTATAAGTGGTACCAATCTTCTCTCGTCAATGTTTAGCTCATTGATTAGATACTCTCTAACAAAGGAACCATTCAGATGTCCTATGCGGGCGTTGTTTGCTCTGAGTGACTCTATGTCTCGTATAGTTGGGGACAGTTGCTGAACAGTGAAATGGATAGGCTAGCTTATTTATCAACACTACAAACAGCCAGATTATTAAGATAACTTTGCCAAGAGATGTCATAACCTTCTCTCCTGCACAAATGGGGGGATCAGTTGCCATCTTCGGATATTAGAAAAAAGTATAAGCAGGAGAGAAAATATTCATAAAATGGAAAAATTCAATGAGGAGGTCACTTACTATGAACAAATACAATTGTTGAAAATGAAAACCTGCAATCCAAACACAAAATATTATTACGTAAAATGGTCGATTCTACTTCATACAAATAGTTAAAACAATTATCTACTAATCCAACCAAGAACCAAATATGTGCATGCCACAATATGCAACACTAATGCCAAATGAAAGTGCTCGTGGCCTTTAGCATGTCTGCTTATGGAGGAGCATCTTTGGTTGAGCAATATTTTCATCTCTACGTAATTAAATGCTCATCAAAGGGTGGCAGCGCTATTCTCCCTGATTCATCCCATCACATCACCTCACATCACATTGTATACTTCCTTTGTTTTCCAGATATTATGGTTTCGCGTCTTTGAAAATAGTTTGATTGCGATATATGTTTTCATTGCAAACTTGATTCGTTCTTTTGGATCATGACTTTCTAACTGTTCAAATTTGTGTAGAATTATTTCTTGTGTTGTCCTCGTCTGCCCATCTATTTCTTCGCTCATTTTCCAAACCAGATTCTTCTCTCAAGTATGCGTAGCACTACAATTTTCTTCTTAAGCCTCTAGGTATCTGATGCAGAGTTTACTGGAACACCTGAAGAATGACACCTGGGCGTATAGTTTACTGCCCTCATTTATAGTTAGCAGCTACTGTCCTTTATGGATATTGGAGCGTTGTGGAGGAAGCGGTAATTAAATAGACAAAATTAATATCTTGTTGTGCATTGCATTGACAGATGCACCTTCATTTTGAGTTCTGTTTTAGTTAGGGAGTAGGCAATCAGAGTCAAGGACCCTTTTGGAAATGACATACTGTAGTAATGGAACGAATGTACCTTTCATAAAAAAAAATGATGTTTATAGAGGGTGTGGATTTGGAGTCTCAGCCGTAATTGCTTTTGTGCTCATGAATGACTGAAAAAGAAGCTGTTTGAAAACTGGAAATTTAATCTACATTCAGGATCACTGTATCCTCTGTTTTTGCATGTGCTATCATATCATTCTATGATTGCTTGCTTTCAGCTATGCCAGAAACTTTTCAATACCGAAGTGAATTGAGAAAATACTTCAATTTTTCAAAGGTTTCAATGCATGACTTCTGTCATCTCTATGCACCTTACAGGTGTTTGTTTACTGTCATAAATTATCCCTCTATCAAACTGCCACAGCTTTGCCAATAGAAGATGAGAACCATCCATAAACACTGCATCAAATAGCACCTAGCCTTCATTAAGACCAATATTAAAAGCAATTATCTCCTAGTGTGCTAAAATCCATCTTTGACAAGGAAATTCCATATGAATCTGAGTTTGAAATACAAAAAGGATGTAATTTTTGTACTATTCATCTACTTACCCGATTTTTGGTAAAACCTCCATTTAGGATCACCTCATCCTTATACTTGCATTTTGACTGAAATCATTCTTTCCTCTCCAATCAACTTTGAGGGCCTCGTTTATCAAAACTGAAGTTCTTATGATTATTAAGCTCTCTCCTGTTTCAGCTTTTATTTCTTCCTCTTTAAGTTCTTAATTTCTGTTCCTCTTTCCCTTGCTCCTCCTCTTCCACCTTGTTGATTATCCCACAAAAGTGCAGCATGGGCTTTCGATACTAGTCATTGTTGACTGAACTCTTCTTGGGTCTTTTTCATCAATATTTTCCATTTCAAAATTTATCTCCAATTCATGTACTCAATCTAGGTATGAATCGGTCCCAACTCTCCACTAATTAACCTTTATCTTGCTTTAAAAAAAATATTATTGCTTATATCAGGTATCTACCCCAACATCATGATGTATCACTTCCTATGCTCTGGTTTAGACTCTACAAGATTTTACAATAGATTCAAAAGCTTCCCTTCTTTTCACTAAATTTAAAAGTTATTCCACTTCTTTCCATATTTTCTCCTACCTTTCCTTTCAAATCATCAAATCTATGTAAGCTATTTTATTTTGTTTGCCTCTGTTATGAAGTTGGTGCAGAAATATATTTCTAATCTCATGTTTCTCTTACTCTGTTTTACTCTGTCTCGCTTCCGCACAACGTTGGGGTTGATTTTCAGCATGCCCTTGCATATGCACATTTAACCTTGTTACATATGAACTGTAAAAAACCTCGGGATCTCTCAACCTACAACAGAAAATTTGCAGTCGCCCAAACAATTTACCAGCAATCTATTAAAAGAATAGAATACATTAAATTCTTGTCCCTTGGAAATTAACAACAAAGAAATCTATTTCAACTCATAATAAATACAGTTAACATATCTGATATCAGCAGCGTTCGAGAGAACAGGTCATCATCTTTTTCCCCTTTTCTAACATCTTATATCAACTAACTGCCTACACCCCAATTCAGCAATTTCATTTACAGTCCACACTACATAAAATAAAAAACATCAAAGTTGGAGAACATGACATGTGGGAGCCCAGCATGTCCTCAATCTTCAATAATTATTTGACACTTCCAAATCCGAGAAACATGCAGGTATACATCTTTTAATTTTTAAAATTAAATTTAGGACCTTCCATTTTGTTGCTGAAATGTTCTATCATTGAACTACTGATGCTCTTGATAATCAATCCATCTTTAATTCGATTTGACTTGTTTTCTAACAAACCCATGAATAGAAGTATACAGATGCCAAATATAAGTACGCGAATAGAAAAATGTATATAGATACAGAACAAATCGTATTGTGACGATGAATCCTAAGAGGCTGACTTTGGCCACAACTGCAGTGTTTCTGAATTTATGTTGTAAGCCAAAATATCTATGCAAACCAACTTAAAATTGAAATAGTTTTTGGATAGACATAGATGAAATCAGGAGAAATATCTCTTTGAACAAAAGACTAACCAAAGACGAAGGAAAACACATAAGATGTCAGCGGAAAGAATTCCTTGAGGCAATTTGATGCCAAGAACTAATGACCATGACGCCCTCGCTATTTGCAGTGAGATTCTTGTTATTACAGAAACCATTATGAATTCCCTAAACTTGACAGTTCATGCAATTGTACCTACCATTTTTGTATGTTGTTTTTCCTTGGATTTTAATCTGCGAACATTGCAATAGAGAAAACAAAAGCTTAAATTATTAGAGAAACACTTACCAGAGGGAAATTTCCATTTGCTTTCTAGGCTGTCCTGTGAAAGCGTCGTTCTCATCTCGTTCCAATAGCCAAACAAGAAATGCAGTAAGAACAACAAATCCTGCTGCAGTCATCCACATGGGTATTGTAAAAGGATGTAGAAAGGCCCAGCGAGAAGAATGCTTTTTCTTAATACGCACCATGATAACCAGCCCTGTATCAGTATATGGCTGTGTAAAATCTACCTTCTCTGAGCGGTTTGCAAGTATTGTGATATCAGCTACAATTGCATCAAATGTCTGCCCACCAACAATGCTCTTTGAATAAGTATTCAGAGATTAGACAGCATTCCAACTAAAGTCCTAATCTCACAGGGAACTTATTGTTCTGAGTGTGATCTGAAAAATATATAATTTTTTTTTACTATAAGTACCATAAGTAAAAGTCCAAATACGGACCTTTTTACTACTCATTTAGTATTAAAGGTTCAGTAAGGGGATGCACTATTAATACAAAATAAATTATACATCATCTAACTAGTTACGATCATTCAATAAAGATAATATAATTATTTATCACTTTTTTATTATATGTAAGATGTAAAATTAATATTAACTATTTTACTATTGAGTAATGCGATGTTTAAGTAGAGTCGGTCATTACTATGGACTTTGAACATTGCAAATAAAAAAACATATGTATATTTGTGTGAAAAAAATCCAAACTAAAAAAATTTGTACTTATTGTTTATGATGCCATCTAATGGAGTTGGCTTCTACTTATGAATTCCCACATAGAAAGTCTCATTGTATTCATTTAAAAATGGTGGTGTGATTGAGGATTATGGGAGCTGTTAGAAGGGTAAGGCTGAAAACATTTTTTATTAGCCTATGGATTTTCATGTGCATGTGGTAGATTGCAATGCCTAAATCTAGACCTACTTATTCTAGTTTCTTGCTAATTTTTGTAAACATTAACTTTATTAAATGATTATAAAATCTAAAAACTTTATGTGTCATTGAATTGAGAATTAAATTGTAGTGTTAATTTGATTGAGAAACAGAGGGTATGCTTTTCTTCTAATAATAGTGGTTAGAAAGCATTCTAGTTTTAGAGAAAAGAACCAAATAGTAATTGTAGTTTGGGTAGTTTGGTTACTTGATGGTTTGATGTCTTTATTTGGCTATGTATATGAACTTTATGAATTAGTAGTGAAGAGAGTTAGAGATGTACATAGATAGTTATTTCAAAATAAATATTTCTATTAAATCTTATTCTATTCTAATATATTTTTCTTGAGATTTTCTTTCCAATAAAATGGTGAAGAAGGGTAAATCTACATTATCCAATAGAGAACATGGAGAAGATGAAGAGGATGAATGATTCATGTTGCATTTTGCTAGTCTGAAGAAGATGAAAGTATTGATGAATATAATAGAAGAGACGAATAAGAGAAAAAAAAGATAATTAGAACTGAACAAAAGAAGAGGGTTTATATTCCAGAAGGTAATTGAAAATAGAAGAAAAAATTGTATGAAAAATTAGAGAAATGTTCAAAATTATAAAATGAAGATAAATGATGCATCACTGAATTAAAATTTAATCTACTGATTGAAAATTTGAAGAGATAATGTTTCTCATAATAATAACTTACCCTTATTTTTTGTTTAGGGAAACAAGTGTCAACTACAGGATAGTTGTTTTAAGTGCTGATCTGAGGTCTTTATTTGATTTAAGAACCTTTTAAATTAGCAGAGACGGAGTTAGAGATGTAGGGTTATTCTAGAATCAATAAATACTTTGCCTTGTTTTGTTGCTGATGTCCTGTTTTGGCCGTGTCCCGTCTCTATTAAATCATTCCCTATTCTGATGCGTTTGTTTTATAGAAGATTTGTCTACAACAGAACTTAGGCTGCCCCCTCCATAGGACCAAGTCACCTGGTTATATACTTGAAAACATATAAAACCTATATCTGCAAACTAATATAGAAGAGTGTTTATTTTTGTTGAAAGTATAGCCCAAGAACGTTTATTACTCACAGCCTAATTTATCTTTCAGGACAGCATGTTCCATTTTTTATAGGAATCTATATTCGGGCAGATTTGACTATAAAAGTTTATTCAATACCTACTCCATCTTTTAAATGTAACACATCTGGACCTTCTGATAATAGTTTGGAGAAATGAAATGATATATCCCTCCTAATAATAAAATTAAATATTGACTTAAATGAAGACAAATGGAAATGGTAGGATACCTTATTCGCTACTTGGTCAACAAGCTTGTTATATTCTGGACATTCAGTGCTATCCTCAGACTTTTGAAATTCATAGTGAAAAGCATAAGGAAGCATCTCCACAGCTCTCTTAAATACATCTATGCAGAACCCCTCAGGCTCAAATTTATTTTTGTTGTTTGTGATGTTCACAAACCCAGGAAACACAACATGTGGGGGAACTCCAACTATAAACTTTCTGTAGCCAGAAGGTGGTATTGGAGATCCATTTGGCCACTCTATATTTTCGTTTAATTTGAATTCTTTGTTTGGCCACGATCCTACAACTCTGATTTTCCTGTTGACTACGTTAACAATGTCATATGATTCAACTTCAAGAAGCCCATTTTCGCCGAATGTTATCTTACCACTAATCCCTTCGAAATTGCTCTGAGCTACTTTATGAAGCAGGGCACTCCCTTCCTGAAAAACATGCACATCTGTCGAAAATTTCTTTGAAGACTTAAATTCCAATTCAGTAAGGTTTTTATTGGCTCTGAACATAGCATCAATAGCTCTAGCTATTACCGAGATAGAATCATAAGCATAGGCTCCAACTATGCCAATGTTTTCAGAGTGAGTTACACCTGGATACAACCTCATGAATTTATGCTTCCATCTCTTGTTGATACTCTTGGACTGTGGAGTGTGTCTAACTTTTGTGCGAACCCCAATTATTCCTTGCATTGAATCCATAGTCGTGTCATCAATAACATCCAAATAACTTGCTACCCACTCTGTAACAATCCAAGCCCATCCCTGCTTCTCCATAATGCCCGAATGTTTTGCCTCCCAAAAGATTTTCTGGGCCAATCCATAACTAGTATGTATAACAAACGCACGACTCCTGATCTTGCTGTCGTTTAGTGTCTTCCAAATATGTTTCCATGAAGCGTTACTGAAAGACTCGTTGGATACTGCAAACTTTTGGACTATTCTGGCAGAGGTTCCCTGGAGTGCATTCTTTAAAGCTAGAATCCCGCTGAGACCCAATTCATCTTCCTCATATATGACCACTATTTCTCTCCAGTGAAATTTGGCCAGCAAGGCTGCTATTGCCTTCATTTGCAGTGTATCCCTGCCAATCATCTGAATTGAATATGCAGAGTGTTTTAAGGACATGGAGGGATCATTTCCAGCCAATGTAATGAGTGGTACTTGTGCAGAATCAGCTAGGACAGAAACAAAGTTGGAGACCTGTGCCATCATGGGTGCGACAACTGATACCACGTTTGCTCTGAACAATTTCAGCACTGAAAAACCAACTTCAATTAGTTTTAACAATAGACTTATATCTGGAAGCTAGAATATAAATAAAACAGAAAGAGAAGTGTTATTTTTACCATTCTCCGCATCCATGAGAGCAGTGCTTCCTATCTTCGTGGTCTCTAACTGAAGAATGGTCCCATTAAGAATGTTGGGATCTTTGTTAATATCTCGAATGGCCAATTTTATAGCTACATTGGATTGTTTACCTTGATAGCTTCCCAGATCAAAGACTCCCCCAATCCTCACCTCTGGAGGCCTTGCATCATACAATTCCACACAGAGAAGGAGGACTAAAATCAGGGCTCTCATAGCATTTCTCCAGATATCACAAGTAGTACAAGCAGGAAACATTGTAGACGATAAGAGAATCGCTGGCACCTTTGGATATGAAATAAATGAATTCACTCTATAGAAGAGAAGGAAGGAATGCCTGATATAATAGCTTTCCATGTTGTCAAAGGATGTTTCGAGGAAACAAATGTGGGATGGGGTAAAATACCAAAACAACAAACTTGTCATGTCGACATGACGAAACTGAAGTTTCGAAGCAGTTTCTATGAACAAAATCAATTAAAGCTTTGGACAAAGATTTCGATTCATCTCATATTATATAATGTGAAACAACTGAAAACTTTGACGATTGTACACCGCTCTTACATCATACCTTAAAATTTCACAGAAAATCTCTGTCACCCAATAAACACGATTTGCTCTGTATGTCTTTTTCCAGATCATTTCTTCTCCGTAACCTTCCCAGAAATTTACACAGGACAGCAGGCAATAGTTGAAAATTTTAAGATCCAAGTTCTATCGGTATGTTCCGACTTCCAAGTTACTTGCAAAGAAAAGTCAAGACGGGAAATTTCCAGAGCTGTGAGTTGAGATTCAGAAGAAGTTGGCCACACATTCCACGCACCACGATGGATGGCACGGCTTAAACATCACACACTAAGCGTTTGACCGCTTAGGTGGATGTTGTGGGGCCCTCTTCAACCATCTCTCTTCCGTTCCCTGTTTCCATTTCCATTAGTCCGGTGCAGTTACATGGATTCCGGTAATGTGTTTAAATTATTTCTCCCGCCCACGTGAATGCCGGTAAATGTGTTTAAATTGTTTCTCCCGCCTACTGTACCGTAGAATCCTGCGCACTAAACAGGTTTCCAACTCTATGTACAAGAATTATTCAAACATCAGAGTTGGATATGCTCTGGTAGACATGCATGTGAAACATGGAAGCATGCCAACTGTGTGACAAGATGCCTCAAAGAAATGTGGTCTCATGGAATGCTTCGATTGCAGGATATGCACAAAATGCGTTTGTCGAAACAGATTCAGAAACTTCCAATCAAATGTAACTCGCAGTGAAAAGTTGGACTTCGCAATCTTTGCCAGCATCCTCCCTGCCTGTGCCACGATGGGAGCTTCAGAACGGAGCATGGACATCCATCGCAGGATGAAGGAAAGATGAATTTTGTCAGATGTAGCCGTAACTGCCCTGGTAGACATGTATGCAAAATGGGGAAGCATAGATAAGGCACGTGAACTGTTTTACATAATGCCTTCAAAAAAAATGTTTTCATGGAATTCCCTGATAGCAGGATATTCACAAAATGGATTTGTTGAAGTGGCTTCAGAAACTTTCAAGCAAATGCAACTAGCAGATGTAATGTTGGACTCTACAAACTTTGTCAGCGTCCTTGCAACCTGTGCCGAAATGGGAGCTTTGGAACAGGGTATGGACATCCATCAAAGAATAAAGGACAGAAATTTTGTCAGATGTAGTATTTGCAACTGCTCTGTAGACATGTATGCAAAGTGTGGAAGGAAGCATACACAAGGCAGGCAAACTGCTTGACAATGTGCCTCAAACAAATTTGGTTTCATTGAATGCCATGATTGTAGGATATGAACAAAATACATTTCTGGACAAAGATTTACAAACTAAATGAAATTAGTTAAACATTATAGATGGAAATGCTCTAATAGACATGTATGGAAAATGTGGAAGCATAGATAAGGCACGTTAATTGTTTAACAAAATTCCTCAAAGAAATGTGGTCACATGGAATGAGTTGTTTGCAGGATATGCATAAAATGGATTTGGTGAAGATTCTTTCAAAATGTTTGAATTAACAAAGCATTTGGGAATATATACTAATATTACAGTATATAAGCTTTTTTGTGTATAAGCTTTTTTGTGCTCTATGTGCATTCAGCCATTCAAGTTTATTGGAGGGTTGTACATATTTCAATCACACAAGTAACCCTTATTGCATTACACCTGCAATTGATCATTGTGTGCATGGTTGAGCTTCTTTCCTATGTTGAGTATCTTGAGGACACCCTAAACTTTATCATTAAGATGCCAATTAAACCTATGGTAGCTGTGTGGATGTGTTTCCTTGGTGCTTACAAATTACATACAAATATATGTTTAGGGGTTATTAAGACTTAAAAACAAAAAAAGGCTTTAATATTGCAAAGGAAGCTAGTTTGGAAGGATAGCTTTGATAGAGAAATTTCCATTAAGGGACTCTAAGACTTATTATAATTAATTCAAGCAACAACCTCCCATACTTAAATTATTTAAACCTTAGATCATTGAATCTTGCAAAGAGCCACAAGGGTGATCCCACAATAGTGGTTTACAATTTTTGGCCAAACTGGACACTGAAATTATTATTTTTAACTAAATCTTCACATTCGAGCAGCTATAGCGGCTAAACCGTGAAGAATTTTAAGATAATGCAAACTAGAGTCTCATCACATTTTTTCTGTAGATTCTAAAAATATTTTTTTCAAAATTTTTGGAATCATTTTACCTTCTTTTTCCATCTCCCACGAAAACTGATTTTTTTCAAAAAACAACATTTTTAAAAAGTAGCAGTATAGCGCATAACTTTTTTTCCATAAGGATCAAATTCTAATTCTTTCGAATTTAGATTTGTAACTCTGATATCTAGTGCTTCCACTTGGTTAGACATTTTTATTGAATATTTTTCTTTAATCAAGTTTTGAAGTCAAACCAATTACATTTCAGACATAGCAGAGTATAATGCATAACTTTTTTTGTATATATCAAAATTCAATTTTTTTTTTTTTGTTGGATCAAGGACTTCAATATCTAGTGCACTCATATTTTTCAAATTTTTGTTTTGATAATCTACTATTTTTCCACATGTGCAGAACATAGACCTTCATTTTCGATGAAAAACCTATGTTTAATAAAACTAAAAACAAATACATAATAAAACCAAAACATATTAAGATTATATTCGTTGGATAGCTTGTTCCGAGGACTACCTGATTCCACTTGGGTTTGTGAAGATTCATCCATTTTCATCATCAACCCGAGCTCCGAAGTGCCAAAATTTAGGGTTTTTTTGTGTCTTAGAGGAGGGATGAGGAATAAGGGGGGTTCGAATGAACCCCCAGGGTTCGAACCAGGGTTCATTCGAACCACCATTTTTATAAGGGTTTTTGTTGGCATTTTTGGCGGGAAAGTTTTAAAAGGGTTCGCTCGAACCTAGGTTCTAGCGAACCCCTAATGGGTTCGGTCAAACCAGTATGTTCGTACGAACCCCTAAAATCAATATTTTTTCCATGCATTCATTTTCTATGAATTTTCCTTCCTCACTTCAATTGTAAACCACTATTGTGGCTTCACCCACAGGATAGTGGTTTCGATCTAGGCAATTAGAATTTACTTCAAAGATTTTTGCTAATATATCCTTTGATTTATCCATGGGGTTTAATAGTTAGCTCTTAATAAATTTTGATCTATGTAAGCCTACACTTTATTGGTACCTCAGGAGTGGCCTTGCCATCAAAAAGGTTTTTGAATAGGGAGTGCATGTAATATAACCTTGTACTTGATAATGCATTGAGACACATTTTATATGTTTTTCACACTTTTCCTCACAAGTCCTATTCACAAACCATATTTCTATAATCACTTTCCTAGTTCATGATTCATTGAAGTGCTTGATCTAATGCATTTTAAGTGTTGGAAGTAATTTGAAAAAAAATATAAAATTCTTGTTCTTTAATAAGGAATTACTCTAGCTATTATTTTCTATGAAATTGAGTAAAACAATCATGTGATTCTATTCACTTTTGAAGCTCATCATATTCTACTTAAAATGCACATCTACACTTGGAAAGATAACATCCATCCTAATAATGTAGGATTATGTTATTCTTTTTCCTTATTAATAGCATGCAAAGCTAGCTAGAAACATGTTGTGCCTGGCATACACGTGCACCATTTTCCAAAAAAACAATGATGAGTCCTTTATTTATTTGCAAGCTTATTGATCAAATGTTCTTCTAGCTTGAAGTGTTCTAGTTTTCCTTGGTTCTTGATGAGTTGGTTACATTGTAAGATCTAGATTTCCATGCTAGTTAGAATTTTTTTCCAATACATGAGGTATTAGTTTTGTGGTGTCAAGATGTGATTGGGGTTCTCAAATCCACCTCTTGTTTGTATTTTCTTTCCTAACTATTCTCTAAGTTACTATATAGTTAGAATTCTTGAGCTAGTTAGAATTCTTGATTTTGATATTTATGGAGACCTTTTATGCCATGTTACTATTTGTTCATACATTAGAAAAGTTTATGTTACTATTTTTTCACACATTAGAAAAGTTTCTAAGTGTTCACCATGATATTAACCCCTTTAAACTCTCATAAAACCATTAAATAGTCCTATAAATAGCTTGGAAGTTGTTTTGGAGTATTTACAACCTTTACAAACCCTCCTTGAAGTATTGAAACCCTTTATTATCTTTCAAAAAAACATTTTTTGTCAAGAATTTAAATTTAAAGAATGATAAGAATGTAGTTTAGAATGAGGATTTGAACAATGATCATTGGATATATGGCCTACCTTGAATACACCATAAAGATTCCCTTTAGTAGATCACTAATTACATTATATTTTCTCAATAATTTTGTGGCCAAAATTGATAGTTTGGTATGTTTTGCAAACTCTCACCTAGCTATAATGATAGAGCTATAATTGTCAACTTGGAGCTACAACCCTTATAAAAGCTATACGAGGAGTTTTTGGTGTCTAACACCAAATACAAGGTCTAACACATGTGATCTATGATATCAAACTCCCCCTATGGTTGTTGAAAAGAGACAACTAGATTATTACTATGTGTGTTTAGTGTTGGAATGTGGAAACTTTTCCGAAACATCTCTTTTGGTTGGATTTTAACCTTAGGATTAACTAATTGTAGTGATTTACAACCTCATTATGAATCTCAATGCTAAGGAAGCATCATACTTGTAAAAACCATTTATTTCTACATGCAAATCTCAATAAATATATCCTAATAGTTTAGGAAATCAAGATAAAATATGTTGTATCTATGCACAACTTCAACCATGAACATAGATAGAATTACAAGGGTTTATTTTTTATAAAAGAACCTAAAAAACATATCAGTTTAGTATGGTAATTTGTTTTTGACATGCGTGCAAGTATAATCATGTAGGATCTAATAAATTTTACTTTCTTTGTGTAGTTGGAATGCTTATTTAAAGATCAACATCATTGCTTAGATCCAAGAAACTCATTCAAGCCAAAAAGAAGCTTATTTCATATTAATCAACATTTCACCATTAGAGTGTAAGTATGGTTGTGGAGACAAATAATTTTTTTTATCATTTTTACATGAGTGTTCTACATAATAAAGGTGGTTTTTTTCTTTGGTTGGTCAACATTCAACACTAATAGAAATTGAAAATAACCTTGACAAGTATTGTCACCAAACCCTAGATAGTGACTTATCTCTTCCTTACCAACTCTATGATTATAAAGGGAAGTGTGAAAAATAATTCCTCACAAGGGCAATATTCTACTAATTATAAAGAAGAAAGATATGTCACAAAGCCAAGTGGAATAGTTAACACCATTTGAGAACAACCATGTTGTTGATAATAAATGATATCTAGGGACTATTACTACAACAATAAGATAGTAAGTTAACCTAATAAATAATGCAACCCAATAGAGCTTAGTTGCTTAGCCCATAAACATACCATCAAAAATAATTCTTCACTCGACAATAACACTATCAAACATATGCACAAGATATTATATAATGACTAATGGACTATAATCTTGCTTAGGCTATCCTAATAGCATCATGGGGGATATTATACTTTTTGTATATTTTTTATGGTATCCATAGAGCTATTATTGACACAAGGAATTGTCAAGAGGGAGTTGGAGACAACAAAGAAGAATATAATTAAGTGGATTTTATGATGGAAAGACATAAAACATTTGCAATCATGCATTACTTCTATAATTTCTATGTCTCTTATGAACATGAGTTATAACTCTTTCATGCCATCCAAGAGTACCAATGTTTTCATAAGATAACAATCATACTAGGTTATTGCCATAATTAGACTGGACACTTATTTAATTTCCTATGTATTATCATTTTGCTATCATAGATAATGTAGTGTCAAAAAATATCGTTCGTGACAATTTCATGCTTGTTTGGGTCCTCCTTGTTAAATAAACCTTAATGATGCCTTGATTTAGTGTTGTAATGTTTCTAATGAATTCACATTAGGTCTTGGGCCCTTGTATACTAAATGAACCTAATTGTACCTTGTTTAGGGTGTTGTAAAGTGTTGTACCACACTTTCACACTAATCTAGGGTTTTCATTATTAATTGGGCTTCTTTATGCCTTATTTGGCCTTATTTTGCATCCACAAGCCTTAATTAATGTATCTTTCTGAGGATAATCCTAACATAAAATAACATCCAATCATAATTCATGTCTTTTTAGGTTGTGTGGCCCAGATTTAGTGATCTTAGACTCCTATGCCACCTTGAGCATA
Organism: Sequoia sempervirens; assembly: GCA_007258455.2. Taxonomy (NCBI): domain Eukaryota; kingdom Viridiplantae; phylum Streptophyta; class Pinopsida; order Cupressales; family Cupressaceae; genus Sequoia; species Sequoia sempervirens. Next base: position 55,317,995 of record VDFB02000008.1, on the reverse strand, counting down.
TGAGTCCCACCTAGGTTTCGGGGCCTCAATTCTGATTTTACATGAATCTACGAATTTTTGAAAATGGTGTCCCATAGTTAAGCCTAATGGGACTCATACACCACTTTCCATGTGGCCCAAAATTAAATTTAATTCAAATTCTTTGCGGGATTTTATCCTCCTAGATCTGATGTCAGCTTATAACCCCTATTTCTCTATAAGCTTATAGTATTTTATGTGGCCCAAAATTAAATTTAATTCAAATTCTTGGCGGGGTTCAATTATTTACAAGAGAAATCAAGAGCATTCAAAAGTTGATTGTCAAGCATTTAGGAGCATTATTCAAGTATCAAGCATCATGTTTGTTTTTGAGATAACAATTGTGATGTAGGGTTTTATGATTCAAGCAAGCACTCAAATCAAGATCTATCACATCCAAGCAAGAATAAAGATTTGAATCCATTTCATGCATGTTTGCATCACTTTATTGCTAGGGTTTGGTGAGTTGTAACATTGCATGTTTTTCATTCATCATTCCTTCATTTCATTACAAGGTTTGATTACCAAAATGGGGTTTGACCAAGGAAAACCCCTTTCTACTAACAAAACAACATTTTCCCCTCTCTTTAGTGTGTGCTTTGCAGATCTAGGTTGAAGACATATTGAAGAACAAGTTTGGAGAAAGTGTCAAAGTGTTCAAAGTTTTCACCTTGTTTCATATAACATTAAAGGACTTCTACAGTGCAGAATTTGATAATCTAGACCTGGAAATCAAGTTGAGAAGATCAAGAAAATGTTGAAGAGTAGATTCAGGTCCTAATTTTATGGAAAAGTCAAACTAGATTGATACGCCACTTCTGGCGTATGATTCCTAGTACAATGAAAGTTGCAGTTTTTAGGAGTTCTAGACATATTTTTGTCAGATCTCTATTCCTGCCCAAAACCCCTAATATTTGAATAAATCTCCCAAACTAGCATATAAGTCCCAACATACATTAATTTTAGCATTTTTAGCATTTCAAGTCTTCATTCAAGCTCCTACAAGTTTGCAGGTGCACCTCTTTGATCTCTCAGTTTGAAATTCTATTTTGCATTCATTTCTAGGTCATTTAGTGAAGTCTTGCGTATCCTTAGGTTTTTTCATTAAAATTTGCATATCTGAGGACCTATTTTGATGTGCAGTTGTAGCAATAGTGCCAACCCTTCCTGTAGATGAGGCTACAACCACAGAGTTCATTCCCCTACTATTCGTAGCGGAGCGTATGGACCTATTCGAGCCTTATGCTCAAGGTAGCATATGTTGGAGTATCCAGGCACATTGAGCACGCTGAGGGTTGGGTATCAACACTAGAAGTGGAATTAGAGGAGGCTCAAGCAGCTTGGTGATCTGAGAGAGAGGCTATCTTATAGTTAGAGGTCAAGCGACTTCAGAGAGAAGTTGTGAGGATCTAGGCTTACAGAGACCGCATTGAGTGAGAGTGGTTGGAGGCAAGTTGATACGTGAGGGTGAGCTACATGGGTCACTATGAACTATGTAGGAGATGGCCAACATGAGTAGATCCAAGTCACACACTAGCATCTCCTGACGGGCATGAACACTGCATCCAGACCAATCTAACAACCATAGACCATAGTGACATTGTAGTATTGATGAGATGGGATGTATTAAAACTTTTTGATATATATATATATATGAACATGCACAAATTTTTATGTTTATGTGTTAGATGGAAATGTGATTTATTAAATAATTTGCATTAGACTATTCAATAAATATCTCCATGATCTAACATGCCTTTTCTTTAAGTTTAATTATCCAAAAGGCATCATAACCTAATAAAATGCTCTCCAAATAGTTGTGAACACTATTTTGTACTGATCTTGAGGGTTGATGAAAATTTGATTATATCCAAAATATCCATCCATGAATAACAACAAAGCATGTCTTGTAGTCGAATCGACTATCATGTCGATATTAGGAAGAGGAAAGTCATCTTTTAAGGATGCTTTCTTCAGATCACAAAATTCCATACACATCCTAATAGGATTATCAAGTTTGGTGACTGCGACAATGTTTGAGATCCAAGGAGAATAATCTATTGGTCTTATGAAACCAACATCAAGGAGTTTTTCAATTTCATCTTTAACAAGCAAGGCTATTTTAGGGTTCATTTTTTGGATTTTCTATCTAATAGGTTTGTTATTTTTAGGGAGGACTATGTTGTGCATTATGATCTTAGGGTCAATTCCTAGCATATTTGAATAAGTGCAAGCAAAAAGTTTGGGAAAGTCATGAAGTAAGGTTGCAGTGTCTTCTTGTTCATCATCATTGAGGCATTTACCTATCTTAATGACTTTCTCTTTATCATTGATGTCTATTGCTATGTCTACTGTATCTCTTAAAGGAAGTGCATTTGATTTTGGAAATTCAGGATTATATTCTTCACTATGAATGTCTATCTCAGTGTTTTCTTTTTCTCCATCTACTTGTTTGGTGCTTATCATAGCACATGCAATCTTATTCTTGTGAGGGGGAGTAGGTGGTTTATCATAAACTCCAAGCCTTTGTTTCAAGACTTCATCATTTTCAAAGTACTCCCAAGATGGGGGTGAGTCTATATCAAGTAATTTAGGATGTTTCAAAGTAAGAGTAGTTTTTTGTTTGCACTGAATGGTGTTGATGTTTAATGAAGGTCTTTTCTTTGCTTGCATTATTTTAGAAGGACAATATCCCAAACCATTTTTCATTTCTTGTGTGTTAGGTTCTATAGGGACACAGATTCCTTGCTCATTCTTTCCACATCCTTTACTATTATAACCCAATTGTTTAAAAAGTTCATAACCTCTCCAATAGATTTGTTCCATTGTTTGCGAGTTTGGTGGTTGTTGATAGTCTATCTGAGTCTTTGTCATAATAGTGGTTTACAATTCACAGGAGGAGCGAATTTTAGCTGAAATCACATATTTTTAGAAAGTATAATGATTTAAGCCTTAAAAGTTCCATTTTAAGGATTCCAATTGAAGAGGGTTTGATCAAATCACCTTAGATCAAACCCCTTTGGATAGAACCTCGCTAGTTTTAAACCATACCTATAAATCGTCTCCTTTACACCTATCAAAATGTTGATAAAAAATCACTTTTGATTTAGATTTTGGGGGATCAAATGAATTCATTTAAAATTTATTTCAAATGATTATGGTATTCCTTAGAATAAGCTATCCAATGAATATAATTTTAATATGTTTTGGTTTTGTTATGTATTTGTTTTTTAAGTTTTATTAAACATAGGTTTTTCATCGAAAATGAATTTCTTTGTTCTTCACATGTGGAAAAATAGAAGATTATCAAAAACAAAATTGAAAAATATGAGTGCACTAGATGTTGAAGTCCTTGATCCAACAAAAAAAATTAAATTAAATTTTGACATATACAAAAAAAGTTACGCATTATACAGTCGCATTGTGTATGAATTGTAATTTGTTTGACTTTCAACCTTGATTAAGGAAAAAATATTCAATAAAAACTATCTAACCAAGTGGAAGCACTAGATATTAGAGTTACAAATCTAAATTTGAAAGAATTAGAATTTTATCCTTCATGGAAAAAAAGTTATGCATTATACGGTGTCGTCACTTTTTAAAAATGTTGTTTTCTGAAAAAATCTATTTTCATGGGAGATAGAAAAAGAAGTGCAATTTGATTCCAAAAATTTTGAAAAATATATTTTTAGAATCTACAAACAAAATTTGATGAGACTCTAGTTTGCACCATCTTCAAATTCCTCACAGTTTAGCGCTATAGGTGCGAAGTGAAGATTTAGTTAAAAATAATTTGTGTCCAATTTGGCCAAAATTGTAAACCACTATTATGGGATCACCTCTCATCGAAATTTGTTGTGTAGCTTGTGTCTTGTTCAATAGTAGATATTTGTGAATTTTCTCCCGAATTTGTGCTAACGTAGTCATATGTTTTTCATCCTCTTTACTTGTGATTATATATTCCCCCATGAATGAAGGTGTGAACTCCAAGGAATCCCAATCACTAATCCTTAGCAATGCTAGATCTTTTCTTGAAATTAAATCTGTAAAGAACACAATAGAAGGCTGCTCCAAGACCTGAAACACTCCTTCAAATTGCTCAACTTATGTCTCTTGCTCAAAGCTTATCTCAACTCTTGTCATCTTATGTGAAAAATGGGGGTGAATCTTACTTTTATAGGCATTCCTATCTAATAACCCGATTATTAGATCCTAAAGGCTGAAAAAAATCAAATAAATTCCAATATCTTCATTTCCCACTCTTAATTCTAAAAAATAAAGCCCCTGGGACTAAGACACCACCAATGGCATCTTGGCCCACAAGGCTTATTTTTCCAATTCAAAAGGTGGGTTACCAAGATTGATGGTTGCTTATGGATTTTGGTCAGGTTTAAGGATGCAATATGCCTCGGGATGCACAAAAAGGGGACTTAGGGGCCCATAATAAGTGACCTAAAGGGAAATCAATATAGAGGTGCTAAAATAGGTCCAAATTAAGTGTGAAAATGTAAAGGTGTATTTTTCTACACTATAGTACTGAGCATTCATATTTATTATATATGATAAATCTTTGGCCAAAGTAAGTGTAGTTGCCACTGTGTACACTTTGTTAGTTCATTGTGAACCAGGATTGCATAGCTAGTAGGGAGTCTCATGCATGTTAAGCAGGTATCCAGTGTATGGAAACACTAGTTATGTAGGACACAACACCATGCTCAAGTAGACATTATATTAGAGGGTTTTCATGCAAATATCTTCATTGAAGGGTAGGGCCATCCTACCAGATAGAAAGATGTGCAGGGGATTGCTTAAGTTTGTGGTTTGAGGAAAAGAACTTGAGTGATGCTCTCCCTCATGCAATTGGTAGTTAAGACTTGTGTGAAACAAAAGAAGATGAAGATATGTGTTCCAGTTTTGGATGACTTGACCAATATGTTCTTGTACATTAAGATCTCGTAAGCTATAATTTGTAATTATGTTATTGCATCTATTTGGAAAATGTATATGAAAGATGTATTCATTACTTGGGATTATGTTTAATGTTACTTTATTCATGCAATGCAATTTGGAATGGGTTTATTTAAAATGTGCATCTATGTTATTAAATTAGAAAATTTTATTTCTGTGTTGGTGAACTTGGTCTTTTCTCATACATAGATTAAAACTTAGGTGAAAACAATAGGATAAACTTTGGGCATGTTACTAAATTATTGTTGAACTATTATAATGTCTTACCTTATTAAGGGAAAATTTCCATCATCAACACCAAAGTTAATCATGGTACTTGGGACCTTACTATCCTCAAGCTCCAACATTAACCTCTAGACATATTGATAATCATCATTACATTAATAATTATCATAAATGAGAGAAGTATTATTATGATGAATTCCATGAACCTAATCATCCTTAGGACAATAATCACTCCATTAATAATCCAATACCATTGAAGAATTATCATCACTTGGTTTAATATTTTATTCATAAAGACTAACATAAGGATGGGAGAATATGTTTAAATACAAAATCTTGTCAAACATATATATAAATTAGGTTGTCATCAAGGAAGTAGTCATTGTGACATAACACTTTTGCATAGTTATAACTTCACTTCATTGTGTAATCATAAACAATTATCCTGAACGGACTATTACACTATGCTCATAAGAATAATCACACCAATTTTGTGATAGTAAAAAATACCTTTATTCTCTAGAATATTTTCTTCAATCCATGGGCACTATCATGTCTTGTTTTGACAATTAATTTAGTGTGATAATCATGCCTTAACTGCCAAAGGAGTATTAATACAACTGTTATAGTCAAAGTGTCATGGACGAAATGGTGTCATCATAGGAATTTTACAATCAAGGTGGATTTCCCTATCTTTAAATCATTATTTCCTACACAAGGATACAATCATCAACATTCAAAGGGACTTCAAAAACCACACTAGATTCAAGTTTAATCATATTTTTAATCATAATCCTAGCTAAACCATAATATTGATAATGGGTCAATCTAGATTCTATCAAATAGAAGCAAGGGGTTGCCAAATTATGGTAGAAGAGAGTTAATGCATCAATTTTTTAATTAAAGATATCCAACATTCAAATATTGCACACTCATCATATCCTACCATAATAGGTAGAGGGGTGATTATGTACAAGGTTATTGATTTTGATGCTACTCCAAGTAACTAGGAAGATGTGACCATACAACCTTTAGACACTATCATGTATGATTAGATGCTCCTAGTTAGTGAGTCAATCAATCACATGCCCATGTCTTATGCACTTGATTGCCACTTAAATTGATGATGCCCCATTTTGACAATTAATCCAAATAAAAGGACTATAGAAAATGGCAAGGGTAATTGTGAGCCCTCATCTCCCATTTCCTACTAGTCATGCATCTTTTGATTTACTTGTTTTCCTCACCTTTTGTTTTTCTCTTTCTCTACCTTATCCAACTTTTCATTTCATATAAAATGTAGGTTTATGAAAACAATTTAATTAAATTTTCATGTTATCATAAAATAAGTCTTTGATAGATACCCTAATAGTGTGTATGCACTTTGTACATCTAATTTTACGAAGCCAACATCATGGTCTAGATTGCCAAATATTCAAAACAAAAACAAAACCATTTTTTTCTTTCTAGAATTTGACAATAAAACCTTGTTCCTTCATTATCAGTGTAGGCATGACATAGTGCACATTATTATAGTGAAAGCCTATTTTTTAGATTACTTTATTAGGCATAACCAATCATCTTCACAAGAACATTTTGTCTATTTAAAATGATGGAAACAATTCATGTATGTCACAAGAATTCCTCTTACAACAATCTTAGAGATAAATTCCATTGTAGTGTGTGAATCAACACATATTGAAGGTTCTTAATAACTGCAATAGTTGTTCTTGGGATGCATCTAACAAACCAAAAGCAATGGTCAACTTTTCACTATGATGGTAGAGAAATAACTCATTTCCCTCCTTTTCCTCACTAAGTAAATGCCTTGAACTTGGGAAATACCCTGCTGCCTTAATCTCTCAAGCCAATCTCTCCAACTTTGTGCAGATCTTCGATGTTTGTGGATGTGATCTATCCTTTATGCATAAAGCACACACCATTTCATGGATTCCAATCCAACTACAACTAAGAATCCTATTATATCCTTTACCCTATATCAATCTCACCATTTGAACCTCACACCACTTGCCCACATCTGCATAAATGTTTTGAGAGAACATAAGTCACAACATTTTTAGATTCTAATTTAAAAGCTTCAGCACTATAAATACTCCTAAAACATATTTTTGTATGTGCTTTAACCAATTTCATTTACCTGAACTTTTAAAACTTCCATTTTGTTCATATCCTACAACCATGGAACCAAATTTCTTTGAGGCACATAGTAAAACAATTCACCTACCTTGTGTATGCTTCCACACTTTGTATACATGTCTACAGAGCAGTTGCAAATACTACATCTTACAAAATTCCTCTGTCCTTTATGCTTTGATGGATGTCCATACCCTGTTCCAAAGCTCCCATTTCAACACAGGTTGCAAGGACGCTGACAAAGTTTGTAGAGTTCGGCATTACATCTGCTAATTGCATTTGCTTGAAAGTTTCTGAAGCCTCTTCAACAAATCCATTTTGTGAATATCCTCCTATCAGGGCTTTCCATGAAAACAATTTTTTGGAGGCATTATGTCAAATAGTTCACGTGCCTTGTCTATGCTTCTGCATTTTGCATACATGTCTACCAGGGCAACTACGACTGCATCTGACAAAATTCATCTTTCCTTCATCCTGTGATGGCCGTCCATGCTCCGTTCTGAAGCTCCCATTGTGGCATAGGCATGGAGGATGCTGGCAAAGATTGTGAAGTCCAACTTTCCACTGCAAGTTACATTTGATTGAAAGTTTCTGAATCTGTTTCAAAAAACGCATTTTGTGCATATCCTTCAATCAAACCATTCCATGAGACCACATTTCTTTGAGGCATCCTGTCACATAGTTGGCGTGCTTCCATATTTTGCATGCATGTCTACCAGAGCATATCCAATTGTGATGTTTGAATAATCCTTGTACATAGAGTTGGAAACCTGTTTAGTATGAGTGCAACACAGGATTCTACGGTGTAGGTGGGTGGGAGAAATGATTTAAACACATAACCGTAATCCATGTAACTGCATGGGACTAACGAAAATGGAAATAGGGAACGGAAGTGAGATCGTTGAAGAGGGCCCACAACATCCACCTAAGTGGTCAAATGCTTAGGGCACGTCTCCATGCGGCTGCTTGGCTTATTTTGGCTAGCAGCCACTGCTTAATATTTGTAGGAACATTTTGTGGAGCTGGTGGCCCCATGCAGGGCTTAAATTTGATGGTTGTATTACCGTATTTAGAGATTTTTCCCGTAAAATACAATCAAAATTTTAAGAAGATTGTATCAGATGAAAGGAGAGATTTTGGATAGATTGTCAAAATTTATATAGAATTATAATGATATATATATTTGATTTATATATAATTTTACTTACACTAAGGTATATCATAATGTTTTAAGGGCACCTTTGAATAGATAACTGTCATTAAAAAATTTGTTGACAGGCAAGGTCGACCGTCAAATTTAAGCCCTGGCCCCATGAATTTTATTTTTCCTGCTTATTTTTTCTGCTTATTTTTAAGCAGTCAATTAAAATTTATTTTTTCAATTGTATAATTTTTTTAAATTATTATTTCTTTTTTCACCTTAACAATTGATAACTGCCATGAGAAAAATAACATGAATACAATGTAGATTAAAAACTGTTAATAGATTTATTAAATTTTAAGTTTTTATTATTTGTTAATTAATCTAGGATCTCTAATTAGTGTTGATTTGCTATGTTATTTATTATTGCAAGACAATATATCATATATCTGACTTTTTATGTTTGAACATAATCAGATGAAAGGGTTTGAAGGAGAAATTAACTGTACAGTAACTAAAATAAATAAAAAAATGAAAATTATGATTGAAAGAGGACAAACATTGAAGAATATAGATATAGAGTCTACAGTTTGAAAAGATTGTCAACAAAATAACAACTGCAGCGTTGGTTAAATAGCATACCTTGATTTATTTGTATATAACGTGTCCTTCAGAAACTTGTGTCCTTCAGAAAACTTTCTCAGATAAAACTGTATTCAAATGAAGAGCAGTGACAACAATGATTTGAGCACAGAACATGTAAATAGTATTTTGTGTGGGAAGGATAAATTAGAAGGGAAAAAATGAAACAATATTAAAAAAAGAGGGAAATTACTATGTAGTGCCAGATGTCAATTTTTTAAAATTTGTAGCAGCTGCTTATTTCCAGCCTCCAGTTTTTTAAGTAGATCCTGCTTTAGGAAAATAGGATAAGATTCCAAATTATCCAAATTCCATTAATAAAAAATTTACATGGGGACACTTAACTGCTTAATTTTAAGCAGATAATTGAGTTAAGTAGCAGCATGGGGACAGGGGGTTAGTGTGTGATGTTTAAGCCGGGCCATGATGGATAGATATTTGGTGCCTAATTTTTATTTGTTATTGTCAATAATTAATGTGAACTGTGATTGATAATTAAAATTTACATTTTGAAATTAAATCAAAATATTTATATAGAATTTATGTTTTTTAAAATTAAGTCATTTTGATTGTCTATATTTTTTTATGTTGTTTAATCTTATGTTAATTTTCTATGTTTAGAGAAAAATTAACTATATTATAGAAAAGAAAAACATTTCTCATTTTCCAGAGATATACACTCCAATCAATAGCGATAACCACTCTTCAATGAAACAATGAGAAAATAATTTTAATGAATTGTATATTTGTTTGTTTAAAAATACTTTATGTAATTCAACAAAAGATGATAAATTAATTTTGAAAAATTAAACTGAGAACTTTGAATATTAGAAAACTTAAAATTAAGAAGATGCCTCTAGTATATTAGTGTTATTAATCACTCTTAGACATGATATTGAATATTTATTTTCTAGGAAGGTTTTATGATAAATTGACGGTAAAGAACCAAGAGGTATCCATTCCATTAAAATTATCTAAGACAAAATTTCAACCTCATCAATTTTTGTGTTGAAGACCTTAAATATAATTGGTAGGTTCACTAAGAATCATTCAACTTGACTAGTAGACCAATAACTTTTTCACATAACACATGTTTTAATATAATTAGCTAACTGTTGTTAAACCTTTTTGTTGTCTTCTACTTTTATTGCATGTTAAATCCTACAAATTAAGCCATTTGTTTTCTATAGTTGTCATAATTCATATTTAATGATATTGTCTTTTATTGCAATAAAACTTTGTATATTCATGTTTGTTTAGATAAGGGTTGATTTTTGTTTTTGAATTTTATTTCTTTACATTTTTTTAACTACTTACTTTATTGTAAAATTTTAGTTTTATTTAATTACAAAAAAATTAACCAACTCTAACATTTACATCACAACTTTAGTTTAGACCAATTTTAAATGAGAACAAGAAATTATTTTTATGCATAAAATTCACCAACTCTAACATTTATTTCATAACTTTATCTAAGACCAATTTTAAATTGGAAGAAGAAATTTATTCTTATGCATACTTCGTCTCAATTCTTCATTGATCTAAATGTGGACACCTAAATTTTTCCTAGTACAACCTTGCCCAAAATTAAGCAAATGATTATATTATTATTTTAATCCACTTCACCCTACAATAACAAGCCCCTTGCACTTCTATAAGGCTGCTCAAAAAAACTATGAACTAGTAAGGGCATTAAATGCTTTAAAGATATTGTTGATAATGGGAGACTAAGATCATGGTCCTCCCTTTACAGTGACTTTGGGATTCCCCCGATTCCCCCCTCTAACTAGAGAATCTATACAATATTAAGAAAGACTTGTAGTAATATTAATTTCACAACTATACAAGAATAGGATATTGATGTTCTTGATGTTTATAAATGGATAGATGGAAGTAAATTAAATAAAGTGAAAAGTAAAGATGTCTATAGATCTCTAATTGACACTAGCAATATGACCAACTATATTATTGGCTTTTGGAATCTAGACTTGAAGAATCCTTCAACACCGAGACATGGGTGGGATTGAAAAACTGTGGTTAAGTATATTTAAAACATTATAGTCTAGTAAGATTGAACCCAAAAAATCTTGTTTCAAGTGGCTATTATTATTATAGAGATTACCTTATTATTTGAAATTTTATTATTTGAAATTTGACAGCTTATACATTTGTAGAATTTGTAGAAAGCTCAAAGTCTATCATGTATATTGTTTTGAATGCTTCTTTACTAGGGAGGTTTGGAATATGTTTTGTGTTGACTTAGATGGAAGGGGGGATAATGGTTGTATTAATTTAAAAGAGATCTTGTGTTGTTCTATGCAAAAATTAAAAAAAACATTAAATTTATTTTGGTTTATACTTTCTATTGAAATTATTTGGACTATGCAAAAATACATAAATGAGAACAAATTTCAAAAGGTAGACACTCACTGAATCTTCAAGAAGACATAGTATTTAATGTTTCTTTGTAGGTGACTATGACCACGAATATCATCAAGGAGAAATTTATTTAGCTAATGGAGAATGGATTTTTAGAGGTAAAATATGCTACACATTGGCCATTTAGTGAAGTTGATCAAATATTCCATTCAAGAAAGGGTACTAGGAGCTCAAAAGGAGGTATGATAATCAATATTCAATGTAATAATATGAAAAAGAGCGCAAAAGAAAAAGGTGGACCAAGAGTCTTTGCCAACCAAAGAGTAGAGAGTGATAACACAATTCTCTAATCAACTATTTTTTGGTATATAGTTCCATTTTGTTGCCCATGAACATGTAAAATATAGAAGAGTACACACATCTTTCTAGCATAGTGATCACTTACAATTTTTATGGATAAAATTTTAGATTTCTTAATTATGAATATCTTTTGTACATGATGATCACCTACAACCTATATGTATAGGATGATCTCCTACAATTTATAAATCCATGTGTTTGTATATCTTACTAAGTAGCAAACTAATTTTAAGATAATATTATGTTATGTAGAAAGCATGTTATTAGAGAAATCTGTATAGTGAAGATGCAATCATGAGACCTTGAGTGGTCCAAATCAAGATTGTGAACAACTTGTTGATCTAGGTGATTGGTTTTTAAACTATTTCTAATATAAAAAAATTCTACTTCACCCAATGTCATTTCCCCTCTCACACATTATTTTTTATTATTAATTATAATATATTGGAAACAAGCCCAAAATGGATTATACATCAGTCTTATCCATCAGAGATCTTGTACAATCTAATTTTTTTTCCATACACGACCAAAATGGATTATATATCTTAGTATTGATTTTCATTTTTATAGTATTATCTATTCAATTTTTTTTTTATGGAGGGGAATTATAGTCATTTCTACTTTCACTTTCATTGTCCATGTCAAAGTACCCCAACAAAGGCTTTGTTGGTTATTTTTAATGAACCAAGCTTGTCTCACCAACTATCTATGAATTTTCCAAATTCAATTGTCAACAACCATGAGGGATTGGCCAACAAACAGGTGAAATCTTGCTAGGATTTCCCTTTGCACTTCAAGCTCTGTAAAACCTGAGAGGGTGATCCCTACAATGTATCTTTAGATACTCTTGTGCTAATTACCATATACACTGTAATTCCAACAGATAAATTCTCCTTTAAATGCTTAACAGATGAAATACCTTAAAGATTTGACTAATCTTCTTGGTAACATCTTATGTAAGCATGAGAAGATATTATAATTTAGCTCGACATACATTCACAAAAAAAATGGATATTAAAATTAATTTTGAATGTAGTTTCTATGAAAGATCTAATTGTGTTGGAGTAGCAATGGTCAACTATTTTTTCATAGTGCTTTTATTTCTTGTATAAATATGCACTTTCTTGGGATATTGATATGCTAGTCCTTCTTTTGTCATGGGGGCTTCCCCCTTATCATGCTCTTCAATGACCAAAACTTTTCCCTTATCTTGCTCCACTCTCTCCTCTTTCAAATTTGCAACAACCTTATAAATTTTTTGTATAACTATCTCCACATTGAAAATTACATCGTCAATATTAGACAAAGCTTTAAATTGAGGGTCCTTTATCCTTTTTTCTTTCTCCAAATTCTTGAAAATAATCCACTTTCTCATCCTATCCTCCCGAATCTAAAGGTTAAATTTTTTTTTGATAAAGTTATCAAGGAATGAGAAGGTATGAACAATATTCCCTCCTTTTATCATGTACAACAACCAAACCATAAAACCTTTAGGGTCATAGCTCTTGTATGCCCAAATTTTCATTTCATAGGGCTTGCTCGATGATAGTAAAAAATATTTCTCCATCCATTGGTTATCATGAAAAAATTAGAAAAAATAGTATATGCAGGGAAGAATGTTCCTTTTCTCTTCTCAAATAGGTTTACATCATCAACACTACCCAACTGCCACATGACCTCAAGGAAGCCTATTCTCAATGGCACATCCGTAGGAAGTACATTGGGTGTTTTCCTTGTGCTATATATCCTAATAACTAAGCAGTCCTAATATGGGATTACATCCCCCCAATTGTGACTAATATTCAAATCAAGCCTCCTTTCTGTTGCCCTCAAGAAATGATGTAATTTAGGTGGAACCCTAGGCACATCCAAAATCAAATCTCTTCTCAAATTAGAGGCAAAAATATTTGTAGCAATAAAAAAACTAGGTTTTTGTTCATGCATATCTAATAATAGATTCCATGACTGAATTGGCATTACCACACTATCCTCCACTCTTTTCAATTCCATATCTTGACCAAAATAATCAACACCCTTGTAAAAAAACATGTGCATAAACAGTGAATACCACCAAAACCTTATTGCGTATATTGTCCATTCTTTAAGGAAACTAGAAACTTATGTATCTCCTCTAAAAAGTATGTAGAAAAATCAGACAAGGTGTTGATGTTAGGGTGTTGAATATTAGTAGCGAAATACATTGTTGCAATTAGCCTACTAGAGGATGGATCGAACCCTAGAATCTAGCATAGGGAGTATAATGTCTTCTAGAAATAGTTGATAAAATACTTGATAGGGAAGGGTTCCTTATCAGATGGTCCCAATATAATTTTTCCCTTTCCCTTTCTTGTTGATGCTAGAAATTCAGCCAACACTGAGACTTTGAAGGTAGGCTTCAATTTCTCATACTCTTCCCTTAACTTCTTTTCATCAATTTCTACCATGTCTCTATTCCATTTGTTCAACTTGAACACTCCTACAATTTCCTCCTTTGTAACATAAACCATCTCCTTTCCAGAATGGGTTCTAACTACCCTAACAAGAGGTTCATAATTAACAACAACAACCTTGAGAAGATCAATTTCCAAGTACATGTTGGTGACAAAAAATTTAGCCATATCTAATCTCCAGGGGTTATAGATTAGAATGTGAGCATTCTTGATACCAAACCAACCCTAAAAAAGTGTCCACCCAGTGTACAACAATGTAGCATCTTTGATAGTACATGTCTATCAAAAATGCCCTCTTTAACCCAAGGGCCATAAAACATGGGTTGCCCTAACCGTTTAGAACTCAGTGGTTGATGGTGAAAATTGGTCAAGAAAATCTTGGGCCAAAGGTCTTACTTTAGATTTAGAACCAGAGGCTTGGGCTTTTGGTGCCATTGTGCTAATGGATAATTAGACCTAGGATTGACTAGTTTAAACTAGGGCTCTTTGGTTTCAGGTGAAGACTTGGCACAAAACTAACCAAATTCTTAAAATTGCAACAAACTCAATAAATGCCAAACCTTAAAAGAAGCCCAACTTGGAATTCAAATAACAACTACAATCGAATGAAAACTAGGGTAATTTCTAGCTCAAGAAGTGTGAATTTTACTTATTGGTGCGAATCATAGAAAACCCTAATTTGAGGATTCCAAGAACTCAAGATGCACAACAAAAATTTCTAAATGCCTTAGAAATGGCTTTGTAATCAACTATAAGCTTTAAATCAAGCTTTTATGGTGAATAAAACTCTTAATTCAGTAGAAAAACATCAACTCTACCATTACTACTTGCTCACGTGAACCAAAAGGACTCAATGATGTTCTTTTTTAGAAACTTTGAATTCCTACCGTCGATCTCATCTTGTTGTGGATTGGCGTGTGGCTTAGATAAAGTCAACAAATTTTGAACATTTTTCTTTCCACTGACTCGACACCCACTTAGCCAATTTGTTGCCATGTGTTCATTTTTTTGTTGAATTCATGGCCCCACCACAATTTACAAATTGTGAGAGACTCCACATGGCAATAGCTTGCTAGCCTTCTAGAATCTGTAGGGTTTAGATCTACGATCAGGGGGCTAGTGGGCAATGGCCCAGATCAAGCCAACAACCTTTAACATGTGCACACTTTAATCTCCAAGCCTAATGCTTAGATGGTTATCTTTCTTTGGTAATGAATGGTTGAGATTAAAACATCTAGAGGATCAATTGTGCATGTTCTCAAAAAGTTAGTTTAGTAGCACATCTTTTAACATTATCATAGTTGTCGAAAGTATTTCACCAAATATTTCACTGCCTTCTATAGTCTTGTGGATGGTGGTGATGAGGCCACATGGTGATTTTCTGCTATTCCTTCGAGAGATGAGATCTGATAGTGGGCCCCCATGGGTTAGTGAGGAATGATCAAGATTGATACATTAAAATGCATCACAACCATCGATTTCATAAAACTTTCATTGCTGATATCTTGGATTGTTGGTAGGACCTACCACAAGGATGGACATGTGTCACTTTACCACTGCCCCACTCATTCTTTTAACTAATTATTTTATTCCTGCGGGCTAGAGGGAAACCAATAGGAAATGTTTGGTGGGACCCGATGACCACTTCTTAAAGGTTTTAATAAGCATGCACATTAAATGATGACTAAAAAGGGAGCATTTGCTTAGGTTTTGTAGAGATGTAAAATTGACCTAATACTTATCGCACATCCTAAATAAAATTTTCTCATCATTGACATCATTATCACTTAATATCACTACATTTCATTCAAATCAATTACATGAAAAACCCTAATTTCCTCTATTAATTGAATAATATTACATTATTTAATTAATTCACTTTTTCATCATTTTTGACTAATTAAATGAATTTCATTTATTTAGTAAAGTCCTAATCTAACTGTATTCCTCTTGATTAATTAAATAACACCAATTATTTAATTATGTCACTAATTCACTTTATTCCCCTAATTCAATTAAATTATTAAAACATAATAATTTAACTGTCACTTTCCCCTAAACATGAATAATTGAATAAATTATTCAAAACATCATCAAAAAGGTCAAATCAAACAAATACAACCTTTTTTGCAAAACTAAAACTTGATTTGCATGTTCAACTCAAAAATATTAATTAATTACCCTCACCCACTTTCATGATTGAGAAAATTACAATCCCCTGATTGCTCGATTTGATTAGCTGGCTGATCCATCTATTCCTGACTGGTTCATCTATTCTTCAATCCCACCAAAGGATCAACATGATTTCTTCAATCCTACAGATTATTCAATCTATTTCCTCAATCCAATGAACACTCAAATTTATTTCTTCAATCACACGGATTACGTAATCAAAATACACTGATTATTCCTATCTAAATCCTCTCATTAGTTTTTAAGCGTCGGTCATATTTTACTATGGAATCTTAATTATTCATTTTGAAACACAAATTCTATATAACAACCTCATTTCTTTTAAAAAATGATTTGAGAATCAACATCTATTACACAATGAATTAATGCAAAAATCATGATCGACCTTTTGATGCTTTTACATACATCTTCGATCAAACATCTCGCACAACCCTAAAGCTTTTGCATGCACAAATGGAGGCTTCACATTGATACAAACAATCCAACATCTTCACAAACACACTCTAACACAGGATGGTAATGCTACATTTATTGAATTCATTTGCTTTTTGTCTTTTTGATTGCATCATTTGAATTTGTTCTTTGTAGTTTCATTTCGTGAGTAATGGGCTTAAATCTTGATTTTTGTTTTGAGTTAGAGTTTAGGTTCAATTCAATTCATTTATCTTATTATGCATATCAATTTCCCCCTTACACATTCTGGCATGCCTGGTGGAACTACGGTCCTTAGCACTAATTGTTTTATGATTGAATTTTGAAGTTGCAGGTCCAAGAAATGCAATTGAAAAATTTTCATGTAGAAGTTATAGAAAATTCATGCAATGGATTTCTTGTTCCTGCCATAGTCAAAAAAATTTTGGCTTCTTTTGCATGTTTTTTTTCACTTTTGATTCATTAACAAGGCCACTTTTTCCTTTTTTCTTCACTTTTGCACATAAAAAATCCACATTTGACTTTTTGAACTGCTTTTTCTTTCAAAACAGGTTTGTGGGTGCACTAAAGGAGGCTACTTTTGTTCAAAAAAATTTCTTTTTCTTTGTTAAGTTTTGTCCAAAAGCTGAATGTTAATTTTCTATTTCTAGTGCTAATGGTGCTTGATTTGAATGTTTGATAGGTGCTAACATTCTTTATGTAGGATTTATAAGATCATGGCATGAATTTTTACCCAAGAACAAACTAACAAGTTTATTATAGGGAAGGAAAACAGTTGGAGATTTAATTTTTTTTCAAAAGCTTTCATAGTGAGAAGAAAATTTTAAATTTGGTGCTATAAAATGAACCCCACAAACCAAATACTTTCATTTTTTGCTCTTAAAAATTATTTTTAGAAGCTTTCTAGCTTATGAAAATCTCATTTTTGGTGCTTAAAATAAATTCAAAAGCTTTCTAGCTTAGGCAAATTTCAAATTGGTGCTCTTAAAAATATTTTTTAGAAGCTTTCTAGCTTATGAAATTTTTCCAATTGGTGCTATAAAAAGAACCCCATAAATCCACATGCTTTGAATTGGTGCTCTTAAAAAGGAATTTTCAAAGCTTTCTAGAATAGAACAAACATTTTTTTCTGTTGCTTTAAAAAATGTTTGCTTTCAACCAAACAATTTCAATATGTTGAAAAAATTGCACGATTTCATTTTGTTCACCAATTAAAGACAAGGCTTTAGAAACACTTCAATTGGTGATTAAAATTAGACAAATGCTTTTTGATTTTGCATATTGCTATCTCTTTGTTTGAAATCTAAAACAATTCACTTTGGTGCATATAAAAAGATCAAATTGCTATCTTGCACACACTTTCATTTCATTTCATGTTTTTTTTTAAATTTTTTACTTTTTAATTTTCTTTTTTGAGGTTTAAAATGAACATTGCAATGAAGTGTATATATTGTGTATTCTATGTTTGGAAAACTAGGTGTCTATCCTCACCCCTTGCACCTTTTTGACGATCTTAGGT
Organism: Sequoia sempervirens; assembly: GCA_007258455.2. Classification (NCBI taxonomy): domain Eukaryota; kingdom Viridiplantae; phylum Streptophyta; class Pinopsida; order Cupressales; family Cupressaceae; genus Sequoia; species Sequoia sempervirens. The sequence continues at coordinate 55,299,514 of VDFB02000008.1, read as the reverse complement.
GACAAAAAGCATCTTGAGTTTCACACATTTTTTTACATTTCAAAGTATACCTTTAGAGGGTCTGCCTCCTGATTTGTGAGAGGGAACAACACAAGCGGTACTTTTGTTTTGGTCTTCTATATAAATAATTGTGGGTGTGATGAAAGTCATCAACCACTTGGTATAGTGTTTTATGTTGATGAAAGTCTCCCCCAGTATCCATGAGATACAAAAAAACTCTTTTTATTAAGGGCTAGGAGACCTATTAATTGAGTGAATCACCACATATATAGACACCAAAAAAAATTCCCAAAACATGACTAAGAACCAATGTTGTAGAAGCCACCCCTTTTTAGCCAAAACATTCATTGAAGTGATGCATCAAAACTTTGATTCCGAGAAGTTACTTACCAAGTTTGACTTATGGTTGAGCTTAAAACACTCTCCATTTGTTGCATGTAAAATTATCCCTTTAGGCAGTGACATAAGCCCACCTAAAAAGAAGTGTCTATCCCTAGGGTGTAAATTCTCTTCATGAAATTTCCAAATCTATTCGGTTACTTTGAAACATCAAACATTGTGCTTGAATTAAAATGAACACATCAAAAAAAGGATTTACCATGGTTCTCAAACTTCAAACCCTTTTAAATTAGTGTGAATCCTTTGAAAAGAGCCCTATATTTGCACTCATTAAAAATATTTTAAAACAATATCCCTAAAGGTTTTTGGATATTTAGGCTCATATTTCAAGGCACACTAAGAACGAAGTTAAACATTGGAAAATATGACTTTAGAATCTCAACTTCTAAGAACTTTGAGCTAAAAGGAAATGTGTTTGAAGTTATAGACATTTAGGGTCAAATAGTTTTGATTGTTGTGTTACATGATATCACTTGCCAAAATCTCAAATTAGGTCAAAAAAAGTTATCCAAAACTGCAAAATTCATCCAAATTGCTACTAATACAGAAACTGGGAAACAAAACTAAATAGAGGCTTCTTTTGCTTCTACTCTTGCTAGAATTAACCAAAAACTAGCTGCAATTAACAAAAATCTATCGCTTTTGGTTTGTTTGATGACAATTACTAATGAAAAATTAGTGCTTTTGAGAAAAATGAATGCACCTACTCTAAAATTGTAGTAGTTGTTCCTAATCTTGCCGTAGTTGACATATTTTCTTGGCTACAATTGACTTTATATTGGCCTCTTTTGATGAAAAAGTTCACTTTTGCACTCGTTGTTCATTAGACCAAAAACTTGACATAGGGGTTGCACTTGAAATTTTTTACTTGATTTGCTTTTTTGATTTGGATGCACTTGACCATAATCTAGTCATAGTTGACTTTTTCAACTACTTTGGCCTCAAAATTATCACTTTTGCTTTGTTTTCTGGTGAAAATAAAAAAGTAATATGAAATTGGTTACAAACTCTTTGAAGAATGAAATAGCTAGACTCCCAAAGCACGTCATAATTTACATTATTCCATCATCCATTTGCAAAAGAAATTCCATCAAACTCATCCTACTTTTAGAATTTTCAAAACAAACAACTTGGATCATTCCTTCACTCAAAATGTCTAAGATATCAACATTTTCTTGAACCTCAAGGCTAGTTCAAGTAAATTTCCTACAACATATCCTATAGATAGAGAAGTGAAATATTGATCCAATTCTTTCAACATTTTGAGTTCCAAGAACAGTGTCATCCTAAAAAATCACTCAAACCTTAGGGTCTTGAGAATCACAAAACCATATCAAAAACACAAACGGTTTCATCATTTCACTTTATGACCATTTGGCATCCAATTTCTCCTGTTCAACAACCAAACCTTACAAAACCTATCATACAACCAAGTCTTCACAAAAACTAAAGGAAAATAAATAGATATCATTAGTAGTTTGAGGAGCTTCATATTTGAGAAAATCAAAACACCATCTAAGTGGAGAAATACAACTAACATCCTAGATAAAGAGGAATAGAAAGAAGATATCATGGCCAGAAGGCACGTATTACCACCTCTCATGTGGTAATAGACACCATCCTTTCAAAATAGAAAATCCAAAAAAAAAACACAATTTCATTTCCTTAAAATAGAAAATCCAAAAAACAAACGCAATTTCATTTCCTTAAAATAGAAAATCCCAAAAACAAACACAATTTCATTTCCTTAAAATAGAAAGTCACCAAAAACAAAGCAATTTATTTTCATAGGTTAGAAATCACCAACTTCCACAAAGTCTTGAGGCTTGTTTATGACAACCACGTGTTAACAATACATAAGACGATGGAAGCAAACAAAAATGGGACTAGCATGCCCACAACAAACACCACAAACAAAGAAAGTGACACATGGGATTATAGACCAAGTGACCTTGGGACTCCTCAAAAGGAACCCACATATAAGGAAACATCAAACCAACCACCTTGTGAGGAAGAGGTAATCTATAGACAACAAGAAGCAATGTATCTAGATCAAACCAAAACCTGAAAGGTATGGTCATAGAGGAGGTGGATAGTGAGGAAGAAATAAATGATGAATAATTATTCCAACATTCTAACAATCCCAAGGTGCTCAAACTGATGGAGAAACCCCTAAGAAAGGATACAAATACTTACTTCTTTAAGTTAGCACAAAGTGGTGCTATGTTTCCTATAGGCTTTAATGTGGAAGGTCTTAAAGATCCTCATCTCATCTCCTTAGGAGATAACTTAGTTGTGAGAGAAATACCCAAACCATTGGAGAGTTCAAACATGCTCCCATTCTTCTCACAAGGAAAAGATCAATCAACATACAAGCCTTTGTTTAAGAAGCCATCTCAAATTGAAGAAGCAACAGTGGCCCAACAATATCAAGGAGGTCCATCTCAATAACCCACAAGGTAATAACCCACCAATAGGACAATACATGCCTCAAAACACTTCATATGTTGAGTGTTGACCCTTCCCAAAATGTACAAAATCAACAAGGGAAATTTCCACAATAATACCATCAACAAGGTGGGTCATATGGCTCCCCTCCCAATCAATAGTACCAATAACAAGGTGTGACATAGGGAACCCTTTCCAATTAACAAGGTGGATCGTATGGTCCCCTTGCCAATCAATAATACCAATAATAAAGTGTTCCATAGGGTACCTTTCCAATCGACAAGGTGGGTGACATGGTGGCCTTCCCACTCAACAATACCAACAACAAGGTACACCAAAAGGTACCCTTTCCAATCAACATCAACAAGGAGGGCCACATGGTCCCCTTCACAATCAATAGTACCAACAATAAGGTGTGCCACATGGTACCTTTTCCAATTCGTTCCATCAACAAGGTGTCCCACCAACGCATTATTAGGGTAACCTTCAAAATAGTCCATCCCAACAATAGGGTGTGCCACATGGTACCCCTCTCAATTCATCCCATCAATAATGTATCCCGCAAATGCACCACTAGGGTAACCTTCAATACAGTTCATCCCAACAATAAGGTGTACTACCAATGCACTACGAAGGTACCTCTCTTCAATAGCAACAAGGAGCTAACCCTCCTTACATTAAACAAGGAGTTAGCCTTACTTACCTTCAACAAGGAGCTAACCTTCCTTCTATTCAACAAGGAGCTAACCCTCCTTACATAAAACAAGGAGCTAACCCTCCTTACATCCAACAAGTGGATAACTTTCCTTACATTCAACAAGGAGCTAACCCTACTCACATTCAACAAGGAGCTAATCCTCTTTACATTCAACAAGGAGCTAACCCTCCTTATGTTCAATAAGGAGCTAACCCTCCTTTCACACAAAAAGGACCTAACCCTCCTTTCACACAACAAGGATTTAACTCTCCTTCCACCCAACATGGTTACCAAGGTCGCATACCTCCACAATAGCCAACCTATGCCCAAAACATGGTAGGAATGTGAAAAGGTTACTGCACACATGATCTACAAATAAACATACCAAAAATATAGGTAGACATACAACTACAAGCCATGAATCAAAGAATATTAAAAATGCAGATAGGAAAAGCAAAGAAGACTTAAATTCCTTTTAGGATATATGTCAATTTCCTTTGGATTTTTCCATTACTATGCTTTCTTTTCTAAAAAAAAATGATATACCAAAGTTAAATGACAAGTATAAAGGAAAAGGAGATCTAGTAGAATACATGCGATATTTCTTGATATCATCCATGGAAGTATAAAACAGTGATCCCTAACTAATGAGGCTCTTTCCACGTAGCCTTATTGACCATGGTATGGAGCAATTTTGCCATCTACCACAAAAATATAAAAGTTTTGATGAACTAAATACCAAATGTGTAAACCACTTCTCATTCAATATAGAACAGGATGTCACCCTCATAGACCAATAGAAGATTAAAAAGAGTTAAGGATAATCCTTTACCTCATACTTACAAAGATGGAGACATAAAGCTAGTAGGTGCAAGTGGCCTATTCCCGATAAGGAACTGGTAGATATATTTGTTTCTAATGTCCATGTAGAACTCAACTACCAACTCACCATGTTGTGTCCTATGAACTTCGAAGAACCCATTTAGAAGGGACTACACATAGAAAGGGCCCTCATAGCAAGAGGAGAGATTAAGCTAAACAACCTAAGAGACAATTCTTCTAATTCAAATGAGAAACCTAAAATTTGGGCCAAGGAAAAAAAATGTCACCAATGATGGGGTAGTGAATCATAGAGCAATAGGGAATGCACAAAATTTCAATGTATTGCAAAAAAAACCTCAAGTTACACAAATGAGCTACACTCAGACCAATAATGCACAAAATAATCAACTTAGCTATCCTGAAACAATCAAGTGGTTAATGGAATAGAAAAATTAGGGAGGGAAATGAAGGAGGAAGTTCATTGCATTAGGAGAACCCCTTGAGAAAATCATGCAAAAAATAGTGAAACAAAACCTCATCAAGGTCAATAATCACCCAAACTATGAGGATCCAAGCTTCAAAACACTATGGTATAATGAAAAGGACTTATGCGAGTTTCACAAAATCGAAGGACATACAACAAACAACTTTGCATGAGACTCAAGCACATAATACAAGACTTGATCGACAAAGGAGAAGTGGATATCGAACATTGTCCTAGAAAAAAAGACTTCCAAATATACAAAATTCCAATTCTTAACCATGGGTAAACCCACAAATTTCATTTACAATTCCAGTCAGGAAGGAAAAGTTGCAAAACTGATCCCATGCAAAAAAAATGGTTTTTGGGGGTTTGAACGAACTTTTGGTTCGAGCGAACCCAAAGGGGGTTCGTTAGAACCCTAGTTCGAGTGAACCCATTAAATGAAGGGTCCCACCATTCCCAGGAAAAAACAAAAAGAAAACATTTGTGGAAAGGGAGTTCGCTTGAACCCCCCTTTTCCCACCTTCTCACCCTCTGGCACCAAAAAACTCCAAAATTTTTCCCTTCAAAGCTCGTGTTGAGGAATGGAGGAGACTTCACATACCCAACTAGATGATGGTATTGCTCAGAATGAGCTATCTAATGAATTTAATTTTAATATGTTTTGGTTTTATTATGTATTTGTTTTTTTAGTTTTACTAAACACAGGCTTTTCACTGAAAAACAAGCCCTACTTTCTACACATGTGGAAAAATAACATATTATAAAAAAAGAATTGAAAAATATGAGTGTACTAGATAATGAAGTCCTTGATGCAACAAAAAAAAATTGAATTTTGATACATACAAAAAAAGTTATGTTACAGTATACAGTCTTCCTATGTCTAAATTGTAATTGGTTTGACTTCAAAACTTGATTAAGGAAAATATATTCAATAAAACACTTTGAAACCAATTGGAATCACTAGATATCATAGTTACAAATATGAATTTGAAAAAAATAGAATTTTATCCTTCATGGAAAAAAAGGTATGTTGTATACGGTGAGCATCACTCCTTAAAAATGGTGTTTACTAAAAAAACTATTTTTCAAAGGAGATGGAAAAAGAAGTGCAATATGATTCCAAAAATTTGGAAAAAAATATATTTAGAATCTACAAAAAAAATGTCACAAATCACTAGTTTGCATTATCTTCAAATTCCTCACAGTCTAGCCACTATAGGAGCTCAAAAGTGAAGATTTAGTTAGAAAAAATATTTTAGTGTCCAGTTTGGCCAAAAATTGTAAACTAGTATTGTGGGATCACCCCCATGCTAAGAAGAATGACAAAGGGAAAGGCCAAGATTATCACAATGCTAATTACACCTATGGTGACACCATCCTAGGCACCCTCTCCCAAGTAGATGACACAAGAGTCAATGTGTTGACTATACGAGGAAGGGACCCCGAATGTAACGTAACTACCCAACGAGGGAAAGTCACAATACAAGGAGCCCCACCTAAACCCACAATTAAGTCATCAAATGACTATAGTATTATGGAATAGCTGAAGAAGACATTCAATTTAATCTCCATGCTATAACTGCTGAAATTGTCACCTACACATAGGGAACTACTAGAGAAAGCATTGGAAGCATCAGTCCCTAGTGACCTCGATCCTAATCAATTTCAAGCCACGGTTGGAAAAATCATGACCAATCACTATTTATTCTTTTCTAAGGAATACCTTCCACAACAATCATTCCACAATCAAGCCCTCTATATAGAGGTTGGTGTCCACAAGAACATGGTCAAAAGAGTGTTGATAGATAACGATATGGGTATAAACATCTGTACCTTGACATTTGTTAAGTAGTTGTGGTATTCTGATGCAATGGTAGGGGTTCAAACAAAAACTTCTTAGTTACTCAACAAATCTCAAGGTAGTGTTCTCACTTTTCATGAGGAATCAATAGCATAAAAATCTTTCTGAAACTTGGCTGACCTTACACAATGACTAATGCCATCCTTCAATACCCTATCAACCACTGAGACACTTCAACAATCCAACTTTCCTTCACAAGCTATTTTTTAACAATACCTTACAATGGACTGGTAATTCTATATTTTAGGCCTAATTAGGCTTCTTGAAACTATTCAAACTTGCCAAATTTGACAACATTTGGGACACACTGACCTTCATCATTACTTTAGAGGAATTCATGACACTCACATAAATGACCTTCAAGGGTTTTAAGACTAAGACCAAACAATAAGGAGCACTACAAATCTTACCAAACATAGTTTTACTTCAATAGTCAACTCTGTCATAATAGGGCAGTATACTAAATGGGTTCAACACCTTTAGTTTCATCAAATGCCAACTTTGAAGAAGGTTCACAACTCTCCTTGATTTTGACTCCAAACATTTGCACAAATGGTGGTTACTAGATTCTACAAATAAGCATTCAAAACACTTCTTTACCAGTCTGATATAGAGGAAACAAATTCATGACAACTTAATGAATATATATATATATATATACTAATCTTGATTAGTTTGACAAAACAAAAATTGAAAAAGGGTTCCCTAGACACCTTGACACTATTCCCAAACACTTCCGCTTATGATGGATGTTATATTTAACAACAAAAATAATAAAATCATCTGTTTATTCTTCTGTACCATTTTGAACATGTGTAAATACAGTCCTAGGGCATCAAAATTATATAAGAAAACTTCAATCTTAAGCCCTGAAGCTTTGCCACATAGAAACATATACAAAATTACATCATTTCACAAATTTTTAGAATTTTCCCAGGGATGAAATTTGAGGATACATCATTTTAGTCACCCTATGTTACCCTGTCTAGGGTTTCTGACTGTGTGTAAAGAAAATGAAATATTTCCCTTCATTCTTGATAAAATTGAATGAAATAAATTGCAAAATATAGTAGACTCTAGGCACCTTCATGCCCAATTTGTCTTAGACCATGAAAGGTTATGCACAACCTGTACAATGTGTAAGAATAGTGATAGGTGTGAAAAAACATAGAGAAAATGAGGTAATGTTTTATTTCCACTTGAATTCATTCTCACCACTTCCTCCTTCCACCTTCACCGTACAAAATGACTAATGGGAGGAATATTTATGCCTATTACAACCTCTCTAACTTCTCCAACTAACTTTTTACAACATTGTCTCTTCATCTTCCAAATGTTGTACTTTTGACAACTTTTTACAATCTTGCATTTTTTGCATGACAAACACTAAAATAACCCAAATACTCTTAAAAACCTACAAGATTGCCTAATATGGCCTTATTCAGTTGAAAAAATGAAAACACACCTATCTAAGACCCTACTTGACAATATTTGCACAAAAATGCACATGGTGCCCCTACACCATACACCCGACCTAAAAAGAATTCCAAGTCTCTTTGAATTTATATGAAAAATTTTCCACCTCTGAAATCTTCATCTTTGTGGTCTTCAAAAGATCCTCTTTGATGTATTCTAAGCTTTTCCCCTTGTCCTCTTGAAAACAGCTCCAGTTGGTCTTCATTTTCACCTTTGGTTTCAACTTGTCAAAGCAAACTAACCTACTACCTATCTTGTTACTTGGAATCAAATCCTCAATGCTCTGGTGTATCCAATCTCTACCTCAACACTATTTCCTCCTTTCATTTTGAATTTTGGTTTGTTTCCCATCAAAATTGCTATCACAACAAAAAAGTGATAAAATGATCTCCTTAGCTTTCTACCTTTGAAATGTAACAGTGATTTCTTCATCTTTGTTTATCTCTTCTCCCATTTGATATTCTACCCCTATACCTGCTACCTCATCATGAAAATTTTTTAACCAATCTTGAGTCTCAAGGATCAATTCATCCTTGACCTTCTCTTTATCCAATCTTCACACCAACTCAAAATCATTTCCCTCTAAAATCAAATCAATCTTCAAATTTTCTATCACAATTTCTTCAAGTCTTGAAGTGCCCGCCATGTCCATGTGCTCTTCATCTATCTTCATGAATTCTTCTTCTCCTTCTATTATCTTCACTTGTCTTCTCCTTTGAACTATCTTCTTAATGGGCCATATAACTTTTCTCTTAACTGATAAGTTCCAAACTGACTCTTGGCTTGCTAATTGATTCAACAGATCCAACTCAACCTTCCATCTCTCTGCCAACCTTTCTCTCATCTCTATTACTTGTTCCAAAGCTTGCCTCAATTCCTTAATCTCTTTCTCAACCTCTATTTTCCTCATCTTTTCCTCTTTCCTCTTCCTCTCTTTTTCTTCTTGCTTCTTCTTTTGTGAACCCTCTGCCTGCAAGTTCCTTCTCAACAAATCCATCTTCTCTTCAAGCAAGTCCCTTTAACCTTGATTCCTCTTGACTTTGCCTCACCTAGGTCTCATCTCCTTTCCTCTACCTATTCTTTTGGAAACTAGGTTCTCTCTTAAACCTTCACAAACACAAAAACATAAACACCAAACTCTCTTTCCTAGACCTTTTGCGCTGAGATACCAATTGATACAATGGCAAAGGTTGAAACACAAAATTATCAGTTACTTAATAAATCTCAAGGTAGTGTTCTCACTTTTCATGAGGAATAAACAACATAACACTCTTTCTAACACTTGGATTGACCTTACACAATGACTAATGCCAACCTTCAATACCCTATCAACAACTGAGACACTTCAACAATCCAACTTTCCTTCACAAGCTATTTTGGAACAATACCTCACAATGGACTAGTAATTCTGTATTTTAGGCCTAATTAGGCTTCCTAAAATGATTTAAACTTGCCAAATTTGACACCATTTGGGACACATTGACCTTCATCATTAATTTAGAGGCATTCATGAAACTCACACAAATGACCTTCAATGTTTTTAAAACCAAACAATAAGGAGCACTACAAATCTTACCAAACATAGTTTTACTTCAACAATCAACTCTGTCATAATAGGGCAGTAGACTAAATGGGCTCAACACCATTAGTTTCATCAAATCCCAACTTTGAAGAAGGTTCACAACTCTCCTTTATTTCAACTCCAAACATTTGCATTGATGGTGGTCACTAGATTCTATAAATAAGCATTCAAAACCCTTCTTTACCAGTCTGACATAGAGGAAACACAGTCATGAAAACTTAATGAATATATATATACCAATCTTGATTAGTTTCGCAAAAAAAAAATTGAAAAAGGGTTCCCAAGACACCTTGAGACTCTTCCCAAACACTTCCACTTATAATGGATGTTATATTTAACAACAAAAACAACAAAACCCTTTGTTTATTCTTATGTGCAAGTCTGAACATGCATAAATACAGTCCTAGGGCATCAAAATTATATAAGAAAACTTCAATTTCAAGCCTTGAAGCTTTGCCACATGGAAAAGTATACAAAATTAAATCATTTCACAAATTTTTAGAATTTTCCTAGGGATGAAATCTGAGAAAACATCATTTTAGTCACCCTCTATTACCCCATCGAGGGTTTTTGACTATGTGTAAAGAAAATGCAATATCTCCCTCCATTCTAGATAAAATTGAATGAAACAAATTGAAAAGTGGAGTAGACTCTAGGAACCTTCACGGACAATCAGTTTCAAACCATGAAAGGGTCCATACAACTTGTACATTGTGTAAGAACAGTGATAGGCATGGAAAAACACATAGAAAATGAGGTTATATTTTATTTCCACTTGTATTCATCCTCACCACTTCCTCCTTCCACCTTCACCATAGAAAATGACTCATGGGAGGCATATCTATGCCTATTACAACCTCTCTAGCTTCTCTAACTACCTTTTTACAACATTGTCTCTTCATCTTCCAAATGTTGCACTTTTGATAGCCTTTTACAATCTTGCATTTTTTGCATGATAAATAGTAAACTGACCCAAATACACTTAAAAACATACAAGATGGCCTTATATGGCCTTACTCAGTTGAAAAAACACAAACATACCTATCTAAGAACCTACTTGACAACATTTGCACAAAAATGCGCATGGTGTACCCATGCGCCATATTTTGATGATTTAATAGAAAAGGGAAAAGGCATTACTATAAGGGCCTATGATGACCTTGGAAGGAATTTAGAAGGAACCACTTGGCTTCCTGTGCAGATAGGATTGGAAACCATAGAAATGATATGTTAGGTATTGGAACTTTAGTTATCATATAACCTTCTTCCAGGAAGCACTTGGATTCATGCATTACAAGAAGTTCCTTCAAAATTTCACCAATGACTAAGGTTTCCTCATGAAGGAAAGGAGGTTACATTATATGTTGATGCTAAACCCTTTCATTATTGTGCACACTTGGAGGAGAAATATAACAAAATATGCCTATACCCAACAATGACATATGATTTCATTCATTCTCCTATGTTGACCCTTCCACACTACCATCAACCTCAATTAAACAAGCATCAAGTGAGCAACCAAAAAATGAAGCCAAGGTTCAAGTACTTGAAAAAGGTAATAAAAATTATCATTCCAATCAAGCATTTTTCATTGGAATGCTTCCACCAACACCCAATGTTTATGGATGACCTAAGGAGATCAAATATGTTCAAATAGTCAAAATGGTAGTCAAACCCACAAATTTTACCAAGTGGGGAGATATGAAGGATGAGGAGATATTCAAAGAAGACTTGTTATCAATGATTTAAAAAGAAGACCAAGAATGACTGGAACAACCACAACCTCTTTTGATTGATCTTAGCAGTAAAGGCTATCAACTAGCTAAACAAATGGGATACACTAGAATAGGTGGCCTTGGGCTACATAAACAAAGCAGATGGGGGCCCATTATAGCGGAATAGAGAAAAAAGAACATGGTACTAGGTTATGGTTCTATAGATGTGGTTACTCCAAAAACTAGACATACCTCTTTTAAGAAACTTGGATATCCTTCTATTGGTGTTAAGACATTGGATATCTACCATCGTATAAACTTTGGTTTACCATTTGAAGACCTATTTCACAACTTTAACATAGGTATAGTCCCTACCCAACTGAGACAAACTATATCTAAAGACCATACTTATGAGACAGACTCCAACATGTATGAGTGGGATGCCATTGAATGTGATTCCTTCACTTCTAGCGATGATGACCTAGATATTGAATGGGAAAATGATGCCACATCCATATAAAACATCTCAACAAATTTTGTAAGCTTTATAGATAATGATGATAGCCTACCGCTCTACTACTCACAGTTGATAGATTTGGAACAACAACAACATACACCTATTTTGGATCAATTCTAGAATGATGAAGCAATCACAAAGTTTATGGGACTTCAAATTGATATACAAGTAGGAGATCATAAAGTAGGGTTCATCATGGAACTCGAATAGGAAGCATATTTTGGTGGGGAGAATCTTGTGTCCTCTAAGTGCAAAATTGAAAAGGAAAATATAAAAATAAAAATGAAATCCCATAGGGAAAATCATAATGTGGCTATCGTATCCTAACAAGAAGAAAATAAAAGAAAAATTTGAAGGCGGAAACCTCTATGAGGCACCTAAAGATGGAGGATTCAATCTCCCTATTTTAGAATATCAAGATAAATCAACACTCCTAGTGGAAGAAGAAAAATCCATCAATGTTGGCACAACAGAGAACCCAAAGATCACATACCATGTAGCGCCACTTAATCTAGAAGAGAAAGTGAACTTCACAATGTTCATCAATGAAATAAAGATAAAATTTACATGGAAAGATGCAGACATGCCAAGACTAGATCCAAGGTGATCCCACAATAGTGGTTTATAGTTTTTGGCCAAATTGGACATTGAAATTATTTTTTAAAACTAAATCTTCACATTTGGGCACCTATAGTGGCTAAACCTTGAGGAATTTGAAGATGATGCAAACTAGAGTCTCGTCACATTTTGTCTGTAGATTACAAAAATATTTTTTTCAAAACTTTTGGAATTAGATTGCACTTCTTTTTCCATCTCCCATGATTTTTTTTTTTGAGAAAACAACATTTTTAAAAAGTGACGCACACCGTATAACACAACTTTTTTTCCATGAAGGATAAAATTATAATTCTTTCAAATTTAGATTTGTAACTTTGATATCTAGTGCTTCCACTTGGTTAGATAGTTTTTTATTGAATATTTTTTCTTTAACCAAGTTTTGAAGTCAAACCATTTACAATTTAGACATAGCGCGACCATATAACGCGCAACCTTTTTGTATATATTGTAATTCAATTTTTTTTTAGTTGGATCAAAGACTTCAATATTTTTTGCACTCATATTTTCTATTTTTTTTTTTTGATAATCTGCTATTTTTCCACGTGTAGAACAAAGACCTTCATTGTCAATGAGAAACCTATGTTTAATTAAACTAAAAAACCAAATACATAATAAAACCTAAACATATTAAAAAATATATTCATTGGATATATTGTTCTAAGGACTACCTGATTCCAATTAGGTTTATGAAGATTCCTCCATTTTCATCCTCAACTCAAGCTTTGAAGCATAAAAATTTAGTTCTTTTGTGTTTCAGGGGGGAGAATCACGAATTAGGGGGGTTTGCTCGAACTAGAGTTTGCTTGAACCCTAGCTTGAGAAAACCACACTTTAAATGCACTTCCTTTTGATTTTTTGGGTTGGAAATTTGGGCCCAACAAGTAATGGGTTCACTTGAACCCTAGTTCGGGCGAACCACTTTTGGGTTCGATCAAACTTGTAGGTTCATTCAAACCCCGAAGACTATAATTTTTTTCCATGGGGTCATTTTTTCTTAGTTTTCCTTCCTCCATCAAATTTTAAACCACTATTGTGGCTTCACCCTCCAACATTAGTTGTACACCACTTGGTTGTATTTCCTAGAGCTAAACCTATCAAGTAGAAACTATGGAAAATACATTGTCAAATGGTACTATTGGTAAAAGTAGAATGAAAGAAATTAGTAGATGTTGGCTTCATCAGACCAATTGATTATCCTAAATGGATATCAAATATAATACTAATGTCAAAGCCCCATAGGGGAATTTAAGGATCTGCATGGATTTCCAAGACCTAAAAAAAGATTTCCCAAAGGATGACTTTCGTCTACCAATCATTGATATGATCATGGATCTAACAGTAGGACATGAGATGCTATCATTAATGGATGGTTTCTCTAGGTATAATCAGATAAAAATATCCCCTAATTATCAACATAAAATGACATTCACTTGTGCTTGGGGGACCTTTTGCTAGAATTTCATGCCATTTGGTCTAAAAAAAGCAGGGGCAACCTATTAGCGAGCAATGACTATGATCTTCCATGATATGCTAAATACAACTATGGAAGACTATGTATAGAATATTGTAGCAAAGTATATCAAAAGAGAAGAACACTTGATTAACCTTGAAAAATTGTTTGATAGGATAGAATAGTATAACATTAGACTCAACTTGAAAAAGTGTGTATTTGGACTAACATCTAGAAAGCTACTAGGGTACATAGTATCAACAAGGGGCATTGAAGTAGATCATGTGAAAGTAAAAGCCTTCCAAGATATGCCTCCATTGAAGATATTGAAGCAACTAAGAAGTTTACAAGGGAAGCTACAATCTATCAGATGATTCATCGCATAATTGGTAGACAAGTTTCATCCACTCACCCATCTATTACACAAAGATATCATATTCAAGTGGGATGGGAGATGTGATTAAGAATTTCAGAAAGTCAAAGAGTATCTAAATACTCCTCCTGTACTGATGCCACCTATTCCAAACAAAGAAATGATACTTTATGTTTCTACAACACAAGCAACATTAGGAGCTCTACTAGCACAACTAGATGATAATAACAAAGAAAGAGGGGTCTACTACATCATCTAGACATTGGTGGGCTACGAGTTGAAATACTTGCCCATAGAAAGAGAGTGTCTCTTTTTCATGTATTTGTGACATAGAAGCTGAGACACCAAATCTTAAATAGACAAGTAAAGTTGATTTCAAAGGTAGATCCACTAATCTACCTATTAGTAAAAGCAACTCCAACAGGTAGAATTGCTAAATGGGTAATGATTCTGAGTGAGTTTGGCATAGAATATGTAGATAGGAGATCCATCAAAGGACAAATCATAGCAGACCAACTAGTTGAAACACCAATAGAAGATCACCAGCTTCTCATAATAAAATTCCTAGATGAAAGTATATTTATGATAGAACAAACAAGCCATTGGACATTGTATTTTAATAGGTCCCACACAAAACATGGCTTTGGAGCAGGTATCCTATTTCTCACACCATAGGGAGATAGTATACCCAAAGAATACAAAATTTATTTCCCATATACAAATAATATCTTAGAGTATGAAGCCCTAATCAGAGGACTCAAGATCGCTATTGAATGGAGGATAAAAGAACTACAGGTCTATGAAGACTCTCAACTGGTAATCAGGCAAGTGAATGATGAGTATCAAACAAAAGACGACAAGTTGATGTCATATAAAAGGATAGTGGATAGCTTCAAGGAATATTTTATCACCATCACCTTTGAATAGATCCCTAGATCAACAACATATCAATCAATGCCATGGCAACAATAGGTTAGTGAAATTATATTTATGATAGAACAAACAAGTCGTTGGACATTGTATTTTGATAGGTCCCACACAAAACATGGATTTGGAGTAGGTATCCTATTTGTCACATGATAGGGAGATAGTATACCCAAGGCATACAAAATTTCTTTCCCATGTACAAATAATATCTTAGAGTATGAAGCCCTAATCACATGACTCAAGATGGCTATTGAATGGAGGATAAAAGAACTACAGGTCTATGAAGACTCTCAACTGGTAATTAGGCAAGTGAATGATGAGTATCAAACAAAAGATGACAAGTTGATGCCATATAAAAGGATGGTGGATAGCTTCAAGGAATATTTTATCACCATCACCTTTGAAAAAATTCCTAGATCAACAACATAGTAGCCAATGCCATGGCAACAATAGGTTCACTTCTTGGTATTCTATAGAACATTCCTAAGTATGAATTCCTTGTAAGCAATTACTCATACTAGCTCAATATCCCATAATCGGAACTAGTGTTTTATTTCATTGGTCCTAATTCACCATGGTACCAAGACACATTTAATTACATCCAGAATGGTATCATACCACTCAACCTAATATCAACCCAAAAGAAGACCTTTACCCATAGGACTTCTTGATTTACAATCCTAGGAGATACATTATATCGCCAAAGTTTAGATGGTATGTTACTCTGATGTCTTAATGCAAAAGAAGCACAAAATTCCTTACAAGAGGTATACGAAGGAGTTTGTGGGTCCCACTCTAGTGGACCTAACCTAGTATAAAAATTTCTGAGAATGGGATACTATCGGCCCTCAATGGAATAAGAATGTATTCAGTATTCCCAAAAATATCATCAGTTCTAGCAACATAGTGACCTTGTTCACACACCAAAATAACAGTTGAGACCCATCACAACACCATGACCTTTTCTGCAATGGGGACTAGAATTGGTAGGAAAGATTTCTCCTATTTCCTCTAACAAGCGAAAGTTTATTATTACCACAATTGAATATTTCACCAAATGAATAGAAGAAATTCCATTGACCAACATCATTGGTAAATAGATATCCAAGTTTATCTTGAATTATCTAATTTTTAGATATGGAATTCCCCAAGCCATCATAATGGACAATGGAACTGCATTCAAGAATCAAGATGTCTAAGAGCTTTGTTCCAAGTTATCTATCTAGCATAGATTCTCCTCACCTTACTACCCTTAAAGAAATCGTTAGACTGAAGCATCTAACAAAATCATCCTACATATACTAAAGAAGACTATTAATGATGTTGTCCGTGATTAGAATTTGTAATTGAACCCAGCCATATGGGCTTACCAAACTAGTATCCAAACACTACATGTGCCACACCTTTCTCCTTGGTCTATGGATTGAAATTTTTCTGACCTATTGAAGTCGAAATCCCCTCATTACAAATTTCATTAAAAGGAATGGTCAACAATGAAGAGTATCGAGTATGTACATTAAATGAGTTGGAACTCCTAGATGAAAGGTGTTCGAGCACGTTAAACCATCTTTAGGTTTATTAGAATCAACTCAAACGAAGCTATGATAAAAGGATAAAAAATAGAAACTTTCAAATTGGTGACTTGGTAATCAAAGAGAATCCAAAGGTAAAACTAAACCAAGATGGAAAAGGTAAGTTTAAACCCAACTAGTTAGGCCCATTCATTATCACAACAAGCTATAGTTCAAGAACTTATCAGTTGGCTACTCCTGAAGGAGAACCCTTAGCCGAACCATTGAATAGTAGCCACCTCAAGAATTTTTTTCACATAAGCACATTAGACTACCCTAAGAAAAAGGGTAAAAATCCAAATAAACAAAAATATAAAAAAGAAATCTAAAAATAGTAAAGAGAAATAAAACATTTTTTAAGTGAAAACCACTTTGTGGCACTTCTAGAATAGGCAGCATAGTGAAAACCCAACAAATAGGCTCTATATTTGAATAAGAACAACATCCTTATCTACCAATTCTATTTGAAGCATCCACCCATTTTTATAATAATAAAGCATGTGTTCAACCATGGCTTCATGACTAATTAAGTATTAAACATTGTTGCACTGGTATCAACACTCATCTTTCCTAGAGAAGGTAGTCTTGTCTCGAACTGGGGGAAACTTCTTGAAATAGGTAATGGATTAGATCCTTGTGTGTCCCATCATGGTCAAAATTATTGAAAATAAAAAACATCCAAAAAACAAACAAAAATCAAAACAAAAGTCAAAACATGAAAAATTCAAAAAACATGTTATGCACCAGTTGAACTATGTGGTCTTTGCATGTAATACGTAAGCAAGGCTTATCAGCCCCTGAGGCCTTAGGTCATTCCCCTTAGGTTTCTATCATGCTTTATTTCAACTTTGGTCAAAAAATTTAAAATACAAAATATTCACAAAATAGAAAAGATCAAAAACATGTTCTTTTCAAACCAAGTCGAACTACATGGTCTTTGTGTGTACAATGTAGGAAAGTATTATCTTTGATGAGCCCCTGAGGCCCTAGGTTAGTCTCCTTAAAACAACAAAAACAACATCATATAAAATTAGAAAATAAAAAAGGTCCTAACTCCATCACCACAATTTGCAATAAAATTTTCATCCATAATAAATAAATCATCACACTCACCCTTTGACAACACAAATAAAAAAATAGAGCAAACATCAAAATCTATAAATTTGAAGCAATCAATCATAAAGCTTTGATTACAATTAGACAAAAACAATGACAAAGTGTTAACTACCTATCTTTTGATAATTCATCAACAACATCAGGCTGGGATATGTCTTAACGGATCCATTCCTACAATAGACATGATCAACAATGGATAATAGCCTAAAAACTCAAAAGAGATATGGAATGTGATATGCAACATTGTTTTATCCTTTTATAGTCTTATCTTTATGATTTATTTTATTGACTCATTCCTAGGATCTCTTGAGGATGTCAATAAGGATTTAGAGAGCAAGGAATGGGGGAAGTTGAGCATCATTTTGGTTTGCTATTTGTAATATGTTTTTGTGATATTACCATGTCGAATACTTGCTTTATTGAGTGTATGGAACTTGTTTTAAGACAATTTGTGTAGTTGCATGTTAGGTATTTCAAACCTTTCTATGTAACTAGTCCAAAATTTTTTTAACATAACCCACCCATACATTTTAATCAAAGTTTTTGTATGTCTGGTATGAGCAAGAATATTCTTTGTATGTTGAGTCAAAGTCCACACAATGGATACAAAGTCTCCTTGGTTATTAATACCTTGGTGCATAGTGTCTGTTTGCTACATCAAAAAGGATTGTTAAAGATACAAAGCCTCTATGCAAAGAAAAAGCAACTCATCAATAACTAACAACATAAAATTTCTATTCATCATCCAACATTTCTTCTAACTAACAACATCCATCCTACATCACAATATCATTAGTACCACATCCATCTTGTATTCATGATTTTGTCAATACATATCATGATGAAAATAAAGCAATAAAATATCATGTATCATGTATAATCATACATCACAAAGATAGGATCTCATCATATACATGATAATTTAACATCATATGAAATAAAATATGATAAATCCATCCATCCATATCATATGCATATATCAAAAAAGTACAAAACATAAACATAAGCATCTATACATCATCATCCATGATCATCACATAACAGATAATGAAGCCAAATCAAAGCATGTATATCTCATATATATCATCATGAAAAATACGAATGTTAGGTACATCATCATAATGAAACATGTGTGATAGGATAAAGAAAAAACATATATTTGAGGCCTCAGTTGGGCCGATGAATATATATACCAAATCATGTTTACAATAATGTCTCAAAAATAATAAAACATCATAAAGATCAAGGAAAAATTTCCTACTGATTGGATGGAGGAGGAGACCTCTAACAATCCTATCTAGAGTGGGGACATGGTTGTATCGGTTCACATTGTCTAATAGAATGCACACTTGACTTGACACCTATAGCAGTACTCAACTCTCCAAATCATGGTCGTCGTTGAGCCTTGGGAACAAAGGCCTCATATAGAGTCTGATAGTATGTGACCCTCTATAACAACTATTCACGCTTAGAATGATAGTGACCCATAGGAATAAAAGTGGTTGGGGAAATCTTTGTAGCCCATCTTTGTTGACACTCTATTGCCAGATCCTGCCAAGCGACATCTCTCTCCAACCTAGCTATATCTTGCTTGACAGTTGTTGAAAATGGAGGTGATTATGTAGCTTAATTCTTTGTAAAACTATTGTAGTTGTAGATATAATTAAGTATTCTTTGTTACAATTTCTTTGTGGATGATTATCTATTTAATTCATTTTACCATTTGTAGAAGTAGATAGAAGATTGTTGAAGAATAAGACCAGAAGAAAGAAGTTATACAACATATACCATGGAGAAACCCTTTCGGGAAAGAACTCCACCAAGAATCAATGTATTATTTAATCTCAAAATAAGATTACAATAATTCCAATCCTTGCTTGAGATGCTTCTTTTTCCTTCAACAATTTTTCTTCACAACCTACAATAAAATCTAATACCAAATCTCTTCAACTTGCTTGAGATAAATAGGCAATAATCAACCTTGTAAACTCCAAAGAGTTACAATTACAAAGCTCAATGCTCATCTCACAAAACCTATTCCTATCTATTGCAAGTAGAGTTCTACCATGAAGAAATATGTCAAATCAACTCCTTCATCCATTTGGGCATCCCAAATTGAAGTCAAAACTCAACCTTTATTCCGAAGATATATTCAAAGCTTATCCTCAAAGTTGGTGCCCAAGAATGGGCCTACTTAACTTAGCCTTATAAAATATCTTATCATGCAAAAGTGTTAACTCCAAGATGCCAACTTGGGTACCCAAGGTGGGTCTAAGTCAATCTCTGTTAACTAAAACATATATCTCTCCACCATTCATGCAAATACCATGCATGATTGATCATCCCCACTTAACTAAATGTGACACCTATTATCTGTTATGCAACTCAAGTCATTAGTCATGCATTCTAGGTCAATTGAAGTCAACTATCATTCAACTAAAACTAACTGCATGCAACTAAAGATAACTAAACCATAACTGAACTGAACTGAATTGAACTAAATTGATACTGATTGAACTAAACTAAACTAAACTAAACTTAATTGAACTCCATGCATGTAAACATCAATCCCTAACTTCTAGGATCTTTACATGCATTACTAAAGTGTTATCTTTTAATCCAAATAGTTAAGTTAACTCAAGGTGAGTTCACCCTTCCATGTTGATGCCCCATGTGCTCCTATTTTGTAGGATCTCTTCTTGGGCATCCCCACATGTTCCTATCATTTAGAATTAATTACAAATGTCAATTTACTTGTTCATTTTATTTGAATTTAATCTCTTTCTAATCCTAGTGTTAGGGAACACTTTTCAAGAACTTAGAAGATACATGAAATAATGTTTAGGATTGCAATTAAATGGAATCCTATTCCCAACAACAGTCAAAATGGTAATCTAAGCCTTCACAACCTGTCATCACACTACCTATACATCCTTCATAACTATCATCTATGCTAACTACAATACTTCCTCACCAGGTGGAGGAGGACCTGAGGCCTGTCCCTGATCCTATTGTGTCAGATCACCCTGTCCATTGTCCTACATAGCCCTAACAAGCTACTCAACAATAATTTCAACATGCTGCCTCTCCCCTCAATGACCAGTAATACCTACTCTACCTATGGTAGGAATTCCAATAGGATTTGTAAACCTCATTGGAATACGTTGTGCCCACAACTAATCAAAATTTGGGGTAGTCCCAGGATTTGCTAAACCAACTGGCCACCCTGACCTGAATGGGGCAGGAGCTCTAAAATTCACAATGAAAACATCACGATCAGCCTATAAACCCCATACAAAGGCCTCTTTGGTAGTCTTTCCAAAAAAATCCTCATAACCATCTGCAAAATAACCCAGACTCTTACCAAATTTCCGACAAACATGATCAGGGAGATATCTCTCTAGCAAAGAGTGAACATGACTAATGAGCCAACAAGTCTATCTACAATATGTCAAGTGATCCTGATCATTGTCCCATGCCTCACAATCTAGATATGGTATCCATACAAAACCTGACATATCATCTAACAGACGATGCTAGTAGGGAAGCTATCCAGGCTAGGTGTAGTGAAGGATATCACCATAACGATAAGAATATAGATCCTACAAGATCCGATCCAAAATACCATCAGGTTGAGCAACTGTGATGTGCTCCTAGGCCCATACGTGCAATAGAGAGACACCAACTAAAATAGATCTACATCAATGGTAGGTGACCTCATACATATCTCAATAAAAGTGAGCAAGGAGACACTGGCCCCATGCATATCTAGTGCCATGCTCAAACATTTTCTCAATTCACACACCCAACCCAATTGTGAACTATTTTCCTCACCTATTAGGAATGACAAGCCCCATGATAAAACCACAAAGAACCAAGGAAATAGGATCGACACTATCCACAATATCAGATAAGTCTATAACTGCTTTGTGAACCTCAAGATGTCTCACACCAAGTACTCGATGCATAATGCAAGCACCTCATAGAACAAAATATGTTACAAGCTCTCCATGAATAGGTATACAGAGGATCCTTCACACATCCTCAAGGGTGATGGTGGCCTCACTAATAGGTAAATGAAAGGATGAGGTCTCTGAGTGCCACCTCTCCACAAGAGAAATCACCATCCCTTTGTGACATCTGATAATCGACATGTAGCAAATATGCCACAACCCAATAGCATCTAAAACATCTCACTCCAACTCATGGAACCCAACAATAAAATCAAATAGTTCTCGTGGTTGTCACTCTGTTGACATGAGCAGATTAAGGACTGCATGCAACCATTCAACCCATGATGAGAACAATTCACTATGAAAACATGGAATGAACCTATAAAGATGAAAAAATTGGCTTAAAACTTCAAGAATGGAAAAAGTGAAAACCTTTTTGTCAAAATCAGACATATTTTTTGTAAAATCGAAAAATCCAAGAAAAAGCGGTGACTGTTTTGTCAAAAGAAACAAAGAAAGGTAAAAACAAAAATTTCAAAAGAAAAAATATATATCAAAAGTGAAAATTTTCAACAAGGGGAGTCATAAAATTTGATAAAATTCAAAAGAAATTTTTTCAAAAAAACCAAAAATAGATGCAAACTTTTAGGTCAAGAGTGAGATCACATTCATTTTGAAACACAAATTCTATGTAACAACCTCATTCTAAAAAACGATCAGAGAATCAACATCTTTTGCACAATGAAGTAATGCAAAAATCATAATTGACCTTTTGAAGCTTTTTACATACATCTTTGATCAAACATCTCACACAACCTTGAAGCTTTTGTATGCACAAATGGAGGCTTTGCATTGATATGAGCAGTCCAACATCTTCATGAACAAACTCTGACATGGGATGGTAACGCTCTATTTATTGAATTCATTTTATGTTTGTCTCTTTTGATTGCATCATTTTAATTTGTTCTTTGTAATTTCATTTTGTTAGTAATGGGCATGAATCTTAATTTTTGTTTTGAGTTAGATTAAGATTCAATTCAATTCATTTATCTTATTACAAATATTGTTTTCCCCCTTACACAATTTTTAATGACAAATAACTGTAGACATATTATGGATCCAAACTTAAGATAAAATGCAAAATATTCAAAAAAAATTCAAACCTGCATAACACTTGACAAGATTTAAAATAATTCAACAAGTAACGACCATTGAGATAGGCATAAGGGGCTAGTAGATAAACAAATTCAATGGCTTGAATTGTCACTTTGGAAACCAGGAATGGGCCAAAGATAGTCAACTACCAATTAGAATGCATACAAGGGTTTTAACACTTATGATTTTTCAAAGGGTTTAGGGCATAAACAAAACCCTATAATAGAGGTAAAACCAAAACCCTAAGCGACAAGGCACATCCTAGAATAGAAAAGACAACCAAATATGCAATAATTATTAGTGAAACACAAAAATTTTAGGGCTTCCACTAGGCTCCATGTCAGACAAATTAGAATTGGATCTTAATATTTCAACTGTTATGTCTTCATCTGAAGTTTCATAAAATTTTGGACCTTGTAGCCCTAGATCCTTCTTTAAAGTATCCATGATGTACTTGCTAGTGTATTTCATTTGAAATTTCAAGTAGATCTCTCTAAACGATCTACTATTTTCTAAGTGCCTAGAATATTTAATCTCCTCCTTGCTAATGTAGGAACATTTGAGTGAACATGCAATCGACATCGACCAAATAAAATTTAAGTTTGGTTTCATCATTTTTTTTCTTTCTTTTCTCTTCATACAATTCAATCATTTTTGTTGGAGGTTTGTTGACATTGATTATCAAAATAGTCATGTATCAAATTTGAAACTCTAAGCAAGCATTTTAATATTTGATGCATTTAATACATTTCTTCATCATTTTGATGACAAATTGATCATGGGGGGCATTTGGATTTTGATCATTATCTATAAAAAGAAATAACTTTATTTAATTGATTAAATAAATCCAAAAGAAGGGAATATGGACATGAAAAGGTGAATCCAAATTCAAAATTTTAATGATGAAGCAATAAAATGAAAGGTTGCACCTATGGGAAACAAAAAAAAATATGAAAATCCACCGAGAAACTGAAGGGGCAGTGCCATTGGGTAGTGGTAAAACATTAAATGAATGATGGAAAAATAGAGAGGGAGGAGGGAGTGGCTAGGGGAAAGATAGGGAGGCCATGGAGTTAAGCATGTAGACACCTCCTGAATCCCACACCATGAAGAAGCCCATGGACATCAAAAGGCACACAATAGAAAATGTGTTAAAAGATAGGATAAAATCCTTGGACAACATATGGGAAAAAGACCTCGCATAGGATAGTAAGATAGATTTAAGACTATCTATAATGCACAAGGAGATTCAACAAACCAATGAAGTAAGAGAAAGGTGATGGAAAGAGGAAGATAATAAAGCACATAATAAAATTGATAACCACATGCTTTGCAAGATTGAGCATGATGTAAGGAGCTCAAGGAGTAAGATTTTAATCATTCCATGGAGGTAAGGAGTAATTGTCAAGATATGTTTTATTAGTTGGGAGATACAATGCATCAGAAAACAAAATAAGAAATGGTAGAGTGGTATGAATCAACTTGAATAGAGGAAAGAATTTGATGATAGGTGATCAACATGTGATTGGGAGGGCCATGCATCATGCCCAATGAAGTGTAGGCTAAAGTGGTTGACGTGTGAACACAGGAAGGGGGCTATGCTTGGAGAATAAAAGGATTGTATTAATTTGAATGGGTGTTGTGAGCAAGTAAAGGACCATTTAAAGATTGATAATAGAATAAAAGGAGGCAGTAGGAGATGAGAAAAGAGAAAGGTAAGGGTGTGGGTCATGAAAGTTGAGCCAATGTATTGGCGTGAAATGAATGTTGAGAAGATCAAGAGTATGAAAGGGAGGGAAATAGTGAAGAAACAAAGAAGATGTGCATGGGTTGCGGTATGAGAAAGTCCAAATGGGTGGAGTGGTCATATGCAACTTGCATTGTATAGCATGATATGGATTTTTCTAGTGAATTTGTTTGTAATGTTTATATTATGAAAGTTAAATAAAAAATTATATTTGATTGATTTTCAAATTTGAGTATCTTGTTATGAAATGGAGTTGTATCGATTTAAATTAACATAAATTATTAGCAATTTTGGATTAATCGTTAAACAGAGTCTAATGTAATTTGAGTTTGTGGTTTTGGGTTGAGAGTGGTTTTTTCCTCTATCAAATGGTATCAGAGCTAGAGGTTATGAGTGTGTGGACTGCATTCCAACTTAGAGGAAGTTCGCACTAGGACCTATAGGTGGAGAAGGAAGTGAGCAAAGTTTTTGGGGGCATAAGCAGATCAACGAACGTGAGGCAAATTGTGATGGAACCTATAGATTGAGGAAGCACGAGTGAAGCTAAAAAGTATCATTGTAGGTGTGTAGAGTCTTAAATGGTTGAGGGTTTGAAAGTGAAAAGTTGGAAGCATGAGTGAGAAGATAGAAAGTATTATTGTAGGTATCAAAGTCCTCAACAATTGAGAATAGAAAGCATAGAGAAAAGTGTTGTGGTAATGGAAAATTATAGTAGACGAAGTGAAATATTCATGAGGATTGAGGTATGATTTACAACATGGAGGTTGCAAGGGATGAGTGTAGTGAAGACATGCCAAAGGAGGGCAAGAGAAGAAGAGGAAGAGTATTTAGCAGAGGAGGTTAGGCCTTTTGGAAGAGGAGATTAGGTTGTCAATGATGGAGTTCATTGTAGATTGTTCACAATCTAGAAGAGTGATTCTATCATGTAGCTCCACCTATGTGAGCCCATGCTCACAAATTTCTTACCTAGCATGTCTGATGCAGGAGCATCTAGGAAAACATGTGATCAACATTGACAAAAAAAAATTTGGGTTTGGTTTTATCATTTTGGTTTTCCTTTCTTTTCTCTTCAGGGAATTCAATTGCTTTTGTCAGAGGTTAGATGACATTGATTTTCAAAATAGTCACGCATCAAATTTGAAACTCTAAGCAAGAATTTTAATATTTGATGGATTTAATACATTCCTTCATCATTTTGATGACAAACTGATCATGGGAGGCATTTGGTTTTTGATAATTGTTTATAAAAAAAATCAATTTATTTAATTTATTATTTGAAAGAAGGGAAGATGGAAATGAAAAGGTGAAGCCAAATTTAGAATTTTAATGATGAAGCAATAAAATGAAAGGTCACACTTATGGGAAATAAAAAACATAATTTTTTTGAAAAGCCATGAGAAACTTAAGGGGTGAAGCCATTGGGTAGTGGTAAAACATTAAATGAATGATGACAAAAGAGAAAGAGATGGAGGAGGGAGTGACCAAGGGGAAGACAGGGAGGCTGTGGGGTTAAGCATGCAGACATCTCCTTAATCCCACACAATGAAAAAGACCACAGACATCAAAGAAAAAACATGTGGGAAAGAGGCATCAAATGGCACATAGTAGAAAATGTGTTAAAATCTAGAATAAAATGCTTGGATAACATGTGGGAAGAAGAATCCATGTAGGATAGTAAGATAGATTTAAGACTATCTATGATGCACAAGTAGATTCAACAGACCAATGAAGCAAGATAAAGGTGATGGAAAGAGGAAGATAATAAAGAACAAAAGAAAATCGATAACATTCTTTGCATAATTGAACATGATGTAGGGAACTCGAGGGGTAAGAGTTTAAGCATGCCATGAAGGCAAGGAGTAATTTACGAGATATGTTTTATTAGTTGGGAGATACAATGCATCAGAAAACAAAATAAGAAATGATATAGAGGTGCACGAATAGACTTGAATAGAGGAAATAATTCGATTATAAGCAATCAACATGTGATTGGAAGGGCCATGCATCATGCCCAACAAAGTGTAGGATAAAGAGGTTGAGGTGTGAACATCAGAAGAGGGCTACACTTGGAGAATAAAAGGACTATATTATTTGAATGGGCGCTATGGGCAAGTAAAGGATTGTTTAAAGGCCGGTAATAAAATAAAAGGTGGTGGCAAGAGATGAGAAAGGAGAAAGGTAAGGGTGTGGGTCATGAAAGGTGAGCCAACGTATTGGCATGGAATGCATATTGAGAAGCTTGAGAGTATGAAAGGGGTGGAATAGTGAATAAAACAAAGAAGATGTGTAGGGGCTACAATATGAGGAAGTCCAAACTAGGGTGGAGTGGTCATATGCAACTTGTATTGCATAGCATGATATGGAGTTTTTTGGTGAATCCATTTGTAATGTTTATATTATGAAATTTGAATAAACAATTGTATTTGATTGATTTTCAAATCTGAGTATCTTTTTATGAAATGGAGTTGTTTTGATTTAAATTGACACAAGTTATTCTCAATTTTGGATTAATTGTTAAATAGAGTCTAATGTAATTTGAGTTTGTGCTTTCGGGTTGAGAGTGGTTTTCATCTCCACACAGTGCTTAGAGAAGTCCATGCCATTATCTAATCATTATAAATAATGTAACTACTAAATAAATTTATACCTTTCTCTACCCACAATTTGGTCAAGCATCCTTGCAAAAGAGAAAGTGGTTTTCCTCTATGGTATATGTTCCACCATAGTGAGGAATTAAGGGAAATTTTACTTTACTCACTTTATTTACTCATTAATATTCTTATTCTCTCCCATGCCTTGTAGATGGATTTAAAGACATTTGAGCCACTAGGAGATACTGGGAATCCACCTATAATAATATCATTTAAGGGGATATCTTTCCAATTCTTAGCATTTTTTGGGAAATTTTTTTTAATGTTGTTCCTGACTTCAAAAAATTCCACTATTCATTTTTTACCACAAAGTTAAGGATGATCCATTTGTCAACAAGAGCAATACCTTGATTTTTAAGGACTTTTAGCCCCAAGCCACCAATTTGTTTGTCTACAAAATACCATTCCCAATTGATTGTATATATTTTTTATTACCATGACCATCAAACCATAAAATATGTCTTATTTTTTTGGAATGCTTGCAACTAGTAGCTGCAAAATAGCCAAGCTAAAGAATAGTAAAGCATATAAGAAAATAGATTTTTTTGGCACTCTTGGATACTCCCTGCTAAAGAGAGAACATTTATTCCAATTATCAAGTTTTATTTTGATATTTTTGCTCTAGGTGGTGGTCCTCTTGAAGGATTGACATTTTATATATTTTGTTATTTGTTTGGCTAATTTTGTGTGTTTTGTACAAACTTTGTGTCCACAGCACTGTCATTGGTTACTTTTTTAATTTTTTCCCATAGGGTTTATCATCATAACTTGATGATTGGTTGTTATCCTTGTATTTATCTTTACTAACCCTTTAGCAATAAGGGCCATTTCAATGGTAAGACCTTACGCTATAAGTTCTTCTAATGTTGTGGCACATTGCATATGTAGGTGAAACCCAAATTTCATATTTATATTATTCATGAGAAAGTCTACTTGTTGTTTCTCTAGAATGGGCTATTTACATTTTCTTGCTTTATGTCTCCATTTTTGTAGAAAAGAAGTGAAGGTTTCACCATTGTTTTGTTTAAAAAAATATGCCATTTAACATGACTTCCTCATTTATATTATAGGAGAAGTATGTGATAAATTTCAGTCTATGATTTCTTGAAATGTCTTAATACCTCAAGGTAAGTGTGAGAACCATTCAATTGCCTATCCATCTAAACTTTATGGAAAAAGGTACATGAGATATGTAGCGTTTTAGGAAACCTCTAAACAAGCTATGCATAATTCTCATATGTGCTATTTTGGATTACCTCATCCATTATATTTGTTAAAATTTGATATCTCAAAGATAGAGTAAAATGGTATTTGTTGGGGTAAATGATTTTTACCGTTACCCACTTAAGCTAACTTAGGGACATTACATTTAGATTAATTATGCATTAGTTTCTCGCAGGTGGTTTTTCCTATGTGGGTAGTTTTCCCACCTTACACTTTTCTCCTGGATTTAAAACCCTGTACCATATGTAAATTTATTCATCTCATATTTCATTTTTTCTCTCTAGTGAAAGAGCTATGCTTCTCTCATTTCTTGTGAAGGTGATTTTTTAAGCCAGGTTCGATCCTAGGACCTATGTTGCATCTTCTTTTTTTGCATAATAATCTCCCTAAGTTGCACTAAGGGGGGGTGTTAGAGTAATTTTTTTTTACCATTACCCACTTAAGCTTAATTAGGGACATTGCATTTAGAATAATTATGCATTAGTTTATCCCAAGTGGTTTTTTTTGTGTGGGTATTTTTCCCAACCGACACTTTTCTCATGGGTTTAAAAGCCTGTACCATATGTAAATTTATTCATCTCATATTTCATTTTTTCTCTCTAGTGAAATAGCTATGCTTCTGTCATTTCTTGTGAAGGTGATTTATTGTAGTTGGTGATCTTAGGCTCCACCAATAGTATCATTGTTATGCTCTTATCAAAACTATGGGTAAAGACATAAATCTTGAATAGCATACAATTTATTAGTTGTTCCCATTTGTATCATTATGGATTTTTTTTGTTAAGCTTTGTATTTTTGTTGTTAGATTGTTAAGGAGATTGCTTGGTGGTGGGTTACACATGTTGTACTGAAGTTGAGGGTTTGAATGGTATTGCATATTTTGTTGCGATGGAGTTGTTTTACATGGATCGTATTGATGTTGTGGAATGATGTGTTGTTGAAGATTTTGTGATTGATAACGGATGTATTGTGGATGTTAGGGATTTTATTAATTTTGTTGTTGTATGATTACTTGTTAATATTTAAATTTTTTTTGTGTTTGTGGTGTTTCTTGATGTTGGGAGAGGTAGTGATGGTCTTGAGGAGGTTGTTGTGGTGTAGGAGTTTGTTGGTGTTGTTGATGCATGGACTGTATTTGTGTTTATAGATGTTGTTGGGTGTTAGAGACACTTGGGTGTATGTTATGTGAAGGTGTTGTGAATGGATTAGTTCCACTGAGCATTATCAAGATTTCATAGGGGAATAATGGGTATTGGTTAGAAAACATAATTCAAACAATTAGGGTTAGAAAGAACTTAAAACTCACATGATATAGATCATTAAAACCCATAATTAGTGAAATTAGGAAAATAATGCTTCAAAGATTCAAAAAAATGTTAGAAAACCAATTCAAATGACAATTAAATCAAATAAATAGTGCAAACCTTACAATGCCATTGTAGGATTATGCTTGAAATGTATGCGGGTTGCTCTATTAAACATAACCCATGATTGTAAAAGCTAAAATGATGATTTGATTCACAAAAGGATTCTCAATAATTAAAGAATGCCCAAGGTCATGAAAATTATGAATAATTTTTATGAAGAAATGACTTGTTTTATGGATTTACAAATATTTGATGAATAGTGGAGATCAAAGATGAAGATTGACGAATGAGAGAAAATCAAGGAGATGAAGGGATATCAAGGGATGAGATTCAATGAGAGCCAAAAATATCCCTATTTTCATGGAAAATTGGTTAAATATGGATGATCCCACAATAGTGGTTTACAATTTTTGGCTAAACTGGACACTTAAATTATCATTTTTAACTAAATCTTCACATTTGGGCACCTATAGTGGCTAAACCGTGAGGAATTTGAAGATGATGCAAACTAGAGTCTCATCACATTTTGTCTGTAGATTCTAAAAATATATTTAAAAAAAAAAATTGGAATCAAATTTCACTTCTTTTTCCATCTCCCATGAAAATTGGTTTTTTAAAACAACATTTTTAAAAAGTGACACACACCGTATAACTCATAACTTTTTTTCCATGAAGGATAAAATTCTAATTCTTTTGAATTAGATTTGTAACTCTGATATCTAGTGCTTCCAATTGGTTAGATAGTTTCTTATTGAATTATTTATCTTTAATCAAGTTTCGAAGTCAAACCAATTACAATTCAAACATAGCGCGATCGTATAACGCGTAACTTTTTTTCAAAATATCAAAATTCAATTTTTTCTTTTTTTTTGGATCAAGGACTTCAATATTTAGTGCACTCATATTTTTATTTTTTTATTTTTGAAAATTTTCTATTTTTCACATGTGCAGAACAAAGACCTTCATTTTTGATGAAAAACCTATGTTTAATAAAACTAAAAAAAAATACATAATAAAACTAAAACATATTAAAATTATATTTGTTGGATAGCTTGTTCTGAGGAATACCTGATTCTAGTTGGGTTTATGAAGAATCCTCCATTTTCATCCTCAACTTGTGCTTCGAAGTGTAAAAAATTAGGTTTTTTTGTGAACAAGGTCAAAAATCAAGGAAAAGGGGGGTTCGCTAGAACCAGGGGGGTTCAACCCCCAGAGGTTCAAGTGAACCAGGGTTCATTCGAACCCCCTTCAATATGCATTTTTATTTTGGTTTTTGGGTGGGAAATGTGGGCCTAGTAATTAATGGGTTCACTCGAACCCCTTTTTGGTTCGGTCAAACTTGTAGGTTCATTTGAACCCCTAAAACCATTTTTTTTGCCATGGGGTCATTTTTTCTTAGTTTTCCTTCATCAAATCGTAAACCACTATTGTGGCTTCACCTAGATATTTTGGAGGGAAAATATCTATTCAAATTTGAATTTGAAATATGGAATATTCTTTTTGGAGGGAATATGTCATTTAGATATTTTGGAGGGAACATATTTTGAAAAGGGAATATTTACTTTTTGAAAAAGGAATATGCTTTGTGCAAGTTGGAGGAAAAATTAGGAATTAAATAATTAAGAAAATTACTTAATTGTGAGGATGAGAGAAAATTAATATTTTTTAATTAAATAATTGAAACTGGGATTGAAGAAAATTAGAATTCAATTAAATAATAAAAAATATTTAATTAAGGTGGGAAGTGGAAAACGAATTTTAATTAAAAAGTTCAAAATTAAAAGGAATATTAATGATAAATGATGAATTAATCAAATAACATTAATTATTTCAAATAATAGAGGAAAATAATGAATTTAATCAAATAATTAAAATGAGGAATTAGGGGAATTGAGTAAAATGATAAATGGTGAATTCAAGATGTGATACTTTTTGAAATTTTTTAAGTGACTACACATATATATATACATAATAGATTAAAGAACACTTAATATTACATTTGTACACTATATTAAGTCACAAACACATTAGAATTTGCATCTACATTATATGCTTGCCATGTATTCAACAACTAATTATTGAATCCAATTTCCCAATTAGATTCAGATGCTATTTAGCTCTCATCACACCTAAGAGCAAACGAGGCCGTAAATCTCTCAAGGAGAGAACAAATCTAGAAATAGCTGTTGGTTTACAATCAACTTTGGAAATGAATCTTTTTTCATCTACAAAGAAGGGTGAAGAAAGGGATCCCTCCCCTTAAACCTTTCAAGTTTCCTAGTGTGATTCTACTGTAGGGTGCAAAACCTCAAAAATAAATTTGAGAATGAGGAGAGATGTTATCTCTCCTCAAGAACAATGAGGATCCTATCTTGGAATGTTAGGGGCTTAAATGCCCCTAAGAAATGACGTTTAATCAAGTGTCAACTCTATGGCACTTTCTTAGACATCATCCTCTTTTAGGAAAAAAATTATCTCTTCACTCTGCTTTGGAAATTTTTGGCTCTTGGAAAAATTGGGATCTCGCTGCTTCTCTAGCCCAAGGAGCCTTGAGAGGCCTTGTGATTTTGTGGAATAAATTTTTTGTAAAAGTGGATCAACATGAATCTTCATCCAATTGGATTAATGCAAAGGCTACATGTGTAAGAACAAATAACTCCTTTTGGATTCTTAATGTATATGGTCCTTTTTCCACCACATAGAAGAGACACCTTTGGAAACATCTTTCTTCTCTCTCTGTGAAAGGGAAAAATGATCTTAAAGTTATTGCTGGGGACTTCAATGCTATCATAAATCTTTCTGAAAAAATGGAGGAATAACATCCCCAACAACGATTATGAAGTATTTTAATAGTTTTATTGTGACCAATAACTTATATGATTGCCCTTTCAAAAATGGCACCTTCATTTGAACAAATAAGAGGAAAGATTTCTCTCAAATTGCTGAAAAGCTTGATCATTTTCTATTATCTGATAATTGGTTAAATGCTTTTTGGGATTTCCCTTTGATCATTCATACTCTAGCTAGATTAGATCACTTCCTGATATCCCACTCGATATTTGATGATAGGGACGTGCTTAAATTCCCTTTTAAATTAGAGGCTATGTGGTTTAGAGACACAAATGTTATCAATCTAGTTAAGGACTAGTGTTAGAATTTTCCTTTCATTGAAGGAACAAGAATGTTTCAACTTAGTAAGAAACTCCAATATTTGAAAATAAGTTAAAGGATTGGAATAAGAACCATTTCAATTTTTTTTTTTTGAGAAATAGAGGATAGAATCAAAACTATCTGATCTTTATGAGGTTGTAATTAAATCAGCCATGGATAACACCCTTTCTAACAGAGAAAAGGAATTAAAAGCCGAATTTGAGGAGATCCTTGCTCAAGAAGAAAGCTACTAGAGACAAAAATCCAGGGAGACTTGGTTAAAGGATGGGGATAAAAATACAAAAAAAAATCACGCTTCAACCAAATTAAGGAAAAAATCAAATAAAATTGTTTCTATTGAATCCTCATCAGTTGAGCAACTCTCTATGGAAAAGAAAACTAGCATAGAAGCAGTAAAATTCTTTGAGAAGTTATTATCTCCCTCCTCATTCCATAAGAAATTTAAGTATAATATGATTTTAGATGATTTATCCCTTCAATAGTTTCTGAGAAAAATAATAAATTCTTGATGGCTAAATTTTCTTTGGAAGAAATTAAACAAGTTGTTTTTTCAATGGAAGCTAAAAAGGCCCCAAGCCTAGACGAATTTTTTATTCTTTTCTTTAAAAAATGTTGGGATCTTGTGGCTCATGATATTCTTTTAGCATTAGAAGAATCAAGGAGGAACAAAAATGTTTTAAAGGAGTTAAATTTAACCTTTTTTGCTCTTATCTCAAAAAAATCTGATCCTTCCTCCTTCAATGACTTTTGACCAATAGTTCTTTTTAATTCAATTTATAAGATATTTACCAAAGCTATTGCATCTAGACTCGCAAAGCTGCTCCCCCCAGTTATTTCAAAGGAACAAGGGGGCTTTGTCCCCGGGAAAGACACCCCTGAAGATGCTATTTTGGTATGCGAGGTTTTACATTCAATCATGATAGATAAATCCCATGTTGTTGTACTTAAATTGGATATGCTAAAAGCATATGATAGAGTAAATTGGGATTTCATGTTGGCCATCCTTAAAATATTCGGCTTCAGCTCTAGTTGGTGTAAATGGTTTTTTCTTGCATCTTTGGAGTGATATTCTCAGTTATAGTGAATGGTACTCCTCATGGATTTTTTGCTTCGACATAAGGTTTGAGACAAGGGGATCATTTGTCTCCCTCACTTTTCATCCTCATGGCAGAAGGTTTGAGTAGATCTATCATTACAGCTTGAAATTTGGGTATCTGGAAAGGCATATCTGATCAGCCTTTTCCCTCTCCAATCTCTCATTCTCCTTTTGCAGATGACACTCTCCTTCTAGGCCAGACAACTATGGAAAAGGCCAGAGTAATAAAAAGGTTTTATCTGATTATTGCTTACATTCAGGCCAATATTACAATTTTGAAAAATTAATTTTTTTTTCCAAAATGTTAACTCCACTGTTAAAACCAAGATTTTAAAGTTTTAAGGATTTAAATGTGATTCCCTTCCATGTAAATATTTGGGCATTCCCTTCTTTTTTGGGAAAGAAAAACATGATTTTTGGGATAGAATAATTTCTTCAATTTCTAATAGAATATCACTTTGGAAGTCGAAATGGTTAACTTTTATTGGGAAATTGGTATTGCCTAAATCTGTCTTATTTTCTCTCCCAATTTGCTTAATGACAATTTTGAAACTTCCAAAAGGAAAAGGTAGCGCTCTTCAAAATATTTTTAAATATTTTCTTTGGTAAAAAAATATTTCTTCAAAAAAGGAATTGTCTCTTGTTGCATGTGAGTCTCTTTGTAATTCTAAGTCTCAGGGTGGAGCTGATTTGCATGACATATTTCTTCAAAATAAAGCTTTGGGTGAAAAACTTGCTTGGAAAATCTACTCAAAACCTAAAACTAAATGGTTTGTATTATGCAACAAAAATATTTGGATTCACTTGAAAGAGAGAGGATTTTAACCCAAAAGAATTTGCCACAAGGCTCCAAGATTTGGAATTTTATTGCCTCTTGTAGATTTGTTATTCTTCCTCACCTTTCTTGGGTTATTAAAAATGGTGAGAAGGCTCTTTTTTGGGAGGATTCTTAGAATGGTCATAAACCTATTAGGTCCCTTGGCAATTGGAAACATATTGAACCCCTCCTTAAAGCTCATTGGTGTAATAAAGTTAGAGATTACTTGGAGATTGATTTGGCCAAGATTCTAGTCTTGTTAAATGGAAGGATTTTGAGTATTTACAAGTCCCCCATTCTGAAAAGAGTGCTTAACAAGTGGAACTTCTGAAAAGACAAATTTTTCTTTCTAACAAGCAAGATGAGATTATTTGGATAAAATCCAAATCTAGTCACTATTATGTAAAATATGGTTATATTTCATTAGTTAGTCAAAACACACGCAATCCTTAGCCTTTTAAGCTTTTTTGGGGCCCACATGTTCTTCCAAAAGTGGGCGCCTTTGCTTGGCTTGATATCAAAGAAAAAATCCTTATATGTATGAGATTGGATAGATTGGGAATCACTCCTTTATTTCCTTATGTTTACTATGGGAGTTCTTTTGAATCTATTGACCACCTCCTAATTGGGTGGGATTTTTACAATAGTTGTTGGACCTAGGTTATGAAAAAACTTGGTTGGTCTATCCCTCTTCCCAATTCAATTATGAGCTTCTTCAATAGTTGGCCTTCTCTTTTTTCTTCCTCATATTTGTCTTACATTTGGGAAATTACCCCCTCCATAGTCATATGGAATATTTGGCTTGAAATAAACAATAGAATTTTTAGAAAAAAAGCCTCCACTCTGCTTCAAGTCTTGCATAAAATTGAGATTTCCATCTTTGAGGTGACAAAAACTTATCTTTTCAAGGCCACAAATTCAAAAATAATTTTTTCATCTTGGGATGCATTCATTATGAAAAATTGGCAACTAATTATTTCAATAAGGGCCTCTTTTGTGAATAGAGATTCTATAACATGGATGCCCCCTCCTAGAAACTTTATCAAACTAAATTTTGATGGGGCTTCAAGAAGTAATTGGGGAAAGTTAGGCATATCTACAATCTTAGGGGATTGGCATGGGAATTTTATTGTTGTTGCTTGTGAACTAATTCCTGATTGCACTAATAATATTGCAAAGTTTAATGCATTGAAAATTGGTCTAAGCATAGCAAAGAAAATTTCTATCTCTTGTCTTCATATTGAATATGATTCAATGGTCATCATTTACACTCTAAACAGAAGAAGGTCTGATTCCTGGCATTTGGATTACATTCTTTCTTTCATTTTACAACAAATTGAGGATTTCCTAAGTATTAAGATATCTTATCGTTATAGAGAAGAAAATGTGTATGCTGATACTCTTACAAATAAGGCAATTGATGAAGTTCTCTCTTATAAAGAATTTTTTGCAGAGGAATGCACTCATTTATTCCTCAAGAAATAATGCTAAATTTGGTCTCGTTTTTGTTCTTTAGCATTTTAAATTTCATCTGAGGCTACATTTAATTAGAAACATCTTGTTTGTCAGTTGCTCCACTTATGTCTTGATAATTCTTGGGACTTGTTTTGTGCCACCTATATTCTACATGGTTGTTCATCTTGGGACTTGCTTCTCTCATGCCTTTTGCTTGTCATGATGGTAGTTCATGCTGAGAGTACAACCATATCTAATGCTTTTTGACATCCTGTGCTTTCTTTGCTCACGGCTAACAACTTGGATTTGATGTCTTTATCTTTGAGGAAACTATATTTGGCACATGTCTTGCTTTTACACTAGCTTATCAGATCACACTTCTTAATGCTTACAAGTGTGATATTCTAGAATTCTTAATATTTGGGGTTGACACCTGTCCCCCTTCCTCAATTGTGTTTGCCACAATGACTTCGTTTCTTTATAACAAACATTCTTGAGGAATTCTTGGCAGAATTTATGCATTGGAAATTATGATTTGGTGTGGAATTGGTATTGGTCTTATCAATTGGCAGCTACAAGCACGCTTGGCTAAATTTGGAAAGTTTCAATTTTCCTCCTCTTTTGTTCACCTTCAAGATGCTACTCTTGTTGATGGACATTAGAGGAGCCAATGTTTTTTAGAGGCATTCTTTCACCAATGAATTTGAGAGGCATTCTATTACATGCCTTGTGATATGATTGAAACAATTGTCTTTTCCAAAGCTTGTGCTATGCTTTGAAACCTAGCATTTTTCAAGTATTCCTAGGTACATGCTTTGTTAGGCATTAATGGCTCCTTACATTCACACCTCCTTGGGGTACAATTGAAGCTTAGTTTACTTATGGAATTCTCGTGTGAGGTCTCATCATTTGTGTTTTGACAGCTCTACTATTCTATAAAGATGGTACTTTGGTGGAATTCTATTCACATCTTTTATTGGTTTAATTTTACTGGTTTTATTGATTTAATGGATATCTTGTTCCAATTTTTCATTCCTCCATGGACTCATGAAGTTCGATATTGTTCGATGTTCACATTGGAGAAATTGAGATGCATGTTTGCAGTTGAATGCAAACAAGTTCATGACGCAATTAAGTTGGTTTTGGGTTATGACTGGTTAGATCTTCATGTATCAATTCTCCCACATGAAGTTTCCTCAATGTTTGTCTCTAATTTAATGGATTTCCTTTGGTATGTGGAGATAGTAAAATTTCTTGTAGGCACATATCTTCTTCCACACATCTGCCCACTTTCTTCATTACAGCCTGCTTTGGAGAATTATGACATTCTCTAGGGCACGAATACGGTTGGAGGTATCTTTTGCAAGAAAAAATTACTTTCTGATAGGTAGTTTACTTTGCTTCTCTCTTCCATGGCCAATGGATTTTAAGTGATTATCTAAGAGAATTTAATTGTAAGCTTCTCAAGCTTTGGGCTCAATATGGTAACTCTCTCTATGATTCTATCCAGGAGCTATATGATGTAGTTCATTTACTGATAAGATACACCCTCTTTGAGTCTCATGAAGAACCTTTCTTTCCACCACCTACAAACTTGGCTTCCTCAGAAGAAATCTCTACTTAAGAAGTTTCTCCATTTTTAGCATTTTGGTTACTCCTTTTGGCTTCTAGTATCCAACCCTTTATACTTGGGTTTTTAGTTTTGGCTAACTTGTTCTCTCACTTGCTCTTGTGTTTTTGGTTTTTTGGCCTCCACTGTGTTTCTTTTTGTAGGCTTGGGTATCCTTGTAACTTTTTGCATGCTTTGTGGTCCCTCTTGAAGGCCTTCTAGCTTCAGTGCTATCAGACTAGAAGCGATTCTCCTTAGTCTTCTCTTGCTTGAGGGGCTTATCTTTACTTATTTTCTTTGTAAATGGCTTATGCCTCTCTACTCCATGGGGTTTTTAACTGTTCCCCCATTTTTGTTCTCGACCTTAAGGAATCTACTTTCTCTCTTGTTCTGGTCTTCTACAAGCATTTTCTTCCTACTCGAAATTGCTCTTTGTAAACTCCTATTTTAATATTAATAAAATATTTTCAGTGGCTATGCCACTTTTATTTAAAAAAAAAAACTTATTATTGAAATGAGAGAGAAAAAAATGAGATTTCCCTTGAATTAAAATTTAGTCATTCACATTGCACTTAAAACTAATACAAAGTATTGGCATTATAAGACCATTTTTCCCGTATGAAACTAATTATAGGAATGTACAACTTCCAAAACTTAATTTATTTATTAAATTAACAATATCATGCTAATTTATTTATTTAACTAATCTATGTTAAGCACTAATTGCTAACACCCCCATTTAGTGCTAACACAGGAACCTTTTATTCTCTGTTGTAACATATTAATGGTTGGCCTTGGTTTTTTTTTGAATATTGGATTGAATAATCATTTATCTCACTTGATAGCTTTAGCCAATCTTGCAATGAATATAGAAGCCTCCTCCAAACATCTTCAAACTTTGATGAGAAATGCTAGCAGCAATGCTCATGAAATTGCAATAATCAATAATACGTATACTCAATACAAGTTCAATCGATCAAGAATATAGTGGCATAATAAATAATCAATGACTCATGAATGACAACAACTTTATAAACTTCTTGATAATAACCTTTCAAAATAATATTTATTCAAACCTTATTTAATGGGAAATTCAATGCTTGACGAATGTCTCCAAACAGATAGCAATATGGGAGTATACATACTCCCAGGTCCCGATACCCAAACTACTCTAGGAGAAATAAGTCACTATTATCTTATCTCACATACTTTGTCTTTTACCAACTCTTGATGAAGATGTGATTTACATCTAAGAGTATATTGAATGTCTCCAATAATGTGAATGACTTTGATAAGAAGAACCTACTTTTGCATCAATATTTTATTCCATCTACTCTTGAAACACTCCTATATTAAGAATATTACTGCAAGAATCTCGCTAATCCAATCTGAGCAAGTGAAGGAAATTATATGATTACAAAAAAATGGTTGGCATGAAGAGAATAATGGAATATTGGCTACAGTGAAACCAACTAAAGAAAA
The DNA here is from genome assembly GCA_007258455.2 of Sequoia sempervirens. Taxonomy (NCBI): domain Eukaryota; kingdom Viridiplantae; phylum Streptophyta; class Pinopsida; order Cupressales; family Cupressaceae; genus Sequoia; species Sequoia sempervirens. The sequence goes on along the minus strand of VDFB02000008.1, from coordinate 55,259,728 downwards.
AAAAAATGGCATCCACAAGAATGGTTGGAAGCATAGAATACAAAATGCTCGATATCGGGTTTGATGACCAAAACATCAATGGTGTTTAGCTGATATGCAATAGATTGGGGGAAATATGTTTATCTTAATTTTAAATTTTTGGAATGACAACAATGAACAGAGTGAAGTGTTAAACAATGGCAAGAATGAACATGACAGAGAGAAAAAGAAGACATGTAGATGAATGATGGAGTCAAAAAGAATTTTGCACATGGTCTACATTGTTCACCTATTGACAAATGAAAGAATTGTAAAAAACAAGTAGTTTCACATGGTCTTCACTGCAGTACCATTGTAAACACCGCTATGAGAAAAACAAATGAATGGAGAGAGATTAGAGAGACCTATCCAAGAAGAAACCCACTCTGATACCATATTGAAATGACAGAAAAAAATTAGATTGCTCTCGAATTAAATTTATTCATTCACATTGCACTCAAAACTATTACAAAGTATTGGCATTATAAGGCTATTTTTCCTGTATGAAACTAATTACGGGAATATAACTTCCAAAACCTAATTTATTTATTAAATTAACAATAGCATGTTAATTTCTTTATTTAACTAATCTATGTTAAGCGTGCTAATTCCTAGCACTTGTATTAATGATTTATTGGCATTCAAATATGACCTCAAATCAATCTTCATGGACCAATATTCATGAATAGTGGTTCATAAAAATCCATCTCACATGATCATTAATGTTCCATTTAACACTCATTATATCTCTAGGTGATGTTCACAAGAGAAAACAACCAAAAATTTCCAAGAGATGTCCATCCCAATATTACTCTAGCTCAAATGTGCTTAGCTACAATGTTTCTTCTATAATCAAGCTCATTTAACTTGCAACCCCATTTCAATTGATTGTAAAGAAAACTCTGTGGTGAAGTGTGCTAAGGGAAGTTATATTTGAATGGGTAATCTATTGATAAGTTCTAAGGAAACTACCACTTATGAGAAATACATAGATAAAATGAGTGCTAAGTGGACCTATCACATGGTCATGAGAGATGGATCATTGTGAATCACTATTCATGAAATTTAGGTAAATGAAGACTGAATAAAATCTGCATAGTAAAAACTTGATAAATCAACACATATCTTGTTATTATCTAAGGATTTGACTATTAACAAGACAAGCCAACAATTCCTCTTGCCATCTTAAAGCAGGCCCCATTAATCTCTTAAGCATCCCTTATTCAAATATAAGACCTGAATGAAAATGTAAGTGGATTGAGAAGGTCCCATAAGTGAAAGAGGTGCTAGCTACATCACATGAGCTAATCACTATAACAAGGCCTAGTGTGAGACTAGGCCACACAATGTAACCTAGTTAATAGTAGGATAAATCTTAAAATAAATTTATCACATATTCCTAATCACTAATCTATACTTTGATTCTCTATTACAATACATTAGTGATCTACAAAGTCAAAATTGTCATAGTATCTAAGATATATATGTATATTCTTTAGTTAAATTTTTAATGTAAATTTGATTATTATCAGTTTGATTTGATTTATCCTAGTCAAAATTTGATTTATTGTTCGTATCTAAGGTATATGAAAATAGAAGGAAAAATATATTATATCTTGATCATTAAAGAACAAATATTTATTGATGATATTTATTTATTAAATGTATATATGCCAAAATTTAAGAAAATATATATTAATGTGTGTAAATAAAATTTTTAAAAGTAAAATATAAATGTATAATATTTACTATAATTTTTAAAATAAAAATGAAACAAAAAATAGACCCAAATAATAAATGACATTTGTTTCAAAAAAAAATAAAAATTATAAAAAATAAAAATAAAATATATGTAAAAATAAAATAAAAATAACTCTATATTTATGCCAAAGGCATTCTCTATCTAAACTGAATCAGCTGGCTTCATGGATCCAATAGTAAAAACTATATTAGCTTGATACAAGATGATAGGAACAATTATCCTTGTTCGTTCTTCCCTCTCATTACTTGGTTATCTTTAAATGTTGCTACTTACGATGATAAGGAAAACATTATCACTAAAATCTAATAAAACTAGGTAGTTGGGTACTAAACATGAGTTTAAATTACATTTGACAATCCACTCAAAATATATTTGATTTAAAAGAATGTACATCGTCAAAGTAGACACTTGTCTCATGTCAAACATTCCTCACTTAGCATCTGACAACAAATCTTATCATACAATTAATATATTTGTATTTAAAAGGCTGCAAATATCTTGTGTCTAGCTCAAGAGTTGAATAGCTTTGAAACCCCAATAATTTTACATCTACTTTTAGTCTATATTGTGAATACATGGAAGCAACATTTGTAATATTTTTTCCTACAAATACTACCCATTTATTCTCATGGGCATGGTTGATAGCATGTCACAATTTGTGCAAAATCTTGAGGTAAGTTATTGACCATGGTTTCAGTGATTTTTTTGTTTTATTTTTGGAGTTTGTACATGGTTAGATCATTTTTTTCTATGTTTTATTTCATTGTAAACCTATTATATTTTTATTTGTTAAATGAAAGCATTGTTTATGTGGTTTCATGTATGGTTATTTTCTTACTCAATACTTATTACTGAAGTTACTTCCACTTTATTCACATGAATTTATTAAAAGCTTATATGGAATGATGTCCATTAGTTAGAATGGTAAATATTTTAATACTTCATTGGGTGCACTTGAACATACTTGGTATGCCAATGAGTTTGTAGAGATCAACGATGCAAGTGAAAAATATTTTACCTCCCAACAAATAACACTTTTTATGATAAGTCAAAATAAATTACTTTTATTAAAATAATAAAATTATTTTTTACTTTTTAGTACAATGTTTAGTGTGAAATTATTATTAATTCTCTAATTGCTAAATCATTTAACATTTAAATAAAATAATTACATTATTTTAAAATAAAATAAAAAATCATTCAATATAACAAATATTAATAACAATTCAAAAAATATTTAATCAACATTTATTTTATAATATTTGAAAATTACTTATTTTATTATTATTTAAATAAAATAAGACAATAATTGTCATATTTGTGAATATTAGAGTCATGGTGTAATATATATATATATATATATATATATATATATTGTGAGGTCTCACTATAATAGTGAGTGCAATAATCATCATTGGTATAATTTTGATATTATGTATTATATATTTATTGCTTAATTTTATTTATTTTATATATATAATTAATATTATAACTACAATAAGAAAATTTTGATAATAGTTTTAAAAAAATGTATTTAACCAAATAGCTATTTTATAATATTTGAAAACTATGTATTCCATGTCTCCATCTCTCCCCCTCTCTCTCTCCATCTCTTCATCTCTGTTACTCTATTTCTCTCTATCTCCCTCTCACTCATATCTATCTCTTTCTATCTATATCTTTCTCTACCTCTACCTTCCTATCTCTCTCCCTATCTCTCTACATTTTTCCCTATCCCCCCTATCTCTTTATATCACCCTATATTTATATCTCCCCCCCTCTCCCTCTCCCACTTCCTCACCCACCCCCCCTTCTCTCTCTCTCTCTACCTATCTCTCTCACTTTCTCTCTCTCCCTCTCTCTATCTCTCCCCTCTCTCCCTCCCTTGCTCCTTCCCTACCCCCTATCTCTACCTTTCTCTCCCTTTCTCTTCCCATATATATATCCAATATATCTCTACATCTCCCTCTCTTTTTCTCCCCTATTTATCTCTTTCTCTCCATATCCATTTTTCCATCTCTACGTCTCTTTGTCTCTTTCCATCTCTCTCCCTTTTTCTATATCTCCATACCTCTCTTTCTTTATCACTCTATATCTCGATATATATCTCTCCTTATCACTCTATCCCACCATCTATATATATATCTCCCCCTCTCCCTCTCCCTTATATATCTCGATCTCTCCCTCTATCTTCTTATTTATCTCTATCTTTATCTCTCCCTCTACTTCTCTCTATCTCTCTATCTATTTGTCTCCCTCTCCTCTCACTCTATCTTCATCTCTGCCTCTCTCTTCCTCTCTCCCCTCTATCTCTAGACATGTGTCCCATTCTATCCACCCATTTCTCTCCCTCTCCCTCTCTCCCTCACCTTCTTCCTAGACCTCTATATCTATATATATTTTCCTCTCTATATGTATCTCTCCATATTTCTTCTTACATCTCTCCATCTATTTACCCCTATATCTCTCCCTCTCTCTACCCCTCTTTATATATCACTTCCCATCTCTATCTTTATCATTATATCTCTCCCTCTCTCTCCCTCTCTCTATATTTATCTCTTCCATCTATATCTATCCATCTCTCCCTCTCCTCTCCATATTCCTCTCCATCTCCATCTCCTTCTCCATCTCTATCTTCCTCTCTATCTCTATCTCATTAATCCCCCCCCCCCCTCTCTCTCACTCTTCCCCCCTCTCTCCCCCCCTCTTTCTATCCCTAAATCTCTTCTCTCCCTTTCTCCTTATTGAAAACATAACATAAGCTTGTTGGTAATGGCGCCTAATTATCTTCCTAATTTAGAAATTTTATTTCAGTCATGTTTGGATCCCTATAACTGGATCCATAGTTGATTTGAAGCTATCACTTCTCCATTGGGACCTTTGTTGCACAAATATCATTTGTTAAATGGGCTACCAATTGACCTCATGTACTACACAAAATGTATGAAATATATGTATATCCTAATTGACCTTCTACACATCTTCAGCGTACCCATTGCACACCAAGGTGCGATTGCTAGTTTAGTTTCTCTACACCATCAAATTCATAAATGTTCTCTGTACATAATTAACATTTAATACAAGGACATCGTTCTGCTTGAGAGTTCGAAATAAGGAACGTGACAGTAAACACCATTGCAACTCAATCCCATTATTTCAATGCTTCATAAAATTAAGCTGAGTAAGATCTTTGATGACGCACACCATTTGAAGTTGTATTATTATCTGTATGGAAGTGAGGGGATGGAACCAATTCAATTTCAGGCAAAGGGCTAGCTGGAGGTGGGGACTGAACATTCTCCACCCTTGTGCTAACTAGTCTGCTCTCATAAAACTTTCGTCCGACGTGGGCGGACCCGATTACACAATATAACGCTGACGAGACGACGAACAAACCCCAAAAGCTCTGTGGACTCAACTTTCCACCGTTATTTACCGTGTCTTTTTCAGATATCCCACCGTTGTCATCATTGCATGAACCAGAAGAATAAGGCTTAAACCACGTGCTGCGAAGATTTTCTTGCTCTGTTTTGTTCTGAATAATCTTCAGCACTGCAGATGTCATTTCCCGAACCACTGGAGACCCTTTGGCAAATAACTACAGCATAAACTACAGAGAGTTAAAGAGTGCATTTCAATCCACAGAAAAAAAAAATGCACAAACTCTTGGAGTAACTACTTACAAATCCAAATCCTCCTCTGTAGAATGGCCGACTCACAATCTCAAATTCACCACAATGCTGTGACATGATCATGTGAATGTATGGAGTCTCATCGACTACAGAACCAATTGTCCCATTCCTGAGTGAATTAACATAGTCTTCTGGATGTATAAGTGGTACCAATCTTCTCTTGTCAATTTTAAGCTCATTGATTAGATACTCTCTAACAAAGGAACCATTCAGATGTCCTATGGAGGCGTTGTTTGCTCTGAGTGACTCTATGTCTCGTATTGTTGGGGACAGTTGCTGAACAGTGAGAATGGATGAGAGGCTAGCTGTGTAGCTTGAATTTAAGACCAACACTACAAACAGCCAGATTATTAAGATAACTTTGCCAAGAGATGTCATAACCTTCTCTCCTGCACAAATGCGGGGATCAGTTGCCATCTTCGGATATTAGAAAAGTATAAGCAGGAGAGAAAATATTCATAAAATGGAAAAAATCAATGAGGAGGTCACTTACTATGAACAAATACAATTGTTGAGAATGAAAACCTGCAATCCAAACACAAAATATTATTGCGTAAAATGGTCGCTTCTACTTCCTACAAATAGTTAAACAATTATCTACTAATCCAACCAAGAACCAAATATGTACATGCCACAATATGCAACACTAATGCCAAATAAAAGTGCTCGTGGCCTTTAGCATGTCTTCTTATGGAGGAGCATCTTTGGTTGAACAATATTTTCATCACTACGTAATTAAATGCTCATCAAAGGCTGGCAGCGCTATTCTCCCTGATTCATCCCATCACATCACCTCACATCACATTGTATACTTCCTTTGTTTTCCAGATATTATAGTTTCGTGTCTTTGCGATATATGTTTTCATTGCAAATGTAAACTTGATTCGTTCTTTTGGATCATGACTTTCTAACTGTTCAAATTTGTGTAGAATTATTTCTTGTGTTGTCCTCTTCTGCCCATCTATTTCATGGAATTGACCTAAATCTTTCTAGAAGTTCTCCTTTCAGATATTGTGTCGCTGAAAGATGTATGACTTCGCTTTCGACGACTTAATACTCTTCAAAATCTTCATTCTTGTTCACCCTCGCTAAGACTTCTAAGTGACCTGGCTTTTGCTTCATTTCTTCGCTCATTTTCCAAACCAGATTCTTCTCTCAAGTATGCGAAGCACTACAATTTTCTTCTTAAGCGTCCTTTAGTTATCTGATGCAGAGTTTACTGGAACACCTGCAGAATGACATCTGGCCGTATAGTTTACTGCCCTCATTTATAGTTAGCAGCTACTGTCCTTTGTGGATATTGGAGTGTCGTGGAGGAAGCAGTAATTAAATAGACAAAATTAATATCTTGGTGTGCATTGCATTGACAGATGCACCTTCATTTTGAGTTCTGTTTTAGTTAGAGAGTAGACAATTAGAGTCAAGGACCCTTTTGGAAATGACATACTGTTGTAATGGAACGAATGTACCTTTCATCAGAAAAAAATGATGTTTATAGAGAGTGTGGATTAGGATTCTCAGGCGTAATTGCTTTTGTGCTCATGAATGACTGAAAAAAAAGCTGTTTGAAAACTGGAAATTTAATCTACATTCAGGATCACTGTATCCTCTGTTTTTGCATCTGCTATCATATCATTCTATGATTGCTTGCTTTCAGCTATGTCAGAAACTTTCCAATACCGAAGTGAATTGAGAAAATACTTCAATTTTTCAAAGGTTTCAATGCATGACTTCTGTCATCTTTATGCACCTTACAGGTGTTTGTTTACTCTCATAAATTGTCCCTCTATCAAACTGCCACAGCTTTCCCAATAGAAGATGAGAACCATCCATAAACACTTCATCAAATAGCACCTAACCTTCATTTAGACCAATATTAAAAGCAATTATCTCCTAGTGTGCTAAAATCCATCTTTGACAAGGAAAATCCATATGAATCTGAGTTTGAAATGCAAAAAGGATGTAATTTTTGTACTATTCATCTACTTAGCCGATATATGGTAAAACCTCCATTTAGGATCACCTCATCCTTATACTTGCATTTTGACCGAAATCACTCTTTCCTCTCCAATCAACTTTGAGGGCCTCGTTTATCAAAACTGAAGTTCTTATGCTTATTAAGCTCTCTCCTATTTCAGCTTTTACTTCTTCCACTTTAAGTTCTTGATGTTTGTTTCTCTTTCCCTTGCTCTTCCTCTTCCACCTTGCTGATTATCCCACAAAAGTGCAGCATGGGCTTTCGATACTAGTGATTGTTGACTGAATACTCAATCTAGGTATGAATCGGTCCCAACTCTCCACTAATTAACCTCTATCTTGCTTTTTAAAAAAATTATTGCTTATATCAGGTATCTACCCCAACATCATGATCTATTACTTCCTATTCTCTGGTTTGGACTCTACAAGATTTTACAATAGATTCAAAAGCTTCCCTTCTTTTCACTAAATTTAAAAATTATTCAACTTCTTTCCATATTTTCTCCTACCTTTCCTTTCAAATCATCAAATCTATGTAAGCCATTTTATTTTGTTTGCCTCTGTTACGAAGTTGGTGCAGAAATATATTTCTAATCTCATGTTTCTCTTACTCTGTTTTACTCTGTCTCCCTTCCGCACAACGTTAGGGTTGATTTTCAGCATGCCCTTGCATATGCACTTTTAACCTTATTACATATGAACTGTAAAAAACCTCGGGATCTCTCAACCTACAACAGAAAATTTGCAGTCGCCCAAACAATTTATCAGCAATCTAATAAAAGAATAGAATACATTAAATTCTTGTCCCTTGGAAATTCACAACAAAGAAATCTATTTCAACTCATAATAAATACAGTTCACATATCTGATATCAGCAGCGTTCGAGAGAACGGGACATCATCTTTTTTCCCTTTTCTAACATCTTATATCAATCAACTGTCCACAACTCAATCCAGCAATTTCATTGACAGTCCACACTACATAAAATAACAAACATCGAAGTTGAAGAACATGACATGTGGGAGCCCAGTATGTCCCCACTCTTCAATGATTATCTGATACCTCCAAATCCAAGAAACATGCACGTATACATCTTTTAAACTTTAGAATTAAATTTAGGACCTTCCTGCAATTTTGAACGGGAAAGCTCTTGCTGCCAAGCTTTGCTGCCAAGCTTTACTGGCGATGGTGTACCAATCAGCATTAGTTATGGGCTTGGATTCTCAACCATGAATATCTTCAAGGTGTTGCTTCTTTTAAGGTTCCTCGCTATCCTCTGGAAGGGAAAGGTTCTATGATTTGGCATACTTTGAAAGTGGGGGCACAGTTGATTAAGTGTGCACTTTTTTGGATCTGTCATTCGGGGTCACAGGCTCTTTTTAGGTCAGATTCTTGGGATGGTCACCCTCTTATTATCTCTTCTTTTCCTCACCTCCGATCCCTTTCTGATGTTTTTATTGTGGGTGGTTGGGATTCTGTGGAGCATTATAAGGTGGTGCAACATGATGGTTTGGTTGCAAGTTTTCGCTGGAAGCATCCTTCTGAGTGGCCACTTGGAGGGTCTAAGGGGGATAGGCGAGAGCTTTCCCAGCTTCTGGCTTTCCGTGCTTGTAATTCTTTGAAGGGACCTGATGTCTTGGCTTGGGATGGTTGAGATTTGTCTGAAAAGTACTCTGTGGCGGTTGGTTATAAGCAGTTACGTAGGTAGTTGTTTGGGGACATTGAGGTTACATGGTGGAAGCAAGTTTGGCACAAGTTTTCATGGCCCAAGTGCAACTTCTTTATGTGGTTAGTGGCTCAAAATCGGTGTCTCACTTGGGATAATTTATGTAAGCGTGGTTTCCAAGGCCCCTCTATGTGTGTTTTGTGTCATGGCTGTGAAGAGAGTGTCTCCCATCTCTTCTTCCAATGTTCCTATGTTAGGGAGATTTGACATTTTTGGTGGGGGGTGTGGAATATGGCCTGCTGGCATGCTTCCTCATTGGTGGAGTTTTGGGAACGGTGGGGCAGGGCCCCTGTTTCTACCTCCTTTCTTCAGGCTGCTTGGGCTCTTGGGCCTTCCTTTATTATCTGGAACCTATGGTTGGAGAGGAATTGGCGGATTTTTAAGGATTCTTTGTTGATGGCCTCTCACCTATGGTGGAAAATTCTACACTCTTTAGGGGAAACTATTGCTGCTAAGTGTGTTATGACTATGCTGGTGGACCCTCGTGATGTTGGTTGTTGTAATCGTCTTCATCTTCCTCCTTTGCAACAACAGCTCATGTGTAACAGATGTAGGCATCCTACCCCGAAGGTGAATAGGGAGGGAAGATGGACCCCTCCTCCTCTTGGAGTCCTAAAAATCAACTCGGATGGCTCTTCTCGTGGAAATCTGGGTTATGCTGGCATTGGGGGTGTGGGCCGGGATAGCTTTGGAGATTTTCAGTTTATCTTCTCTATGTATAAGGGTCTTTATACGAATAATCTTATGGAGGCTTAGGCTATTTTATTGGCTGTGGAGCGGGGCAGTCAATTGGGATGGCGAAAGATTATCTGTGAGTCTGACTCCTAGGTTGTGGTGAACTTACTGAAAAGGTGGTATTTGGATGATGTGAGCTGGCAGCTGGCTTTGATTGTCAAACAAATTCTCACTCTCTGTGATTCTCTGGAGTATATTACTTTCACTCATATTCCTCGAGAATGGAATGGCGTTGCTGATTGCTTGGCTAAATAGGCTTCTGATCATATTCATGATTGGAATTTGGTGGATCGGGGTCAACTACCCCCAAATTTGTCTCATCAATTGGATCACTTGGATGAACTTGATAGGGCCATTTAATGCCCTTGCGTTGTAACGTTTCCTTGTTTTAATAAATTTTTACCCCCTTGATGTTAAATTTAGGACCTTCCATTTGTTGCTGAAATGTTCTGCTCTTATAATCAATCCATCTTTAATTCGATTTGACTTGTTTTCTAACAAACCCATGAATAGAAGTATACAGATGCCAAATATAAGTATGCGAATAGAAAAATGTATATAGATACAGAACAAACCGTATTGTGACGATGAATCCTAAGAGGCTGACTTATGGCCACAACTGCAGTGTTTCTGAATTTATGTTGTAAGCCAAAATATCTATGCAAACCAACTTAAAATTGAAATAATTTTTGGATAGACATAGATGAACTCAGGAGAAATATCTGTTTGAACAAAAGACTAACCAAAGACGAAGGAAAACACATAAGATGCCAGCAGAAAGAATTCCTTGAGGCAATTTGATGGCAAGAACTAATGATCATGACGCCCTCGTTATTTTGCAGTGAGATTCTTGTTATTATAGAAACCATTATGAATTCCCTAAACTTGACAGTTCATGCAATTGTACCTACTATTTTTGTATGTTGTTTTTCCTTGGATTTTATTCTGCGAACATTGCAATAGAGAAAACAAAAGCTTAAATTATTAGAGAAGCACTTACCGGAGGGAAATTTCCATTTGCTTCCTAGGCTGTCCTGTGAAAGCATCGTTCTCATCTCGTTCCAATAGCCAAACAAGAAATGCAGTAAGAACAACAAATCCTGCTGCAGTCGTCCACATGGGTATTGTAAAAGGATGTAGAAAGGCCCAGCCAGAAGAATGCTTTTCCTTAGTACGCACCATGATAACCAGCCCTGTGTCAGTATATGGCTGTGTAAAATCTACCTTCTCAGAGCGGTTTGCAAGTATTGTGATATCAGCTACAATTGCATCAAATGTCTGCTCACCAACAATGCTCTTTGAATAAGTATTCAGAGATTAGACAGCATTCCAACTAAACTCCTAATCTCACAGGGAACTTATTGTTCTGAGTGTGATCTGAAAAATATATAATTTTTTTTTTACTATAAGTACAATAAGTAAAAGTCCAAATACGGACCTTTTTACTACTCATTTAGTATTAAAGGTTCAGTAAGGGGATGCACTATTAATACAAAATAAATTATACATCATCTAGCTAGTTACGGTCATTCAATAAAGATAATATAACTATATATCACTTTTTGATTATATGTAAGATGTAAAATTAATATTAACTATTTTACTATTGAGTAATGCGATGTTTAGGTAGAGTTGGTCATTACCATGGATTTTGAACATTGCAAATAAAAAAACATATGTATATTTGTGTGAAAAAAATCCAAACTAACAAAATTTGTACTTATTGTTTATGATGCCATCTAATGGAATGGGCTTCTACTTATGAATTCCCACATAGAAAGTCTCATTGTATTCATTTAAAAATGATGGTGTGATTGAGGATTATGGGAGCTGTTAGAAGGGTAAGGCTGAAAACGTTTTTTATTAGCCTATGGATTTTCATGTGCATGTGGTAGAATTGCAATGCCTAAATCTATACCTACTTATTCTAGTTTCTTCCTAATTTTTGTAAACATTAACTATTTTAAATGATTATAAAATCTAAAAACTTTATGTATCATTGAATTGAGAATTAAATTGTAGCGTTAATTTGATTGAGAAACATAGGGGATGCTTTTCTTCTAATAATAGTGGTTAGAAAGCATTCTAGTTTTAGAGAAAAGAACCAAATAGTAATTGTAGTTTGGGTAGTTTGGTTACTTGATGGTTTGATGTCTTTATTTGGCTATGTATATGAACTTTTTGAATTAGTAGTGAAGAGAGTTAGAGATGTACATAGATAGTTATTTCAGAATAAATATTTCTATTAAATCTTATTCTATTCTAATATATTTTTCTTGAGATTTTCTTTCCAATAAAATGGTGAAGAAGGGTAAATCTACATTATCCAAAAGAGAACATGAAGAAGATGAAGATGATGAATGATTCGTGTTGCATTTTGCTAGTCTGAAGAAGAAAGTATTGATGAATATAATAGAAGAGACGGACAAGGGAAAAAAAAAGATAATTAGAACTAAACAAAAGAAGAGGGTTTATATTCTAAAAGGTAATTGAAAATAGAAAACAAAATTGTATGAAAAATTAGAGAAATGTTCAAAATTATGAAATGAAGATAAATGATACATCACTGAATTAAAAATTAATCTACTGATTGAAAATTTGAAGAGATAATGTTTAGGGAAACAAGTGTCAACTAGAGGAAAGTTGTTTTAAGTGCTGATCTGAGGTCTTTATTTGACTTAAGAACCTTTTAAATTAGCAGAGACGGAGCTAGAGATGTAGGGTTATTCTAGAATCAATAAATACTTTGCTTTGTTTTGTTGCTGATGTCCTGTTTTGGCCGTGTCCCATCTCTATTAAATCTCTCCCTATTCTGATGCGTTTGCTTTATAGAAGATTTGTCTACAACAGAACTTAGGCTGCCCCCTCCATAGGACCAAGTCACCTGGTTATATACTTGAAAACATATTAAACCTATATCTGCAAACTAAGATAGAAGAGTGTTTGTTTGTGTTGAAAGTATAGCCCAAGAACTGTTATTACTCACAGCCTAATTTATCTTTCAGGACAGCATGTTCCATTTTTGATAGGAATCTATATGCGGGCAGATTTGACTATAAAAGTTTATTCAATACCTACTCCATCTTTTAAATGTAACACATCTGGACCTTCTGATAATAGTTTGGAGAAATGAAATGATATATCCCTCCTAATAATAAAATTAAATATTAAGTTAAATGAAGACAGATGGAAATGGTAGGATACCTTATTCGCTACTTGGTCAACAAGCTTGTTATATTCTGGACATTCAGTGCTATCCTCAGACTTTTGAAATTCATAGTGAAAAGCATAAGGAAGCATCTTCACAGCTCTCTCAAATACATCTATGCAGAACCCCTCAGGCTCAAATTTATTTTTGTTGTTTGTGATGTTCACAAACCCAGGAAACACAACATGTGGGGGAACTCCAACTATAAACTTTCTGTAGCCAGAAGGTGGTATTGGAGATCCATTTGGCCACTGTATATTTTCTTTCAATTTGAATTCTTTGTTTGGCCACGATCCTACAACTCTGATTTTCCTGTTGACTACGTTAACAATGTCATATGATTCAACTTCAAGAAGCCCATTTTTGCTGAATGTTATCTTACCACTAATCCCTTCGAAATTGCTCTGAGCTACTTTCTGAAGCAGGGCACTCCCTTCCTGAAAAACATGCACATCTGTCGAAAATTTCTCTGAAGACTTAAATTCCAATTCAGTAAGGTTATTGGCTCTGAACATAGCATCAATAGCTCTAGCTATTACCCAGATAGAATCATAAGCATAGGCTCCAACTATGCCAATGTTTTCAGCGTGAGTTACACCTGGATACAACCTCATGAATTTATGCTTCCATCTCTTGTTGATACTCTTGGACTGTGAAGTGTGTCTAATTTTTGTGCGAACCCCAATTATTCCTTGCATTGAATCCATAGTCGTGTCATCCTTAACATCCAAATAACTTGCTACCCACTCTGTAACAATCCATGCCCATCCCTTCTTCTCCATAATGCCTGAATGTTTTGCCGCCCAAAATATTTTCTGGGCCAATCCATAACTAGTATGAATAACAAACGCACGACTCCTAATCTTGCTGTCCTTTAGTGTCTTCCGAATATGTTTCCATGAAGAGTTACTGAAAGACTCGTTAGATACTGCAAACTTTTGGACTATTCTGGCAGAGGTTTCCTGGAGTGCATTCTTTAAAGCTAGAATCCCGCTGAGACCCAATTCATCTTCCTCATATATGACCACTATTTCTCTCCAGTAAAATTTGGCCAGCAAGGCTGCTATTGCCTTCATTTGCAGTGTATCCCTGCCAATCATCTGAATTGAATATGCAGAGTGTTTTAAGGACATGGAGGGATCATTTCCAGCCAATGTAATGAGTGGTACTTGTGCAGAATCAGCTAGGACAGAAACAAAGTTGGAGACCTGTGCTGTCATCGGTGCGACAACTGATACCACGTTTGCTCTGAACAATTTCAGCACTGAAAAACCAAATTCAATTAGTTTTAACAATAGACTTATATCTGGAAGCTAGAATATAAATAAAACAGAAAGAGAAGTGTTCTTTTACCATTCTCCGCATCCATGAGAGCAGTGCTTCCTATCTTCGTGGTCTCTAACTGAAGAATGGCCCCATTAAGAATATTGGGATCTTTGTTAATATCTCGAATGGCCAATTTTATAGCTACACTGGATTGTTTACCTTGATAGCTTCCCAAATCAAAGACTGCCCCAATTCTCACCTCTGGAGATAATGCATCATACAATTTCACAAAGAGAAGAAGGAATAAAATCAGGGCTCTCATAGCATTTCTCCAGACATCACAAGTAGTACAAGCAGGAAACATTGTAGACGATAAAGAGAATCGCTGGAACCTTTGGATATGAAATAAATGAATTCACTCTATAGAAGAGAAGGAAGGAATGCCTGATATAATAGCTTTCCATGTTCTCAAAGGATGTTGCGAGGAAACAACTGTGGGGTGGGGCAGAATACCAAGACAACAGACTTGTCATGTCGACATGACGAAACTGAAGTTTCGAAGCAGTTTCTATGAACAAAATCAATTAAAGCTTTGGACAAAGATTTCGATTCATCTCATATTATATAATCGGAAACAGCCGAAACCTTTCACGGTTGTACACCGCTCCTACGTAAACATGATTTGCTTTGCATGTCTTTCTCCAGATCATGTGTTCCGATTGGAGAGAAACTTTGTCCATTTCTTCTCCGTAACCTTCCCAGAAATTTACACAGGACGGCAGGCAATATTAAAAATTTGAAGATCCAAGCTGTATATGTATGTTCCGACTTCCAAGTCAATTGCAATGAAAATTCGGATTGGAATTTTCCACAGATCTCGGACTTGAGAAGAAGTTGCCACACATTCCACGCACCGTGATGGATAGGTATTTTGTGCCTAGTTTCAAGACATAGACAAACCGACAGAATGTCGCTTTTATGGTTTTAAGGAAAATTCACGACAAACCTCACCTTAAACTAAAGAAAGGTATATAAACATATCCTTTATTAGTCTAGAGTTAAATTAAGTTGAAATATAATTAAATAAATAATTTTAGAAGATTGATAAGAGTAGACGAAATATATATGTAATTAATGGTTAATTTTGTGGTGTGAGTTGTGATTGTTAATTAAAATTTACATTTTGAAATTAGATCAATATATATCAATATCTAATATTTATTTAGAATTTATGTTTTTAAAAAATTGGATCACTTTCATGATCTTTAATTTTGTTTTGTGTTTTTTCTTCACACAAATAAATGTTATGAAATAATCTTTTAGAATTAAAAGAGAGATGGAAAAATGAAGGATATTATGATCTTTTGGTTAAAAGAGAAATTAATAAAGAATATGTATAAAATCTATTTTAAAAGGGAAGGAAATAATTATTACATATTATAGTTTACACTGGTAATCTTATATTAGTTATTTACATCATTTTAGTAACATTATATCATGTAAATTATCTTAACTCTAATATTTAATCTATTAAATCTGTTGTTAATACTTAAACAATTTTAGGAGGAAAATTGACATTACATTTGATATCAGAGCTTATGATCAAGCCTTCCTATCTTTGAAATTATTTTTAGGTTTTGAAATTTAATATTAATTAGCCTTTAATAAAATTCATGCTTATTTCTAGCATTATAGCCTCACCATAACTTATGAAATTTATTCATATACAAATACTGGTTTCTTTATTAACATTATTAAAAATATTAGATATATATCTATGTACATATCCATGTTTAAGATCTTGTTCAAGACCTTAATATTACTTTGGAAATCCATATTTACACCTAGAATCAATCTAAGATACTATATTTATTGTGAGATTTGCTAACTAGCCTACCAAGAATCTAATGACTAAAGGAAAGGAAAACCAAAAATATGAGGAGGAATAAACAGTAATCCTTTCAAGAATGCAAAGCTATATTTAGGTTGAAAATTGAGATTACAAAGGAAATGCTTTGATTATATAGGCCAAGGGGAGAGATAGATGCAATTAGATTATGGCAAGTGTTAGCATTCTATGAGGTGTAATAGCTCATGTCATTGAAGGCTCAACCACTTTATCCCTATGTAAGGTTAAGCTAGTGTGAAGAGGACTTTAGTGGAGAACTAGATAAGAATGAACTAGTTAGATAAAGTACCCCTTTCACACTAACACCCCCTTAAGTGCAACTTAGAGAGAAGTATACAATGCAAACATGAAAATATGGGTCCCGACTACTAGGCTTGATGATGTACCCATGTACATAATAACCTCTTAATGATAAAGAAGAAGAAAACCTAGTGGAAAAAACTCCTACCCTTGAGAGGGTGAATGAAGAAGGTCTAACCCCCCAGAAGAGATGTGCCTCACCCCCAAGAAAGACCGAAGATGAACATACTTGCTCTCAGTGAAGGGTTTGGTGAATATATCTGCAACTTGATCTACTATAGGACATTATCACAAATCAATGACTTGCTCTTGAATCAGCTCCTAGGGAAAATGCATATGGATTTCGATGTGTTTAGTTTGTTGATGATGGACCAGGTTCTTCGAGATCTGGATGGCACTCTGGTTGTCACAATAGATGATCGATGACTTTTGAAAGGTGATGCAAAGCTTAGTGAGGATATTCTGAAGCTAAAAAACCTTAGTGGCAAATTAATAACCCTTGATACTTAGCCTCTATTGAAGAAAGAGCAATGGCATGTTGCTTTTGGGTATGTGCAGATCATGATGGGCCAAAAAGTGGCGATATGATGGGTATGTGTAGGGTATGTGGCTGATGACTTTTTTTACCCAAAATTGATGAAACAAAAAGGGTTTTTAAAGGAGATTTTTAGCTTTCCACCAATATAAATTATGTTTTACTTTGAATTTAATAAATAATTATTATTCATTTTCTATTTTAATCATGAAAAGTACTAATTAATAGGGTGATTGAAAAACATCTATAGCTTTCAAATAGTATTACATTTTTGAATTAAACATGCATCACATTCTATGCTTCACATACTATAGGATTAAAAAATGAATTTCATAAATTTTTGACCAAGTTAAGGTGGTTAGACATACGAGTTTTATATTTTTTAAAAGTTGTAATAAAAATTCATAATTAATTATTTACTTTGAAACAAATTACAAAAATAATGTATCACATCGAGACATGAGTTCTCTACTTATATCTAAATTATTATAAAAGAATATTATCATTTTATTGTGGTTAGGGTGGTCAAGCAGGATACCTACTTCTTATTTTTCTCTAAAATTTAAGTACTCTGCATTCAAATTTCAAATTTTCACCAAATAGATTTTTTTTTTTTTAAATAAACCTAGTAGTTTAGAAACTACATTCAATTTTCTATAGATTCTATTCTTACATATTTTTGAAATAATATAGATAACTTATTCAAATTTTTATGTCAAGTTTCCTAACTCTGATTTTTTTGAATTTTTCACCACTTAAGAGATTTTTTTTCCATGATGATCTTGCACATACCCTTCTTGCTTTGCTAAAAAATGGGGCCAAAACCATAATGAAAGTTGTAGTCAGATGTGGACTTGCGATCATCAATATTACCAGCCCAATCAAAATCTGTGTATCCAAGTAAGTCTAAACTAGTGCTCGCTACATAGTGAATCCCATACTGATGATTGCCATGGATGTAGTGCAAGATGCATTTGGTAGCTTTCCAATGAAGCTCATGTGGTTCCATCATGAAGCGTGAAACAATACCAACTATAGAAAGGGATGCGGTGTAGGTTTACAATTAGCCATATGAAAATATGACAAAAGATCAAGAGCATACTTGGGCTATGAAAGTGAGATCCTGGAAGAGGTTTGAGTGATCTTGATCCCAAGAAAATAGTGCAAGAGACCCAAGTAAGTCATGGAAAATCTTTCATGCAAAGCATTCTTGACATTCGAGATGATGGATGAAGTGCTCCTAATGACAATCAAGCCATCAACATAGAGAGCCAAGAAGAGAAGAGCATCCTCTTGTTGTAAGATGTATACATTTGGATTAGAGTGGCATTTAGAGAACCCAATGGAGAGAATTAATGAGTCCATTTTGGCATACCAAGCTCGTGGAGCTTATGTGAGGCCATACAAAGACTTCCTTAGTTTACAAACCAATGGAGATCTTAAATGAATCCCCATGGCTGCTCCATGTAAAGTTCTTCATGTAGATCTTCGTGAAGAAATGCACTCTTCAAATCCATTTGATGTACAACCCAACTATGAGCTATAGAAATAGCAAGTAGCAAGCGAATGGAGTTCATTTTGGCAATAGGGGAAAAGATCTTAGTGTAGTCAATATTGGGTACTTTAGAGAAACCTTTGGCCATAAGTCATGCTTTATACTTGTCAACTAAGCCATGCACTACAAATTTGGTTTGATAGATCCACTTACACTAAACCAATTTTCTTCCCTTAGGAAGTGGAACAAGATCCCATATTTCATTCCGCATTAAAGAGTTGTACTGTTCCTCCATTGCAGAATACCACTCAACAATACCAGAAGCTTCATGAAATGATTGTTCATTTGAAATTGTGGCAATGTAGGAATATGGAATGTCATGATGTTGTGATCGGGTCCTCCTTGTATTTGAAGGATCCCCAAAAAGATTTCCTATAGACTCAATTTTTTTATGAGCCCAATAAGGCATGGTAGGGGATGGAGGAGGAGATTCTGAACTCTCTATAGAGGAAAATGAAATCTCATGATCAACTTGATGACTAGAGGAAGCTTGAGGAAAATCCTTGATGTCAGAATCCTCTAAATCCACTGTGGAGGGAGGAAGAATGGAGGATGAGCTAGAAGAGGTTTCCTCAAAATGCACACTACGCTCAATGAAGAGCTCATGAATTGTAGGATCCATTAGCCGATATCCTTTGACACCATCAGGGTAACCAACAAAGATACAAGGTTGAATTTGAGGTTACAAGGCCTTGTGCTCCTCTAAAGCAATATGTGCCCAGGTTGGGGAGCCAAAAAATCTAAAGTTCCCCACAACAGGCATCCTACCACAACAAGATTCAAAAGGAGTGATACCATTTAACGCCTTATGTGAAACTCTGTTTTGGATGTGAGTAGCACAGTTGATTGTTTCTGCCCAATATGCAAGTGCAAGGGAGTGAGTGTGGATCATGCAACCAACCATCTCTTTCAGGGACCTATTTTTTCTCTTAGCTACACCATTTTGTTGTGGTGTGTAGGCAATAGTATGTTAAAGATCAATCCCTTCAAGAGTGAAAAATTGCTCAAATCAATGGTTCACATATTCTCTACCATTATCAGTGTAGAGAATTTTGACACACTTTCTACATTGTTTCTCAGCATGAGCCTTAAACTCTTGAATCCATCAAAGACCTCTCCTTTGTTTTGAAGAAATAAGACCCATGTGTATCTAGAATAGTCATCAATGAAGGTGAGAAAATAACAAGCCTTACTAAAAGATAAGGATGGAAAAGGACCCACCAAGTCACTATGAATCAATTCAAGGGATTTTGAAGCTCTCCAAGCCTTCCCTTTATCGAACTTCTCCTCATGATGTTTTCCCAAGGAACAACTTGAACATACACCATTTGAAAATTGATTTGAGGATGACCTATAATTGTATTCTATTTGCTATGTTGTTGAAGATAGCAGTAGTTGAGATGGCAAAACCAGGGCTGATGCAAGAAGTTGGGTACACAAAAGCTCAAAAAGTGGAAATGTTTTTGCTGTTTTTCAGAATTTGTCACACTTGGACTGAAAAATTGAGGCACTTCCACAATGAATCTTAAAAAAATTCAGTAATATGAAATTTA
Organism: Sequoia sempervirens; assembly: GCA_007258455.2. Taxonomy (NCBI): domain Eukaryota; kingdom Viridiplantae; phylum Streptophyta; class Pinopsida; order Cupressales; family Cupressaceae; genus Sequoia; species Sequoia sempervirens. The sequence goes on along the minus strand of VDFB02000008.1, from coordinate 55,239,492 downwards.
GCATTTTGAATCTAGTTTCCAAATATGTAAATTATTAAAATACCCAGTTTATAGAAATTACATTTTGATAAGGATCTATAAAAACCACTTTTTAAAAGTCCCTGTTTTTTTACCATACCAAGCAGGTGTACGGACAACACTTTTTGACCCAAATAAAATTATTTTGCTAATTCCTTTTAGGAAAAGAGAGCTAACAACATGAAGTTTGGTCTAGATTTTTTTTGGAATTTTTGGTTGAATATTTTTTTTTTAATTAATTTTTTATTGGCCTTAATTGAAGAGGAATTTAGTGGAGAACTAGCTAAGAATGAACTAGTTAGATAAAGTACCACTTTGACACTAACATTTACATTTTATCCATAAAATTTATATATACATTCAAATGAGATATTTACCTATAAACTTATAATCTTCTACTAAACTTATAAACTTATAGGCTTATAAACAATTCAAGCCATTCACTATTCACATTCTTTTGTGTAGTTTATATATAGTGATTTGGAGCTTTTTCTAAAATTTTGAATTAAGATATTGAACTATCCTTTATATACAAATGATTTGGAGCTTTTCCTTACACATAATCCTCAATCAAGTTTCTTAGTCACACACCCTACATCCTCAATCAAGTTTCTTAGTGACCTATTTTCTACATTTTCAAAATCTAGATAGACATGCTAGTCCTCATTTTTGAGATAGATGTCATGCAAGGTAATTAAATCAACTTGATGGTTTATATCCTTAGATACATCCTCTTTAATTTTCTTTATTTCCACTTTAATTCACATAGGAAACTATTGAAAAGTGCATTAAGAGAAATAATTATTTCTCTTGATTGATCCATACTATGATAAAAAAGTGCATTAGAACACTTTGTTGAAATTCATTCATATGAGAGTTATTACGTCTACATCAAAATACCATTAACATGAGTATATTTCAATTTTGCAAGCAATAGAAAGCTATAATGACAAGTTACAACCAACACTTCAATTTCCATAGTAGTACAAACCAGATTGCACAACTCTCTAGTTAGAACCTAAACCCATTAATCATAGTTCATACTTTAGAACATACTTCTAAGAAGAAACCTACCTAAAAATATACACATCATGCATATTTAGGAAATTTTTATTAACTTAAAATATTTTTCCAAAAATTATAAGAAACTAATTAACAAGTTGTAGTGTGAGAATAAAAGACAAAAAAAGTCACCTCTTAAGACAACAATGAAATAAAGAAATGTGGCACAATATTCCTTGTGAAACTACCTCAGACAAAGTAGAGTCTAATTATGGAATGTAGCTATCACAAAACTTATACAACTATAGCCATACGAGTTTTAACATTTAAATAAGTTCATTACACAACCTCTTGAAAGAGAGTAAACCAATGACCAATTAAGAATTAGAGTACAAAGTATCAAAAAAGGTGTTTTTGTAAGTTTTGATGGTGCAACAGGTACAAGGGTACAATATAAAGTCTCTAGAATATATATATAATCTAAAAACTAAAATACAAAATGGTCTTAAATATTAAACTAGTATCTTTGTTTAAATTTTGAGGTTGTGGTCATAGTAATGTGTTGGATCTTGCTTGCATTATTTACCTTTTAGTGTAGATATTTATTGAGATTTTATTTAGTTATTTTTAACAAGAGTTTGATATGAATTTGTTTTTATGGTTATGGCTCTCTGATACTTAGTTCCTTAGTGCAATATAAATGTTTATTGTGAATATGTTCTATGTATTGATTGAGCTAAAACTAGGTTGGAGCCTTTTTTTAAATAATATGATGTTGAGTTGGAACTCAAGGACTACAAATATGAGTCTAATTGGTAATTAATTATAAGATGGATACTGTATGATGGAATAAAGTATTATATTGTCATTAGATGTTAAGGAAATGACTCAATAATCCTTATGGAACTTAGGTACCAACATGGCGGTAGTTCAATGAACACCTAAACCAATATTCTTGTAAATATTTACAATAAGAGTTAGTGATTTAATATTTAAAATAGTGAAATTTGTATATTCAATAAATGTTTTACCATGATTGTTATGTCTAGTTATACCAACACATTGACATGCTTAATGTAAGTACATTGTGGTACCATAACCCACAATTCTTTGGTTCATTTTAACATCTTTTGAACATATGGTGTTGTTTAACTAAGTTGGTTAGAATAAAAAATGAAACCAAATAGATCATATTATCAACAAACATGAGGACACATAATTGTTTATAATGGGAGAAACCACCTCTAATTTTACAAAATATGATTGCTCTTTCATATGTGGGTTAGATTAACTAAATATATTAAAATTTTCATTTGTCCATTTGAAGAGTCTATAGTTGAAACAATATTAAAAGACATAGTGAAGGCCATAAATTATCTTGGCAAGTTAGAATTCATTTCTAGAGACCTCAAACCTAATCATATTTTGATAGATAATGGTGTCATAGTCAAATTGACAAATATTAGATTGTGTTTTTGTATGAAAATGGGAAGTTGGACAACAAAAGAATTCTATATGCCCTTTTGGGATCACTATTGTAGAAATTTCTGGAGGTGTACCTCACATGAATAAAGAGATAAATATATATTTTTGAGTATCAACTCATGGAACATGGGCCTTGATGTGTCAACAAGATTAAAAAATAATAAGGGATGGGTTAGTTATAGATTCCAAGAGCATTCTAGTTAATATATTTTTTTATTCTAGGTGGGTTTGCTCTAGTTAAATTAAATAAAGGATTAGTTCTAATATTTCTCTATGAAGTATTTTATGCATGTTAATAATTTACTATTGTTCTATTCATGTTAATATGCATAGAAAGATTATCATGTTTTATTTTATTGTACTATGTTATTGGACTTTGATCATCCCAATAAATTTGTACATGTCATAAAGTATTATATAGAAAATGTTTCTTTAGTATATTATATCAAGCCATTAATTACCCATGAGTCTACAACAAGGTGTTATATGTTGAAAGGTATTCTTAGATATTATTAACACCACATTGATAGCAATAAACCAATTTATATTTCAATTTTTCTTTGAATTAAACTTGTCCCAAAAATTTGTTTCAAAGACTATGTGAAAAGATATGAACTCTTTTTAGGGTAACTTTGTACTTATTTCAATTCAACTATGCTTGATGAATAAGAAAAGAGGATATTCATGTAGTCCAAAATGCATGATTATCATCTTAGAATATATTTTGAGTATATAGATTATTTTTAGTTCAACGATGAGTGACTACATAATATGAGATATTCAAGTCATTCACTATGTAAATGTTATGTCAACACATGATAATTTTATATTTAATGCTAAAGTTATACATGAAGCACACATAATCTATTGAGATGGGGATGCAAATCAATAGATCTAATCAATTCAAAACTCTTAACTTCAACTCAAAATAGCAGATCATGCAACTTGAATCTTCACTACTACTAATCACTTGCATTGAAAACATATTCACACAATTGAACACCAGATATACATGGAAACCCAAGATGGGAAAAACCATAGTGAGAATAGTTTCTTGGATCTAATGTCCAAATCCAACCTCACAAAACAAAAATATATACAAGTTAATTTTACAATATGACGTAGGCACCAACCTATCGAAGAAACAATCCCCTATTGTATTTGTAGGAACCAACCTATAGGATACACCAACACCCAATACAATGAAGTGAGTGCCAACCTAAAAATTAGAACACCAATCCTACCAAAATAAATAGATAAAGCTTATGGATCTTCAATGCAACTGAACACACCTCATATATGTGCCAAATTTACTTTAGACACCCCTACACACCTATTATGACCTTCTAATTATACCACACAACTTGGAATGCAACCCTCTATCTTCACAAGATAAACTTCTTGAATAATCACCACCTTCTATTCAATTTATGTCTCACATAAATTTATATTTCACATTTTGCATATGTGCAATAGAGGAATATATACATGACATTTCATTAACACTCTTCTATGTCAGTCAAGGATCCACAAATAACCAAGATGATATAAGGTGGACCTAAATTCAAATTACATGAAATGTGTAATAGGTCAGTCCAAAATAAGTTTTTGTTGCCACCAAAAGAACATGATGTCATGCACTACCACAATAGCCTTGACAAGGTCATATCTTGACACCACACACAATATTTGAATTCTCCACACCACTAACCCTTACTGCATAGGTGTCGAACACTAATAGGTTGACATACAAGCATAGAGAACTTTTGTCACTTCAATATTTTTGCATGCTAAGCATATCCTCCAAACACTCATGAATATGATAGAATAAGTGTAGACATAATCTCCTCTCAAATAGAAAATTCTACAACACCTCTAGAAGAGAGACCTGAGAAACACTGAACCAACATTGAACTGAAACATTCTAGAACAACATTCTAGATCACCTCATGTCTTTCTCTAGATCATGTGTTCTGATTGGAGAGAAATTTTTTCCATTTCTTCTCCATAACCTTCCCAAAAATTTACACAGGATGACAATAGATCCAAGTTGTATGTGCATGTTCCAACTTCCAAGTCAATTGCAAAGAAAAGTAAGACGGGAATTTTCCATAGACTTGGTACTTAAGAAGAAGTTGTCCACAGATTCCATGCACCATGATGGATATATATTTTGTGCCTAGTTTCAAGACATAGACAAACCGTTAGAATGTCTCTTTTATAGTTTTAAGGAAAATTCACCACCAAACCTCACCTTAAACTTAAGAAAGGTATATAAACATATCCTTTATTAGTCTATAGTTAAACTAAGTTGAAATATAATTAAATAAATAATTTTAGAAGATTGATAAGAGTAGACAAAATATATTATGATGTGTTATAGTTTTATTTGTTATCGTCATGGTTAATTTTGTGGTGTGAATTGTGATTGATTTAATTAAAATTTACATTTTGAAATTAAATCAATATATAATATTTATTTAAAATTTTTGTTTTAAAAAAAATTGGGTTACTTTCATGATCTGCAGTTTTGTTATATGATTTTTCTCTACAAAAAAAAAGTTATGAAATAATCCCTTAAAATTAAAAGGGAGAAAAATGAAGGATATTATGATATTTTAGTTAAAAGAGAAATTAATAAAGAATATATATAAAAACTCTTTTAAAAGGGATGAATAATTAGCTATTTAAAAAGGTGCTTTTGTAAGTTTTGATGGTGCAATAGGTGCATGGGTGCAATATAAAGTCTCTAGAAAATATATATAATCTAAAAATAAAAATAAAAAATGGTATTAAATATTAAATTAATTAGTATCTTTCTTTAAATTTTGATGTTATGGTCATAGTAATGTGTTGAATCTTGCTTGCATTATTTATCTTTTAGTGTAACTTTTTATTGAGATTTTGTTTATTTATTTTTAACAGGAGTTTGATGTGTCTTAGTTTTCTTAGTTATGGCTCTCTTATACTTAGTTCCTTTAGTGCAATATAAGGGTTTTTTATGAATATGTTCTATGTATTAATTGAGTTGAAACTAGGTTGGAGCCTTTGTTTAGATAATATGACGTTGGGTTGGAACTCAAGGACTAGAAATATGAGTCTAATTGGTAATTAGTTATAAGATGGATAGTGGATGATGGAATAAAGTATTAGATTTTCATTAGATGTCAAGGACATGACTCAATCATTCTTATGGAACTTAGGTACCAACATGAGGGTAGTTCAATGAACATCTAAAAAAATATTCTTGTAAATATTTGCATAAGAATTACAGATTTAATGTTTAAAATAGTGAAATTTGTGTATTCAATTTTATTTTTTACCATGCTTGTTATCTCTAGTTAAACCAGCACATTGACATGTTTAATGTAAGTACATTGTGGTCCCATAGCCCACAGTTCTTTCATTCATTTTAACATCTTTAGAACATATGGTGTTGTTTAACTAAGTTACGATAAAAATATTGAAACCAAATAGATTATATTATCCTCAAACATGAGGACATGTAAATTTTTACAAGGAGAGAAACCACCTCTAATTTTTAAAAATACTCATTTCTCTTTCATATGTGGGTTAGATTGACTAAATATATTAAAATTATCATTTTTCCATTTTAAGAGTTTACAGTTGAAACAATATTAAAAGACATAGTGAAGGCCATAACTTATCTTCACCAGTTATAATTCATTTATAGAGATCTCAAACCTTATCATGTTTTGGTAGATAATGGTGTCATAATCAAATTGACAAATATTGGAATATATTTTTGGATGAAAATGGGAATCCTAACAAAATAATTCTATATGGTCTCTTGGGATCACTACTGTAGAAGTTTCCAGAGGTGTACCTCTTTACATGAAAGAGATAAAGAAAGAAAATTTTGAGTGAGTATCATCTCATGGAACATGGGCTTTGATGTGTCAACAAGATTAAAAATAAGGGATGATAATTTTCTTTGATTTTTTGATTTGATTGCGTAAGAATTTTTTCATCAATGTTTCAGATCATGTCTCCATGATCCATCATCAAGATTAAGCAAAGAGCTCAAGGAAAATTATTTGCTTGAGCTCTTTGCTTTAGGCTGATGATGGATCACTGAGTGTGATCCGAAATGTTGATGAAAAAATTCTTAATCAAATCCAGAAATCAAAGAAAATTAACATTATGGATTGTGGAAACTTGATATCTTTAACAAGGGATGAGTTAGTTATAGATACCAAGAGAATTCTAGTTAATATATTTTTTATTCTAGGTGGGCACACTTTAGTTAATTTAATAAAGGATTAGTTCTAATATTTCTCTATGAAGTCTATGCATGTTAAGATGCATAAAAAGATTACCATATTTTATTATATTGCACTATGCTATTGGACTTGATCAACCCAATAAATTTGTACATGTCTTGTAAAGTATTATATAGAAATAGTTTAGTTAGTATATTATATCAAGTCATTAATTACACATGAGTCTACAAAAAGGTGTTATATATTGAAAGGTAATTTTAGGTATTATTAACAACGCGCATTGATAGAAATTAACTAATTTGTATTTAAATTTTAACTTGAAATAAACTTGTCCCAAAAATTTGTTTCAAAGACTGTGAAAAGATATGAACTCTTTTTAGGCTAACTTTGTACTTATTTCAATTCAATTATACTTGATGTATAAGAAAAGAAGATACTCATGTAGTCTAGAATCCATGATTATCATCTTAGAATATATTTTCATTATATATATATATTTTATATGTAGTTCAATGATGAGTGACTACATAATATGGGATATGCAAATCATTCACTAGGTAAATGTTATGTCAACACATGATAAGTTTATAAATTTAACATTGAAGTCATACATGTATGTGATTAAAATTTTTGTATTAAATAAAATGGGTTACTTGAGAGAAAATTAATAAATTTGAAATATATATGATTAAACATATAGAATAACATTAGTTTCTTTGATTATAAATTTTTGATATATATGTCTGAATAATTCTTGTCATAATTTTGATTGAAAAAAAACCTCTTGAAATTACTTGTTAATTTAAAAAAAGAAGAAAAAAAAAAGAGAGACATCTATGAATTAAAAGAATAAAAAGGATTAAAATAACGTAATATATATTATAAATTGTAACCACCCCATTGTTTTACTTAGTAAAATTCCAAAATTTTCACCTCAAGTGAATGATCCATGATGCCATACCATAGCAATAATTTTTTTTCTTTCTGTAATGTAAATTACTTGCACATCTAAAATAAAAAACTATTCCCAAACTTCCATTGCATTTCATTTTAATTTCACAAACCTTTCCATAACATAGATTTCATATTGAATAAAGTCAAGTTTATCATTCATGATTACATTCTTACATATAAATGGGTACAAGATACATACATTTTTCTTTTGAGATTCATTTGGAAATAGATATACAATTGGTCCTGATGTTAATGCATTGGTGTATACATTCTAGATGTCTCCTCTCCCTAGTGCATGCACTTTAGTTGTCCCCAATACTAGTGAAAACATCCACAAAACCCAACCACCAACTGATGAGTAGAAGCATCACTCAAGAAATTTTTCACCAATCACAGAATCAAACGCAGTCCCCCACACATCTGTCACATATGAAAAGATGGTCCTACCCTTTGATGAAGATATTGGTTGGTAAAACCCCATAAAAATAACCTATCTAAGCTTAGTGTTGTGTTCTACAAACCAAAAACTATTCATATGATCATTTTCCCTATGAGTATAAAAATCTTGAGCTAGAATGCATACAAGGAACATAATGAACTCATAGTGTAACCAGTGGCAACTTACACTACTTTGGCCAAAGTATTCTCACCCAATACTTCAAGTGATAGTTTTCCTATTCACATACACTTCCATAGCTCAGTTTGGATTATGATCATTCATATACTATTCATAGGTAATTTCTTTCCATAGGTAATCATTAACCTCAGAAATATCATATTCTCCTTTTCCCAAAACACAATGGTATCTCCACCAATAAAGCATAAACATAAGTTATGCCCTTCAATTGATATTTCAATCCCAGGTATAGCATATGAGCTTTTCTAGTCTACAAATTAACTTTGCATAAACAAGCTATTCTCTTCAATGGACAACCTAGTCCTAGGAATAACTTTATAATCTAAAGTATAGCAACATAAGCCCCATCTTATCATAGATAAATAATCATAAATAACTGACTCCATTCAGTAATACATCACATTAATAAGTGATTCTCATCAAGAGTTTAGTCTCATCAATGAATGAACTCAATCAAAGAACAATCATATCAATAGATGATTCCATTCGAGAGTGTAACCTCCTTCGTAAAAAGGAGTTATTCAAAAGAGTAGAATCTTGTCAATAATATGACTTCATATCAATAGTATAAAGCAACTAATCAAGTAGTAAATCTAACTCAATAGGTAATCCCACCTATGTCTCCAAACATATAGTATCTCATAAACTCAAGTAATCTACTTAACCACATAGGTGATTCTCAACCTTAGTATTCTCTAATATTAGATATAATCTATAATCAATAATTAGTCTAATTGTGTAGGTTAATCTAAACCTAAGTGCTTTCAAACAAAGCTCAACTACATAACCCATCCAAGTAGGTTATTCTCATCCTATTGGTTCCAATGGGCATCAAGTAGATATCCCAACCTAGTAGATAATTCTTAACCTCGAGTTTTAATATATTTCTTAACCCAAATCTAGGGTACTCTCAACCTAGGGTTTCGTTCAATAGTAAACTAATGATCAAGTGATCATTCAAATATAGATTAGCAATATGACGTCTCATCCTATAATATCTTTCATACTATCACCGTTGTTGTATGCTAAACCTTATCATTCCTAAGGCTTCCTAGCACTATAACTAATAGTGTTAAGTCACTTCATGACATTGATACATTTCATAATATACATGTAGTGTAAACTATCTATGTATAGAAACACCATCTAAATTCCCATATAAGGTACATAAGAGTATTAACTCACTCCCTTAAGCTATTCATTCCTTCACCAAATCTAGTATATAATAATTTTAATAGACAATAATTCCTTACTATGGAGTTATATACATATGTACACTTCATAGGAAACCATAAATAGATTCTTTTCCTTGCATAAGAAAATAGTGTGATTCACTAATGCAAGCATTCTCATTTAATTCCAAACAAATCAATCAAGACATTCATTCTTTCATAACAAAAGAAAAATAAAAGGAGAATCAATTCTCATGCATGTTGATCACTTAATCCAATAGAATAATTTAGTTCTCATCCTTCCAATGTTAGCTTGCTAGGATTCACTTCAAAATACTATAATCTCTCAATGTAATATCTCACAACGTAATATCTCACAATAACCTCCTTCTCTATTTTCACAAAATAACTCCATCTTAGAAAAATATAGCTTACAAAATATAGTGACAGATTATATTTCATATTGGGTGTCCAAATGAGAGATTTGGCTCATCTATTTATACTAAATAATGAGACATTGATGCCTAAGGGAGTGGTAAGTAGTTGACACCACTCAACCATGCAAGTCGACTCATTTCATGTATAGAAAAAGGTGGCAACATTCTAAGTTAATACTTAGCTTTGTAAACAACATATCGACCTCCTTGCATGCCAACAATAACTGTCTAAATCAATCATGCACATGTTCTAAAGATGAGAATTGAATTGCAAGTATAAAGACTTCTACAGGAAATAGAGTATTCATAATATGGTGCCAAGTTTTAGCACATTCCCTATTCTCTAGCCCGCGGTTTTCCAGAGGAATTATTTAATACTCACCAGGAAACACATATTACAGTCAACTTGGTCATGGATAAAGCATATGCCATTTGACCAATGAGTCAACTCAATTATTAAAGTGTTTCTTTTTTCCTTTACTCAAGACGTCATGCATCTTATGCAAGATGATGTATGCACATACTTATGCATTGATAATATTTGCTTGATATAAATATCGTGTTGTTAAAAGTATCCAAGGTTTGTACACTGCCCATGCTTTACTAAAACCGAGCTTTATGCATTATATATCATTGGCATTTGATTTATATTAGCAAGGTATTCCTTCCATTCCTAAGCATGGGTTTATATTCAAATACATGTGCTTGACTTAATACAATGCTATGTAATATATCCTATGATTAATATGCCATGTGTTGCCTTAATTTGTTGTTCCTATATCATATATATATATATATTCAAGCATATCAAATGTATTTTAATTTTTAATTGAGAAATATATATAAATATATATCAAAATAGCAAACAAACACACATATATTTATTTATCAACTCATATGATAATAAACATACATCATTCGATATTTCAAATTCATCTATCCATATTATCATTTTTTCATCAAAAAGTAATAATAATGATGAAATGGTGTATATATATACATGCGTATGTATATACATATATCATATATAGACCATTGCCTTGCCAATCAAATATATACACTCATATCCTCATTGATAGGCATGTACATTAAGTGTATACATATATACACACAGATATAATTGATTCCCTATGCATGTATACTCGTAAGTATTTTTACTTCCATACATATGCACTTATAATGCTGTCATGCACAGATCAACATATATATATATATATACTCTTATTCATGTATTCATTTAACATACATATGAATTAACATAAAGATAACTATTCACAAGCCCAAAGACTCAAATATCTAATCACGATAACTTGATCACACAATGAAAGAAACAAAATACATTGCACAAGCATTCAACCTGTCGTCATAGATTACTTACTCAGCTCCAACCAACCCGACTTATTCATACCAACCAATTCCAATAAGCCAAGACTAAGACGAAGGGTTCACTTACCGAATCCAAACTAACTCGACTCTTCTAAACCAAGTCTAGGTCTTGAGTATGTGTAAGCTCAGTTTGGTTTCATTTAGGATTACCCAACCAACCACTTCTCCTGAGTGATACTTCCCCTCCCTTTCAAAGGATTGAACCTGTCCCTGCAACTAGCTTAGTACAACACCAAGGTAGTTAGACATTCATAGTGAATCCTTTTACATCATAACACATTCATGTATTAACAAAGTATTATATCATTAATTTTGCAATTCATATCAATCCCCTAGTTTAAAACATATTCTTTCATTGTACTTCATCAATATAACATAATTACTCTTTCAAAGCAATAATATCTTTAATACCTATTTTAGAATTTCATTCATTTAAAAAAAAAATCAAAATCATGATTGCATTCATCATCCTACTTGCTCGTGAAAGTAAAAGTAACTCAGTAACAAGATAGGTTGTGGCATAAAGAATATATATATTCAACATTGTTTTCTTTAATTATTGATTATGTGTTTTTTAGAGTTGTGATGTAAATGCATCTCATGCTACTGAGGACAACAACTAATTTAAAAGGGGAGAAATATTATGTGACTTTTTTTCCAAGAGAAGAGAAAGTTATGAAATAATCCTGTAAAACTCTTCTCCAAGGCTCTATTTTGAAAATGTCAAGGAAGTGCTCATTACCTATGTGAAGGGTTCTAAAGCTCAACTAACAAGTCCCTTGTGCAACTCACCCTACCACCAAGCCATTCCTATTATTTTGTAATACCATCTTAGAGAGAGGAAAATTGTAGAAATCTAAAATTGATACATCATCATTTAGCTCACCACTCATCATTTTATCTATAATTAATCATTTGCATTTGATTAATTATCTAATTATCATCTCATTATTAATTAAATAATATTTTATTACTAAATTAATAAGATCACTATTCACCTGATCAATAAATGTAAATATTTATTTATCTAAGTCCACCATCCACATCCCAAAAATTAAATAAATAATAAATGTACTATATTTATTTAATTATCCTTTTTGCATCCACATTTAATTAAGTGGGCTAAAACCAATCCCCACTAATCCTTCACTTGCATATTGTTAGAGTAATCATGCATTATATAATAATTAATTAATCTTTAATTGATTATTAGTCTAATTTATTCTCGTACACTTAAGCTAAACTTAGGATTGCTTTATTAATCGAGCTAATATTAGATCATTATGTCTCATCTCATGTGATGTTGACACTAGTCATGATCTGATCCCTTTCTCATTTAGGTCTTTGATCTTATAAGCATTCAACCCTCATTGTAGTTACTTCTAGATCTTATTTGAAGATTTCATATCTTCTTGAAAGTCTCTTGTTCAACAACTTTTCTTGTTGAAGAATATTGCACATATTTGTTTGTAGATCTCTTGCGTGGAAGGTGTATTTGTTTGTTCTTTGATCCTATGGCTCATGGTTTTGTGCTTGTTTCACAATTCTATCATGGTATCAGAGTGTGAATTCAATAAACCCCTTCTCAATTTATGAGATTTTCTTTCTTCAATGAGGGTTACAGGCCCCCTTTGCTTGTTTTGAAAATTTTGGAGGTGGGAATTTTTTGAATAATTTTTGTGCATAAAGGACTTTGTCGTTGGATCCAAAGCTATCGAGAAAGTCAAATTTGGATTTTATTTTGCTTGATTTCGATTCTTGACGCCAGATCTACAAGGTTTTGAAGCGATTGCTCTTTTTCTAGATCTGAAGGGTAGCTATATTTTTGGTGGATTTTGGCATAAAATGAACATCACCGTCGCATTCAGAAGGCCCAAAAACCTTAAGATTGCTAGTTAAATCGTAAAATTTGGTGAAGTTGGCACTTGAGGCAAAAAAAAAATTGCTAGGGAAGCCATATGGCCTCCCCAACACACAATTCTAAGTAAAAATAAAAAAAATATTTAGATGTCTTTTTCTGCTAAATTTATAAATAAATAAATAAAAAGCCTTATTTAAAAGGTTGCAGGTTTTTTTCAAAAAGTTTTTTATTTAAAATTTAATTATTATTTTTTTTGAAAACCCCATGGTGGGGTGTGGTACCTGAAGGGGTACTGCCACTTGCCATAATGGCAGGTCGGCGACCCCTTAGGCTCTACCTCCATTATGGGGGTATGGGGTGGTATCGCCCTTGCCACTATGTGGCAGGCATGGTCCCACCTCGGGCCGCACCCAAAATACCTTTTTAATTTAATTAAATTAAAAAAAAAAAGTTTTTAAATTTTTTTCTCTATAAAAAAAAGGTTTTTTAATAAAAAAAATGAGTTATATATATATATAATAGTTTTTTTTGGATATTTTTAAATTTAAAATAAAATAGCTATTTTTTGCATTTTTTTTGCAAAATAAAAGCACTGTATCTAGAGGATTTTTTTTCCAACACTACTAAATCTGGCAAACCTCCACATTTGGAGATATTTTTGCTAAATTTGGTAGAGATTGCTTTTTTCCCTACTCAACCCTTCTTCGTTGGGCTTTTCAATTTTGCGCCTAAACTTCTAGAGGCCATATCTCGGCCATATGGTGGGCTTTTTCAGTGCATTTTTTTTTAAATGAGGTAAAATTTCATGCTCTTTGTAGTGGTGTAGGTATTTTCTAGTTTTGAAGTCTGGTTTTTTCCATAATTCATTTTTATCAGTGTTTTTGCTGTTCAGTTCTCATTTTAGAGACTTTCACGAGCCATATCTTCTACAGCTAGACACAATTTTGGGTGCCATATTTTGAAAGTGCATGTTTTTTCATGTACTTCATCATGGTGCTATCAATTTCCTCTTTTCTATTAGATAATTTTATTTTCAACATGTATTCCTTTTTTGGACCTTACATGTTCACATTGCATGTATTTATCATCCGTAAATGCACTAAAATAAAGTTCCTTAGCTTTGTATATGTATTATCAGATCTTGCACATCACTTTGTGCCTTATTGTACTTGCACTATGATATAAAGTGCCATGGGGGTTAATGTTTGCCTTTGTTTTTCCTTCATACCTTTCTCATGCATGTGTGCCTTGGTTTGCACATCCTTTATATCTGCTTGTACTTTCATGACTGCAACTTCAGATGTTCTTGATTCCTCTCCATGCACTACATTCATGCATTTAGTTTTAGTGTACTTGTCACGCCTCTCTCTTTTCAGCATTATGGGGGGGTTTTTATTGTTGGTGCTAATGCTTCCTCGGTTTTGTGTTGGAGTGAGCTATGTATAAAATATTTGTTCCTATGTACTACATGGATGCAGTGGTTGGTTACCCATGCATTTTGGTGAGATGAAGCACTTACCATATGGAAACTCTTGCATTCCTATTTCTGAAGGCGACCTTCCATTTTTCACTTGATCAATTCTTCAGACTATTGATACTTTTGCCATTTGTATCTTTGAGTTCTTGATGTTTTCCTTGGTTTTCCATTAGATTCGAGTAGTGTCATTGGGGGCACTCATACAGATTCTTGTCTTCTTGATCCTGATCATCATATGTTTTAGCAAAGGTTCTTCTTTCAACATTTCAATAGTCATTCTATGACAGTGTTTGCAGCTTCTTCATGTACCAAAGGTGTTCTTTTTTATTCATCCTTGGTTCCTATCTTTTGGGACAACCTTGTCTTGTTTGAAGGATTCTTCATTCCTTCACTTGGCTTTCATTTCTTTTTGGAGTGGAGTTTTTCCCATGAGGTTTTCTCTATCTCTCTGCATTATAGAGATCTTCTATTTGTACATGGGTTCCTTATTTGGCCTTGTTTCCCAGAACCCATCATGCATTCTTTTTTAGTGTTTTTATCTACTCTCTAAGTTCATCTTAAGGGGGGGTGTTAGAGTAATCATGCATTGGCTAATAATTAACTAATCTTTAGTTGATTATTATTCTGATTTATTCTCATACACTTAAGCTAAACTTAAGATTACTTTATTAGTTGAGCTAATACTAGATCATTATATCTCATCTCATGTGATGTTGACACTTGCATGGTTTGATCCCTTTCTCATTTAGGGATTTTCTCTTAGAAGCATTCAACCCTCATTGTAATTACTCTTGGATATTATCTGGAGCTTTCATATCTTCTTGAAAGTCTCTTATTCTATAGCTTTTCTTGTTGAAGAATATTGCACATATTTTTTTGTAGATCTCTTGTGTGGAAGGTGTATTTGTTTGTTGTTTGATCCTGTGGCTCATGTTTTTGTACTTGTTTCACAATTCTATCACATATTGCTAACCCTCATTAATCCCTTTAAATCATTGACATCCTCCCAAAGTGTACATAGACATGTGCTTTTGTACTTGTGGTATGGAGCTTTGTGCATATTAAATTTGGTCTTGGTACAAATCACATGGGTCAAATATTTTTCCATACCTCCAAGGTATTCTAATGTACTTCCTTTTCCCATCCATCCACCTCTTCTAAGGGAATACAAGCAACCATTAATTTCCATTTAATCTTGGAATCCTCCCCATCAACCAACCTTATGGAGACATTTTTTTCTCCTCATCCTCTTTATCCTCTCAACCAATTTGATCCCTTGATCTATCAAATCAATTTAATTAATTCGACCACTTGTCCAAAAATATGTAAATTAGATGCAATCCAAGTCTTTTTTATCATACAATCCTTACGTAATTTTATGCTTCTAGTAAGGGGTGGGACAAACACCATGACTTGATGCAAAAAAAATTGGTATTGGTGAGATTTAGTTGTTATTTTCATTAGTATTCTCTAACCTTTCAATAAAAGTGTTGTGCATATATTTTGAGTGGGATATAGGTTAACTTAGTTTAACTTTTTCTTTTAAGTTTTCATTTTGTATGTACACAACAGGAATGAAAAATAAAATATAAATAGTAAAATGGAATTACTAAAGAGAAGATAGAGAATAAAAGCTAAGAAAATGAATGAATCCAAATCTATAAAAAATAGGACATAAAATTTGTTTCAGCTCTTTCAACAATGACATGTGTATGTCTAAATAAGGATACTAGATACAAATCTAAAATAAATGAAATAACCTACATAGTCCTATTTATCTTAGTACCCCATTTATGTTTATTATAGAGAAATTTTGTGGTGAAGTGTTCTTAGGACAAAGTTGTATTCAAATGGGTGATTTGTTGAGAAGTTCCATGAAAACTTGCCCCTGTGAGAATCACCTAGATAAATTGAGCTTTGAGTGGACCTTTCATGGTCATAAGAGATGGATCATTGTGGATCACTTTTCATGAAATTTGGGTCAACGAAGATTGAATTAAAAGTACATAGTAAAATTTTGATAAATCATTACCAACTTGTTATTATCTAGCGACTTGACTATTACCAAGACAAGCCAACAATTCCTCCTACCATCTCAATGTGTGTCGTATTAGAGTAAAAAATAATGAATGCAATATTCCAACTTCTACAAAATGAATAAAGCACAATACATAAGCCAATGAACTATCATAAAATGTGTTTAAATATAATGTTCACTCATTCATATAGGACAAGGAGGAACTAGGAAGGCGAAACAAAAAGATTGACTAACCCTCCAAGAGATGTGACAAATGTAGAAAACTTGGGACAAGTGTGAAGGCATGTGTCAAGTTTCTATGAGGTGAGATAACTAAACCACTAAGGGAACTTAAGATAGTGTGAACATGACTAATAGGTGTAGGAAGTAGATAAAAGTAAACTAGATGCATAATGACTCTTTTCACACTAATAGGTTTGATGAGGTACTCATATACAAAATAAAATTTTCTCAAATATGAAGTAAAGGAGAAAAACCACTGGGAAAAAGCTCCTCTCCAAAAAAAAGTACATACAAATGAAGGAGAACTCAATACCCCTAAGGAAAACTCTTTCACACCAAGAAACTAGTGTAACAAAAGATAGTGATGCACTACTAAAGGTTTAATGAGGATGTTTGCAACTTGATCCTCATCACACAAATACTCTAAGGATTGAACACCATCCTAGATAAATTATCAAATGAAGTGCATATGAATCTCATTGTGCTTTTTTTGTTGATGTTGAATTGGGTTGGGTAAAATGTATGGAACTTTGGTTGTCACGCCAAAGTATAGTAGGATAATCAAGTGGAAGTACAAACTTTGTTATAAGTTTTTAAAGCTACAGTATCTACTAGATAAGAATAAATGATTCTCAATAATCAACCTCAATAGATGATAATGCAATAGCAATTTTATTCTTGAAAGTCCATGAAACTAGACCAAAACCAAGATAAAAATTAAAAATAGAAGTATACATGCATGAATCAACATCTCTTTCCTAGACTAAGTTGGTGTAGCCTACTATCTGTGAATCCCTTAGTGTGTATTGAATGTCAAAATGAGTGGTACCATGAATATACCTTAGTATACAACTATATTTCTTCTAATGAGTCTCATGTAGGTCATGTAAAAAATGAGAAACAAGACCAACAACAAATGTAATGCTTGGATGTGTGTTTATGTGTCAAATATAAAACACTGCTAGCTATCTATACAAAGTGGTATCAACACTAAGTATTGTGAAAATGGTAGTCAAAGTGACACAAAAATGGAAGGGTGTAGGCATGGACTTACAATCACTCATATGATCTATCAATTAAGCAATTCAATGGTGTACTTTTTTTGGTATATGGAAATCCCCTCAATAGACTAAAGACCTAAAGACCAAGGAAGAAATGAAAAAGCCCAAGATCTATCATGTAAAAATGTACCATCAAACTATGTTGAATATCCTAAATCATGGATGAGGAACTACTGGTAAGGATCAAGTCATAAACATGAAATAATAGTATCAAAATTTCATCTCCATGTCTCTAGATATATATTGCGTGATCTGAGTGACAACAAAAGAAACCATATGCAAGAAAGAAACCATCAATCTTCTCATACCAAGCCATAGGGGATTTCTTGAGACCATACAAAGAATGATGTAACTTGTAAACAAGTGAAGATTCTTGGATAAAACTTGGAAAATGATCTATACATATCTTCTCATGATCACCATGTAGAAAGGAACTCTTCACATCTATTTTATAAATTAGTCATCTTTGTGATTTAACAATAGAAAGAAAAAGGTGAAATAAATCTGTCTTAGCTATAAGGGAAAATTTATTTGAGTAGTAAATACCCTCAACCTATGAAAAACCCTTAGCTACAAGAAATTCCTTGTATATTTAAATAGAACCATAAGTTTAATAATTGGCATCATACACCCTCTTACACATACCATATTCATTCCCCTAGGAAGAGTAACTAAATTTGATTTATTATTCTTCATAAATAAATAATACTCCTCTACCATAACACTCTCCCACTCTAGAGATATAGTATGAACCAAAAGACTAGAACTAGAATTTTGTGAATAAGCATGCCTAAAGGATGTAGGCTCACTAGCTAAAGAACCAACCTCCTCAACAACACCTCAAACCTACTTGGAAAAAACATGGGGGGTATGAGGTTGAGTTAGTGGCAATGGTGGAAACTATGGTGGATCACAATCATCTTAGATGAAGTATATTCAAGTACTAAGGTACCCTCATAAGATGAAGTATGTAGAGGAGATAGTGAGGAAGAGAAAGATGGTATAGGATCTTTTTGTAGACACTGAAAAATGTCATGAATGATATCAGACACTTGAAATAGGTTTATTAACATCATTTCCTCTTTAAACCCATCTCCTTTTCACTTAATTAATTAAATTAACCTAGCTAATTTAATTAATGGTGTCATTTGCATCTATTAACCTAATTCATTTAGTTAGGTTAATTTATTACGCCTTTCACGCTAACACTTCATCTTGTTAAATTAAATAAATCAAACACTTAATTTAATTCCCTATTTCATATTATTTGATTAAATAACCCTAAGTTATTTAATTAAATATCATTTCATTCCTCTCCCATTCATTAAATCATTTAATTTAATGAATATCACCTTTAATTCTTCTAATCCCCTAATTGCATGATTAAACCTTGTTTAATTAGAAATTAAACTAATTTTCCTCTAAAAGGGGAATATTCCCATGGAATATTCCTTATCCCCTTTTTTCACAATTAAGAATTTATTTTAATTTGCAAAATTTATTTTATCCTCACCCAAGTGAATATTCCAAGGAATATTCTTATTCCTCCATCATTTGAAAAAGGGATATTTTCACTTATCTTCTAATGCAAGTTTTAAACTTTAACCTTTTGACCAAGTCACCATTGACCTATGTAAGCAGGTCAAAAGTGTGTTTGTTTGAAGTAAATGTCAACCCTTGATTAAATCCCATCATGCATTCTCATCCTTTGATCAAAATCCATGATCCATGCCTCTCATCTTCTTTGATCTTTGATCATTGATTAGTCTTCTTGATCTCAACCCTCCATTTCCCATTTGCTCTCCTATAAATAAAGCACTATTTGGAGACAAATGGATCCATCTTTCAATTGAAAACTTATGCTATTGAATTCACTTACATCCACACTCACAATTTACTCATTTTTAGCTTGTTTTAGTTTATTTCTAATTGCATAATATCTTAAAACATCCAATAATGGCTTCCATGCATCCATCTTAGTTTGTATATGAATTAGGGTTTCCATCTTTTAGATTAGAATTAGCTTATCAATTGCATAATTATTTATTTTTTAGCATAAAATCATGTTAACTTAGCTTGAATCTTAATGAATTTAGCATAGATTAAGTTTTCATCTATTTATCATAATGGTTTCATCGATTCTCTTCCATAGAATCAATTGAAACAGGCTCACTAATCATGGGATTGGGAAAGCGTCGTTGTTCCACATCAACATGACACCAATTCCAAAATAGGATAAGTTTCAAATGGGTTAGAGTAGGAATTTAGCTATTTTCATAGTTTGTAGTTTTCAGTTTCAATATGCTTAGTTTAACTTTTCAATTTGAATGATCTTGTTTGGTAGATTGAGATTTAGTGGATAAATTGTGCTTGAATTCATAATGGATCAAGCATAATTGACCTAGCCTAATAATCCTCATCTCACATTCTGTCATGCTAGGTAGGGGTGAAAATCGTTAATTTAAATAGTTTTTAGCTCGAATTCTATTTTGCGCTTATTTTGTAGGATACAACGATGCTCAATTCATAAACAATGATGCCATTTGAAGTGTGTCACTCAATAGCAATGTCATCACAATTTGAAATACTAACACCGATTAAATACACCAACATTGGTTTAAATCTGGCAACACTAATTTAATATAGAGGTATTGAAAACATCAAACAACAACGCCCCAAGTTAAAAAGTGACACCCCCAAATTTCTAATCACGATGCTACTGTGTGCAAAAACACCAGACCAAATCTTGATGCTATCATGCTTTCTATTTTTTTGTAGAGTGACACCCATAGTTCAAATTACGATGCTGTCATGTTTGGTGACACCCAACTAGGGTAAGAAAATTTACGATCCTTTTTTTTGACATGTTCTTTAATTTCCTTGAATTATCTGATCACTGATGCACTTTTGACTGTGTTCTGGTTGTTAGACTAACAAGGTTTTGTAGGTTGAAAGACATGGAGCTAAAGTGAAGAAAGCCTTTTCTTATCTTAAAATTTTGCGATAGTAACAAGCGTTTGATGCTTTGGGGCAATTATAACCCAACTTTTATGTGTTCCACTGTCTTCTTTAGGATAAAAACTAAATATCAATTGGGTTTAAAATGAATGCACAAATGGGATTCAAATTGAACCTTCATCTCATTATTTCTTTTTGGGTTTAAAATTGAACAAAACAACTTCATATTTCATTTGGTGCTTAAAACGAACTCATCATTGCTTTAAGGGGTTAAAATTTACAACTATTTGTTATGTTTTGTGATTTAGAACATTGTTATTAGATGCATATGCAATTCTTTTGTGCCAGTTGGTGACCTTGAGAAACATCAACATTTCATAGCACTTTGTAAAATCACCTAAATGTTTCAATTTAGATTAAAATTGAACCCCCTTGCGAGTTTGAGTAAAATGCATAGCATGTGTTCTCTCTTTGTTCATACAAATGAAGATGATTGAACTAAAAATGTACTTCCTCACTATTGTTAACCTTTAGAGGGTCTACCTCCCTTCTTCGAAAGGAGGGAACAACCCAAGTGGTAACGAGCTAAAGCCAAGCTCTTCCAAACCACGATATAAATGTGTGGCTGCAATGAAAATTGTGATCAATGGGAAGCGGTACATGATAGCTCTCCCCTAGTATCTTTATGATGTGTAAAGCCCTTGTTCTAAGGGTTAGTAGACCTCTTGATAGAGTTTTTCATTGCACCCCCTAAACTAGAAGCCCTTATTATGAACCCTTGTTTAGAAACCAAAAAAACTTAATATTTTTTGGTGCAAGAATGGTAATTTTGAAGCCACCCCACATTTATACTATTCAATTGTAGAAATGGAAAAAATACTTTTAATCTTTGGATTTTAAGGATTTTGAGATTTGGTGGTCTCAAGAAGTGTATGTTGTGGAGGGGAGCCAGTGTTGCCAGATCTCTAACTGTTCACATTGTTTAGTGTTTGGAGAAATATGAGTGGGGACTCAACAAATATAGCCATTTTGAACTTGGGTTGTAATGATTGTTAGTCAGTTTAATACTTTGCTTGGTTCTAAAATGATGCAAAAACAAGCATTCACTATCTTCCTCAAATTTTCAAACACTTTGTCCTAAATATGGATACCTCTTGAAAAATCCTTGATATTGCTACTTGTCCTAATGATTCTATCCTTAGATATTTGTAAATATCTTGACTTATATCAAAATCCATATTTTCCAAAGATAATTTATATACAATTATGGCTTTAACCTCATGATTCTCATAAAATGGACATTGTGAAAGTTATGTTTTTTTAGACAAACATTTAGTTAGAAACTTAATCCAAACAAGTGATTGCGTTAAAATAAACTTATTAATCAAGATAAATTGAAAAATAAACCCCACATGACTATTTGGAGACTAATTGCTCCCATTGAACAACCTAATCTTCTAGGTGCTTTAATTCAACCAAATTTTCAACTCATTAATGGAGAACGAATTGATCTCATTAATAGTTTGAGAAGTTTCACTTAAATTGGGACAAAAGAAACAAATACCCAGTGGAGAAACAAAACAACCATTTTAGATGAAGAAGAGAAACAAGTTGATATTGAGGTTGGAAGGCCCACATTACCACCACCTGCATGGCAATAAATATCTTCCTTTCTTCCATAAACTTGAATTGTTTCTCCATGAGCTCATGTAAAGTTAGGATACCTAAAGAAAGGTCTACATGTCCTCATTTTAGACTTAGGAATCTCACTCCAGAAGCTCTCAAGAAACAACTTTTGAAACTTCACAAGAATAGAGACAAGTTGGTAGCAAACTTCAACAGACATGTTTCAAGAAATAGTCTAGAACTATATGCATTCTTTTGGAGTCAAAATCTTGGTCTTTTTCACAATACTAAACTCCTCTAAATGATCCATCACACAATCAAAATCCATAGGGGAAGATCTCCAATGCCGTCATTGCAAATGTAGATATCATAGTTAATAGTTTAGTAGGAAGTGGGCCTCAATACTTTATCGCAATCACTACTTCTTGTTAAGAAAATTTTATGCTCAAGCTAGGAGGAACCAAATAGGTCTAAACATCTCCATCCATCCTCTCATCTAAATCAATATTGGTTCTTTAGAATTTGAACATTTTAGAGGTCTAGTATCATTCTAACTACCTTGTTCTTGTCAAAAAAAAGGTTCACTTTAAAGCCAACAATGGGTCAAACATCTCACTCACCCCTTCATCAAATTTCATCATTCACTTCATCCAACTTTGCAAAATTTTGAGTACACCAACACTTTGTGACTTAAACATCAAATCAAACCAACCTCTAACTTAGCTACTTTGTATGTGAAATGCATCCTTTTCCATGCACTTAGTTAAGTTAGTTATCATCTTTGGACTAGTTCATCTTGAAGGTCATGAGTCTACCCTAAATATCTACAAGTTCATAAACATCCTTTATCCTAACATCAAAACATTGAGAGAAAGTCAAAAGTGTTGTCCCAAAATGTTTGCAAGGATCACTCTCCACATCACTCATCATTTCATCCACCATTATCACAAATGCTCCCAAAAGACTTAGAGTGTCCCTTTTACCTAGATTTGAGTCAAATAGAGAGTTGAAACATCACAAATCACAACAAAACTCTCCCATAGGTGACACAATATTTATGGTAAAGACTAGATCACAACACAAGAGAATCATAGGGAAAACCAAAGTAACATTTACCTCTTGAGTGATCCAAATCCTTTAGAATTCAATCCAAGAAGTCAAGTTACACCATCACATTAACCTTAATCCCCATTGGGACCATATGAGATAGAAGATATCACAAACAACCCATTTTAACTCACTAGGGAGGAAATTATGGAACATCAAGCCTTTGAAAATGTAGCTCCTATCTCCCTGACATTTGTGGCATAGAATTTAACACAAGGTTTCACAACCCCATCACTAGGGCTAAATCAAATTTATATTCTTAGTATTACAACAAGCCTTGATAAAGACTTCAGATATGCTCTTTCATTTGAAAACAGTACACTTGTGGGAACTCTTGAAACCAATCCTCCATCTAACACAACCACTTAGACACCTAGCTTTGGTGCTCCTCTCATTCCTGAGGATCCTAAAAAAATATACAAACCTATTGATCTTCATACTAAACCACAACTTCAACATATCAAGTGCATCCCTCTTCATCCACATCCATGAGTACCACAATTGTTCCTACCATCACACAAAGCAGTGTGGATCAGGTATCTCAAAATAGTGTCCCTGGGTATATCAATACCATACCACAGAGTCAACCCTTGAACCAAATATGGAAATCCTTACCTAATACTCCAATGGGTTCATCCATACCATTGGTTTCACAAAACACATCCACACCATCCATCGTCAACCCATCTTAAAGCAGTCCCTTGGTAACAAATCATGTCAATGTAGGTAATACATCCCTAACACAAGGCAATCCTCAAAACATGGGACAAGGAAATATTTTCAACCAAGGGACTCAAGGTCCTTGTGTGTCATTTCCATTACATAATTTAATGGCACTATCCTCATATTTTCCCACAATCCCCTTTTCTATTCCAAATCAAAGAATATCTCAAACATACATTCCTCCACCTCATTCTACCATCTTACAAGGAATGTTAAACCAAGGGAATCCCCAAAATTTCATCACCAATCCATTACCCACTCAAAACATTAATTTCCATAATCCTCCACAGATGTCTCAACAACTTTCCCAAATTAGCCTTACAACAAGAACAACAAGCTTATCAACAAGTAGCCTTAGCACAAAAACAACAATAGAAAATAACAAGACCACAAGTAGCCTTAGCACAACAACAACAAGAAGCCACCTTAGCAGCACAACAAGTAGCCTTATAACAACAATAATGACAACAACAAGAAGTAGCCTTAGCAGAACAATAAGCCGCACAACAACAACATCAAGCCCATCAAGTAGCCTTAGTTGTACAATAATAATGGCAGGCCCAACAACAAGCCCTAGTGGCACAACAACAACAATTTGAGCTCAACAGTTCAAGCCTTACTAGCTTAATAATATGCCCAACAACAACAACAACAAGGTTCCTATTATAATCCTCAATGGAACATCATCAATCCAAATGCATTAGGAACATATACATCAATACCCTAATCACCATGACCAAATATTACACCACCATACACCCCATACAACTCATATGTCAACCCACAAGATGGTCTAGCATCACAATTTAAATCACTCTCACAAGAAATGTAGGACCTTCAGATGGGATAGGCAAAGAAACACCATACAAAAAATTGTGTCCATATCCATTTGATCAAAACATTACAATGGTACCATTCCCTCCTAGTTTTGAAATCCCCAAATTTGATAAATATAAAGGGAGAGGAAGTCATGTGGACCATATCAAAGAATTTAACATTATGTGCATGGAGGTGGCCTACAATGATTCTTATCTAATGCACCTCTTCCCTCAAAGTTTAGCAAGTCCTACTATGGATTGGTTTTCTCACCTTCCTCCTAGTATCAAAATTTTCCAAGAAATTACTAACAAATTCATCAATCACTTCTCATTCAATCTTGACATGGACGTTAGTCTAGAAGAATTATACACTCTTAGAAAAAACAAAGTTAAAACCTTCACTAATTTCTTGTAACGATGGAGACAAAGATCTAGTACAAGTAAGTGGCCTCATCCCAATGAACAATAAGTGGGAATCATCATAGCCAATCTAGACCCTGATCTATCTTTCCACTTAAAAATGTAGTGCATCACATCTTATGATGAGCTTGTCCCTAGAGCCCTTAATATCAAAAGAGCTCTAATGTCACAAGGAAATACTACAAATTACAAAGATAACCATCCCTCAAATAGTTCAAATGATAAGCCTCGTGTCTGGGAAATGAACAAAAACCTAAAAAATGATGATGTGGTGGATGTTAAGGTGATTTTAAGTTCTCCTAGACTTAATAAAAATCAAGTTGCTAACATCCAACCAACTGTGCAACAAACAACACCTCCTTAGAACAATCACATCAATAATAATGACATGCAACAAAGGAGAACCCCTAATAGGAATAACTATCACAAACACAAGTACACACAACTATCGAAACCTATTGAAACAATCATGAAGAAGTTGGTAGAGTCAAATTTGATAACACTTCCCAACTTTGAAAACTACCAAGAACCACAAGAGAAACCATCCTAGTACAATGAATGTAATCTCTATGAATTTCACAAAATCAAAGGACACAAAACAACAAACTACATTAAACTTAAGAATATCATTCAAGATCTCACAGAGAATGACACCATATTTGTTGAGGTACCAACTAGGAATCAAGATCTTACGATATACAAGAACCCTATGCCAGATCATAACAAAGAAAAGAACAATGGAAAAACTAAGGATTACACAAACATGTAGCATACCTACTCCAACATTGTTGCCTCCTACAATAGCATCATTACTGTTGTCACCATCAAAGGAGCTAGTACGGAATGCAGAGTCACCACACGATGTGAAAAAGTTACCATTCAAGGAGTCCCATCTCAATCTAGGATACAACTAAATTTTCCCACATCTAATCCTAGCAAGTAAAATATTTTAGACCAACTTAAGAAGACCCCCTCATAGATATCAATCTTTGAACTCTTAAGGTTATCCCCAACAAATAGGGAAACATTGGAGAAATCCTTGTCTGAGTCATATGTCCTTGAGGATATTGATACCAATTAGTTTCAAGCTATGGTAGGGCATATCACCAACCATCTTCTCACCTTCTCCGAGCAAGACCTACCATCACAACCATCTCATAACCATGCTTTACGCCTTGAGGTTGTCATTCATAAAAACAAGGTTAAAAGAGTCTTGGTAAATGGAGGTGCTACTCTAAACATTTGTACCCTTCAGTTGATCAAACATCTAGGCTTTTTAGAAGATACTATTGAGAAGAAAAAGAATAGGTATCACAAGGAATCATTACACTTCTGATCCAAGTGGGACCTCTTATTGTAGAAACTACATGCCAAGTGCTTGATCTTGATCTTCCCTATAACATCTTTCTTGGCCATCCATGTATTCATGCTCTAAAAGCTCTAGTCTCGACCTATTATCAGTGTGTGAAGTTTCCTTTTGAAGGTAGAGAAATCACTATCCATGGAGATCCTGAGCCTTTTTACTACTGCAAAAGTCTTGAAGCCAAGTTATATAAGATACCCCAAATACCTAGGAATGATGAAGGGCCTACACCATCAAGCTCATTTGTTGACCCATCATCCCTAGCCTCTACCTTAGTAGCAAAAATTCCCATTGTACAGAGCATACCTGATGTTAAAGTAGTAATCTAAGATGATGGTTATGGGAACTACAAGCTAATAAAAGAAACCTTTGTCTTAGGAGAGTTACCTATTTCTCCTCAGTCTCATGGGAAACCCACATCTAGCACCAAAAAACCCTAAACAATCAAGATGGCAGCTACTACCTTCACCAATTGGAAGGATTTGAATCAATATGTTAATGAGGAGGATATCTCTATACTCCTCTATCAAGATGAATGAACCATCCCTATTCTTCCCATGGAAGATGAGAATAAAGGCTTGTAGATCATGTAGAATTGGTGATATAACAGGAATGAGAAGCTAGGGTAGAATGAT
Organism: Sequoia sempervirens; assembly: GCA_007258455.2. Lineage (NCBI taxonomy): Eukaryota > Viridiplantae > Streptophyta > Pinopsida > Cupressales > Cupressaceae > Sequoia > Sequoia sempervirens. The sequence goes on along the minus strand of VDFB02000008.1, from coordinate 55,211,848 downwards.
AATTGTTTACTAGAACCCATTGTTCCCAAGAAAAGACTAAAGAATCTAGGCTAGGTTGTACTACTATCAAGGTCAAACTTATTGGCAAAGGTATTTATACTAAACAAGTTGAGGCTTCCTCTTGGTTGCCTACATCACATGATACAACCTTAGATGATTTTCCCATTGATGTTGCAGACCTATTTGACAACACCCTCTTTATGATATTCATAACATCCATTGTCCCAAGCAACCAACAAACTAAAATATGCCTATTATACCCACAATTTATTGACATGGACCAACAAGGACCATTGATTCTAGATTTATTCAAAAATGATGAAGAGATCTCATAATTCATGGGACTCCATGATAACTTATCATGGGAAGATCACAAAGCAAGCTTCGACAAAGAGCTTGACATAGGGGAATATTGTGGGGAAACAATTGAATCCTTTAGTCACAAAATTAATGAAATGCAACTAACATGCATATCCTTGAGTGAAAACCACCTACTGCCATTCTCTGATCCTAAAATAGTTAAAAAAAGGAGGAATCCAATGGTGAAAATATCTCTGAGGTGGCCATGGATGAGGGATTCAATCTCCCCCTAGTGCAATGCATCTAGAAAATTCAGCAATGCTAGCAAAATAGGCCACTCCAGTCAATGTGGGAATAGAAGAAGCACCTAAGATAAACTTCTATGTTGAATCCTTAATGGATGAAGAACAAAAGAACCTAGAAGCATTTCTCAAAGAGTGAAGAGCTAACTTTGCATGGTTATACATAGATATGTCAGGCCTTGATCTAGAAGTGGTTGTACATCACCTAGAGTTTTATCCTGAAGCCAAGCCAATTAAGCAGAAATTAAGGAAGATGTACCCTTAGATAGCACTCTCGGTAAAACTAGAGTTACAAAATCTTCTTGACGTTGGATTTATCCAACCAATAGATTATCCTGAGTGGGTTTCAAACCTGGTACCAGTTTCAAAACCTAATACAAGCATCATAATATGCACTAATTTCTAAGACCTAAATAAGGCATGTCCAAAGGATCATTTCTCTCTACCTAACATTAATATAATTGTGGACGTAACACCTATGCATGAAATGCTATCACTCATGGATGGTTTTTTAGGGTAAAATCAGATCATAATCACCTAGGAGGATCAACATGAAATTGCATTCACTTATCAATGGGGAACCTATTGCTAGAATGTGATGCCATTTGGGTTAAAGAATGCAAGGGAAACCTATCAAAGAGAAATGACCCTCATCTTTCATGGCATGATCCAAAAAATAGTTGAAGATTATGTGGACGATATTTTGGAAAAATCGAGGAAGAGAAGTGAGCACATAAAAGTCTTAGGACCCATCTTTGACAAGCTTGAAGAATACAAGGTATGGCTAAATCCAAAAAAGTGTGTCTTTGGGGTCACATTAGGAATACTCATTGGCTTAATCATTTCACAAAGAGGGATAGAAATTGAAGCAAAAAAGGTAAAATCCATCCTATATATGGAATCATCACAAACATTAAAGCAAATGAGAGGATTACAAGGTAGACTATAGTCCATCAGAAGGTTTATACTACAACTATCGTATAAAATCCACCCCTTTTCACATCTTATCCATAAAAGGGATAACCTATAAGTGGGATAAGAAGTGTGATAAAGCTTTCCAATAGATCAAATATTATCTACTAACACCTCTAGTGCTCATGCCACCAATACTAAACAAACCCTTGATCCTATATATCTCAACAACATAAAAAAAACTAGGAGCTCTTCTGGCACAACATGATGAAAACGGAAAGGAAATGGCCATCTACTATATCATTCGAACCTTGGTGGGATACAAAATGAACTATTCACCCATTGAGAAAGAATTCCTAGTAGTAGTTTTTGCTTCACAAAAGTTTAGACACTACATGCTATCACATCAAATCAAGCTCATTGTAAAAATTGATCCATTGAAATATTTGTTATCCAAAGAAACTCTCATAGGATGAATGAAAAAATGGGTGATCATCTTCACAAAATTTGACATAGATTATGTGGAGGGAAAGAAAATCAAAGGACAAGTGATCACAAACCAACTAGTAGAAGAACCCATCTATGCAAAGAACCCTCTAATATCTGAGTTCCCTAATGAATCAGTGTTCCTTAGCAATCTCATAGCTAAGTGGAAAATTTATTTTGATGGATTGTTCACCCAACATGGATTCAGAGTAGGCATTCTTTTCATCACCCCCAATGTGATTGCTTTCCAAAATAATACAAGTTATCATTCCTATGTACTAAAAACATTGTTGAGTATGAAGCCCTAATCACAGGTTTGAGGATAGTCGTTCATCAATGGTAGATTCAAGAGATGAAATTCTATGGAGCCTCATAGTTGGTTATCAACCAAGTCAATGACAACTATCAAAATAAATATGACAAGCTTACTCCTTACAAGAAAATGGTGGAGAGTCTCAAGGACCTTTTCATAGACCAAGGTATCATGAGATGTTGAGCAATGTCCTCCAATGTGAATTCTTCATTGAACAACTTCTCGTACTGACTTTTGAAATCCCTCAATTTGAATTTGCATATGTCAGTGTTGGTCCTGGATCCCCATGGTATCATGACATATTCACTTACCTAAGTCGAGGAATCCTCCCTTTTGATATCACCTCAAACCTTAAAAAGATCTTTATTAAAAATGCATCCTGATTTGTGATCCTAAGTGATACCCTTTATCGTTGAAGCATTGAAGGTACAAGGTATGCACAAGATCATGATGGGCCAAAAAGTGGTGATATGATGGGTATGTGTAGGTTATGTGATTGATGAATTTTTTTCTCCCAAAATTGATGAAACGAAAAGGGTTTTTAAAGGAGATTCTCAACTTTCAACCAATATAAATTATGCTCTACTTTGAATTTAATATATTATTATTATTCATTTTCTATTGGAATTACCACTAAAGTCCTGATTGATAGGCTGATTGAAAAACATATATAGCTTTCAAACAGTATGACATTTTTTGAACCCAAAATATGTATCACATTCTATGCTTCACATACTATTAGATTGAAAAAAAAGGATTTCATGAAGTTTTGACCAAGTTAAGTTGGTCAGACATATGAGTTTTTATATTTTATACAATTTGTAATAAAAAATCATAATTAATTATTTAGTTGGAAAATAATTACAAAATAATATGCATCACATCTGGACATGAGTCTCTACTTATATCTAAAATATTATAAAAAATATTATCATTTTATTTTGGTTAGGGTGGTCAGACAAACACCTACTTCTTATTTTTTCCTTGAAATTTAAGTACAACTGCATTGAAATTTCAAATTTTCAAGAAATAGATTTTTATTTTTTGAAAATAAAAACCTATTAGTTTAGAAACTACATTTAATTTGCCACAAATTCTATTCTTACATATTTTTGAAATGATATAGATAACTTATTCAAATTTTTATGTCAAGTTGCCTAACTCTGATTCTTCTAAATTTTTTGCCACTTAAGGGCTTGTTTTTTCTATGATGATCCTGCACATACCCTACATTACTATGATGTCTTAACCAAGAGGAAGCCTTAACTACTTTAATACAAGTACACGATGACATATGTGGGTCCCATTCTAGTGGTATGATGTTATCTAAGAAACCATTGAGGATAGGGTACTATTGGCCAACCATGGGCAAGGAACCTCATAATTATGTGCGAAAGTATATCCAATGCCAACATCATGGAGATTTGATCCAAACCCCAACTCAATAATTGCAACCCATGATCACACCATGGCTTTTTTCACAATGGGGACTTGACCTCATAGGAAAAATCACCCCAACCTGATCCAATGGCCACAAGTTTATCATAACCACCACTGAGTACTTTACTAAGTGGGTTGAAGCCATTCCTATGACCTACATAACATGAAAACAAATTGAAAAATTTATCCTGAACTACCTAATTTTCCATTATGGTGTTCCACAAACTCTCATCTTAGACAATGGAACACCCTTTAAGAATCAAGATGTGAAAGAGATTTTCCAAAGATTCAATATCCAACAATAATTTTCTACCCCATATTATCCCTAAAGCAATAGCCAAGCTAAGGCTTTGAACAATGCTATCCTAAAATTCTTGAAGAAAATAGTTAATGAAGTTAGTCGTCACTGGCATCTATAGCTAAATCCTCTCTCTAGTCTTATGAAACTAGTATCTGCACGTCGACAGGTGCCACCCCTTTCTCCTTGGTCTATGGATCAAAATCCATCTTTTTTATTGAGGTTGAGTTCCCATCATTGTGAGTGTCATTACAGAACTTGATCACCGAAGAAGAATACAAAGTATCTCGGCTGAATGAGTTAGAATTCTTGGATGAGTGTCATCTCGATGCTCTCAATCACTTGCAAGTATATCAAAATTGACTAAAATGAAGCTAAAAAAAGAGGATCAAATGTTGGTCTTTCCAAGTAGGAGATATTGTCCTAAGGAAAACTAAGAAGAACCTTCTAGATCAAGATAACAAAGGGAAGTTTGAGCCTAACTGGTTGGGCCCTTTTTTCATAACAATCTATGGATCAGGAGCATACCAACTGTCAACCCCTGAAGATGAACCCTTATAGGAGCCAACTAACAACTTGAATTTCAAAAAGTTTTATGCTTAGTCTTGAAGGGTATAAATCCAAAAATACAAAAAATTAAAAAAATGATCAAAATCCAAAAAAAATGAGAAAAAGGGAATGAAAAAAGTAAAGAAAAATAATCATCCTCTAGTGAAAACAACTTCGGTGGTGCTTTGGGCAAGTACCTTGGTGAAAACCCGACAAACAGGCGCCTTGCATAAATAAAGAACCTCCATCTATTCTTTGGCTCTTTATCCTACCCTTCTTTGCATCACCTTCCATCCATCACATCATTGATCCTATTCACCCATCACCTGACCACATCCTTAGTATAGCTTGATATTGTGAAGTATTGCAACCCCTTTTGTACTACTTGTCACATTCCAAAGGCTAGTTTTTCCTACCTATATTGAATTAGTCTAACATGTCACACTGGGGGCATTTCGTTATGGATCATATCAAGTTCTTGTATATCTTGTGGTCATTGGAAATCTTATCTAAAAAATCCCAAAAACATTCACAAAATCTTATCACAAAAATTAAAAAAATTCATATTTAGCATTCATTAGAAAATCCAAAAACATTAAGAAATTTGTAAAAACAAAATCCAAAACATCTAGAAAACATCAAAATCCCTAAAAAGCTCAAAAACATTGAAAAAATCCAAAAAGTGATCCCCTTGTTGAACTACGTCATCTCTGAGCTTGAACATAGGCAGGGCCATCATTGATGTGCCCCTGAGAGACCCTAGGTTAGTCCTTTAGGAGTCCACCATAATAAACTAACTTTTCCATCAGTGTTCATATCTTCATCTTATTAATAGGTCAAGTTATTTGAACTACATTGTCTCTGAGCTTGAACATAGGAAAGGCTTATCTTTGATTAGCCTCTAAGACCCCTAGGATTAGTCTTTTAGGTTAAGTTCTTGGTCGCAACTTTTGAAAAGCCCAAAAACATCCAAATATCTCAGAAAATCCTAAAACATTCAAATATTAGAAAACACAAAAGCATTTGAAAATTGAAAAGAAAAAAAAATAGAAAACATTCAAAAGACCTAAAAAGCCTTACATATCTCAGAAAACCCTAAACAATCTCATAAAATTGAAAACATAAACATTTGTATAAATTTCAAAAAGACCAAAAACAGACTCAGAACATTTTCAAAATACCAAAAACATTGAAATATTCTAGAAAATGAAAAACCACCCATCCCATCTCACTTTCACCGATAATAAATTGGTTGTCACCTTCACTCTTTGGAAAAAGAAGTAGAAAAAAAGTGTCATAAGTCATAAAGTGAGAACCTAAGTGTCAAAATATGAAGTTTAAATCATAGGTAAATGTGTCAGTGAAGTGTATATCAATAGCTCATTTTAGCATCATCATCCCAACAACAAAAAACCTCTTATCAACATGTCCTATGATGTATCCTTCCAGCAATGGATATCAATATTAGATATCACCTTAGCTAAATTAAACCAGGAAAAAGATATGCATAACATTGACTATTTGTCTTTGATCTTTTTTTATGATTTATCTCAATGACCCATTTCCAGGACCTCTCGATGATGTCTATCAAAATGATTTAGAGAGAAAGGAATGGGGCATCGATCATTATCCTTCATTTTCTATGTTTGTGGGTAATCTTGTATAATAATCTTGGCGCATAATTGCTTAGTTTTGTGTAGGAAGGTCATTTAGGGTATGTTGTTGACTATTGTGTATGCTTTATTCAAATATATTCTAAGCTTCTAACTTGCATTCCAACGTGGGTTCTATATGTCAAGATGTGAACAAGAACTATCCTATCTTTTTACCGAGTCAAATTCCATTACACTAGATATAATGCCATCCTGGTTATTAATACCTTGATGCATTGTGTCTATGTGTTATATCAAATAATAAGGAATGACAGAAAATCCCAATCCCAAAGTGTGAGCAATTCATCATTTTGCATTTCATCCTCATTTTGCATTGTCTCGTCACCATCTCTAATAAAGTAACGATGGATCATGGACTTGTTGGATCTTTTGAAGCAATCAAAATCAATAGTCATTCATTCTTTATTCTTCTATCTTCTCTCCATGCTAACCTAGTATCATGATAGTCAACAAAAACATCATGAATGCATCCACCCTACATCCACAAACTATCAACATACATGCATCTCATAATCATATCATAGAACATCCATCAGCATAATCATTGCATATCACATCATACATTCTACATTATCATTTGAGTTGTGATGAATAATATAGATTTGTTATTCTAAGCATCTTAAATTGTTGCATATCATAAGCATTTACATTCATACATCCATATGCAGACATGATCATCTCATAAAATGCATAGAAAATACACAAAAAGAAACAAATCCACATCATTTGTGTCGCATATCATTCATTCCATAGCATATCATAATAAGATACTGAAAAAAAACATAACATTGCATCCATCCATCACATAGGCATAAGTAAAGTGCATCTATACATGATCAACTATAAGCATCTCATATCATAAGCATGAAATAAAGTGAACACATCACATCACATAGAATCCATATATGTATCATATATATATCAAAAAATGAATGCCATGATACAAAATCTGGATCAGTGTATATATAACAATCATAAGTACAATATCCATGAGGCTATCAAAAAAGAGCCCATGAATGTATATCTGTGGTAAAGAATGAGGTAAAAAAATAAAAAATAGTGTCAATACATAAAATCTAGCCCTGATGTTTGCTACCCTCTCCAGCCTACCACTCAGGTTGATCCTTAGCTCTCAGTCATGCATCACTATGGTACAAAAAATCAAGTTGTCTAAGTGCTTGTAGTACATCCCGATGGTAATGCTCTCTATAATATGTGGCCTCTATCATGGCCTCTTTATATAATCTCACCGAAATAGTCCTGCCATGTGTGGCCACCATCATAGCCTTTATCTACTAGTGTCAAGCAACCTCTTAATCCCTCTCTACGATCACAACTTGTACTTGCTATAATGTCTGATCTCTCTTGGCCATGACACCTATAACCTCCTACCATGCTTGGTCTCGCTTAATAGTAATAGCCAAAATCTGTTGGTGGGACTGATCCTGCTCACCAGTCAAAATCTGTACCTGCTACTGTAGCTGCTATATCTGTGCATCTCAGGCATCTGGTGGTGGTGGTGCTGCTGCCTGCTACTAAATTGGAGGTTGTTGAAGAGGCTACTGTCCAATGGTGGAGCCCCTAAAACTAACCATTTTTTCTATCCTAGCCACCCTATCTGCTGCCTCTACCCCCTACCTCTAGGTTTCCTTAGTGGAGGAGCACCTGCTAGATCTTTCAAATCTCATAGAGGTGTGAACTAAGCATCATAAGTAGGTGTAGTCTATGCTACTACTTGACTCTGATCATAATGGTTGATCCACATGTGGGAGCCTCTCTAGCTGACCTAGCAAAAATGACCCTGAGGCATCATCTGGCCTATCTTGGACCTCCCCAAACTATTGAGGCACTCTATCTGGCAAATACAACTCAATAATGGTGTGCTCACGACCTTGCATGTATTGGGTTTTCCTGGAAAAGTACAATTGTTGCACATTATCATATAATGGTGGCATTTGTAGCCACATGCACCATCGTAAAACTATCATATCATCAATAACCCATCGCCAACACGAGAGCCCAATTTGTCTAGTGTGTCTCAATGTAATTGCACCTTTGTACCACTAGATCACAGTATCATTTGGCTCCGTATCTTCCATCTACACAATAGGTTGGAGCACAAAAATATGCTCCCACACCCAAATATGAAGCAAAGTCACCCCTGCACCAATGGTTCTCCCATCACAGCAAACGATATCATGCATGTCATGATATAGTGAGTCCAACATCACTTGCCCCCATGCAAAAGGTGGACCCTCCTGTGTAGCATCTAGTGCCATGCCAAGCCCCATCCTGGGCTGAATCCTCTGCTTCATTTGTCATGAGCTACCAAACCTAAAATAATGGTTGCAATGATCAATCTAAAAGTGGGTATGTGACTTCTGTACGAATCAAGGTTGATCTATGATGTAACTAACACAATTTCCTCCATCTCCATCACCTCGCGACAAGCATCAAGTCCAACATCAACATCATAGATCATGTGATCGCCATGTATTGGAAAACACAAAATATGTCATACATCCTTCAAGGTCGCCGTCGCCTCACCTATTGGAAGGTGAAACAATGAAATCTCTCTGTGTCATCTCTCGCATAGAGCAGTCATCATAGCTAAATGTGTCTGGATGATGGATGCATATGCAACATAATAGAGGTCGATCTCTCCTAGGTGCTCCTAGCATAACTTTGACAGGCTGCCTAATCTCTCCAATATGGTGGGTATGTGCTCACACGACATCAGTGGTGGAATGACCTATTGCATCCACGAAGTGCATGGTGTTAGGAAATCGAGGAAATCTGACCTAATTTGGAATTTTCAGCTCAAAAATCACAATAATGTCACTATTTTCAATAGTGTTGCTATATTTAAATTGCGACACCTGAAAGCATTTCAAATTGCAAATCGCAACATGCCTCACCAAACACATGGGTGTTGCTATCTAAAATTTGGAAACCCTAACCCTAATTTCTAAATTGGCAAGTGCGTCACTATATAAGTATGCATCATAATTTGAAATTAGAAACCCTAATTTTAAATCCTAAATAATGTCTCCATATAAATACATTGCTATAATTCATTAGGCATCACCAATTGCAAAATAGGTGTTGTTATATAGCAACACCACCAAATTTTAAACTTTAAAGCGCAATAAATGCATCAAAAAGTCAAATTTCAAATCAAGTTTGGAGTTACATACCAATAGTTTGCACACGAAAGTTGTTGATACTCTCGAACTCGGTCAGAGATGTTCCTGGGAAGCTCTTGTTGTGCCATTTCGTTGAAGGGTTAAAGCTCAAAATATCAAGAATATCTCAAGTGCGAATGCACAAATGAATTGAAAGTGACCCTTCTTGGCTTATTTATGCAAGAAAATTAGGGTTTTTTGCCCTAATTTCACCTTCAAGCTAGGGCTTATCATCATTTTCACCAATTTTTCCAATCTGGACCTTATTTTACATTTTTTTTTAATGTTTTTGGCATAATTCTTGCATCCCAAAACTTTTTTATACCATTGGGGTAGCTTTTATCCTTTATCAAGAAATCAACCCAAAATTCAAAATTTCAGCCCAATTTCTTGAGGGGGTAGGGAATTAGCTTTATCCTTCCACTAAGGCATCTAAAAAAATTCAAAAAAAGATTATTATTTTTATTTAAGCAACAGTTTTTATCTGAAGAGTGTTATTCATTGAACTGAAGTAGTAGGTACCTCGCTTCAATGAGGGGCAAAATGTAGACACTGAAAAATGTCCTAAATGATATCATACACTCGAAACAGGTTTATTAACATCTTTTCCTCTTTAAACCCATCTCCTTTTCGCTTAATTAATTATTAAATTAACCTAGCTAATTTAATTAATGGCATCATGTGCATCTATTAACCTAATTCATTTAATTAGGTTAATTTATTCCCCCTTTCACACTAACACTTCATCTTATTAAATTAAATAAATAAAAAACTTTAATTTAATTAAATAACCCTAAGTTATTTAATTAAATGCCATTTCATTCCTCCCCCATTCATTAATTTATCATTTAATTTAATGAATATCACCTTTAATTCTTCTAATCCCCTAATTGCATGATTAAACCTTGGTTAATTAGCAAATAAACTAATTTTCCTCTAAAAGGGAAATATTCCCATGGAATATTCCTTATCCTCTTTTTGCACAATTAAGAATTTATTTTAATTTGTAAAATTCCTTTTATCCTCATCCAATTGAACATTCCAAGGAATATTCTTATTCCTCCATCATTTGAAAAAGGAATATTTTCACTTAGCTTCTAATGCAAGTTTTAACCTTTAACCTTTTGAACAAGTCACCTTCGACCTGTGTGAGTAGGTCAAAAGTGTGTTTGTTTGAAGAAAATGTGTGCCCTTGATTAAATCCCATCATGCTTTCTCATCCATTGACGAGAAACCATGATCCTTGCCTCTCATCTCCATTCATCTTTGACCGTTGATTAGTCTTTTTGATCTCAACTGCCCATTTCTCATTTTCTCTCCTATAAATAAAGCACTATTTGGAGACAAATGGATCCATCTTTCAATTGCAAACTTATGCTGTTAAATTCACTTATATCCACAGTCACAATTTACTCACTTTTAGCCTTTTTTAGTTAATTTCTAATTGCATAATAGCTTAAAGCATCCATTAATGGCTTCCATGCATCCATCTTAGTTTGTATATGAATTAGGGTTTCCATATTTTAGCTTAGAATTAGCTTAGATTAGCCTAGCAATTGCATAATTAGTTCATTTTTTTAGCATAAAATCATGTTAACTTAGCTTGCATCATGATTAATTTAGCATAAATTAGGTTTTCATCCATTTATCACAATGGTTTCATCAATTCTCTTCCATAAAATCAATTGAAACAAGCTCACTAATCACTAGATTAGGAAAGGGTCATTGTTCCACATCAACACGACACCAATTCCAAAACAAGATGAGTTTCAAATGGGTTAGAGTAGGAATTTAATTATTTTCATAGTTTGTAGTTTTCAGTTTCAATAAATGCTTAGTTTAAATTTTCAATTTGAATGATCTTGTTTGGTAGATTGAGGTTTAGTGGATAAATTGTGCTTTGATTCATAATGGATCAAGCGTAATTGACCCACCCCAATGATCCTCATTTTACACTATCTATGTGATATTCTGATCAATTTGGAAATTTCTACAAAAATTGACATCCTTAGTGATAGGATCAAATAACCTTTAAACATTCAAATCCTCACAATAACCAACAAAAATGTATTGTTGACTCAAGAATTCTCTAATATATTATGTCGACCATCTGGTATGAATGTCCAAGTTTCAATACCAAATACCCTAAAGAGGGAAAACCAGGTTTGATTCTATATCAAGCCTCTTGTGGAGTAATATTCTACTATCTTGTGGGGTGTTGAGTTTTGAATATAGTTGGCACAATTCATAGATTAGCAAAAAAATATAGGGCCATAGACCTAGACTAAACAATACAATTTTCCTTCTCCTTTAGTTATTCACTCCTCCTTTTAGCAACACCATTTTGCTAAAGATTATGGGGAACTAAATATTGATGTTGAATAGTATGCTCAATGAAATAGTCTATAAAGGCCTAGTTTGAATGTATTCCCCCCATTATTTGTGCATATCCACTGAAGAGAAGAACTTGGTTGCTTCTCCACAAATACCTTGAAGGTTCTAAAAGTGTTGGAGACATCACTTTTATACTTAAGAAAGTACACCCAAGTGTGATTAGATAAATCATTAATGATGGTGAGTACATTCTTGGCTTCTCAAAATGAAGGAGTTTGAAATGACATAAGGTTAGTATGAACCAACACAAGTAAGGTAATAGTACAATGGACCCCACCCTTTGGAAAGGGTTTCTGGTGATATTTTCCATGTACTCAACCTCAACAAATTCCCTTTGTGCAAGACACCTTAGGGAGTCCAAGTACAATTTTTTTAGTACTTAATTGCTCAAGATATCTCTAATTGAGGTGTTCAAACTTCTCATGCTAAGGTATACTCAAAGAATCAACATGGCCAATATGTGATTCTATATAAGATGGCTCTAAAAAATGAAACTTGTACAATAAAGACTCGTGGTCCACTCTACCTAAAGAAAAAAACCCCTCTAGATGATGTAGTTATCAAATATTATATCATGTGGTGAAAAATCAACTATCTTTCCATCACCGGTATGACAAATCTAGTAAACAAAAATAATACTAGCTGAAATCTCAGGAGCATAGAAGAAAATCCTCAATTCTAAACTATATCAATTGTATGGTACCTAACCATAAAAATGGAATACATGAAAAGTTTCCCACTAAGTTTTGAGAAGAAGTGCTTTCAGAAAAAGATTCAAGAAGATCCTATAAGTGAGTCATGTGATGTGAGGCTCCTAAGTAAAATATTTGGAACTATCCTTGAATGATTCCAAAAGTCTAGTTGTAAGGGCATGCACCTTAGTAGTTTTGGGAAGATCAATGTTGTGTTTTTGTGTTGCCTCCCAAAGGTGCAATCCCCTTATGACAAGATTTTTTATCATGATACTATAATCCATAGAAAGTATATTGAATTTTACTTTTCTTTCTAGACTTGTAAGTGGTGTTTCCTAATTGTGTAGAGGATATGGATTGTGTGTCAACTTTATTCTTTTTCTTAGATGATTTCTCAATTTTCAAAGTTGATTTTTCCTTAGGTTTTTCGAAAGAATTCTTTCATTTTCCCTTATATATGATTGGATAATTAGTGCCCAATTTTTTAAAGAGGTGATAACATCCATAGATATTAACATAGATTGTTCTCTTTTGATTCTTTCATAGAACTATTTAAAACAAGGAATTACATGTGTTGTTACAAGAGCATCCATTATAGAGTAAAAGGAAGAAGCAATAAGTGATAAGGACCTTTTAGCTTTGAAAAGACCAAGAAGACACACTCTTTTTTGTTTTTATTTTATCTCAACCCTTAATTTGAGAAAGAAAATACTTAAACTAGACCAAAAAATCTTCAATGAAAGGGAATCAATCGGGAGACAATATTGTTAATTTATCATCCAATTTGAGTATTTTGAATTCATCAACTTTACTAGATATATCATAAAATTTGTTCCATATTTTCTTAGGAGTTATACAACTAGCAATGTGAAATTATAAATTATTGAAAACAAGAAGACCTATTATTTCTATTTCCTCATCTAACTTGTTTTTATAGTTAAGTTGTTCAAAATCCCTATTAAACTACATTTTTTATCCATTGTTCATTTGTAATAATCCCTTATATTGAATAAGATGTTGTACTTTCACTTTTCATATGTGGAAATTATGTGAAGTTAAAAAGTCAATTTTAGGATCCATGATGCACGCACAACACAATTGAATAGTTCATTACAAAAACCACCCAAAATTGTATTATATCTAAATGTTGACCCACTTAGAATGATGCAAAACAAGAAGTTAAGTTTGGAATCCAAATAATTTGTTTATAGCCATGGTTAATTTTAAAAATATAAAAATTATGCTATCCAAAAAATAATTTTGAATATACATATAGAATCCTTACAAAATAATAATGAATTTCAAAACAAGGTTTTTGAAATTTTGACAAACAAGGTGAAAGTTATGACCCATCAAAAATTGCACAAACTACATTGACTTTTGAGGAAAAAAGATTAAAAAGTACAAATTTTAAAATTAGCTGATGTCAAAGCCTAGAAGGTGGAACTAACTTCCCATTGACTATTTACACTTGAAAAATGTACTCCCCATTTGTAATTTATATAAAATGAAAAAAATACCCCCTTGCAAGAAATAAACAATTTATTTAAATTGCTATCTTAAATTTTATGGACAACAATAGATGTTAACCATTATAAAAATGGTGATCACAAAGAAATGTTACTTGATGGTGCTTTAGTTAAAAAAAGGGTTGATCTAAATAAAGGGGGATGTAATCACTAATAGAAGAGTTGAGGGTTTGAATTGAACCTTGGTGTCAAGTGTGTTGTTGAGGAGAAATTGTAAGCCCGTGTGGATGGTTTCCAAGCTTGTGAACTTGGTATTTCACTAACTATTGGAGGTGATGATGCAACGGTCAAAGTTTTGACCATTGAAGGTGCACTAGAGGTCATTCAAGCACACATGGGAGATGAACAATAATATATTAAATGACTTATGCTTGTAACAAATGCCTCTACAAATAGATAGACTCCTTCACATTAATTACATCTCTGAAAGAATCATACAATGAATAGGCTTGCACAACTTTAGTAAAAAGCATTTGAGCTCTTGGGACATGCATATTCTTGGAATGTAGATTTGGTATTGGTGTCTGGAACTTTATCATATCTAGCTATGTAGTATGGATAGGTGGACTAATGATGTAAGGTTCAAAACCAAATAAACATAAAATTAACCATGTTAACAAGAAGTAATTACATGTACATCTATACATATTGTCCATACAAGCAATGTATGAGAAATAACTCCATACAAGCCATGAAATCATATGACATATTGTCCATACATGAATCATAAGTACATGAGATCACATGATACAATTGTTGACTTAGGCAGTCCATCGCCAACACGTCACAATAATATAATAAGAGTACATGTAATGTACACAAACACTAGAATCTTCAATAGTCAAATCCAAGAACCACCTGAAATTCAAAGGACAAGAACATGGTCTAGACGCTTTTCCTACCCAACAATGAAGCTTACACTTGGAGATTTCTTCCTAACATGAAGAACCACCAGCCCTACATGAGATGCTTAGCAAAAATAAATAGACAGATAGGATGGAATCTAGTGCATGCATAATATATCTACATGCATTTCTATCATATGAGAACATGCTAATATGATTGATATCAGGATATGGTAGAGAGAAAATATATAATAAAGAAATAAATCCATTTATTTCAATGGTCTAAGTGACTTGGTCAAGCATATAACTGTAAAAAAGCAGAATTGGAAAAGGTAGTGTCTATGCTCCATATTAACCCATACTCAACACTTGTCCTAGAAGGTAAACTTTCCACAAAATATCACGATTACAATCTTTCCCTAATTTAACATTTAATCATAGAATGCATGGTTAATAATTTTTAAACGTTCACAAACTAAAATTAAAACATGTACTTATCAGGCACGTGTAGGCATCATTATCTTGTGCAATATATCTAACTATTCTTTAATGCTATGATTTTCTAAATTATAACTCCTTTCTAATCATGTATTGGAATGTGTTTTTGCAGGTTATACGAATTTAATTATTAAATCAATGGATTAAGTACACATAATACATTAAAAAATATAGAAGCCATATGAATAACTAATAAATTGAATTGCTAAATATTTACATATATTTTATTTTAAATGAAACGAATTAAAACCAATATCTCTACAACCATTGCTTCAATCTATTTACAATAAACAAAATTAATCCAATATTTCTATACCTATTGCGTAAATCTTTACATAATACTTTAAATAAAACCAATATTGTAAACGCTTCACCTACGACGAATCCCCATAATTCTTCTAGTTGATCCCCTAAAGATATAGCATTCCCCTCACCTCGCAATGAAAGGAGAGCACACAAGAAAAAAATGATCTGGTGTCCTTTTCTTAATTAATTTTTCCTTCTCGAAGAAATCCCTTTATGGATTATTATTCTCGTACAAATTAACGTTTTTCTCCAGTTCTTAATTTTAAAACTGGACATTTAGCTGAATTATTGCATGATTTCATGTAATTTAAATTTTCCTAAATTTATTTATAATTTCTGTAGTTTAATTTTTAATTCATTTTCTTTTTAATTTAAAACTTATTTATTTAATTTTAATTAACAACAAGTAACTTTTAATTTTTTTTAAACTATTTATAAAATTGTTTTCACTAACTTTTTATATTAATAATTATTTTTATATATAGGATAATAATATTTTATTATATCAATATCATTATATATAAAGTTGATTCACCAACCAAAATAAATAAATAATAAAAAAGAATATTTTCTCTAATTATTTAATTCGATTTTTGAAAACAAAATAAATATAATGCACATGGGGAAGCATTTTGATCAAACAAAAGATATTTATTCTTTTTAATTAAACCAATTTTGTTTAGATTTAATAACCAAATTAATATGCATCTTAAACTATTTTTTCTTCATTTCAAAACAAACACAGAGCATACACTCACAAAACATACCTGGCCAAACTATATGCAAAATGTAAAACAAATAAATCTACATGATGTGTGCAAGATTCCCATCATATTCATCAATGCCAATTAGCTAATCACCTCTACCTTGACCATATTCCCGTCTTCAAAATGTACTTGCATTCATTTGCTTTTAATTTTTCATTAGTAGGGTTAGTCCATAAAACCATAATTGAAGTAAAACATGTGCATTATATCATCATATAATCTAACATAGGCATCAAAATAAAAATGCATCTAACTATCATCCATAAACATAACTCATAGATTAACACATGCCAAAGATCCAATGGTCTAATTTAGTTTCCCATATAATATAATGTCAAAACTATGTAAGCAAAAAAATTGGTATGTGACAAATGGCCAACAACCTCAAGTTCATAGTAAAAAAATTCTTGTGCCACACACAAGGTAAGGATTTTGAATGCCACTACAAAAAGGCCACAAAAATGAAGGTTGTGCATGGATGCACTGATGAAAACTTGAGTCAAATAGATATGGAGGTATGGGTTCTTCAAGTAGTGTAACATTCAAGGTGTTGGAACATATTTTTGAAGAGAACAGGTCAAATGAAGGGAATGGAGTCTTAGCATGAGGCTTAGAAGCCTTATGAAGTTACTACATAGGCTTGTAAAGAAAAAGATCACACCTTGCACCAAATGTATTACAAAAAATTAATAGGCACAAATCCTTACAACCTCTATAGATTTGTAACTTGTGAAACTCATGAAATCTTCTAATAACCAATTTGTAAACACCAAAAAAATCCCATGAAAAACAAGTTTGAGGAGGTTGAATAGTTCAACAACCTTGCAAACTACAATTTTTAACCCTACAAATACCAAATATCCATAGAAAAATGGTGAAATTCACAGTAGGAAAAGTTGTCCTCTACAATTTTTATAAAAAAATTGTACAGTACGAGATTGTATAGTACTATATTATACAATAGGGTATTGCTACCAATTTTTTTTACAAAATTTCAAAGTTACCAATTTTCATGAAACAAAAGGTAATTTTTTGTTTTCAAGGTCCTCCAAATGCAATGACTGTGTCCATTTGGCTCTATGATACTTTGATGATAGGGTTGAAAGCTTGATTCACCCAAAAAATAAAAGAAACTTACAATTCATTGCTCTGCTACCATGTAGGAGCAACAAATAATGACTACAATTATATTTAAATTTCCACAAAATGAATCAACCACAATACATAAGCCAATGAACTATCATAGAATTTTTGTAAATACAATGATCACTCCCTGTTTATACAAGACAAGGAGGACATAAGAAGGAGAAATAAAAGGATTGACTAACCCTCCAAGAGATGTGACACAAGTAGAACACTTGGGACAAGTGTCAAGACATATGTCAAGTATCTATGAGGTGAGATGACTAAACCACTAAGTGAACTTAAGCTAGTGTGAATATGATTACAAGGTGTAGGAACTAGATAAAAGGAAACTAGATATATAAAGACTTGCTTTATACTAACATGCCCCACTAATCTTCTAAGCACCACTTATTAAAAATTTCAACCAAATGTAATTGTAAGTGGATTAAGAAGGCTCCATAAGTGAAAGAGGTTCTAACTAGACCACATGAACTAATATCTATAACAGGGCATAGTGTGAGACTAGGCCAAACAATGTAACCCAATTGATAGTAGGATAAATCTCAAGATAAATATATCATATATACCTAATTTTTGATCTATATTTTGATATGTAACTTTGATTATCTATTAGAATTCATCAATCATCTACAAAGTCAAAATTGTCATAGTATAAAAAAAACAAATAAATATCTATCCTTTAGGTATTCAAATTTTTATCTTTAAAATTTGATTTAGTATTGGTTTGATTTGATTATTTTAATTATATTGAGAAGTGTATCTTAGAGTGATAATAGAAGGAAAAATATATCATGATCATTAGAAAAAAGACTATTTAGTGAAGATATTTATTTTTTTACATGTATGGATATAAATTTTTTTTTAAATATTTATTAATTTCTATAAATGAAATTCTTAAAAAGTAACACATATGTAATATTTACTATAATTTTAAAATAAAAAGAAACAAAAGAATGATCCATATAATAAATGATAGTTTTTTCAAAATAAAGTTAAAAATTATATAATTTTTTTGTTAAAATATATAAAAATAAAAAGTAAACTATATGTAAAAATTAAAAAAAAACTCTATATTCTATTTTATCCACACTACCAAATTCATAAATCAAATAGAACTATCAATTGCATCTTGGTATGCAATGGGTATGCTAAAAGTGTGGAAGGTCAATTAGGAAAAAAATAGTTTATTTTTAGCATACATTTGCACAAAATGTGATGTAAATTGGTAAAACATTTAGCAAAAGATGTTTTTTATGCACAAAAGGTCTCAATGGAGAAGTGATAGCTTCAAATCAAGTATGCATCCAATTATAGGTATCTAGACATTATTGAAAAAAAACCTTTGAATCGAGAGGATAATCAGGTTTTATTACTAAGAGAGTCATGTGTTATGTTTACAATAGGGAGAGAGAGGGAGATATAGGGATAGAAATAGGGAGAGATAGACATGGGAAGAGTGTGAGAGAGAGGGGGGGTGAGGAGACAGAGATAGAGAGGAATATAGAGATATAGATGGAGATGAATATGGATATGGATGAGAGAAGTATGGAGAGAAGAGAGAAGGATTGATTTTGCATATGTGGGGAAACAAACTTTAAGAACATACCAAGGAGGAATTCACAAATCTAGGTTTTGATATTTGAAGACTATTTTATATATATTTGGTATGTACATTCATAGCTTTAGATCTAATCCAAGTAGAGCAGAAATCTGGGCATATGTTTGGCATGTTTGAGCCCATTAATTCATTGTAAAATTAGTCTATAATATTTAGTTTTGTAGCAACAAACTTATTTAATCAAAATAAGATTTCTTGGACCTATGTTTTGTTGAATAATGAGGTGTTTTCTTAGCTTAATACTCTATAAAAACTTTAATATTGCTGATCTAAGTAAGTCTTTTCTTTGTTATATATATTCTTTGTGGGTGATTATCTTGATTAATTCATTTTACTGTTGTAGAATGTAGAGATAAGTTGATAGAATAACTAGACAAGATATTAGAAAGATCACACAAGATATACCGTGGAGAAACCCTTTCGGGAAAAAACTCCACCAAGAATTATTCTATTATTCAATCTCTAAATTACAATAGCTACAATTCTTGATTGAGAATGCTTCTTCTGTCTTTACCAATCTTCTTCACAACCTGCAATAAAAACTCTCCCAACTCTATTCAACTTGCTTGAGATAAATAGGCTTTAATTAGCTTTGTAAACTCAACATGAGTTACAATTACAATGCACAAGCCCTATCCCTAAAAGGTACGCCATATCTCATGCAAATAGAGTTATCTTATGAATAACAATGCTAAAACATGTGCTTCATCCATTTGGGCATCCCAAACTGAAGCTACAACTCATCCTTCACTTTGGTGATAAATCCAAAGCTCTTCCTCAAAGTTGGCACCCTTAAGTAATCCTACTTAACTGAGCCTTCAGAAATATCTTATCATGCATGAGAGGTAAATCCAATAAAGCATCTTAGGTGCCCAAGTTGGCTCCAAGTGATTTATAGTTAACTGAAACATTTACTCAACACCATTCATGCAAGAATGGTCATCCCCTGTTAACTGGAGGTAGTCCCTGTTATCTGTCATACAACTCAAGTTATTAGCCATGCATTCCAAGTTAACTGAAGCTAACTACATGCAACTCAAAATAACCAACATGCATGCAAAATGCACTTTCATGCAACTGAAGATAACTGAACCATAACTGAACTGAACTGAACTGAACTTCAAACATGCAAACATCAAATCCTAACTCCTAGGATCTTTACATGCATTCAGAAGTGTTAACTGTTACTCCATATAGTTAACTGAACACAAGGTGAGTGTCACATTACCATGTGTGCATCCACATGCTCCTATTATTTAGGAATAACTACAAATGCCAATTTCATGATTTATTTCATCTAAATAATAATCTCATCCTAATCTTAGTGTTGTTGAACACATTCCAAGAACTTAGGATATACATGAAATAATTAATGTTTAGGATTTGCAATTAAATGGCATCCTATTTCCAACATGTTTGACATTTGGATGGTTTATTTTAATGTTTTCTATCATAGTTGATGCTATCTATATGTTTGGCATAGTTTTATGGATGTTTGGAATATGTTCATCAGATGCCTATAAGTTTTTTATAATAAATCCTATATAGTGAACCTTGTGATATGTCTATGTTGTGATGATCGCATGTGTGTTGTGAACCACGTTATGTGATGTGGATTACCTATGAATTATGAAATTATTGTAATAAAAGGAAGTGAGTATTTTCTTGAGATGTGACTTGATTTGAGACATGAAAAGCATTCTATTTTGGAATATGGTATGGAATTGTGTAAGGATGATTGATTTGAATTTGATGTTGGTGTGAATAAAGTCTTGCACCTATTTAATTATTTACTAGGTACTTAGGGGACTTAGTTTGCATTTAAGTTTACTTAGGATATAAGCTTTCTTCTAGAAGTCTTAGTTGTCTTATCTAGAATTTACATTATCCTAGGTAGTTATGAGTTAGTCGTCTCATGTGATAGGATTAAGACAATTGTCATGATCTTGTCTAATCCTATCTCTCACCCTTTTCTTTGTAAGGAAGGCATCTCTTGCATATTTTGCATCTTATATAACATCTTGATCATATTGATCACTTCTTGATCATATTATATCATAAATTATAATTCTTATTTGGTAGAATAGCATCTTCCATTGTTGCTTCTCTCTATTACATGTGGAGGTTATTTGGTGTTGTAGATTCAAGATCCCAGTTGCTCACTACAACATGGTATCGAAGCTTTGAATCTAGCAAGCCCCTTCCTTTTTTCTTAGAGATTTTCTATCATCAATTTTTCTATTGTGATTTGAGTTTCTTTAATGACCTTGTAAATTCATGTATGCTCTTCTCTTGTGTTTCTTTACGATCTTGAGAATAAAGAAGGGCTTGCAAAGATCTGTTAACCCTATATTGCACGTATGTTTTTTGGTGAGATCTAGTGATTGAAGCACTTTTGGATATAGTGGTAGTATTTTGGGTTGTCCCATTGCATCCAGGAGGCTCAAGAAAGTCAGATTTGGCTTTTATTTCACTCAATTTGGTCACCATTCACAACTTTGGCAAACAAGGTTTTGAAGCTCAGATCTGGTGAAAAGCTTTTTATTGGAGCATTCTCATCCCAAACAAGCCTTGCCATTACGTTCAAAAGGCCCAAAAACCACTATTCTCAAATAAAATTTGTCTATTTTAGATGAATTTAATCTTTGGAAATTTTTTATTTTGCCATAGAATTGTTATTGCATGCCTAATTTCAGCCAGTTTTTCAAAAATTCATAACATTTTGCCATGGTGTTTATTTTTTGCAAACAAGATATTGTCAGAAAGGTAGTTTGATGAAATTCACAATGGTGCAAGTGATTTTTGTAGATTTTTCCAGTTTTTAGAAGATTTTTCAAAATGAAGGTACATATGCATTTATTACTTGTAACTAGCATAACTTTTGCATACAAATTCAAAATTTGGAATTTTTTTTTTGAAATTGCTCATAAAATCACAAGGAATATGTTTGTAACCTCTATTTTCAATTTTCACATACATTTTTTTCTAAACATTATGAAAATCATCATGTGTTATAAATGGTTGATTTGAGCTTGTCACTTGTACAAATTGCAAATTTCTTCATTGTAATTTGTTGGGGGGTTGCAAATTCAATTTTAATACATTCTATGGGGTGAAAGGTAAAATTTAATTTCCACATTGTCTTCGTTCTCTTAGTTTTCTTCTATCCAACATGGTAGATCTAAGGCAAATTAAACCACTCACTCCACATAATTATCATACATGGAAGCTAAAATTGACTCAATTGTTACAATGTAAGGGTCTATGGCCAATGTTAGATGCACAACAACCTAATTTCACAAGGGAATATGAAAAATTTACCAAAATATGTAAAATGGATGAAACAAAAGGGCTCATTTTCTTACATGTATTTGATAACTTGTTTCATATTGTGGAGTGCAAAACAGCTAAGAATGTTTGGGACAAGATTGAAGGATTTTATGGTAAAGTAAATCAATTTAGAATCTTGTAGCTTCAAGTAGATCTCCAATCACTCTACACAGTTCAAACTAATTTTATCACAATTAAAAGGTTGCGGGCATGATAAATCTGACAATGAATGTATCTCCTTGATTTCATCTAAGTTAAGAGGTCCTTATTAGGTGTTCTCTTCTACTTCCTATTCTACTATGGATGTCATGTGGAAAGATTATAGAATGCATTCTTTTGAGTTGTTTTGTGAGCATCTTACTAGGGAGCAAGCCAAGTTGCTTTAGTTGGATGCACTACCTAGTTCCAAGAATCAAGCTCTAAAAGGATCAATCTTCCAACTTGGGTAAAGGAAATAATAAGAAGAATCCCAAGTTAGTATCATCTTCAAGTAGTGAGTCTCCCTCCAAACCAAATTAGAAGAATAATTGAAAGTCCAATCCACTACCTTCTTCTTCTACATAATTTGGAGATTCTTCTTCCAAATCCAAGATAAAGAAAGGAGATCCTTATTCATTTTTTGGAAAAACTGGGCATGATGAGTCTCATTGTTTCAAGATACTAGAGGCCTTGGAGGAAGCTATGAGGAAACATAATATTTTAGTGCATGTCTTCTTCCATGGGCAAAGGGAAAGCTCTTTAAGCATGTTCCATTCATTCCTCTTCAGATATTTGGATTTTTGATTCAACTGCTTCACATCACATGACCAATTCACATGATCTTGTTGATTCCATTGCTCATAATTCTACTTCTCAGATTTAGTTGGGAAGTCTTCATACATTCTAGTTTTGGGGACTGGCTCTATTCAGATGCTAGATGATTGCATTGAGGATGTTCTTCTTGTTCTTTATATTCTAGTGAATCTACTTTCCATGTATCATATTTTTCATTCTAGAGATGGAAAGACTGTTGAGTTTACTCCATAGAATGTGACTATTAGATAGTTGTAGGATCTGAGAAGGTTATTTCTATAGGGATAGTTGATCATGAGAACCATTTGTATTGGTTTGATGGTTTTGAGTCTTCATTAGGTTCATGTTTTATTCCTCATATTGATTCAATGAGCAAGATTTGGCATGGAAGATTTGGGCACTTGAACTATAGATATCTTCAACAGATACACACACATAACTTAGTGGTTGGTCTTCCAAAAGATCCCTTGCAAAAATGGTGTTTATCCAAGTTTTGTTCTTTGAAAGCAACATCAAGATCTTTTTCCTAAGGGTCAAGCTACATGTATAGCCACACCCCTTGAGTTGGTCCATAGTGATCTCATGTCATTCTCAACTCCTTTTTCATGAGCTAAGTATGTGCTTACTTTCATTGATGATTTTTATCGACACACATGGGTCTACTTTTTTAAGCTCAAGAGTGAGCTTTTCACCATCATCAAGACCTTTAAAAAAATTGTGTAGAAGAAGTCAAGTTTTTCAATGGATATGCATAGGAAATGGGGGGTATGAGTATGTCAATGAGGTATTTCAAGATTTTTGTAGTGAGCATGGCATTCTGCATCAACACATATGGTTCCTTATACTCCTCAACAAAATGGTGTGGCAGAGAGAAAGAGTAGGAATCTAATTGAGATGGCCAATTGTATGATTCAGTCTAGGTCCATGGCTCCAACATTTTAGGCTGAAATTGTCGATTACTCCAATTATATTTAGAACCATATGCCTCACAAGGCAGTGCATAATATGACTCCTAAGAAGGCTTGGTCTCATCACAAGCCTAATGTATCCTTTTTCAGATTATTTGGTAGTGAGGCTTGGGCATTCATTCTGAATGGTCGATGTAAATCAATGGAGAAGAAGAGTCAATGGTACATTTTTGTTGGCTATTGTGAGGGTGTGAAGGCATACAAATTATTTGATCCTGACACATGAGAGGTTCATTTTTATCATGATGTTTATCTTGCTAAGTCATTCACATAGACAGATCCTCCATCAAATTATTCTTCATCACAACCTACTCAATCTTCTTCAATTGAGGATATTTTTCTTCTTGAGGAAGATTTTGATGATGGTCTTCAACCACCTCCTCCTAATCCACCCACTAGGCCATGATGGGATTTTGTTACTCTTGAGGCTGGTACTCTTGTAGGTGATCCCATAGACACTCTCCACACTCATTCTCTAACTTTAGGTGTTAGTCTTTTGAGGACTTCATGCCATTTTAGATGATCCTCAGAAGTTTTTAGATGCTTCAAGTATTCTTGAGTGGGATAGTGCTATGGCCGATGAGTATTCTTCTTTGATGAATAATCATACTTGGGATCTTGTACCTTTTCCTAAGGGAATAAATTTTGTTCAATGCAAGTGGGTGTATTGTACCAAATATGTAGCTGATGGTTCCATTGACAAGTACAAGGATCATCTTGTTACAAAGGGGTTTTCTCAAGTTGATGGAATTGACTATTCCAAGACCTTTGCTCCTATTTACAAGATGGATTCTATTCACCTTGTCCTTGTTATAGCTACATGTCACAGGGATGGTCAGTGTATCATATGGATGTGAAGATTGCTTTCTTGAATAGGGATCTTCATGAAGAGATTTATATGCAATAGCCACCAGGTTTTGTGCAGGACTCTTCACTTGTTTATAGGCTTTGATGTTCATTCTATGGTCTCAAACAGGACCCTTAGGCTTGATATGAGAAGATGGATAGTTTCTTACTTGTTTCTAGCTATACCCGTTGCCGTTTTGATTCAAAATTTTATACTCAAAGACATGGAGAAGATCTTCTCATTCTTCTTCTCTATCTGGATGACTTGATTCTCATAGGGAATTCCACTTCCATGATTCAAAGTACTTAGCAATCATTGATGAAATTATTTGATATGATTGACCTTGGTCTTTTGAATTACTTCCTTGGTCTTAAGGTTCATCAAGCTTATGAGGGGATCTTCATTTTCAAGAAAAAGTATGCTCTTGATTTGCTTCAAATATTTGGCATGACTGATTGCAAGCCTACCCCCACTCCTTTTCAATCAAGTTTTGTATTGTCTACTAGTTGTACTACTCCTATAGTTGATCTACCTTGTATCGAAAGTTGGTAGTCTTTTGTACTTGACACATAGTCATCTTGATATTTCCTTTGCTATTGGACTTGTCTCTCACTTCTCTCAAGAGCCTCATGAGAGTCATTGGAAGGCTACAAAATGTATCTTGAGATACATTTAGGAAAATACTCATTTTGGAACTCATTATACATCAGGAGCGTCTCAGATTGTTGGCTTCACTGACTCAAATTGGGTTGGTGATGTCAATGATTAGAAGTATACTTTTGGCTTTGTATTTTTCCTTGGTTTAGGTCTGATTGCATGGCTATGCAAGAAGCATACTGCTATTGCATTATCATCGACAAAGGCTGAGTATCGAAGTGCAATACTTTCTAGTTAGGAGATTTTGTGGCTTCGTCATTTGATGACTAAGTTTAGATTTCCTTCCACTCATCCTACTACTCTTTGGTGTGACAACTAGAGTGGCATCCATATTTCTCAAAACCTAGTGGATCATCAACGTACTAAGCATATTGAGATCCACATGCACTTAATTAGGAAGATCATCCAAGATGGTGTTCTCAGTTTGGAGTATTTGCTTATGGAGCAACATGTTGCAGACATATTCACTGAACCTTTGGCTTCTCCTCTCTATCTTTAGTTGAGATTGATACTTGGGGTGAAGGAATTTGTCCTTGGGGGGTCTTGATGAGTCCTCCTTCCTTTAGTTTTCTTTGCAATTTTTTCTCTTTTGGAGAGGATTTTTCTCCCACAAGGTTTTTCTCCTTTTCTCCACTTATGAGAGTTTTTTTTGTACATGACTACCTAATCGGGCCTTTTTGTCGAGACCCATATTTTGCATCTTTGCATTTTTTTGTTCCTCCCTAAGTTGCACTTAAGGGGGGGTGTTGGTGTGAATAAAGTCTTGTACCTAGTTAATTATTTACTAGGTACATAGGGGACTTAGTTCACATGTTAAGTTTACTTAAGATATAAGATTTCTTCTAGAAGTCTCAGCTGTCTTATCTAGACTTTATATTAGGTAGTTATGAGTTAGTTGTCTCATGTGATAGGATTAAGACACTTGTCATGATCTTGTCTAATCCTATCTCTCACCCTTTCCTTTATAAGCAAGCCATCTCTTGCATATTTTGCATCTTATATAGCATCTTGATCATATTGATCACATCTTCATCATATTGTATCATATTGTAATTCTTGTTTGGTGGAATAAAATATTTTATTGTTGCTTCTCTCTATTGCATGTGGAGGTTATTTGGTGTTGCAGATTGAAGATTTTGGTTTCTCACTTCAACATCTGACATATATATGTGTAGTGTAGTCTTTAATAATCACAAAAATAAAATGTGAAGTAATGTGGATTTGACATCTAGATGTGTAGCATTGTTGTAACTATATTAATATGAGTCTAATATGGATAAATAATCTCTTAGGTTGTGATGATAATTAATTATAAATATTTTTCTAATATTTTGGGATAATTTGTAAAAGAAAATATGTTTTTAACATACTTGGAAAGTTTTCACAAATGAAATAGTGTGTATGAAAATATGTATGGTATGAGTGAAAATTTTCCCTAAATTCTTAGTGAATTCTAGGAGGAAGTTGAATCCAAGGGGAGGGGAATGTCTGGTCTGAATTTTATATGACTTGAAATATGCTTCTAATTAAATTATTGTTGTTAAATGGATGGGATAAATTAAAGGATTATTTCCAAGTGATCATGCATATCCCCACCTTCGAGGACTTCGAAGAGGAATTCCAATCCTAGGGGGAGAGTGTGAGACCCGCCTTTCATGATCTTGTTGATTCTATGTGTCTTTGATGTTCTTGTCCAAAGTTTCCTATGCTTTATATGTTTGTAAATTATATGAGTTTTATTGGTGATTGTTGTTCCTATATATTAATGTTGTTCATATGCTTGGTTGTTATTGTCTGTATGATTAATTGACTAGTTCTATTTAATTAATGGTTGTTGTGATTTCTCTATGATAACCAGATGAGTTCCTTTCATTGATTATGCAAGTATGTGTTGATCTAGATATTTATTTATGATGGGTTGTTGGTTTTTTTTGATTAGTTATTATTGGTAGCATTATTAGGTTTATTAGAGGGATTACAATGTTATGTTGGTAGAGGTTGTTGAGATGATGGATTTTATTATTAATGGATGATTACATAATATGGATGTGTGAGTAGGTGTTATTATGGAGATGAGGCTTGATATATTTTAATATTTAATTGTGATGGCTATTTATTATAAGATGGATTTCAATTGGCTATTGCAAGATGTAGTGATATTATGATGATATGTTGTATGATTAATTATTACTTAATTTTATTAGGTTATATGCAAGTAGATTTTGTGGATATGTTAATTATATATTGTTACTTGTGTAGATTATTGGATTTGATTTTCTATTTGACTATTATTCTTAAAATCTTACCTTAGATATATGTGACAGTTGCTTCAACTATTATTGTTCATGTGTTGTACTAGAACACTTTTTGGTTGAGTAAATAGGTGGATTTGGCCAATGATATTGGGGTCGCATAGCTACTTGTGTGTCTTTCTAGTGTAACAAATCTAGACTTGTATGGAGTACTAAGTTCTTTTTGGCCCATGTGAAATATTTGTTGTTGGTGTTATGTAAATTTTGTGTTGGTGTGAAAGTTTGTTTAATTTTCTTTTGATCACTTCTTGAGTGAGTTTTAATCTTTTGTGATTTTATGCACTCATATGAGGTTTAACTTGTATTTTATGATTTGGAAAGTTGCCTAGGTGTGGGGTATATAGGTTAGGAGTTTATTTTTAAATCATAAAACAATTTAAAGGGTGGTTTTGAGAGTAGTTATTTGGTTGGGTTAGTGGGAGGAAGGAAGTTATCTCTTCCTCTTCTTTATACCTATGTGGAGAGAGTTGTTTCATTTTCCTTTTGAGTTCTTTCCATATTCTTGAGTTGTGAGATACATATATAGAGATGGAGAGAGAGGGAGATATTAAAAGACAAAGATAGAAATAGGAAGTGATATATAAAGAGAATTAGAGAGAGGGAGAGATATAGGGGTTGGGAGATATTGATAGATAACGAGATAGGTATGGAGAGATACATAGAAGAAGAAATATGGAGAGATAGCGATAGAGAGAGGAAAAGAGATAAATTATAGAGGTATAGGAAGAGGGAAATGGGGAGAGAGAGGGAGAGAGGGAGATGGAGGAAGGAGACAAATAAAAAGTGAGATAGATGTAGAGAGAGATACAAAGATAAATAGTGAGAGATAGAGAGGAATAGATAGATAGATATAGAGGGAGAGGGAGAGAGATATAGAGACATATAGATGGTGAGACAGAGTGATAGAGGGAGAGATATAAAGAGATATAAGGTGAGGGGGAGAGAGAAAGAAAGAGAGATAGAAAAATAGAGAGAAGTAGAGGTAGAAAAATAACAACAAAGAGAGGGAGAGATAAATAGGGGGAGATAGAGAAAGGGAGAGAAAGATATATGGGAAGAGAAATGGAAGAGAAGTAGAGATAAATAGATAGATAAGGGGATAGGGAGGGAGTGAGGAAGGGAGAGATGAGGAGAGAAATGGAGAGAGAAGTAGAGGAAGTGATAAGGATAGAAAGAGGGGGAGATGGAAAGAAATATATAAAGGGGGAAAGAATAAGAGATAATTGAGATGATAAAGACACATGATATATATAGAGAGAGAGAGAGATAGAGAGGGGGAGAGATAGATATATAGATAGGAAGGGAGAAACAAGGAGTGTGTGTGTGTGTGAATGAGGGAGAGATATAAAGATAAAGATAGGGAGAGGGAAAGGGTATGTGCAGGATCATCATGAAAAAAACATACCCTTAAATGGCAAAAAATTTAGAAAAATCAGAATTAGGCAACTTGACGTAAAAATTTGAATAAGTTTATATTATTTCAAAAATATGTAAGAATAGAATCTATAGAAGATTGATTGTAGTTTCTAAACTAATATGTTTTTTTTTTTTTTTAAAATCTATTTGGTGAAAATTTGAAATTTCAATGCAGTAGTACTTAAATTTCAAGGAAAAAATAAGAAGTTGGTGTCTATATGACCACCCTAACCACAATAAAATGATAATATTTTTTTATAATATTTTATATATAAGTAGAGGACTCATGTCCCGATGTGATGCATATTTTTTTGTAATTTTTTTCCAAGTAAATAATTAATTATGAATTTTTTATTACAACTTTTAAAAAATATAAAAAATCATATGTCTGGCCACCTTGACTTGGTCAAAACTACATGATTTTTTTTTTTAATCCTATAGTATGCAAAGCATAGAATGTGATGCATGTTTCAAATTCAAAAAATGTGACATCGTTTGTAAGCTATAGATGTTTTTCAATCAGCGTATCAATTAGGACTTTAGTCGTAATTCAAATAGAAAATGAATAATAATTATTTATTAAATTCAAAGTAAAACATAATTTATATTGGTGGAAATCTGAGAATCTCCTTTAAAAACCCTTTTCGTTTCATCAATTTTAGGTAAAAATAAAGTCGTTTGCCACATACCCTACACATACCCATCATATCACCACTATTTGGTCCATTATGATCTTGCACATACCTGAAATAGGGAGTGTGTTTGTGAGTGACATATGGAGATAAAGAGAGAGAGGGATATATAGATAGATAGAAAGGAAGGGAGAGAAATAGAGAGATGATAGAAAAGTAGAGAGATATAGAAAGAGGAAGTGATATATGGAGAGAGATGGAGATATAGAGATAGAAATAAGGAAAGATAGAGTGATACATATATTGAGAAAGATAGGGGAAGAGAGAGATGCGGGAAGAAGCAAGGAGAAAGAGATAGGGGAGAGAGATAGAGAGGAAGATAGAGATGGAGATGTAGATGGATATGGAGATGAGGATTAGTATATAGAGAGGGAGAGAGGGGGAGAGAAAAGGAGAGAAAAGGGAGAGGAAGAAATAGAGATAGGAAGAGGGAGAGATAAAGAGAGAATGAGAGAGGGGAGATGGAGGGATAGAAAAGTAGAGATATGAAGTCATATATAGAGGTAGAGGGAGATAAAGTGTGTGTACAAGCAGTTGAGTTCCCTTTTTTTGCTAAAATTTGGGAGTGTTTTCCTTGATTTTTAGAATCTGTCTCATTTGACCTAAAAACTTGAAGCACTTAGAGTTTGAACCTTAAAAGAGGTTAGTAATATGAAATGTAGTACTTCAAGTCTAGTTTCCAAATATGTAATTTATTTTAATACCAAGATGATACAAATTAATTTTTGATAGGCATGTCCAAAAACCACTATTTAAAAGCCACATTGTTTTGCCATACCATGCATGTGTACATCATCCAAATTTTGACCTAAATTATTGTATTTTTCTAAATCATTTTGGGAAAATATTTGTAACACACTGAAGAATGTGCATGGTATTTTTTTGTAACTTTTTTGAATATTTTTTTGTTATTTTTTATTGGCCATAATTATTGTTTTGAAAAATCCTTGTGTACATCATGCATAAGATGATCTAAACTTGTCATTTTTTTTTTTCAAATTGAAAAGAATTGTCTGAAGAATGTGCACGTATAATTCATTTTTAAAAAAATATATTTTATAAATAGTTATTAAAATACTAATAAACCCTGATATTTCAAGTTTATGGACAAGTTTCATAAAAAAAAAATGGGAAAAATAATACAATTGTAAAAATATTACATATTTGGAATCTACACAATCTCATCTATAATGAGTTTTAATTTCATCAAAAAATTCTAAAAAAAAATGTCTTTAGACATATGTCCAAAGTCACTCTTTTCTTGTGACACTAACATGACCTTCAAGTTGCAAGTCAAAGTAGGTGCAAAGCTTAGGTTATGGTCCCCAAGCCTTTTCCCAAACCAAAAACCATAACAAAAACTTGGCCTACAATTCAAATTTTAAGAAACATGAACCAACGAGGTCTTGTTTGCTTTATTTAATATTTCAAACGGTCGAAAAAGGAACAAGATCTCATTTAGGATACAGGATCTCCTTCACTGCAGGATCTCACTTAGAAAATGGGACCATGTTCCTTTTTTGACCATTTTTTTAACTTTTTACTGCTAAAAAATCACTGTCAATTCTGCAACTTGACAATGTACGACTAACAACAACTAATTCTACAATTTTTTTATTGAATCTTTTCTTCTACAAGCTCTTGAACTTTCAATTTGATTTGAATTTTGAAAGGAGGCAACATTGGGATATATTTGGAGTTGAATTGTGTTCATTTTCTACTCATTTGAAGGAGGACTAAAAAAAAATTACTATTGAAATTCATTTGTACTTAAGAATTTTATAATCATGGGATCACAATGTCATCAAAAAAAGAAAGATAGGAAGGTATTGACCCTTGAAGAAATTCAAGAAAAGAGAGACAAGGAGGAAAAAATACAAAGAGATAGAAAATGAGGATTCAAACAATGAGTTAGGCCGAAGCATCTAGTTCCATGACTATTGAAGATAAAAACATTGAAGAGACCATGGATGTAGATGATGCAAATTCTAAAGAGATGAATGTGGAAGATAATATAATTATAGAAACTAATCTTGGTATGTCTTCAAATCCACCTTTCAATGCTATGGAGAATGTGACAATAGGCATAGATCTAGGTATGTCTTCAAATCCATCTTTGAATGATACCATGAATGTGATTCTCGATGATTTAGAAGAAGTTGGATATAAAATGTTGAGATTGATTATATTTAGAGAGAACTAGTAAAAAATAAAAATCTTTTTGTTGTTGAAAATGAAAATGAAAATGAAAGTGTTGTTGAAAATGATTTTTTTTTTTTAATTGAAATATTTCTTGGAGATAAGTAAGAATATATTCCAATAGATTATATAAGCAAATTTTTTATTGAAAAAACCTATCTTTTCAATGTCAACTCATGATGCAATTGATGGGAATGTGGAAAATGAGAAAACTAATAAAAAAGTTAGGCATTTTTGTGAAACCAAAAAGAAAAGATGAATCACTTAAACATGTTATATATGTTGTTGCTAGTGTCATTGAGTCTGTTGGAAAGAAGAGTTGATCTAAAGATAAGAATGTGGAAATATGAGGTAAACCAATTGTTATAGTTAATAAAAAAAATTCAATAAAAGAATGTTAAGCAATATTAGTGGAATTCTAAAATACATCATAAAACATTGGTAAGAGCAGAAAAGAGAAGAGAAAGTATAGAAAATGATCCAATCAACCAATTTTGGAGTTTTAGTGGTCAACTCCCAAGATCTAACATGAAATTGAATATTGAAATCAAATCTTTGGTTGAAAAATATTGGCATGATAATACTAGGGTATCATCTAATGATAGAGATATTTTGAAATTAAGAGTGGGGTCCAAAATTTTTTATCCTCATCCAAAACGCCTACTAGACACAGCTCAAACCAAATTTTATAGAAAATTATGCGATTATTTAGTGTTTCCTGATAAAATTAGCATAATTCAAAGATATTTTCAAAAATCTAAACCTTGGTATGTTAAAATTAACAAGCAAAAAATATCTTGTTGTTGTAAAATGCATGTACAATTTCATTATCACTATGTTCTTTTTCCTTATATATGTTTTCATTTACATACTAACATGATTATGCAAGAATGTGGTATTAATATGCCACTTGAAACAATCAAGGAGTTTATAGCACATTTGTTTTGTGAAAGATCTAATGGGAAATTATTTTATTAAGTTCATGTATTTCTGGACAATGCACTAGTTGTGGAAAAATTTCATTGTTAGGAGTTCATATGCATGAAAATGTTGAAAATGATTTTGGACAATAATTATTGGATGTTAAAATATTTAAGAATGTTGAATATTCTTTAAAAGATGGAAAATTTGGAAAGAAAATTGTGATTTAATCACATAAAATATTAGTGTACATGCATTCATATCAAAATTTAAGAGTAATATTGTACCAAAATATGTCAAACACTCTCAACATGCTCGATGGCTTGATGGACAATTTCACACATGTAGAAACACATTTCTAGTTGGAACTATACTTTTAGTGGTTGATTTCACAAAAAACTATACTCTTTCTCCACAAGAGGAAATCTAATCACAATATTACAATTTAGTGTAGGTGGCTATGCTTGTTCATATTATATATAGGCATGTAGATGATACCATAGAGGATGATAGAAAAGTATTGAGGGAGTATTATTTATATTTGAGAAACAACTAGTTACACTCATCAGATTTTGTTTAATATTGTTTCAATATATTTTATACAAATTAAAGAGAAAGAGGAATCCAAATGAAAGAACATCTCAAATGATCAGATAATTGTACGAGACATTTCAAGAATGCTTGAATATTCTATTGGTTAAGTAGGGTTCAAAAGGAACATAATTTCCAACATATGTGGAGTCTTTTGAAGATGGGAATGGTCAAGGACAATATGATGGAGCTAGTGCATGTGTTAAAATAATTCTTGTTAGAGAGAAATTAAAGTTTGAGGATGTGGTAAAATTTAAAGATGCACATGCGATTGTGGATTGGCACAATACAAAGTTATCTATAGGATCAACTGAGTACTCTATAGTTTGATGATTCTTTTGGTGGGTTGAAGAAGAGAATATTCTACCTAGACTTGATTGTGAGACAATCAGTGAATCCACTAAATGTCATTCATTTAAGAGTTTGAATGCAAGCACATGGACTATCTACACAAGGGTGCTTCCATATTTTTTTTAGTTTTGTATTTTAGGAGATTGGGAAGCATGTGGGAATACAAAATAGATTGAAGAGTGAAAGAAAATACCGTTGACACTTGCACAAACACACAATCAATATGAAAAAACAATTGATGAAAATGATCAAGTGTTTATATCAAATGACTATGACCATGTTTTAGACCTTGTATAAGAAGGTAATTTAATTCAATTTAATTCATTTTATTTCACTTTATTACTATTTTGTAATATATTTAATTATATATATGAATGTGTGTATGTAGATTGATCAAATTCTATTTCCCACAAGTTATTGAATTAAATTTTGTTTGTAGGACATGTGTATGTTGTTGTTGCACCTGAGGAGAATGAAGAAGAAACAAAATATTGGTTGGCTCGATGTGTGGAGACTAAAAATAAGTTAATAGAATCTCAAGAAGATCATGATGGCTATCATTATCCAATAGTTTCAGTGGTGTTTATTGAAAATTGGCTACAAAAATACCTAACAAGGAAGAATGGTTTTCCTACATTTAAAGATTATGAAACACATAAGAAGATTATAAACTACTCACATTTGGTGTTGGTAACAATTAAAACTAGTGAGGTATCATGGAAGACCTGCAAATAAAGAGCTATGGAAAATTTCTATAAAAGAGCATGAGACAATTATAAATGCTTTGTAAAAAGAGAGGATGTGGATGGTACAATGGAATAAGTAAATACAGATAAGTATATATATAGTTTTATGTATTTAAATACATATTTTGATGATATATTGATATTTCTTCTGTAAATAGTTAAAATTGATTTATTATCCTTTTGTATCCTTAAGCCATCATCACATTCATCACATACTTTGAGACAAGAAAAAGAGGATGAATATTCAACCTACAACATGTGGAATAATTTTAAATACAAGTATATCTACAGTTTTATATATTTAAAAACATGTTTTGATGATATATTTATATTGCTTACATAAATAGTTAATAGTTAAATTGATTTATTATCCTTTTGTATATCCTTAAGCCATCATCACATTCATCACACACTTTGAGACAAAAAAAGAGAGGATGCAAATTCACCCTACAACATGTGGAATAATTGTACATACAAGTATATACATAGTTTTATATAAATTTAAATACATTTTTTTATTCAATATATTGATATTGCTTATATACATAATTAAAATTGATTTATTGTCATTTTGATATTAGGTGGCATGAAGAGGTTAAATTTTGATGATCAACCACAAGTTTTGGATTTTCCTGAGATGACATAGCCACATTTTTTAAATATTGTTTTGAGTTGGCAAATATGCCAAATTTTCATATGTACATACACAATTACTCTACACTTATATATAAAAATTGATATTCAATATTTTTTTTTTGTTATGTGGATATTTTCCTACTTTGAAACTTAAAATTTGATCTAGAAGAATCACTTTATCATGTATATTACTGTTAAATTTGGCTGCCTTGGGCAACTTCCTCAAATTTGATCCCCTTAAACCATCATTTTTCCTAGGACCTTAATTCATAGATTCCCTTAATCCATCCTATTAGGACCCCTTAAGCCATCCTACAAGGACACCTTAAGCCATCATTTCTCCTAGGGCCCCTTACTTCATATATATGATAATTAATTATATCAATTGTGATTGAATATGATACATACTTTGAATACTTTGATCCCCTTAAGAAAATTTTGAGAACTTCTTCAATCCCCTTAAGACATCCTATTATGAACCCTTAAGACATCATATGAGGACCCATTAAGCCATAATTTTTCCTAGGACCCCTTAATTCATATATCCTAATTATATCTATATAATGTGATTAAACATGAGACATACTTTGAATTTTTTGATCCCCTTAAGAAAATTTTGTGAATTTTTTTGATCCCCTTGAGACATCCTATTAGGACCCCATAAGACATCCTACAAGGATCCCTTAAGAAATCATTTTTCCTAGGATCCCTTAATTTGTATATCCTTATTTATATCTATC
The DNA here is from genome assembly GCA_007258455.2 of Sequoia sempervirens. Classification (NCBI taxonomy): domain Eukaryota; kingdom Viridiplantae; phylum Streptophyta; class Pinopsida; order Cupressales; family Cupressaceae; genus Sequoia; species Sequoia sempervirens. The sequence continues at coordinate 55,175,397 of VDFB02000008.1, read as the reverse complement.
TAATGTGATTGACCATTAAGCATACTTTGAATTCTTTGATCTCCTTAAGAAATTTTTGAGAACTTCTTTGATCCCCTTAGGACATCCTATTAGGACATAAATTATATTAAAATTGACACTATTTCAGTATAGTGTCTGATTGTTATGATGAGTCATCCTAAATTCTAATACTATTGAATGTCTTGACTACAAATCAAATGTAAAGTACAAATATTTGAATGTCCTATTAATTTCAACTTTAATTTCATATTAATTCAAATGAAATTTGTATAATTTCACATCAATGTCCAATTAATGTCTTGACTATGAATCATATTTGTAAAGTACAAATATTTGAATATCCTATAATTTCACATTTGTATTATTTCACATTAATGTCATATTAATGTCTTGACTATGAATCAAGTAAAGTAAAAGTACCTTATTTAAATGTCTAATTAATTTCAACTTTAATATCACATTTGTATAATTTCACATTAATGTCCTATTAATGTCTTGCCTATGAATCAAATGTAAAGTACAAATATGTCAATGACCTATTAATTTCAACTTTAATTTCATATTTGTATAATTTCACATTAATGTCCTATTGATTTCTTGACTATGAATCAAATATAAAGTATAAATATTGGAAGGTCCTTTTAATTTCATATTAATCTCACATTTATATGATTTCATATTAATGTCCTATTAATGTCTTGACTATGAATCAAGTGTAAAGCACAAATATTTGAATGTCCTATAATTTCACATTTGTATAATTTCACATTAATGCCCTATTAATGTCTTGACTATGAATCAAATGTAATATACAAATATTTAAGTGACCCATTAATTTCAACTTTAATTTTACATTTCTTTTTATTTCTACCACTTAATGTCCTATTAATGTCTTAGATAACATAAGTGCTAAATTATTTTTTAACTCCTAAATTATAATGTATGAAAATATTGAAATTTGATGAAAAAATATTGTATCATGAGGATAACTAATTTGTTCAAGTTAAAATGCATAAATTTACATATATAAATTACTATTTAACAATAATAGTCTATAAAATATTGAAATTAATTATAAAGTCCATGAAAATAATCAAACATATATATAGATCTAGTCAATGAAATTATTCCGAAATATTGAAACTTGTACATATACAGTCCATGAAATAATGAAAAATATATAGATCAAGTCCACAAAATACTGAAATACTAAAACATGTATAAAGAGTGCATGCAATGTACTAAAATATATATAGAGTCTATGGAATGTACTAAAACATATATATCTAGCTCCTATCATCCCTATAATCAAGAGACCTCTTCACTCCACCTAGACTAGGATGATCTAAATCAATCTATACAAGAGAAAGAAATTTGAAATCAGATTTCAGATGTTCAAAAATGATTTAATTCAATTTAATTTATAAAATCATAAAAATTATCGAATGAGGTTGCTCATCTCCTATTACAACCTCCTTTGCATGTTCTGCTACAGGACCTATCTCATGCTATAGAAGAAAAAGAATTCAACACATGAACATATATTTAATTGAAATTTACTTTAAGTCATTCACAATGTATAATATAATTTACTTTAACTATAATCAAAATTTTAAATTACTATATGAGGTTGCTCATCTCCGTTGTCCTACTCTACATGTGTTATTGTAGGTGGTATGGCATCATCAGGATGAAAAATATCACCAATAAGGCCCAACAAGGTTAAATAAAGCACATGCACATACAAATTAGGTTAAAACATATATATTCACTTGTGCACCCAATTTTTGTTTTAATCTATTTAAAATACCTACAAATTGTTCACACAATTTTTTTAAAACTTGAAATGCAGCTAACTCCTAAAATTGGCTTGGATCAATCGGGTGTGCAATACCCATCCTCATGGTCACGTCAACCTACATAGACATATATTTTAATATAAGTACATGCATGTTTGATATAGTGAATTCAAAATACAAAATTATAAGTATAGTTTTTTAAAACAATATACATACGAGACACCTGACAATGATGGAGCGCTCGAAACACTCTGTGACTTGGATCTGACATGGAATTTGGATGACATCTATAAACCAACATAAATATAAATAACACATGTTTAGGGTTGAATTATAAATTAAAATCAAGTTAAAATTATTTAACATATATTTAAAAAATTAATCAAAATACCCCAAATGGGTCGCAAACTTGCACAGGTGTCAACACAAAACAAATCTGATCAAAAGATGTTAATGTCCTTCTAGCCATCATCTACACCAAATAATTTAATTGTTAAAATATTATAATTTTTTGAGATATGTTCACTAAAAACACATGCTTAAAATTTATACAAATTCAACATATATACTTGTGTTGGGTGATTTGTAGGGTGATCATCAATGCATAGAAAATCAATAAATGAACCTATATATCCAATTGCTCCATGTGCAACTGAAGAGGATTCAACCTGATCAAGTCCATAACACATTTGATTAGAACCTATACACAAATTAGGCATTGATGCAGGTGGAGTGGTACTAGGACCAACTTCATCATCAACTCCTCCATGGTCTCGCCCACTAACCCTAGATACCATCTTGCCAGTCTTCTCATTAAGGTTTATTGAAAGTGCACTCAATGCTCCTAGTGTGGATACCACCACATGGTGTTGGATGGGCATAAGAATGATAGCAGGAGGAGGGTTGACAAGGGGTTGAGTAGGCATGGGTCATTGGGGGTCAACCCTTGCCCCCAACCTCTTTTGTGGCATACTGCCACCAACACCCTGGAATGATTTGAAATCAAAATAATTGGGTTTCCTACCCAACACGAACTTTGCATACAATTTTCACAAAAAATAGAGTGGAACCTCACAATTAGCATGTGGTGGATGATCAAATACCATCCACCATTGACCCCAAAAATTGACCACCATTTGTGGATGTCTAGGCCACCTAATAGATATTCCTTTTTTATTTTTGAAAATCAGTTGATTACTAACGAGGTTGATAAAATAGGGAGCTAAATGGTCTTTTATGATTTTGAGATCAAGGATCTCCCTATAGGAGAGACCATACGAATAATACCGCCATCCCTCCTCTCTCCATACTCGATGAATGCCTAAGTCCACATCAATAGACCTAACAACATCCACAATATTTTGTATTAGGTGAGGTGGAATGAATGCTTCATTCTAAATTGAGTTAATTTTCTCTTCTATGGATGTAATATTGTCAAAGATCCACACTCGTAAGAAAGCCTCCTCAGATCCTAGGGGTGGTGGTGGGGGGTTTTGATGTGGAGGGAGTGGAGGTGGAGGTGGAGGTGGAGGTGGAGGGGTAGAGTTGGAGGGTATTGAGGTGAAGGGAGTGGTGTGGGGGGATTAAGAATATCCTCACTATCAAAGTTATCCATGATATAATTTAGTGAACTTGCATATATATAAATATACAAAAAATTGCAAAATTAACTTTCAAGAATCTATAAATAAATTATAAATAAACATATATTAAAAACTAGATATTATGAAAATTGAGAAATTACAAGAAATATTTAAGTTAAATGTACATGACTATTTAAAAGAAAAATTAGGATACATAAACATACATAGATCATTCAACTCAAGAATGCATACAAATTTCAAATTTTAAGATCTATAACTATGCAATTTTAATACATGTACACACTAAAAAAAAACTTTAAAACATACACAAAAAAGGTAAATTTCTATGTAAATTTAAGCCCCTTAATCCATGATATAAATGACCTAATGATACAAATGAAAAAATGTGTGAGGCTCGTTTATGTCTATGGCATGTAAAAATTTATGGCTTGATGCACTTTAAAGTGTTTACAAGGAATAATAAAGTTTCCCCTTAAATCCTATTTTCTTAAATCCCCTTAATCCACATGTCATCTTTCCTAGGTCCTTAAACCATGCTAATGGAATGATTTTGTCCTAAGTTGACCAAGTTTAATAAATAGATCTTTAATAAGTTTGTAAAGCCTTCAAGAATCTAACATTATACAAATTGATCAAATGCAAGTGATTAATTTGACTATTATTAGTGACTTAAGGGGATCGATGAGTAGCTTTCAAGTTATACCATCTGCATCCTCTTTGGATGAGTCTTACAAAATTTTCTAAAATCCTCTTAATCCATGTCATCTTGAACCTAGGTCCATAAACCATGCTAATGGAATGATTTTGTCCTAAGCCATTTTCTTAAATCCTCTTAATGTATGGCATGAAGAGGCTACATTTAAATGTATGCATGTATAAGGGGAAAATAAGTATATTGATCCATGTGCACGTAAGGGGAAAATGTCAAAGTTATTATTATTTTTTTTATACTCCATCATCAATGTTAGTGTAAAATTGAACACCCCTCAACCATCTTCAAAATGCTTATATTGGATGATAAAGCTATGACTATATAAAACTATGCTTGTGGTCATGAAGATAATGAAATTTATTTTATGGACTTTAGATGGAGAATGGTTTCATATAAAATATTTATGTGAAATCTCACTCAAACTAATTGATTCAAAATAAAAGTTACTATACATACTTGGTGTGTATTGTGAATAATGTGAACTATGTGGGTGTAGCCCTCTTATGTGACCTAAGTGTGTAAAGATAATATGTGGTATGAGATCATGATACGAATTTTATGATCATCCCTTGAGAATGAGATGTGGTTCAAGTCTACCTTTCAAAAAAAAAAAAATTGTTAATGTGATGTGAAATCTAATTTTGTAGCCACATTTTCATGAACTATTGTTCTAGGTTAATTATCACTTAGTTTCAATCCCCTAAAAATAATTAATTGATAGAAAAAAATTTCATTAAATTAAATATCCTATTTTAAAAATGTACATTTAAGAGGTAATTAATAACACCTGTGTAGGGATTTTTTTGTTCATGTAGACTTGTGGACCTTTGGCCTTTGAAATGTTTTGGATTAAGACCTTTTGGGATAAATAATTTTATCCATTTAGAGGGACTTACTAGGATATGCTAATGTATCCTAGTCTAACTCAATGCCTATTTTATAATCCTTAAGAAAGATGTGATATTTAAGTCCCAAGAAGGAGGTGATCACTTCATCATTATGGAATATGTTGAATGGTGTGCGATTTTGTTGATCCATAGTGATGGAAAAAGAAGGTGAATGGTTAAGCTTCATGATGGGGTTAATGAAAGGATTGATATAGGATCAAAAAAATGGTTGGTGGTGAGGGCGGTATGTCAATGAAAGGATTGATAGTATTAATTTTCTTGTTAGAATGATGGGATGAATTTATTTTGATGTGGGGAGAAGTTACCCTAGTGATCATGTGAATAGAATCCTTTTTCTTCTTATTTAGATATTTATATCCAATACCTTAGAATCATTGGTTTGCATAAATATGGACGTGTTCAAGGATTCTTTGTTCATGAATGCCTAATCATTTTCCTTTTTATTTTATGATTTGACACATTTAATTTGCAATGGGATATTTTTACTTTGAAAAAAAGATGCAAATGTATCATTAGATGTCTAGATAATATTAGGATTTTCAAAGTATATATTCACTAAGAAAAAACCATTAGGGTAAAAGCACAAACCTTTGTCACACTTTATAAAGGAATCGGCCAACAACAAAAAAAATTCTAAACTTCGACCACATAAAAGTGATCTTTATGTTTTGAATTTCAAAATGATGTAAACTAATGAAATGTAGAACTTCTGATAAAGTTTATTCCTATAATTTTTCAATTTTTTTAAAAATTGTTTTCATTATTTTTCTATCAATTCAAAAATAGATTTTGGAATGCTGAATTTTTTTTAAAAAAAGTGACTTCACAGGCCATTAAGAAACAAATTGAAAAAAACTTCATTTTCCTAATTTTTTTTCTCCAAATATGTAACTTCAATATCTAGTGCATGTAAAAATTAAAAATCAAATTTTGATGTATATTTTTCTCATAATAATGTTTTAAAGTCAAACTTGTCAGAATTTGACAATTTTCATGGGACATCAACTATTGTCTATTTTTTTAATTATTTAAAAAAAAAAATTATACCCTTTTGAAGAGGACTCTCTCCTCTAGTATCCCATATATTTTTAAATTTCTTTTAATATGTTTTACTTTAAAAAAATAAATTAATCAACCTCTTTTTTAACTTTAACAACCTACTTGCATTATTTTAAAAATAAAATATATTAAAACTAATCAAAATATTAAAAAAATTACATATTGGGATTCACCAATCTAAGCTCTACAAAAAGGTATTTTTTTTTTTTAAAACATCATTCTGACTGAAGAAATACTTAGTTGAAGTTGAAAGCTTCATAAAATTCTGAAAAAAGTTGAGTTGGCTGCCAACTAGGATACCACATTGATAGTTTCGATAGAAACAATTTCTATAGAAAGGGTTTACTCATAAAATAAGCCAATTTCAAACGGGCAAAGGGATTTTTTTTTTTATTTGGCCAAAACTTATTCGCCTAAAACCCTGTGTGCCATGTACAGGCCATGTGGTTTCAATCAAAACCTATTCGGCCTAAAATTTTCCAGCTGAAAATGTTTCACTCAAAACCATTTATTTGGCTAAAGTGCGACATAGGTTTGTGCTTCTACCCATTAGGTAAAGGTTTTTGGGTAAAATGGGTGGACTTTTGGCTCTTGGATGGGGTTGATGGGTGATTGAGATGATTTTTATCCTTGGATTTGATTAATGGGATCAACATGATAATTTTGACCTTGAGTTGGTTGTGAAAAAGTTTGATAATATATTGAATAGAATGTTGATGTTAATTTTATGATTTGGGTGCATTTACTTTAAGCTTATCATGGCATTTAACTAGGTATTTGTAGTAGGACTATAAAGATGCTTGAATGGTAGTAGGTCTATACCTTGACAAGCTTAGAGATAAATCCACCAAGGCCATTGATGTTTACCTAGAAAAGGAGCAATTCTTAGGCATGTGTCAACTATTTCTACAAGTATGCTTGATTATAATATGTAGACCTTTGTCTACTTGTCAATGAACTAGCCCAATATCTAGTTATAATGGTCAATTTTCTCAATTGTAAGAACACTCAACAAACTCACCTACACACACTAATTATTTTATTTTTTTTCATTCTTAATCTATGAATATGATTTATTTTTATGAACATGATTTGGAAATCTTAAAGTATATCAAGTGTCAATACTTGGGTTCTTAAGTGGATTCATTTATCCTCAAATTCTCAAGAGTTTTTTAACTAGATACTTCTATTATGTGCTTCATAGTAAGAACTCCTTTATGTAGTCATAATTTATGGTCATCACTTATTCTATGGTATGCATAGCCTAATGTTATGGTGGCCTTCCCTTTATTATTTGGATCATTCTTGAAAATTTTATGTTAAAATGGATCCAATTACATATGGAGTTATAGGGATGGTAACTTGAACCTTCAAAGTTGTGTTGAAGTGTATCCTTCTTGGTAATGTATTTTCTCCATGATTATGGTGGTTGTTCTAGATCACCTTGCATTGATGTGTCTTTCTCATGGTTTGAGTGTTCTATCTATAATGATGCTCTTTTACATTTGTGGTGTATCCTTCACTCATGGTGGCCATTTCTTAGTGTTAGTATTTTTATGTAAGTGTAGTAGTTAGGATGGACTTTGGTTTCTCATTCTCTAACCATAGGTGTTACATTAACTAGGTGTAGTTTCCTGTTGAGTTTTTTCTTCTCACATGATATTATGATGAGAGTGGATTTGTAATATTTTAGGGTTTCAAGTAGGTGTTTGTGCATGGGTACATATGGATTCCATGTTTTGGAAATTCTAGTTGTATGTGGCTAGAATAAACAATTAATAATAAGTGCTAAATAATGGAATGAAATAAACTTAGACAAACCTAGATTTTTTCTCGAAGAATTAAGTATTCTTAGATTTTAAAATATTTGCATACAAATTTAAAACATAAAGCAAGTATTATCTGATTTTAAAATGTTTGCATAAAGATTTAAAGCATAAAGAAAGTATTATCTGATTTTGAAATAGTTGCATACAAATTTAAAACGTAGAACAATGCAAATTAAAAATAAAGCAATGCAAATTAGGGTAAATTTTTAAGTTTCTAGGGTTTAATGTTTACAGGAAATTTGCAAAATAAAAGCCTAATTTAAACAAAATATAGAAAAAACCTAAATATATCTAACAAAATACAAAAAAATGCAAAAAATAACTACCTAGGGACATTTGGTGGCAGAAGATTGTTGTTTGTACTTGGGATCCCATTATTTGTCACTGTGAACTTTGGTAAAGATGAGCTCACAAGGAATTTTAAAAAAATTAATACCTTTACAAAACAAGATCTTGGTTTGTATCAAATGGGATCCCGTTTTGTTGTAGAAAGGATCTTGTTTTATAATTTTTGGCTTGGGATCCCACCATGAAATGGGATCCCATTCTGAATTTAGGCTCAAGATCTCAAAGGGTAATGAGATCCTAGTCTAAATAACAGGACCTCATTTCATTTTGCTCAATTTTGGGTCTTTTTCTAAGTTTGAATTTCCCACTAGAAGTGGACTCATCTTCTTGCATTTACCCTAAAAAGGGAGAGAGGGAGAGAGAGAGAGAAAGGGGAGAGGGGGGAAGACAAATAGGTATAGAAAAAGAGAGTAAGGGAGAGAGATAGGGAGATGGAAAGAGATGGAGGGGAAGAGCAAGAAAGATAGAAGGGAAGAAAAATATAAAGAGAAATAGGGGACAAAGAGAAAGATATATTGAGAGATAATGAGAAACATAGAGATAGAGAGGGAGACAAAGACATAAAGAGCTCTCTCTCTCTTTGTTCCCATCTCTTTCTATATATATCTCCCTATCTCTACCTCTCTTTATATATCTCTTCATTTATTTCTCTTTTTTCTCTCTTTGCATCTTTATAACTTATCTCCCTCTCCCTTCTCTCTTTCTCTCTCTTTTCTCTTTATCTATTTTCCTCCTTAAGTGTGTAATGGGTACATTGAAGAGGTCTTAAAGGTGAATTATCATATCTTTAATTAAATGGCATGCTACTCTGTAGGGACACATGCTATCCTTGGATTTTTTCTACAAAATGACAGATCAAAAGTTAGTTTTTCTCTCTAGCTTTTGATTTAGATTTGAAATTTGAAATTTATTTTATTATATAAATTAAAATAATAATTCTAAATATAGTTATTCTACAATATTTAAAATTGTAATAAGACGATTAAATATTTTTTGTGATTTCATAAGACCTAAATAATTAAAATAAATTTAAAACTTAAGTCTAAATTAAAAATTAAAGTAGCATAAACTAAATACAAAATCAAAATATATCAAAATGCAAATATTAATAAAAATAATTTAAAAATATTAGTAACAAATAATAAACTTATTAAGATGCCGATATTGGCATGGTGTGATGGTTTATAGGTGGCATTGTTGGTCTTGTCACCAAGGTCCAAACCCCGTTGGGGTGGTATTGTTGAATGGTTGTATCCGGTTCATAGCTCCAGTCAAAAGCGTTTACCCCTTGAATAAATAATAAAATTAAAAAAAAATTAAAAAATAAACTTATTAAGTTAATAAATATTTAAATAAAAAAATAAAACTAATTTTAAATTTATTAGAATTAAAATATTAGTAAAATATAATTCTAATTTCCATTTCAAAACAAAAAGCCTACTTTTAAATTGTTAAATCATTTTAAAATATTATTTAACGATGGTAGAGATTAATTCAATCGTTTACATGATTCTCCTTAATCTTCAACCATTGTTTTTTTTTTTTTTTTTTTCTTCTACTATTCAATTCTCAACCATGGATTTTAAAAAAAATCATCTATTTCATATAGGAAAGGCCTTCAACCTAAAAAAAACAAACTTATTTCATCTAATTAAAGGGCATGGTTCTCTTGGAGAGTTCAAAATAGAAAAATGTGACAATAGAACACTATTTTCAGTTCCATTATTTAAAAGCTTCATAGAATTAAGCTGAGTAAGATCTTCGATGACGGACACCATTTGAAGTAGTATTATTTCCTGGATGGAAGTGAGGGAATGGTAGCAATTCAGTCGCATGCAGAGGGCTAGCGGATGGTGGAGATTGAACATTCTCCACCCTTGTGCTAACTAGTCTGCTCTCATAAAACTTTCGTCCAATGTGGGCGGACCCGATTACACAATACAACGCTGACGAGATGACGAACAAACCCCAAAAGCTCCGTGGACTCAACTTTCCGCCGTCATTTACCGTGTCTTCTTCAGATATCCCACCGTTGTTATCATTGCATGAACCAGAAGAATAACGCTTGAACCACTTGCTGCGATGTTTGTCTAGCTCTGTTTTGTTCTCAATAATTTTCAGCACTGCAGATGTCATTTCCCGAACCACTGGAGACCCTTTGGCAAATACCTACAGCATAAACTACAGAGAGTTAAAGAGTGCATTTGAATCCAAAAGAAATAAAAATGCACAAACTCTTGAAACAAATACTTACAAATCCAAATCCTCCTCTGTAGAATGGCCGACTCACAATCTCAAATTCACCACAATGCTGTGACATGATCATGTTAATGTATGGAGTCTCATCAACTACACAACTAATTGTCTCATTCCTGAGTGAATTAACATAGTCTTCTGGATGCATAAGTGGCACCAATCTTCTCTTGTCAATTTTTAGCTCATTGATCAGATACTCTCTTACAAAGGAACCATTCAGATGTCCTATGGGGGCGTTGTTTGCTCTGAGGGACTCTATGTCTCGTATAGTTGGGGACAGTTGCTGAACAGTGAGAATGGATGAGAGGCTAGCTGTGTAGCTTGAATTTAAGACCAACACTACAAAAAGCCAGATTATTAAAATAACTTTGCCAAGAGATGTCATAACCTTCTCTCCTGCACAAATGGGGGGATCGGTTGCCATCCTCAGATATTAGAAAAGTATATGCATGAGAGAAAATATTCATAGAAGGGAAAAATTCAATGAGGAGGTCACTTACTATGAACAAATACAATTGTTGAAAATGAAAACCTGCAATGTAAACACAAAATATTATTACCTAAAATGATAGTCTGGTCGCTTCTATTTCCCACAAATAGTTATAACAATTATCTATTAATCCAAATATGTTACATGCCACAATATGCAACACTAATGCCAAATAAAAGTGCTCGTGGCCTTTAGCATGCCTACTTATGGAGGAGCATCTTTGGTTGAGCAATATTTTTAACACTAAGTAATTAAATGCTCATCAAAGGGTGGCAACGCTATTCTCCCTGCTTCCTCCATCACATCACCTCACATCACATTCTATGCTTTCTTTGTTTTCAAGATATTAAGGTTTCGTCGTCTTTGAAAACTGTTTGATTGAGAAATGTTTTCATTACAAACTTGATTCGATCTTTTGGATCATGACTTTATAACCGTTCAAATTTGTGTATAATCATTGCTTGTGTTGTCGTCTTCTGGAGTTGACCTGTCTTTCTGGAAGTTCCCCTTTCAGATATTGTGTCTCTGAAAGATGTATGATTTCACTTTCAACGACTCAGGGGAGAGGATCTAGTTGTTGTGCACCCTAGTTTTGTGCTTCTAATTATTGTACATGAAAATTTCAAATCACTTCAATTTTTAATAGCAGCTTACTTGGCAAGTCCCTTGCTTATAACTAAGGTTTCAGGGCCACATTAGTATGCTTTTTGTCAAGGTGTCCAAAAAGGCCCCCCAAAAAAAGTGAGACCAATACTTGTGCATTCACAGCATGTTTTATTGAACGCTGATGTGGAATCACGTGATTGGTTGCTTTTTAGATCAAATGAATACATTTTGTTTAATTATGGGTAGTCATCATCAACACTAACAACTTTAAAGTCACAACTATTGATCCAATATTGATAAAAATATTGAACATTATATAAACAACTAATATCACAACTATTGAAACATGCTGGGTCCTCTCCCCTGATACTCTTCAAAATCTTCATTCTTGTTCACCCTCGCTAAGACTTCGAAGTGACCTTCTGACTTCTGCATCACTCATTTTTCAAACTAGATTCCACTCTCAAGTTAACTGCCTTAAGCGTCCTTTAGAAATCTGATGTAGAGTTTACTGGAACACCTGAAGAATGACACCTGGGCGTATAGTTAACTGCCCCCATTTATAGCTAGCAGCTAGTCTTTTATGGATAATGGAGTGTTGTGGAGGAAACAGTAATTAAATAGACAAAATTAATAACTTGGTGTGCATTGCATCGACAGATACACCTTGATTTCGAGTTCTGTTTTAGTTAGGGAGTAGCCAATAAGAGTCAAGGGCCCTTTTGAAAATGACACTGTAGTAATGGAACGAATGTACCTTTTACTGGAAAAAAAATGATGTTTATAGAGGGTATGGTTATGGAGTCTCAGGCGTAATTGCTTTTGTTCTCATGAACAACTGAAAAATCAAAAAGGGGATCACTGTATCCTCTGTTTTGGCATCTGCTCTCATATCATTCAATGATTTGTTTGCTTTCAGCCTAAGTCACAAGATTCAAATTCGAATTCGAATTCGGCAACATTGAAATTTGGATGAAATTTGGCAAGGAAATTTTTTGAAAAGTATAAAATTTGGATCAAATTCGCCTTATGTAATTTTTGTTTTTTTTTAATAAATATAAGTAATATATCCATACAATCTTTAGAATCCCTTGTAATATCTTTAGAATCCCTTGTAAGATCAAATCATTACAAAAAGATGACACATTTATAAAATATAAACCATAAGAAACATGTGAAATCACGTTTACAAATATGTTCTTTTGTCAAAAAGGTACAATAACAGTCAAGACTTTAGAACTTCAAAAAAGCTCCAAGTCATCAAGAGCACTTGGCTGAGATGGTAAATCATCATCATCTGTATCACTACTCAATTCATCATCTACAAAGTCAGGCTCATCTGCAATTGGCACTGCCATGTCTTCAAGAATTTCTTGCGAGGATATTCCCTTTGCTGATTTGTTCATGAACAATTTTAAATTGCTTCGAACATAGACAAGATCTCCCAACTTTCCAGACAACAATTTATTCATTTTTTTGGAATGGATGTGTTCAAAGCAACTCCAATTCCTCTCACAAGCCAATGAACTTGCTTCCTGACTCAAAATTTGAATAGCAAACTCTTGTAGCTCAGGAGTTTGTCCTCCATAGTCCAACCACCATCTATATCCAGGTATACGTGCCAAGTCATATTTGGCTGCTGTCATTCCAAACATCCCTTCTCCTTTCTTGTATTCCCAACATTGATATCTAATTAGTGTTGAAATTGTTTCATTTGATGCATACTTTTGAATGGCTTCAAAAAGCCCTCACATAATTTCATAATCACCTTTTCTATTAATAAAAAACAACTTAGGCTCCAAAAAACAAGCTGCTGCATGTAAAGGTGTGTGCATCATTTTCCATCTACAATCAACTGTCTCCCATATCTCCATATATTTTGTTTCTACATTATTTAGTGCTTTTTGAATAGATTCCAAGTTACAACGGTCCATGCTTTTATAAAGCATGCCAAGGCAAGGAGTGTCACCATCAACCATACGAAGCACTTCAACAATTGGTTCACATATAAGCAAAACTTTTGCTGCACTTTCCCAAAAATTGTTGTTTAGAATGATTTGCTCTATGTTCTTCCCCTTATGACCTTTTGAAAGCACATAATTTTCCCACTGATTGGAACAAATAACAGCCCTCAAAGCTGCTTTTTCTTCAACCACTCTTTTCAAAGTGATATAAAATGATGCAAATCTTGTTTCACAAGGCCTCAACAACTCCTTGGATGCATGCTGCCTATAAAGACTCAATGTGAGATAATAATTCCATATGAAATTTGCAATTGCTCTCCCTCTATGAATAGCTTCATGTACCCATGGGAATTTAGCCAAGTCATGAAGCAGCAAATCAAGACAATGGGCTACACATAGGCTCCAACATATTCTTGGGTACTTCTCTGTAATCAGTTTCCCAACTCCCACACAATTTGTTGCACTATCAATTACAACTTGAACCACATTTTCCACCCCTACTTCAAGAATGGCTTCCTCTAATATTTGGAAAATATACTTAGAATTTTTTTTGTGGTTCATAGTGTCAATCACTTTCCAAAACACAACACCATCAGGGGAAGACACCAAAACATTAATCAATGGCCTTTGACGTATATCTGACCATCCATCACTCAATATAGTGCAACCTGTTTCATTCTAAGAGGCTTTGACATCAACTAATTTCTCAGTCACTCTATCTTTTGACCTCTGCAAAAGAGTTGTCCTAAAAGCCTCTGAAGTTGGGGGTGTGTACCCTTTGCCAAACTCTGCAACTTTCTGAATTGCATTACGAAAATGTGGATTCCTTGCAACATTGAATGGAATCGCACTTGAGTAAAACAAATCAGCTAATGCATCATCCACCTGTTGTTTCTCTACTGGTTTCCAAAAGTTGTTCAAGGTTCCACTCTCTTTTGATTTACCCACATGCCTAGGTAAGGTGGAAGAGGAAGACATGATAGATGTTGTGTGTCTAGACTAAGCCATTTCCTCTTCTATTCTCTGCTTTTTTTGTGCATTCTTCATCTTTCCTACAATTGAAGAGGACTGTTCTTTCTCTAAAGTAGCTCTCATTTCTAGGGTAACGTTTGGACATGCTTCAACACCTCCTCCTGCACCCCCTGAAATACCAAGTAAATGGTCAATTGCCCTTGTCAAACCTCCAGTAAAAGGTTTGTGACACTTGTTGCATGTGAGACTTGTACCATTGCGAGTGACATATTTCCATGCCTCAATAGTTGATTTCTTGGGAGCCATAAAGTAACAATCTGTATGTTTCAAAGTGAAAGTACGAAATTTATTTTTAACATAATACAAATGAAAATGATGTAATTGAATAAATGCAAATGTCAAACAAGATTCAAATGACTTCATACATAAAATTCTATGACTGGCTGTAGCTGTACTCTATAGGCTGTAGGTGAGTAGACAAATAAAATGAGAGTATACAGCCTATAGGTGTGAAGTGAGCAAAAACATGACTGCATACAGTTCTAAAGTGAAATCATGCATACAGTTCTAAAATCAAGAACATGTCCTTTTTTTAATCTTTCAAAGAAAAATAATGCAATTTTTTTTTAAGAAACATTTACAATCAGTTTCTTTGCAACTATGAAAGAAAATATACAGTTGTTGAATGACGAATATAGTATTTTTTTATTTTAATTTTAATTACTAAAATTTAAGGCATAAAATAAATATATATTAACTTTTTATTTTAATTTTTAAAAACAGAATAAAGTTCCCGCATTTGTTTAAGTTTAATTTAAAAAAACTGAATATGAAAGTAAGATAATATTAAATTTCCATATATTAAATATTAATTTATTAATATAAATTTAATACAAACAAAATAATAAAATATTTAATATATCACATTTTATAAAATATTAAAGACCTAATATATATAGAATAATACAATATTAAAAAAATTAATTTAAATCTACTTTGTGAATAACAAAGTATTAAAACTAATATTAATAAAATAATAAAAACTAAAATAAATATTATATGAATACAGAATATCTATTATCTAATATTAATAAAATAACAAAACCTAATATTAAATCTAATATTAATAAAATAAAAATTAAGAAAATAAATAAAATATGCACTATGCAGTTTCAAAAGAAAAAAAAAATCAGATTGTCTACCTTAGCTTGGACAGATTGATGTGTGAGCTTGGACGCGACCTGCAAACTGAAAAAAGTCGAGCTTGATGCGACTTGCAGATTCGTGGCTGAGAGCTTGGACGATTTGCAGAAAGGGCGTCGTTGACCTTCAAATCCGAGCTTCTGAGGGCGCTTTTTTTTCAACCTTTCAAACCTTCAAAATGAGTGCGGAATCTTCGAAATGCTTCCTAATTGCGTTCTTCAACAAGAAACTTGGTCGAAAATCAGAGACGTGATATTTGCAATTCGGGGCTCCATATTTATTAAAAATCCCGTTAAAAACCCTAAAATGAAAACGCTTTTTGAGATATTTTTTTAATAAAATTTTAGCCCTACGAATTTTGACGAATTTCATTTTTTTTTCAGAAATTCGCCGAATTCCGAATTTCATGCTGAAAATTCGGCGAATTCTATGACACAGCTTTCAGCTATGTCAGAAACTTTCCAATAACAAAGTGAAAAAGGCTTCAATGCATGCCTTCTATCATCTTTATGCACGTTATTGTTTACCGTCATAAATTGCCCCTCTATCCAACTTACCACATCTTTCCCAATAAACACTGCATCAAATAGCACCCAACCTTCATTTAAACCAATAGTAAAAGCAACTAGGCAATTCTTATCTCCTAGTGTCTATAATCCATCTTTGACAAGGAAAATCCAGAATTTTTGTACTATTCATTTACATACAAGATTTTTCGTAAAATCTCCATTTATGATCACCTTATTTTTGTACTTGCGTTTTGACCGAAAACACTCTTTCCTCTCCTATCAACTTTAAGGGCCTCGTTTCCCAAAACTGAAGTTCTTATGATTATTAAGCTCTCTCTTGTTTAGCTTTTACTTTCTTTTATGGTTCAGGCACAGGAAACAAACAAGCAGAATGAACAGAGCATATCATAAACAGAGTATATTCTGCCCAGACCAAATCACAAAAGATATGTATTTTTCACAGCAGCAGTATAAATCTGTAACAGAAGCAATTTCAGAACACATACATAGAGGATACAGAGAAAAACAGAGCATACCCGATCAATCACAGTATACAAGAGCCCCAAAAACCTCAATCATAATCATTCATTTTCAGAGATATATACATATTTTATGCTTCTACACACTTCTAACGTAATGAAGGGTCGTAGAAGTAGTTGAGAAACCCAATTGTTTCGAGTCATACATCCATACATATAGAAATTGCTAAAGACTGTAGTCTGCGGGCAGCTAAGGGAGTAAATGCTGCGTTTACAGCAGAAGATAACAGTCAAATCAAAGTGACTGTTTGGGCTGAGTTGGAAGCCCCTTCATTGGCTTCACACATCATAACATTCTCCCACTTGAAGCCAATGAAAGGGGGTCTGATAAACTGTAGTTATTAGTTCACCCTAGACCTACCAAGTTTCTACATAGATCATGTTTTTCTCTTGGCAGAATTTTATTGAGCATATCAGCAGGATTTTCATCTCTATGGATTTTTTCCAAATTGAAATGCCCTTCCTCTACTATCTGCCGAATCCAATGGTACCTTAGATCAATGTGCTTGGTCTTTGAATGATATGCTGGGTTTTTTGCTAAATGGATGGCGCTCTGACTGTCACAATACAACGTATATCTATCTTGGTTTATTTTCAGCTCAACATCTCTTTGCAAGCTTCTGTTGCAGCAATGTACTCTACCTCTATTGTTGAAAGGGCTTCTACTTTTTGTAGTTTAGACACCCAAGATATTGAAGCACCTGCAAAAGTATATAGATAACCAGTGGTGGACTTTCTAGTGTCCACATCTCCATCCATATCTACATCTGTGTAACCTTTAAGCACCACATCATTATTACCTAAACATAGACAATGATGACTAGTACCTTTAAGATACCTTATGCCACAAATCTGCTGAGATTCCCTCTTTTGCAACAGCAGCAACATCTGATTTCTTTCCCATTGCTCTTAATGTATACAATGTTCTGGCCTTGGATCCTTTAGCAATGAGCAATGCCCCTTTACAAATTTTCTAGCCACTTTTTCCAAAACTTGTGGAGAAGCCTTCATCATCTTAACATCCTATAGAAATTAGACTCATGCGCATCTTAGGAACATGCCTAACCTATTTGAGCAAAATATCTCGTCCATCCATTGTCTTGATCTAGACATCTCCCACTCCAACAATGTTGCAAAAATGATTGTTTCCCAAGTGCACTCTACCATAATTACCAGGATTATACACAATAAAATTATCTTTGTTTGGGGTTACATGGTGAGGTGCCCTAGAGTCTAGAATCCAATCAATGCTACAGCCGGAGGTATATGAACATGCATCTTCCATTGAAAGAGTAAATAAAACCTCATTATCTGAAACTACAACAATGGTCTCACCTTCATTTGTGCTAGCTGATTTCTTATTTGTATTGGCCGATATTTTATCCTTTTGTTCTCGCTTCCAGATTCGACATTCGTTTTTCTTGTGTCCTGGCTTTCCATGATGATAATAAGTCAACTTGCCTCTTTTCGATTTTGATCTGCCTCTTGACTTTGAGCGCCCTTGATGGTTTTGATCAATTTTCCTACCACGATCAATTGTAGTTAAGGCTTCTCCTCTCTGGTTTTCCATAATTGTTTTACATCACAACTCCTCATTCATCAAGCTGCTGCTGACATCATCAAACTTCAAGGTTCCTAAAGGTTCAGAAGTGCTTATGGCTACAATCAGGTTTTCCTAGTTGTCCGACATAGAGCACATTAGTAGGATGGCTCTAATCTCATCTTCTAAAACAATTTTTATAGAGGCAAGTTGGCTGGTGATTATGTTGAACTCATTTAAGTGCTTTGCTATTGAAACACCTTCCTTCATCTTGAGGTTGTATAATCTCTTCATTAAGAAAACCTTATTTGAAGCTATATTTTTCTCATACAAATCATGTAACTTTTTCCATAGGGCTTTTGCTGTCTTCTCTCTGGCCACATTAAAGTAAACATTTTTTAGCCAGATATTGACGGATGGTAGCAATGGCCTTTCTATCCAGCTTTTTCCAATCTTTGTCCGCCATTGGCAAATATTGATCCTTCAGAATCAGTATATCCTCCATTTGAGATTTCTATAGGAAAAAATTAGCTCCGTTTAACTTCTCCATATTACTCACTACTGCTGTCTCCATGGCACTCAACAAAAGCCTTCAGTGGACTCTGCAAATCTAAAACCCTCCCTCTAACACTGCTAATTCTGGTAAATCTTCTCTTTTATTTGGTGGCTTCGGTCAACTTTGTGAGAACACCGACTCCTCTCTCCTTTCTTTCAGACTGGCATCCTCTCCCTGAATCGTTCTGCTCTGATACCAGTTGTTATGGTTCAGAGTTCAGACAAAGGAAACAAACAAGCAGAATGAACAGAGCATATCATTAACAGAGTATATTCTGCCCAGATCAAATCACAAAAGATCTGTACTTTTCACAGAAGCAATAAAAATCTGTAACGGAAGGAATTTCAGAACACACACACAGAGGATACAGAGAAAAACAGAGTATACAAGAGCCCCAAAAACCTCAATCATAATCATTCTTTTTCAGAGATGTATACATATTTTATGCTTCTACATTTACACAAGCTTCTACACACTTCTAACATAATGAAGGGTCGTAGAAGTAGTTGAAAACCCCAATTGTTTCGATTCATACATCCATAGATATAGAAATTACTAGAAGACTGTAGTCTGCGGGCAGCTAAGGGAGTAAATGCTGTGTTTACGGTAGCAGTCAAATCAAAGTGACTGTTTGGGCTGAGTTGGAAGCCACTTCATTGGCTTCACACATTATAACAACTTCTTCCACTTGAAGTTCTTGATTTCTGATCCTCTTTCCCTTGCTCTTCGTCTTCCACCTTGCTGATTATCCCACAAAAGTGCAGCATGGTCTTTCATACTGGTCATTGTTAACTGAACTCTTCTTGGGTCAGTTTCAGTAATATTTTCCATATGCACGTTCAACCTTGTTACATATGAACTGTAAAAAAAACTCGGGATCTCTCAACCTACAACAGAAAATTTGCAGTCGCCCAAACAATTGATCAGCAAGCTAATAAATGAATAGAATACATTAAATTCATGTCCCTTGGAAATTCACAACAGAGAAATCCATTTCATTTTCAACTCATAATAAATAAACTTCACATATCAGCAGCGTTCTCTCGAACAGGACATCATCCTTCTTCCCTTTTCTAATATCTTATATCAATCAACTGCCTACACCCCAATCCAGCAATTTCACTGGAACAGTCCACTCTACATAAAATAAAAAACATCAAAGTTTGAGGACATGACATGTGGGAGGCCAGCATGTCCCCAATCTTGACTAATTAAATTCCCTATACTAGATAATTACTGCTATTTTGGGATTTTCTGATACCTCCAAATCCCCGAAACATGCAGGTGTAGAATCATTATTCTGTTATACTTTAGAAATCGAATTTAGGAACTCTCATTTATTATAAGAATGTTCTATCATTGAACTATCAACCCTCTTGATAATCAATCCATCCCTAATTCGACATGTCTTGTTTTTTAACAAACCCATGAATAGATGTATACAGATGCCAAATATAAGTATGCAAATAAAAGAGAGTTTATAAATACAGAACAAACCATATTGTGATGGTGAATCATAAGAGGCTGACTTATGGCCACAACTGCAGTGTTTCTGAATTTATGTTGTAAGCCGAAATATCTATGCAAACCAACTTAAAATTGAAATAGTTTTTGAATGGCCATAGATGAACTCAGGAGAAATATCTGTTTGAACAGAAGACTAACCAAAGACGAAGAAAACCACATAAGATGATCAGCAGAAAAAATTCCTTGAGGCAATTTGATGGCAAGAACTAATGATCATGACGCCCTCGCTAATTTGCAGTGATATACTAGTTATTACAGAAACCATTATGAATTCCCTCAATTTGACAGTTCATGCAATTTTAGCTACTACTTTTGTACATTGTTTTTCCCTGGATTTTAATCTACTAACATTACAATATAGAAAACAAAAGCTTAAATTATTAGAGAAGCAATTACCAGAGGGAAATTTCCATTTGCTTGCTAGGCTGTCCTGTGAAAGCGTCGTTCTCATCTCGTTCCAATAGCCAAACAAGAAATGCAGTAAGAACAACAAATGCTGCTGCAGTCATCCACATGGGTACTGTAAAAGGATGTAGAAAGGCCCAGCCAGAACAATGCTTTTTCTTACTACGCACCATGATAACCAGTCCTGTATCAGTATATGGCTGTGTAAAGTCCACCTTTGCAGAGCGGTTTGCGAGAATTGTGACATCAGCTGCAATTGCATCAAATGTCTGCACACAACAATGCGCTTTGAATAAGTATTCAGAGATTAGACAGTTGATGCAGACAATCCTCAGATCCTGCAAATTAAATGACTCACCATCTATATAACAGTGGAAAATAAGCATAACTGAACAGAAACAAAAGAAATGAAAGATACCCTGTTTCCATTATCCAGAATCTGTACATTACATTCTCCAAAAAAAACTCCCCTTGCGACAATAACAGCTATGCCCTTTTATCCATCAAAAGTCCCTAAATCAACTCTTACAAACGGTAAAGTAGCAACAGTTCAAAAACTCTAAATCAGCTCCTACAAAGACTACAAAATAGCTGCAGTCTAAAACAGAGTAATCAGCACCTAATCTAACTCCTACGAAGACCACAAAGAAGAGCAGATCAACTCCTCAATAACAGCAGGTCAATCGCAGTGAAAAAACAGTTGCACAACAGTACTCTTACTAAACTCGTAATCTCACAGGGAACTTATTGTTCTGAGTGATTTGAAAATTTTATTTTATTTTTCACTGTAAGTCTCATTAGTAAAAGTCCAAATACGGACCTTTTAACTGCTCATTTATTATTAAAGGTTCACTGAGGGGATGCAAAATTAATACAAATGAAATTATACAATATTTAACTAGGGTCATATTTAAATATTATATAATTTAATAGTGAAAGATAAATCTTAATCAATAAAGATAAGATAATTATTTAATTTTTTTGTTTGTATAAGATATAAAATTAATATTAATTATTTTACTATTGAATAATGTGATGTTTAAATAGAGACAACAATTATTATGAATCTTAACATTGTAAAAAAAAAATATATGAATATTTGTGTGAAAAAAATTCAAACTAACAAAATTTGTACTTATTGTTTATGATGCCACCATCTAATGGAAGGGGTTTCTACTTATGAATTTCCACAGAGGCAAGTCTCATGGTTGAAGAATAGAGGATTATGGGAGCTGCTTGAAGGGTTGGGCTGAAAACGTTTTCCATTAGTCTATAGATTTTCATGTGCATGTGGTAGCATTGCAATGTCTAAATCTAGACCTACTTATTATAATTTCTTGTTAATTTTTCTAAATTTTAACTACTTTAAATGATTATAAAATCTAATAACTTTAGTATCATTGAATTGAGTACTAAATTGTAGTGTTAATTTGAGCGAGAAATTGGAGGGGTTGCTTTTCTTCTAATAATAGTTGTTAGAAAGCATTCTATTTTTAGAGAAAAGGATCAAATATTAATTGTAGGGTAGTTAGTTTGGTTACTTGATGGTTTGATATCTTTATTTGGCTATATATAGGAAATTTTTGAGTTAGTAGTGAAGGGAGTTAGAGATGTACATAGATAGTTATTTTGGAATAAATATCTCTATTAAATTTTATTCTATTCTATTTTTTTTTTTCCATATTGAATTCAGGAATTGAAAATGAGGTTTGTATTTATTAGTTTGGTATTAGAGCACCCAAAGATGTTGAAAGTAGAGAATTTGTAAGACAATGTCAGACATAATTTAGGAAAATAATAAATAACTGAAAGAAGCATTGTGGCTATGGCTATGAATGCTAAGATGGAATTATTTCATTATATGACAAAGAGAAAAATCAATTGAAAAAAACACTAAGACGAAATAAACAGAAAAATAAATAAAAGACAAGTAAAAGAGATTGCAAAAATTCAAGTTTGACACGAAGGAATTATAAGAAAGCTTGGAATCAAATCCAAAATAATGTAAAAGAAAAGATTAATCTAGTTGAATGGTCTTTATTTGACTGCATATAAGAACCTTTTAAATTAGCAATGAAGGAGTTAGAGATGTATGGTTACTCTAGAATTAATAAATATTTTGCTTTGTTTCGCTGCTGATGTCCTGTTTTGGCCCTGTCCGATCTCTATTAAATCTCTCCCTAGTCTGATTCGTTTGTTTTATAGAAGATTTGTCTGCACCAGAACTTAGGCAACCCTCTCCATTGGACCAAGTCACCTGGTTATATACTGATTTGTAATGAAAACACATCAAACGTATATCTTCAAACTAAGAAAAGATTTTTGTTTGTGTTCAAAGTATAGCCCAAGAATGTTTATTACTCACAGCTTAAGTTATCTTTCAGGTCAGCATGTTCCATTTCTGATAGGAATCTATATGCGGGCAGATTTGACTATAAAAGTCTATTCAATCCCTACTCTATCTTTTAATATAAGGCATATTCTGGACCTTCTGATAATAATTTGGAGAATTGAAAAGATATATCCTTCGTAAAATAAAATTAAATATTGAGTTAAATGAAGATAGAGGGAAATGATAGGATACCTTATTCGTTACTTGGTCAACAAGCTTGTTATATTCTGGACATTCAGTGCTATTCTCAGACTGTTTAAATTCATAGTGAAAAGGATAAGGAAGCATCTCCACAGCTCTCTTGAATACGTCTATGCAGAACCCCTCAAATTTTGTGCTATTGTTTGTGATGTTGACAAATCCAGGAAACACAACATGTGGGGGAACTCCAACTATAAACTTTCTGTAGCCAGAAGGTGGTGTTGGAGATCCATTTGGCCACTCTATATTTTCTTTCAATTTGAATTCTTTGTTTTGCCATGATCCTACAACTCTGATTACCCTGTTGACTACGTTAACAATGTCATATGATTCAACTTCAAGAAGCCCATTTCTGCTGAATGTTATCTTACCACTAATTCCTTCGAAATTGCTCTGAGATACTTTCTGAAGCAGGGCACTCCCTGCCTGAAAAACATGCACATCTGTGGAAAATTTCTCCGAGGACTTCAATTCCGATTCAGTAAGGTTGTTGTTGGCTCTGAACATAGCATCAATAGCTCTAGCTATTACCCAGATAGAATCATAAGCATAGGCTCCAACTATGCCAATGTTTTCAGAGTGAGTTACAACTGGATACAACCTTAGGAATTTATGCTTCCATCTCTTGCTAATACTCTTGAACTGTGGAGTGTGTCTAACTTTTGTGCGAACCCCAATTATACCTTGCATTGAATCCATAGTCGTGTCATCCTGGACATCCAAATAACTTGCTACCCACTCTGTAACAATCCAAGCCCATCCCCGCTTCTCCATAATGCCTGAATGTTTTGCCTTCCAAAAGATTTTCTTGGCCAATCCATAACTTGTATGTATAACAAACGCACGACTCCTAATCTTGTTGTCTTTTAGTGTCTTCCCAATATGTTTCCATGAAGAGTGACTGAAAGGCTCGTTAGGTACTGCAAACTTTTGGACTATTCTGGCAGAAGTTTCTTGGAGTGCATTCTTTAAGGCTAGAATCCCGCTGAGACCCAGTTCGTCTTCCTCATATATGACCACTATTTCTCTCCAGTAAAAATTGGTCAGCAAGTCTGCGATTGCCTTCATTTGCAGTGCATCCCTGCCAATCATCTGAATTGAATATGAAGAGTGTTTTAAGGACGTGGAGGGATCATTGCCAGCCAATGTAATAAGTGGTACTTGTGCAGAATCAGCTAGGACAGAAACAAAGTTGGAGACCTGTGCCGTCATGGGTGCGACAACTGATAACACGTTTGTTCTGAACAATTTCAGCACTGAAAAACCAACTTTAATTAGTTTTAGCAATAGAATTATATATGGAAGCTAGAATATAAATATAACAGAAAGAGAAGTGTTTTTTTACCATTCTCCGCATCCATGAGAGCAGTGCTTCCTATCATTGTAGTCTCAAACTTAAGAATGGTCCCATTAAGAATGTTGGGATTTTTTTTAATATCCCGGATGGCCAATTGTATAGCTACATTGGATTGTTTACCTTGATAGCTTCCCAGATCAAAGACTCCCCCAATCTTCACCTCTGCAGGCCTTGCATCATACAATTCCACAAAGAGAAGAAGGAATAAAATCAGGGCTCTCATAGCATTTCTCGAGACATCACAATTAGTACAAGCAGGAAACATTTTTGATTGTAGACGATATGAGAATCGCTGGCACCTTTGGATATGAAATAAATGAATTCACTCTATAGAAGAGAAGGAAGAAATGCCTGATATACTAGCTTTCCATGTTGTCGAAGGAGGTTGCAAGGAAACAAATGTGGGGTAGGGCAGAATACCAAGACAACAGACTTGTCATGTCGACATTACGAAACTGAAGTTTCGAAGCAATTTCTATGAACAAAATCAATTAAAGCTTTGGACAAAGATTTCGATTCATCTCATATTATATAATGTGAAACAACCGAAACCATTCGCGATTGTACACCGCTCTTACATCAGGCCTTAGAATTTCTCAGAAAATCTCTTTCACCTATTAAACACGATTTGCTTTGCATGTGTTTGTCCAGATCATGTGTTTCGATTGGAGAGAAACTTTGTCCATTTCTTCTTCGTGGTCTACCCAGAAATTTACACAGGACGGCAGGCAATATTCTAAAATTTCAAGATCCAAGCTCTATCCGTACGTTCCGACTTCCAAGTCAATTTCAATGAAAAGTCAGGCGGGAATTTTCCACAGAGCTGTGACTTAGAGAAGAAGTTGCCACACATTCCACGCACCATGATGGATAGACTTTTTGTGCCTAGTTTCAAGACAGACAAATCGACTGAATGTCGCTTTCATGGGTTTAAGGAAAATTCGCCACCAAACCTCACCTTAAACTAAAGAAAGGTATATAAATATATCCATTATTAGTCTACAGTCTAACTAAATTGAAATATAATTAAATAAATAATTTTAGAAGATTGATTAGAGTAATGGAAAAAAAAAGGATGTTTATAGTTCTATTTGTTATTATCAGATGTTATGATTGATAATTAAAATTATGATTTATAAAATTAAATCAATATATAAGTATAGAATATTTATTTAGAATTTATGTTTTTTATAAATTATTGGATCACTTTCACGATCATTTTTTTTTTTTGTGTAGTTTAGTCTTACGTTAATTGTTATATTTAGAAAAGAAATAAATATATTATAGAATAAAAAAATGATTTCTCATTATGTATAGGTGTACATTCTAATCAATAGTAGTAGCTACTCTTAAATGAAACAATGAGAAAATATTAATTTTAATTAATTGTATATTTATTTGTTTAAAAATACTTTATGTAACTCAATAAAAATGATAAAATAATTTTGAAAAATTTAATTGAAACTTTTGAATATTAGAAAACGTAAAATTAAGAACATGTCTCTAGTATATTAGTGTTACTTGATGACACTCTTAGAAACGATATTGAATATTTATTTTGTTGGAAGATTTTATGTTAAATTTGAGAGTAAGGAATCAAGGGATATCCATTTCATTAAAATTATCTAGGATGAAATTTTAACCTCATCATTTTTGGTGTTGGAGACCATACACATATTTGGTAGGTTCACGAAGAACCATTCAACTTGACTAATAGACCAAGAATAGGTGTTAATATTTTAGTTAATTGTAGATAAACTATTTTGTTGTCTTCTACTTTTATTGCACATTAAATCCTACAAATTCTATCATTTATATTTTCTATAGTTGTCATCATTAATTTATTGGCATTTCTCTTTATATGATGATATTATATTTTCTTAGTGAAGATACAATTTTTTGGAGAGGATGGTGTGCGTGAGTAGAAGCCTCCAGTCCCCTGACCTATAGTAGGTCGCAAGCTACATGATCAAATTCTTCGTTGCATGTGCATGAAGGATATAGATTAGGGATCTGTGACGACGTTCCTGTGTGAGTTGGGTTTTTATTGTGCTCGGGGGATTTATTTTTCTGGTTTTTCATTATTTCTTTGTACTCTTTGTTGTTTGGTTTTAGTATATGGTGTTTGATTGGTTTTTTCTAAAGAGCTACAGGGAGGTATAAGGTTTTTGTTTTGTTTTTTTTTTTTTCAGATATGGGTTCAGGAGAATCTTCTAGTTATAAACCCTATATAGATTTTCGTACTTCTCTTGGTGCGAAGTCACCATCTATATCAACGAGGGCTATTGAGAGTAACATGTATAATGATTCAGGGGTGGGAGAGTTTTCTTTGTTTGGGGCCCCTCGAATCTCAAAAATTAATGGATGCCTAGATAGGAGCAAATATAGGCTTGTTCTGATGATTCAACCAGAATCAATCATTGAGGATGTTGAGTATTTTTCAAATCATACATTGATATCAAATTCATTGGAAGGTGTGTTTCGCTCCCATTCTTGGAGTCATGGGCTTAGCAAACTTGGAATCTGAGGGGTGAAATGGAAGTGATGTTGTTGGCTAATAGCTATTTTATAGTTGTTTTCAACTGCATGGCTGAACAAAATATATTTTTTGAAGAAGGGCCTTATTTTCACAACCAAATTGGTTTATTCATCAATCCCTAGCACATTGGTTTTAACTCGTATAAGGAGCATTGAAATCAAGTTCTTGTGTTGCTATGCCTCCCTTGGTTCCCAATTGAATATTTGTAGAATGTCATCCTATAAATGGTTGCTCTCCTTCTAAGGAAATCGATGGGTCCCTCTTAGCAAACATAAGATAAAAAGGTAATGATTTTTACTCACATTTGTGTTGAGATTTATTTGAGTAACCCTCTTCCAAACTCTTTGGAAATTTATGTGGGTATGTCTTATTAGATGCAGTTGCCAAATAATGAGACTCTTCCTTTTCATTGCCAGTTGTGTCATGAATATGGTCATTTACAATGGAGATGTCCTAGGTCCAAATCTTTTGAGTCTCAACATACCCATCCTCCAATCCTCCTAATGTTGACAAAGGCAAGGCTCCTATTCTTGGTGAAGCTATAGATAATGAGGGTTTTACTCATATTAATCCCCATAACATGAACCACAAACATAAGATAACTTTTAAGGAGAGGTAGGAAGGAGACACTTTGAATCAATTTGATGTGTTGGACGACCTTAGTTAGAAAGAGGTGAATTCGGGGATGATGGCTCTAGATCAAGGTGTTTTGGAGGTGGTCTAGGAGGGTACTATTTTTGTTAATCTTCAGAATACTCAAGAAGGTGATTTATTTCAAATGGATACTGATCTTGGTCTAGTGGATTCAGTTGTTCCTATGGCCCTTGTAGTTATGGAAAATATTGAGGTGGAAAACACTCTTCCTTTGGAGAGGATGGTGTCTAATTCAAAAAAAGGAAACATTGAGCCTCCTCCTTCTTTGGGGCTTCACTAGAAAAGTCCTAAGAAAGGGGCCCGTGAGAAGCCCTTCAAGGTTGGGAGAAAGGACTTGTAGAAAATTAAGATGATGGGGGAGACATTGGTGGAGTAAGGACATGCTAAGACTCCTAATTCTCACTTTTTCAACTCTC
This sequence comes from Sequoia sempervirens, assembly GCA_007258455.2. Lineage (NCBI taxonomy): Eukaryota > Viridiplantae > Streptophyta > Pinopsida > Cupressales > Cupressaceae > Sequoia > Sequoia sempervirens. Next base: position 55,147,012 of record VDFB02000008.1, on the reverse strand, counting down.
AAAAATGATTATTCTCTCATGGAATATAAGGAGCTTTAACAATGGCCCTCAACAAAAAGTTTTTTGTGATTTAGTACAAAGTCATTCTCTTGATATGTTATTCATTCAAGAAACTAAACTTTCAGTTGAGAGTATGATTGGTTTGGTGCCTAAAATTTTGGGGTCTGGGCATTGTCAATGTATTGGTGCTCAAGGTAATGTTGGGGGATTAGCATTCTTGTAGAATCCCTTGAAGATTTGTCCCCTTTGATGGATATCATGTAAGTACTCTATTTTTTTGGTTACCTTAAGTTTGGAGACTGGGGAAATTATTTTTCTTTCTAATATTTATGCTCCCATTGATATATCAGGTAAGATGCACCTTTGGTCTCATCTTCAGTTTATTAGGAGGTTTTCCCTTATCTACACTTGCATTGTAGCTGGTCATTTTAATGCTATTACTGGTCTCATCTTCAATTTATTAGGAGGTTTTCTTCTTAAGGATACTATTTCTTTTCTTAATCTTGTGGAGCCCTATGGTCAATACACTTGTAATAATAGACGATGTGGTAAGGATTGTATTGTTGAGAGGTTGGACAAGTTCTTGGTTTCCTACTTTTGGATTAGTGGGTCATGGTCGACTAGTTTTGAGATTCTCAACTGAAGAGGTTTTGATCATTGGCTAATTAATCTTTCCACTTCTCTTGATTGTGTTGGTCAGTCATGCTCTTTTAATTTTAACTTATGTGGCTACGTTAGCCCTCTTTTGAAGATTATATGGTTGATTGGTGGCATCGTTGCAGACCTGCTTATGACACCACAATGTTCTCTTTTATTAAGCAATTGCAGTATGTGAAGCATCAACTCAAAAGGTGGAATAGGTAGTGTTTTGGCAACATCTTCCATGCTAAGGGTGCTTCTTAAGATAGATTGGATGTTATTGCTCATGAGATTAGGGAGTTTGGCCTTATGAGGAGTCCCTTTTGACAAAGGTACATGCTTTGAAAGCTTTGGAGGAGTGTGAGCTATGGGAGGAGATTTATTGGAAACAAAAGTTGTGTGTGGATTGGTTATAGGAAGGAGACAAAAATACTACCTTTTTCTTTAATTATGTTAAGGCTAGGAGATATGACAATTCTAACCCATACCTTGTGAATTCTGGAGGTGAGCACCTATCCTCTCAGGGAGAGTTTTCTAGAGAAGCTTCTTGGTACTTTACTACTTTTTTTAGTGAGGATTCTCCTGAAGTGTGGGCCGAAGAGAATCATGTCATGTCTTGTAAATTCCTGCTCTTGTTTCTTTGGAAATGAATGAGTACCTTTTCCATTGGATTACAGTGGAGGAATTGGAAGCTATTATTTTTGAAATGAAGCTATTATATTTTCTTAGTAATAAAATTTTGTATATTCATGTTTATTTAGTTATAGGTTGAACTTTATTTTTAATTTTAGTTCTTCACAATTTTTTGACTGGTTACTTTATTGTAACTTAGTTTTATTCAATTACAAAAAATATCAAAAACAATAGAATTTACCTCACAACTTTATCTTCAATCAATTTTAAATTGGAACATGAAATTATTCTTATAGATCCTTCATCTTGATTCTTCATTGATTGAAATGTAGAAACCTCAATTTTTCCTAGTACTACCTTGCCCAAAATGAACTAAATTATTACATTATTTAGTTAATTCACTCCACCTAATTTACCCCACCTAATTTAATTAGTCATTCTTCCTCTCAGACATGATTAAAGAATTACATTGCTTAGTTGTTCTCATTTTGACCTCACATGGGTAAAATTATTAAATAATTTTATTACTTAATTTTAGCTTCAAATTATCTCCAAGTCAAACTCCAAGAGTAAATGAGTGATGAAACATATTTTCCTCTCATATTCCTATGGTTAAAAGAACTTACTATTTTTAGTAAACACAATCTTAGCCCTTCATTTTTTTTAAAAATCCATCATGACCCTTCATCCTCTCTTCAATCCTAGGAAAGTCCTCTCATTCATTCTCCATCATTGATCTTCTCATCACATCTCCACCATCCATCTTCCCTCCCAAAAATTTGTAAATAGACACACTATCCTATACATTTCATCCTTTCACTTTATGTTAACTATATGCTATAAAAATGAGAAAATTTTGTTTAAATAACATCCACATCCTAAATCACTTTGACAAAAACACACTTGCAATAGATTTTTATGGGAACATTTTCTTGAAATCTTGTTTGTTGGAATTTTATTTGCATGCTTTATCTAAAGTTTGTGATAGTTTAGAATAGGAAATTCTTGTTTTGCATTTATTTTTATTTTTTTCATTCTAACCTAGTCCATGTATTCTTGTAAATTTGTCAGGAAATTTTATTCTTTGTCCAATTTTTTTTTGTGTTGTGTAGTATTTTTTCCTAAATTAGGGTCTTGCAAGTTCTTACTTATTTTGAGTGGTTTTAATGGTAATCATTTTCTAAGAGCTTCTTTGTGAAAAATAGATGTTATAGTTGCATCTAGATAGGATGAAAGATAAATTTTTACATATAATTTGATATATTAGTTATAGAAAAAAATATAATTTTTGTAGGGGGTTAAAAAGTATTAAACAAAAAAACTATGTTGTACTATTGTGTAGGACTGAGAGTTGAGATAAAATATAGAGTCATGTGGGTAAGATTCATAGGCATTGGATATATATAGTTTCTTTGTATACACAATTTTAATATAAAGGTATATTTTAACATATATATACTGCCATTTTCATATATAAACAAGTTTTTAATAGAATCCAAGTGTAGTGCATATGCATCATGGGCATATACATTGAGGCTAGCATATATACATTGTTTGTGTTAAAATCCCTATATTTCTTACAAACTATGGGATTTCCATGGTATAATTCCTCTTGACCATAAAAAACCATAGGTTTCTATAGGGAAACCACCTTAAATCGACCAAAAAATATGACAATTTTTCCTAATGGTTATCTTTAAATTGTTATTTATTTTCTAACAAAATTTAATTTATTATTTTAGGAGGTCCAAGTATATGGGCTAATTAAATTTGGTTTTGAAATTCATGCAAGATGTTTGATTTTTTTTTAATATGACCAGGATCCCTACTCACCCTTTAGCCCCTATTCCTATTGGCATTTAAGCATATGTTAGTAGTTAGACAAGGACTTAAATCCATAATCTAGATCCCTTAAAAAAATTCTATCATGTAGTTGCATTCATGTGGCCCAGTAGGGGCTAATCTATAAGGATCTAACCACTTACTCTACCTCCCATGTAATTTTCTAAAAACAAACCATTTAGTCAAACAAGCATAACTTTTATAGGCATTAGAAAGCTAACTAAGAGCTCTAGACAATGGACTAGGTAATTTTATTAGAGTTTGAACTAGAAATGATGTATAATCATTTTAAAATTATACTTTCCATATGGGTAAACATACAATATCATGTCCAATTTGTGTGCCAACACTTTTTTGAAAGGGTTGGGCACTCAAACTACCCAACCACATTTGAAACAAGGTTCCTTCATTTGAAGGTGACATAGTCAAGGCCTTTGAACAAAGGGTAATCATCAAATGAAGGTTTCCTTTGTTCATAGGTCCACAACAATCACTCAAAATAATTAAATTAATATTGTCATTCAAAGGGGCCTTTCCACAACAATCGCTCAAAAAAATTAAAGTAATATCGTTGTTCAAAGGGATTTTTGAACAAAGGTATTATTTTAATAATAAAAAAAGTAAATTTTGTAAAATAAATTTTCAAAAGTCATTTTTCTTTTACCAAGTTGAACATAGCTCTCATTTTCACCAGCAGTCTTGTCAATATCACCAAGCCTCCTCTCGACATCACCAAGCCTCCTATTGACATCAATAAGATATATCATTAGGGGTTAAGCAATCATTTGTAGGAGATTGTCATGTGGCTAAGAATGAAGGTTTGTTGCATATCTACATAGAAAAAATGCTATTTCAGAGGTATTTTCAATATCTACTCATTGATTTTTCAATAGTAGAGAAAATGATTTTTCAATTCACAAGAAGATAGTGAAAATTTTGAACCCTAAAATGTTTAAATGAAACCCTAAACAATTATTCTAGAACCCTAAATGATTATTTTGAAACCCTAAACAACTCTAAATTGAAACCATAAATGATTAAATTGAGACGCTATATGTTATTTTAAAACCCTAAATATTAAAAATGGAACCCTATATGGTTATTTGTAAACCTAAATTAAAACGCTATATGGTTATTTTGAAAGCCTAAATGGTTATTTTGAAACCTTAGACAATCATTCATTTAGGGTTTAATTTTAAGGGTTAGGTTTACTTTTAGGGATTTAATATTAGGGTTTAATTTTATATTTAGGTTTTAATTAGGGTTGTATTTTAGGGCTTGGGTTTTAAGTATAGGGTGTAGGGTTTTCATTATATAGTTTATTGTTTAGGGTTTTAATTTTATGATTTAGGGTTTTAATTTTACTTCGTACATGCTCTTTTAGTACATCTTATATCATTACATTGACATGGTATAAACATGTTCTAAGATCCAACTCATCACATTGGGGCAACATTCATTATTCCTTACTTATTGTTCGTTATGCACCTACATACCAGATCATGTATTGATAATCACATTTAGGACACCATAACCTCCCTCATAAATTATTTCAAGTTGTGTTACCACTATTGACTGATCACCTTGCTTAACAAATGTGTTATTATTTCATTAGATGCCACATTGTAAGAAACCTATATGGTAATACATGAGCATACACAATTTTTTAAAGACATTAAGGGCCACATGATATCATGTTCACTTGACTCTAGTAGGGGAAAACTTATACGATCCTTCATGTTCATCTCTAGACCATGTGCTTAATAGTATTATTGAACTTGGAATATATTGTACAATTGTTGCATGTTGTGCTCATGATGCATGATGATTTACTTTAAATGGTTTATATAATTATATTCTTAGCTTAATTTTTTGTTTCATGTACTCTTTTCCCCTCCCCTCTAATTCCTTCCTTCTTACAGGATATAATCAACTAAAAGGACACACTTTATTGCTAATACTATTATGTTGAAATTGTAGATCTAGTTATAGACATGTCTAAATAGAGATTCGCCATTTTTCCATATGGATCATTACTATCTATGATGTGGTAGTTCCCAAATATGCTATGTCATCTTATACTATCACATAGAGAAAATTATTGCCATAATAATTTTTGTATAGGAAGTTTTTTCTAACCCCGCGCTCTCCTTCTCCTCATGATCACTAATCTAGTACACTTCATTTTGAATATACATGATTATTTGAATACATCAAAATCTATTTAAATTTATATGCTTTCTCTATTAAATTAGAATTTCTTGTGTCTAGTATGATTGCTAAAGGATGAACATACATGATAAGATATAGAAGGGTCTAATTCTTTACATGGACCTAATTATCCTTTTATATTTAAGTTTATTTAAATTTACATTAATTTTTACTAGTTCTCATTTACTTAAAAATATGTTTCCATGATAGCATTCACATGCACCTTAATATTTGGTTAAAATTTCAAAGTTAAATCTACATACCCATGCTAATTCAAATAAGTTTTAAGGTAATTTTTAAAGAATGGATTAATACATATATTAAAAAATGGAGCAATATTATTTGAAGTTGGGCTCATTCCCTAACCCTTCATCTATATACATTTTCATATCCATTCTCATATATTGAACTTTCTTTATTTGTATTATATACATATATTGCCTTGCATTTGACATTTTTCATTCCATATATATATATATATAGGATTTTACAATTTATAAAGGGTTTTACAAGCTATAAAATCCATCCTAATTATAAAAATTAAAATAACATAAAATATAAACCATAATTTCAAACTATAAATGTGAAATTATATACCCAAAATGTAAACCCTAATTACAAACTATAAACATTAAAGATATAGAAAAAAATAACAAATCCTATGTTGGAGGTCGCTAAAAATCACTACATGGATGGGAGGAGGTAGCAGGGATTGTTTTGAGGTGTAAATAGCTCCAAAAATGGGTACCTATTTCACCTTGGTCACTCTCATTCCATAGAAGTGTAAGAAAAAATGACTTGACAATCATTTAAAATAAAATAATAGATTTACAAAACAAGTACCAATTTTGGAATGGCTGCCTGAAGCATAATGGGTACCCATTCTAATTTTTGGCTTAGGATCTTGTTCCTAAATAGGTACCTTTTTTTCAGAATGGTTACCCATTCTTGTTTATTTTTTTTCCTAAAAATTCCCCTCTTCGTGGATCCACCTTCTTGCACTTACACTTAACTTGAATAATTGTGTATTCTAAATCTAGTACGATAAGATGATCAACATGAAATCCATGATTCAAAGGTTAGAAGATTACATTCAAAGTTCCACATATAACTATAATTAATAAATTATTTAAGAATAAGAAGTATGACAAGGGTCACAAAATGGTTGTTCCTTACAAATGAAATGTGAGAAATTTATTAGTAATGTTAGATCAATGAAAATTTTAAGATGAAGAATCTATAAGCTTAAATTTCTTGTTCCAATTTAAAATTGGTCTAAGATAAATTTGTGAGGTAAATCTTGGTGTTGATGGTGTTTTTTATTATTTGAATAAAACTAAACTACAATAAATTAGTCACAAAGGCTTCAATGAATTAAAATTTGAAAATTCTATGACTAAGCAAACATGAACATGCATATTTTCATTACACGAGAATACAATATCATCACATACAAGTAAAAATGTTAATATTAATGATGGAAATTATAGAAAATATAATTAATAGAATTTACAGGTTTTAATATGTAGTAAAATAATGTAGAAGCCAACAAAATGGTTTAGCTACATTTAACTAATTTTATTACAACACATGTTACATTAAAATTTTCTTGGTCTACTAGTGAAGTTGAATGATTCTTAATGAGCCTGAAAAGAATCAAGTCTTGCTAAGTGCAATGTCACCAACGCCATAAAAGATGGGGTAGGGATTATGCCCGAAATATTTTTGGTGGGAAGGATATATAATATTTTTTCTTTTCTCTCAAATTTAACATAAAACTTTTGAGACAAAAAAATACAATATCATTTCTAAGAGTGTGATAAAGTAATACTAATATAATAGAGGAATATTTATAATTTTGATTCTTTTAATATTCAAATGTTTCAATTTAATTTTGGAAAGTTCTATTATCATTTTTTGTTTCAAATTACATAAAAAAAATTAAACAAATAAATATATAACCTATGAAAATTATTATTTTCTCATATTGTTTTATTTAAGAGGAGTGGCCCTACCACTATTGATTAGAGTGTACACCTATGCATAATGAGAAATCTTTTTCATTTTTATAATAAATTTAATTATTCTCTAAAGATAATTCATCTTATTTTTCATAATAATTGATAGATGTTTATATAACAATTAACATAAGATTAAACGACATTAAAAGGATTAGAATATAGAGGTTACTCTATTTTCAAAAAATCATATATTTTAAATAAATATTTTATATTTTAATAATATTAATTTAATTTCAAGACCTCAAGCGTAAACTAGTTGGTTGAGCCATTGAAAGACACATATCAAAACTTTATTCAACCAACCACATCAAGAGTGGGACATCCTCAAGTTTTCATACAATATAGGAAATAGTTTTGATTTGTCTAGATAGACTCAACAATAAGATTGTGGTTGTTGAACCAAAAGACACCCGAATTATAAAAAAAATATTAACTTAATTTTTAAACTTAAATTTTAATTATCAATCCCAATTCACATCATAAAATTAACCAATAACTCTGTAATAATAACAAATAAAACTAAACACATCCTAAATTTTCTTTTCATTCGAACTTTTCTTTTCATTTACTCTTATCAATCTTCTAAAATTATTTATTACGCCTAAGGCGTGTCCTATATGAGCTTTCGAGCTCATTTTCCCCTTCAATAGTTAAGATGGAGTTACACAACATGGCTGACAGAAAATGATTCTCAGCCGTCCATCATTTTTCGCCACTTTTTGACTTTTTTTCTTTGTTTTTCCACTATTTTTTTGGTGTGTCTTTTTGTTTTCCCGCCTTGCTTTTCTCTTTCCGTGCTTTTTTGCTTTCCCCACTGCCATTGGTTCTGCTTTCCCCACCACTATCGGTTCTACTTTCCCCGCCGCTATCGGTTCACTCCTCCAAACCTTTCACTTCTCAATTTGGCGAGCTGCAGCCTGAAAACGAGGTGCACGGGGAAAATAAAGTTTTGACAAGGGTTTTAGAGTATGTTTATTTAAATGAAAATTATGGCCAAGATCCTAATAATGAGCACATTTAGGTTTTAAAATAAAATTGAAATTATGGCAAAGATCCTATTAATGAGCAAATTTAGGTATTAAAATTATAGCATCCTTTACCCTACGTAGTTAAGTATAAATTAGCATAATTAATATATAATGTATATTTTAGGTTTTAAAAATTTGACATCCTTTACCCTACATAGTTAAGTATAAATTAGCATAATTAATATAGTATGTTTATTAAAATGAAAATTATGCCCTAATAACTAGCACATGTAGGTTTTAACATTACGGCATCCTTTCCCTTATAAAATATAATAAATATTAGTTTTAAATATATAATAATATTATTCTATAATAAAAACTAAAAAAAACTAATACTAATATTAAAATGATTTTCTAAATGACCTATCAATTGAATCTCATTTACTACACAAATGTGTGCAAAAAATAAACCATTTTTTTCCTAATTCACCTTCCACACCTCTTCGGCATACCCATTGCACAAGATGCTGATAAGTGAGTTTATTTCAGCTCTAGACTAATAAGATATATCTATATACCCTTAGGAGGCGATTTTTTCGTAAAACCATGAAGTGACATTCTGTCGGTTTGTTTTATGTCTTCGAACTAGACACAAAGTAGCCATCATGCGGGGCCAACTTCCTGTCAAGTCCCAGGTCTGTGGAAAATTCCTATCAGACTTTTTCTTTCCATTTGAGTCGGAACAAATAGATGGAACTCGACTCTCGAAATTTTGAAATATGGCCTGCCGTCGAGAGTAAATTTCTCGGAAGACTACCGAGAAGAAATGGACGAAGATTCTCTCCAATCGAAACATACGATCTGGACAAAAACTTACAAGTCCAAGCACGTTCATTGGGTGAAAGTGAAACAGAGTTTTTTCGTTAAATTCTAAGGTATGATGCAAGATTGGTGTACAATTATGAAACCGCTTCGAAAGAACGGGCCGTCACTTCAGTCTGGTCATGTCGACATGACAAGTTTGTTGTCTTGGTATTCGCTCTCCCTCCCCACATTTGTTTCATCGCAACATCCTATGAACACTCTGAGAACACTGAAGACTATTTATTAGATGGAGTTATTTATACAGGCATCGGTTTCTTTCTCTTCTATAGTAAAGAATGTTTCCTGCTTGTACTAGTTGTGATGCATGGAGCAGTGGATGAAGAGCTCTAGTTTATTACTTCTCTTCGTACAATTGTGTGATGCAAGACCACATGAAGTGAAGATTGGGGGAGTCCTTGATTGGTGAAGCTATCAAGGCAAACAATCAAGTGCAGCTATAAAATTAGCCATTCAGGATATTAGCAACAATCCCAACATTCTTAATGGGACCATCCTTCAGTTTGAGACTACAGGGATAGGAAGCACTTCTCTCGTAGATGCGGAGAACGGTAAGAAACACTTCTCTTTTCGTTTTATTTTTATTCTAGCTCCCAGGCATAAGTGTATAGTTAATACTAATTGAAGTTATTTTTTCAGTCCTCAAATTATTCAGAACAAATGTGGTATCTATTGCCGCACCCATGACGGCACAAGTATCCAACTTTGTTTCTATCCTAGCAGATTCTGCACAAGTACCACTCGTTACATTTGCTGACAATGATCAATCCATGTCCTTAAAACTCTTTGCATATTCAATTCAGATGATTGGAAGTGATGTAGTGCAAATGAAGGCAATAGCTGCCTTAACTGAATAATTTTCACTGGAGAGAAATAGTGGTCATATATCAAGAATATGAATTGGGTCTTAGCAGGGTTCTAGCCTTAAAGAATGCACTCCAAGAAACTTCTGCAAGAATAGTCCAAAAGTTTGCAGTATCTAACGAGTCTTTCAGTAACTCATCATGGAAACATATTCGGCAAAAACCTAAAGAACAACAAGATTAGAAGTCGTACATTTGTTATACATACTAGTTGTGGATTGACCCAGAAAATCTTTTGGGAGGTAAAACATTCAGGCATTACGGAGAAGCGGGGATGGGCTTGGATTGTTACAGAGCGGGTGGCAAGTTATTTGGATGTTAAGGATAACAGGACAATGGATTCAATGCAAGGAATAATTGGGGTTCGCACAAAAGTTAGACACACTCCACAGTCCAAGAGTATCAGCAAGAGATGGAAGGACAGATTCATGAGGTTGTATCCTAGTGTAACTCACTCTCAAGACATTGGCATAGTTGGAGCCTATGATGATTCTATCAGGTAATAGCTAAAGCTATTGATGCTATGTTCAGAGTCAACAAACTTACTGAATTAGAATTTAAGTCTTCAGAGAAAATTTCGACAGATGTGAATGTTTTTCAGGGAGGGAGTGCTCTGCTTCAGAAAGTAGCTTAGAGCAATTTCGAAGGGATTGGTGGTAATATAATATTCAGCAAAGATGGGCTTCTTGAAGTAGAATCATATGACATTGTTAACTTAGTCAACAAGGAAATTAGAGTTGTAGGATCGTGGCCAAACAAATAATTCAAATTAAAAGAAAAAATGAAAGGAAGTCGAGTGTATGGAAGATACTTCTTATATTAATATAAAAAAGAGAGAGTTGCAAAAATTTCTTAAACATTTTTAAACTGTTAAAGTATTAGATGCACACACATATCATAAACAAATACAACAATGAAATCCTAACACAAAACTTATGTGGGGAAAACACTTTTGAGAGAAAAACCCCATACTCAAAAACACAACTCAATTATATTATTCAGCAACAAAAAACATGTTACAATATAATTGCAAAGCTATGCTCTTGTAGGAGTCAAAGCTATACTCTTGTAGGAGTCTTCACACTTCTTGATTTTGGAGTAATTCTGGCAGCATAATGATACTTCAACAAAACAACTTATCTGCAACTCCAAAATACAAGTGCTCAAAATATTAGAGCTTATAATGCATTAATTAGATATTTCTAAAATCCAATGTTCAAAATTGAAGATGCAACATGGAAAGTGCCAAAACCACTACACATGCATAGTGGTAAGTATCCACATGACAACACATGCAATAATGTAACTATCAATTGTCATTAAACATGCACCTCCCTAGATATAACTGCACCTCCAAAGCTCACATTCCATGCAAATGCAACATGAAATAAAAATTTCCTTCATGTACAAGTCCACCTATAAACGATAACTTCCAACTTAACTCCATAAAAATAGAAACTAGAAGTTGTAACTCACAATGTAGCATGGAATAATTATAAAATATAATTTCAACATTAAATAATTAGGTAAATAATGCTAAGATAAAATTTTGAGACAGCTTATTCCTAACATTCTCCTACTTGTCAAACACCTTTGAAGAGCCAATGGAAATAACATGATTTAACTACTAGAGGCCATGAGGCCCATATACTCTGAACACCATCTAAATTTATTAGTGCTCACTAGCTTTATTAATGCATTTGCAATATTTGCCAAAGTATCAACCTTCTCCAACTTCACCTTTCCATATTCCACCATATCATAAACAAAATGAAACTGAGAATCAATGTGCTTTGTTCTAACATGAAAAGTAGGATTCTTTAATAAGAAAATGACACTCTGACTGTCACAACAAATAGTAATTTGTCCTAGATCAAAAGCAATATCATAATACAATCTCTTAAGCCAAAATGGCTTCCTTGCAAGTATGAGTAGTTGTTATCACTTAGGATTGCATCCTAGCTACATATGCACTCAACTATCCTATGAAACATGGAAACATCCTCAAGTTGGGGGTTGCTTATAACGAGGATGAATCTCTTGAGTAGGCTAGTTCCCTTGATGGATCACCTAAAACTACTAAAACTATCAAGGAAAAGGGGAGAAGGATGCTTGAAATGAAAACCCCTAAAAAAAAAGAGGGGATACACTAGAAATGTAGGTTTACTTGCTACTCCAACTCACAATCAACATGAATAAGTAAGCCTTTTATTCTCATAATCTCAGATCACACATGCAATACATAAGTAATTTATATGAAAGCTTAGAGTCAAAGCTTGCTTGAAGGAAAAATAGAGGTTTCTCACAACTACAACCTATTGAAACTACTCAACACAACAATATAACTTGCATTACATGAAACCCTTGCTCCAAGATGCATGAATGTGACATTAAAAAGGATTCAAAACATGAAATCACAATTACAACATCAAATGATTCAATGCAAAAAGAGACAAAAATGTTACAGAAGGAATACTACAATCTCTATTAGTGTGAAAGGAGCTTGCTACTACAATGGTTCTCTTGAAAATAGAGTTACAAGACAACTTTTGCTAGCCCAAAAGTAGCAAGAACTCCTTGGATAAATATACAAGTGTTGCATTTATAGTTCAAGCATAGTTTAGATGAATCAAGTTGAGCTCTAATGCTACCTAGGGTTAGTAACTTGGCCAAAATTAATCCTAGGAGAGCTAAGGTGACCAAATTGTGATAAGTGTTCGAAGGATGAGCCCAAGACACACCAAAATCTTGCTCTCCATACCTCTGCAATAAATTTTGGCTCAAAATATTTCTAAAATGTCCCCGTGATTTTAGTTATCTGGGCAAGGGAAATAAAGGGAGGACAATCAATCATTATTTAATGAGTATGGATGCCTATAAAATCAATCAAAATCATAAAAAATGTAATAAATATCATTCTCGAGCCCTAAAATTCAAATAGGCATGTGAGAAGGTCACTTGGGCATTAATGGAGCCACCACAAAAAATAATGCTAAAGTCACTGAAAGTCGAGGGTTGGGCATCAAAGATACCTCATACCACTTGCTAAAGAAGTGAAGAAAGAAGGCTGAAGCAGAGAACCACGAACATTGGAACAGATTAGGGGTCCAACTTTTGGCTTACATCATATACCACATACTGAAGATTGGAAGAAGGAAGGCCAAAACCATGAAGTCTAAAGGTTGCTACTTCCTATGTTTGGCTTTGGGAGGAATGGTTACCTTTTATTGGTTAAGAGATAATGGGTACGGTGGAAGCTTGACCTCTAACATTAGAAAAGAGAGCTCAGGGATTGGAGAAGGATGATACCTCTTACTGAGTAATTGTAGGAGGTAAGATGAAAACCCAAACTCTGATATCTGAAGGAAAGGCTTGAGGCAAAGGATGAATGGATGGAAAAGGAAAGTAATATAAGGGAATTTTGATGCCCGAAGTCTGTAAGGGTGAGACTTAGAAAACTTTGAAAGAACTTGATCAGACTTCGGGGATCGAAAGGGAGCTTTACGACTTACAAATGAGAAGCATTAAACCTTAAAAAGAGGAATGCTAAAGGCCAATGGCTGAAAGACTTAGAGGAAGAAAGATGGAAAAAAAAGATAACTCAGACAACCTGAAACTCCTATACTTATCTATTTTTTGGAATTTTCTCAAGGGGGATTTATGCAAGGTGACCCATATGAGATATCTCAGATCAATTTTCAATGATGGGTCACCAAGATGACATGAAAATGGTAGCATTAGCTTCCATGTACTTTGCTTCTATACTTGACAAAGCAACTATAACTTGTTTCATACTCATCCAACTGATAGCACTGCCAAACATTGTGAGCACATAGCTACTAGTGGATCTTCTATTGTCAATGGTGATTTCTCAATCTGAATCCACATATAGATAAATACTCATTAAATACTAAGTTCTAATAGTATAACCATGAAAACAAAGGGAATACTTGAAATTACCCAACTGATATCTAAACACTCTCTTAATTGCATCCCAATATACCCATCTAGGACTAGGCATATATCAACTAAGGACTCTTACTACTTGGGTAATGTCTAATATTTTATAGACCATAGCATACATAAGACTACTAGCTGCACTTACATATGGTAGTTTGGCCATGTCCCCCATCTTAATAGGAGATTTTTGGCAATCCTCCATAGAAATATTTATCCCTTTCATTACAAGAACAACTAACTATTTGTAAGTTGTCATTCTAAATCTCTCAAACACTAAATTCATGTACTTGATCTGGCTTAACCAAATCTCTTTATTAGCTCTACCTCTTTTGATCTCCATCCCCAGAATATACCTCGCTACACCTAGATCCTTCATCTCAAATTGTGCTTACAACTAAGACTTCAAATCTGAAATAAAATTTTTATCATTCCCAAAAAAATATATCATCTACATACAACACAATTATAAGAATGTGACCATTGTTAGATTTATAGTAAACACAATGGCTAGATTTTTGAGTTGATTGTGTGACTCTTACATGTTAGAACCATTGTGTAGCAATTTAGTATGCATTATTATAATCTAGCCAATATTTTATTTCATATTCATATTAAGATTATATTAGATATTTTCCAAAGTAAGATGATGATTTTGAGGATATTTCAAATATTTTTTATGCTAGTATTTTTTCTATTCTAATTTGTGCACTAGTTTGGACTAGATTAGATATTGCCCATGTAGTGGTATTTTTAAATAGGTTTACGTCTAACCCTTGTAAGGTGAACTAGATATTTTTTTAAGAAGGTTTTTTAGATAGTTTCATGGTGCATCTCATTAATTATTTTTACCATTGTAATTATGATGTGGATAATTAATTAGTAATACAAGGCTTTGTGGATGTAGATTGGACAAGTGATTTAAATAGTGGAAGGTTCACTTGTTGTTATGTTATTTATCTATTTGGTGATGCAATGAGTTGGATGTGTAAGAGGAATCCCATAGTTTCTTTTTCCACTATTGAAATAAAATTATATAGTTGATACACATACCTCTAATGAGGTAATTTGATAACAAATATTTTATAGAGGTATTGGTTTTGATTGTAGGGTTGCTAGAATTTTTTGTGATAGTTAGAGTGCTACTTTTTCGATAACAATTCCATATAGCATTCTCGCAAAAATTATGGTGATGTTCAATATCACTTTATGTAAGAGATGATAGACAATAATAATGTATTACGATATGCAAAGTTGACACTTTGCATATTGTTGTAGATTCTTTTCCAAAGACAATGACCATGGATAATTTTTTAGTATATAGAAAGGCTATGGGCCTTGATTATTATACTTAATTTTATTTATATTTCTAATGTATAATTTAAAGTGAGACAATGTCAAGATTAAGGTGCAATTTACCATGTAATCCTACATGTATATTTTATGTGTCTTTAACATTTTGGGAAGATATACTTGGATTCCTAGGGATACTTAGAGTATTAATTTCTACTTGTACTCCGAAGAATCTTGATATTAGTATTTATATGCATTCATGAAGTAGGAAGAGCACTATGGTGGTAGTTACAAATGAATTCGAATGCATTTACGCAAAATTCCCATTCCTAGGTGCTACATGAATAAATCTAGAGAATAAGTATAGTCCCCATTTAATATTATTTTTCTTGATATTATTACCAAAAGAATTTCAATGATGAAATTTCAAGAAGATTCTTAAAGGATCATTGCTAACCGTCTAGCCTTTCCAAATTCATAAGGAATTCAATCTCACCTTTGAATTTATTTAGTGGTTTGGGTAAACACTACCTCAAACAAATCATCATGAGTTATTAACTATTCATAGAGCCTAATAGGAAATATAGAGCTAGTAAGGAGCCATGTAAACACACTAATATTAGAGAGCATTATCTCAGTCAAGAGAATTTTATTCTTTATAAACTTGTTGAAAATATGATAGACTAAATATTGATAAATGGAAGGTGGTTTAGCTAGAAGCCGCAAAACTTCATTAATACTCTTAACCAATTAACAAGTGTGATGAAATCTTAATGACTAAAAATTTTGTTTGAAACTCTTTCTCCAAATTATTGGGAGAATGAAGCTATAGTTTTGTTTTAACTTCATCTAAAAATGGTTGTAAGAAATTTACTTTTGTTGGAGAATTTTAGCCACATATAGTCGTAGAGATGGAATAAATTATTTCTAATCTAACTGAGTGATGGTGTGAGATAAATACAAGGTGGCGGCTTCATATTAATAGTAGTAAAATGCACTAGCTAGTAGCCATAGATGAGAGGAAAGTGAGTGGTATACTTGATATCATTATTCCACCATCCAATCCAATCCAACTTGAAGAATGGGACATGACTCTAAATTCTAGAGATGTTAGATGTGGGAAGGGTTGGTTGTTGAGTTAGTAGAGATGTGTTAAGAAAGAATTGGGTTCCCTTTTCCACAGGCTTGATAAACTATCATATAATGTGAAAAGTTATTAGAAAATGATCAATAAGGATAAATTCTAATAAACCCTCAATAGAGAAGGAAATATAATTGGAAAAAAAAGATTTATTTGATAGCATAGTTTGTTAAGTCATTTAAGAACCATTTTATATCCAAATAAGAGTACTCCATTTATAATAGGTTGAGTAGTTATGACCATGACCAATATCGGAATTAAAAAATAATAATTCATCACACATATATCAACAAGCTTTCCTCTAGCCAAATATCTAGCACATATGTTTAACTATCTTAAACTCACCAAACAAGACACATGTTATTATAGGAGCTATGTAATCAATCTACTATAAAATATATAACTTTCAATAGCATTATTAAAATCATTGATATTAATAACACTAAAATAAAATATATTAATAGTAAATTGATTGCATAAAGCCTTGTTGACATGGGCACATTTGTAGTCCACTAAGTCTGGCCACCATATAGTAGAAAAAAACCACAATAACCTTACAATGTCTTATCTTATAATTATTACACAAAAATAATTAATTAGCCATATAATACAATAAACTTAAAAAAATCTTAAATATTTAACCTCTTGCACCCTTAAAAAAACATGTACAAATCTTTATAGTAAATTAACTATTTGCCATGCACACTAGAAAATATTTTTCTCAATAATTTTTCTTTTCGATTATATGAATATAAATCTAAGCCTTATTAAAAATAAAAATAAAATAATAATATGCTTCCAGCTCTTTTAAGTACAAAAATTGATCATCACAGAATTTAATAGAAATGCATTGCACGATGTAGTATCAAGGTTCAACTGATTGAGTCCGACTAGATAACACAGTTTCAAACCCCATAGGCTACCAGGTAATGTATTGCGGATACTTTTCACTATAATATACAAATTATTATTCTCACACAATTATTTAATTATATGGGGTAAACTAATGCGGCAACTTTAATGTTATAAATTCTTTAAATTATGTATGAATGGTTTCTCACCTCTCTTTCAAGTATCAAATCCTGATTTTAGTGCGTAAGCTCGATTTCACAAATGCTGTCTATTTATCAATGGTCAGTTAAAAATTAGAGACGACTCTTCGTGCATTAGAAAATTGTGAATCTTTGAACGTTGTAGTGGAAGAGGAAATCATTTACGATACCCATCATTATTAGTACCATTTTCATTATATAAGCATAAAAATTTACTGTTCAGAGTGTCTGATGTTTCATAGTTTGACTCCTTTCGAAAATCACCTTTAATACTGATAGAAAGATGTTTAAAATACTATATCAAAGCAGGAAATGTAAGATGAGAAGAATATATCAGTTTCAAATATGATAAGTAGATGCTTATACAGTACAACTCCAGGAATCCAGTCTAAAAGCAAGAAGGAACATTTAATTGGGAACTGAATAAAACATGAGAAAATTATTCAACCAGAAAGAAACCTTTGATTGGAAATGAAAAGAATAAAATCAGACCAATACGTAAAAAGTCTATACTTCTGCTTGATAGTTACCTGCAATCTTCAGTAAAAAAAAGCCAATATTTATTTGCTTTTCATGACTGTTTTAGACTAATTGTAAGGTAACAACATAGCTTTAGTTGATAAGGCGAAGAAATAATTGAGAAGACTTGGAATAAATGGCTGAAGCCCACCATGGATTTAATAAAAGTTAGTCAATAGAGATGGGGTTTTTAACAACAGACGTTCCACACATTACATTATTTATTTTCTAAATGCAACGGTTATTTCTAATGCTAACTTAGACCTGATGAGGAAGCTTTTATATAGCGTTCTTAAAATCTGGGCTCGCATATGACTCCTCCAAGACATCACAACTTCTAACAGCAGGAAATATTGCTTTATTTAATAGAATCTCCACTACGTTGGGATATGAAAAATCAATAACTAGAAGAGAAGAGAAGAATGTTTAAATAAACAATTTAATATTACAGTATTCTATGTTGTGGAACTTTCAGAGATGAAAACAGAAAGACAAAGTCTTGTTAACATTATCAGACTTGCATGTGAAACCGTTTATTTGGTCGCTTACAAAAACCAAGGAAGCTTCCAATATTATTTACATTCAATCAAACGATTATACTGCTTTTACATCATTTACAGCAGGTATTACACAAAACTTCTTTGCCAAACGGCAATCAAGTTCACTGTGTAAGTTTTCGTCCGGGTCTATATTTTCAGGTTCATAAGAAAATAGCAGGCACGTTTTTTTTTATTTGACGTATTAAACGCTCCAATTGACATTTTCATGTTCATTTGAATAGATATTTTGCTCTATAGTTTTCAAAAATCATATGCTTTGAAATGGAAGAAGTTATACAGCCAGTGCCTTCTATAATCCAGACGCCAACTTTTCACGAAAAGCCCCAGGCTGTTTACAAAGTAGCGTTTTAAATCGGTAAAAATTCAATTTATATTACGCAGCCTTTTTATGAAGGCTCGAATAGATTGTCTCAGAATAATTCCACCGTTCAGCATGGAGTTCATAATTGCTTAAATTTTCATTTTCATACCGTTTTCTATTATCGAAGGAGGATGCTGTAGATTGTTGTTGGAGTCGCAGCAATCGAAATTTGTTGAGATCACTATTTTCTCAAGAAGAAAGAGATGCAGTCAAAAGGAGAATCACTGAACACTGAAAAGTCAACTATAGCTATATGAAGCCCCAAAATATGAAGTTGTTTCTGGTTGATGCAAAAAGGAGTCCAGATGCGATGGTAAGGATTTTTTTTGTTTGTGTAGTCGCTAATGGAGGGAAGGCATCTATTTGAAAGGAGATCACAACTATGAAAGAGGAGATTGAAGTAGCAATTCGATGAATTTGAAAAAGGTAAATTAATATTGTGTTGTTTTTAACTAGTGCCCATCATTTTTAGAAGTGTAGATGATGAGATTGAGATTTCAAGAGAATGATTGAAGGCATGTATAGTTGTTAAAGAAAAGGGAAATCATTGTAGTAGAATTAAAAAAAAAAACAATAAGGTGAGTTTAAATTGCTTGAATCAATGGGTAAAGTTGGTAAAAGGGTAAAGAAAGAGAGATGTTTTGGAGGAGGAATTTCTAGATGTTAAGAAACACAATTCTGAATTGTTAAAATATTTACATAAGATTTCAATTGAGAATAGTGGACAAGTGATAAAAATTTATGATCTTGATAATGAATTAGATAAAGTTAAAAGGGAGAATAAAGTGTTAGAAGAAAAGCTAATGTTTTTTGATGAACTTTTAAAATATTCATGTCAAGTTGAGAAGAAGAATAAAGAGCTAGAAGAAAAGTTAAATTTGTTTGATGACATTAAGAAAAGGAATGAAGAATTAGAACAAAGAGTAAAATTGGTTAATGACTTAGAACACAAACTAAAGATATTGGAAGAAGCACATACTTTGCAAATGAAGGAAATCACTAAATTAGAAGAAGAAAATGGTTTATACAAGAAGGAAATGTCAAAATTAAATAAAGAAAATGAAAGTTTGAAGTCAAAGAAATTGGTATGTGACGTTTCTTGTAGTACAAAAGATTTGAGTTCATCATTTGATAAGGTGTTTTTGCTAAAGTTGTTTGTGATGAAGAAAAAAATGTTAATGAGACTGAGAATCTTGTTAGTTGTGATGATAATGCATTTGATTATATAAATGTTGCTACTGAAAATAATGTTGGTTTAAAAATCATGAAAATAATGGGTTATAAAGGACAAGGATTAGGAAAACATGAACAAGGAATGAGAAATCCAATTGAGCCAACAATAAGGCCAAAGTATGAAGGTCTCAGATATGTCCCAAGTAAGTGGATGATGCTACAAGTTCAAGTAAATTCGTTCAAGAAATGAAGAGTGTTGAGTGCACACATTGCCATAGGAGAGGTCATACAAAAGATAAATGTTTTTTATTAGAGCAAAAATAGGTTTTGAATGGACCCAAAACCATTTACAACAAGTTTTGAATGGACCCGAAACCATAAGGTTTTAAGGGGACCCAAAACCCACACCAAGAAGAGCAAGCAACCTAAAAGATAGACTCAAAAGCACCCAATAGTGCAACAAGGGAACAACAAGCCAACATCCAGCTAAAAGCCAACAGCCTGCCCAAAAAAGAACCAAGGTTTACATTAATCTTGAACTCATTGGTTTTGAAGGGACCAATAACCCACAACAACCCATTGGTTTTGATGGGACCAACAACCCATTAAAAAAGGTTCCAACAATAGAAGTTTCAAAGCCTAGAAAAACACCCTTTCCACCTTTGTAGGAAAGGTCTCCATAAGTGCACAATGCATCACCAGTGATCTTCAAAAACCATTTGCTCTCTCCACCTCTATAGGAGATAAACCTAAGCTCAACCATACCATCGTGACTGCAACACTCCATGTCCTTGAGAGTGAACACCACAAAGATCAACTTACTTTTCAAGATCTCCACGTCTATATAGAAGATTAAGAAAAGAAGACAAAATGTAGGCTAGTAACAACTCACTTGCAACCCCAAAACAGGGCTTCAATAGTCCCCCAACAATACTTTCAGGAAAAACCAGATGCATCCAGCTCCACCTCTATAGGATGAAGGTCATAGCCAGCCACATCCATCTCCCCCTCAATAGAAGATAGGACCACCTCCATAGGAAAGGCCAAAGTAACCCAAAGATGCACCAAATGAAGCACAAAAAGTAGCACCATGGAACCACAAAGGCAAAGGGCGACAAATCCCTCACCACAATGAAAACTAGAGGTTAGAAGAAGTAAACATAGAATATCAAACCCAAAAGTTTGGAAAATCACAAACCAATGAGATTCCAAAGTCATTCCAAACCAAAGATCCTCTCCCAAAAAATCAAAAAACATTTTAGGGTACAAGGAGAGAAGAAAAATAGTGAGTCCATCATTTTTTTGCCAATGAGACAGAGAAGAAGCTGAGACAGTCAAAACCCTCAGATAAACAAATGAGGAGCTCATCCAATCAGGGAAAAAACAACTTCTACACATCCCATAACCACTCCACCAAATGGGCCAGCATCCCAAAATAGTCTCCAAACCAAGAAAATAGGCAAAGAAATCCACTTTCCATTTGGAAACCACAATTGTGCTAGCATAACCCCCAAAGGAGAGCCACCAATCAGAGAAAGCACAAAATTAAGAACACCCCAGAGAAAATGAGAAGAAGAAAGGGCCAACAAATAAAGCCCCCAAGCCATCCTACTACACTGAGCAGAACTAGAAATAAGCCCCTTCTTCAACCTAGAAATTCCAAGGAAGCCCAAGCAAACCCACACTCCCACCCAAAAGGAAGCCACAACCATGTTGACAAGCCACCAAACAGTGAATGCACAGAAGCAACGAACACTCGAAAAGAAGTGATAAGAAGAAAGGACCAATGAATAAAGCCCCCAAGCCATCCTACTACACCGAGCAGAACCAGAAATAAGCCCCTTCTTCAACCCAAAAACTTCAAGGAAACCCAAGCAACCCCACATACCCTGCAAGGAGCAGCAAAGTGGAAGGGGCAACCACCCAGCGACAAAACACCCAAAGGGCAACATATTTTCCCTCCAACAACCATCAAAAGGCACAACACTAGTAGCAGCAACAATATTAGAAGGAGGCCAACATGATCCTGTCCCACTAGCAACAACCATTTTAGAAGGAGGCTAGCATGATTCTCCCCGAAAAATGAGTAGCATAACAAGTTGACCAAAATCAACTTGAAAAAAATCAACAAAACACTAGAGAAAAAACACCCTCCTGCACACAACCCAAGCAGGGAAAGGAGTAACATCATCATATCCAACAACAACAAAGGCCACAAAAGGGAAGGCACCAAACCCCCTGTTTCTAGCATAAAATCCCACTAACCTAGAGAGGCCCAAAGAACCAACAAAGCATGTAGAGAAAAGTAGAGCTGTGTCAACACAAGGCCTGAAAAAAAGGCTCACCACAAAAGCACAAAGTGTTCCAAATAGGGGACTAGAAACACAAAGCATAAAACATGAGAGAGGAGACACGAATCCAGTGTAGACGGGCAGTAGGGAAGCTGAAATCCCATGCACACCATCATCCGCCTCATCATCGTCTTCGCCATCCTCCTCACTCGCACTCAAACTTGCAGAGCTGTTGCAGCTCCCGCCAATGCAACTGCCGCTATCCATCAAAATCAATCTATACAAAAGATAAATGTTGGGATTTATATCCATGTAAAATTTGTGGTTTAAAAAACCATTCTAAAATAATGTGTTGGAATACAAATTGGAATAATGAATATATGAAAGACTACATGAAAATGAATTGTGATTGGATTTTTGGAATGAACTGGAAAAAATTGACCAGTATGTTTAAAATATTGTTCAAGTGCAAGTGTTCATATGTCAAAGATAATAGAAATCGAGTAATTTGAAGATTAGCTGAAGGTGAAGGGTCATGAAGCCACCAAGATCAAAGAATGAAACTAAAACTTGTGCAACAAAGTGTAATAGCTTACTTCCAAAAAAGAAGAAATTGCATTGCGTGCATCAACATATCAATGAGCAAGGAATTTGAAAAATAGAATTTTCAAAAATAGAATTTCAATATTTGATGGTCATCATATAGTGATTAACTAAGTGTACATGGGTATCTAACAATGCTTTAGGCTGGGATCCATCTTTTTATATTATGAAAAAAAATGATTTAGTGAGTCTGCAGACATGAAAGAAAAAATTGGAAATGATAAAATTGTGTGTGGTCGAAATCAAGGGGGTTGTTGGAATATTAATTTGTCCTATGCATCCATGTTCTAGAGGTTTCTATCAGTCAACTATGTTCTGGAGAGTTCTGCCACCTAACTAATGGAAAAAAAATGAAACCATTAAATGTTTCCTACTATCCAGAGCCTTCTTGAAATTTCTAAACTCCTTTATAAAAGAGGACCAATGTAATTAGATTAGTAAGTAATAGAAACGTGTGTCTGTTTTAGTGTTTCAGCTTCTCTGTGTTACGTCTTTCTTCAATATATATATATATATTAGTTTTATAATGGGGTGAAATCACAATACCATGTCTCACTTTTTTTCCAAAATAGACATTTACATCAATATTTTTTAACTGAATCTTCATCTTCTAAGACCTATAGTAGCTAAACCATTAAGAATTTGAAGAAGATGTGAACTAGTGATTTCTAGAAATTTGTGTGTAGATTCTAAATATATATATTTTTAAAAAAATTGAATTAAATCATGAATCTTTAAACATCTCCTTTAATAACTAGTTTTGAACAAAAAAACAACCATTTCATCAAGTAATGTTTGTTTTGTACAACATAACCCTTTTTCTATAAAGGATAAAATTCTAATTTTTGGAATATAGATTCTTAACATCAATATCTAGGGAAAGGATATTTTTTCATAATTTTTTATTACATATATATTTTTTAATTAATTTTTTAAGTCACTGTAACTATAATTTGGACATGAGTGTGTATCGTACAACCTAACTTGTGTATATATCAAAATCCAAATTTTCTTTTTTAAGTGAAACAAGGACATCAATACCTAGGGAAAAAGGTATTTTTTGAATTTTTATTACTATGGTTTACATTTTTCCACCTCTTTAGAACAAAGCGCTTGACGTTTGGAGAAAATTGTATGTTCAGTAAAAATTGAAAATTAAATACAAGATATAATGAAAACATATGAAAACTATACTTGTTGGAAAGCTTGTTTCAAGGCCTACAATCTTGCAAAAGATCATTTATAAATGATGTTATTTAATCCCTCAAAAGGTAAAGTAAACATGTGTTTTTGCTAGAATTTTGATAGGTGTGAAGGAGACTCCATTGTGGGTATGATTTAATACTAGAGGGGTTTTTTCCAAGGGGTCTTATCTATCCCTCTTCAATTAAAACCCTTTATATGGAACCTCTCAATGCTAAAATCATTAGTTTTTATAAAAAAAGTGATTTTAGGAAAAAATCAACATGTCCTAAAAGTGAGACACACTATTGTGGCAACACCCCATGTCTTTAGGACATTTAACACACCTATCTTTATATAAATGTTTTTAGTAATAGAAGTAAGGTAAAGGGCCCCTGAACCTAACCATAGAGTAGAACTAGGCCTAGAGGCCACCAAAACAACTAGACAAAACAATAGGGGACACAGAACCAACCAACATCCTGCAAAAAGACCAACACCTAATTACATAGAAAAACATTATTAAAGACAAAACCAAAACTATCTTTATGAAGGGCACACAGGCCCATAGATAGTAACAAGCAAAAAACCAAAAATCCCCAACCACCAAACTCAATTACTCCTTCAAAAAGTAGATAAGGTTCCATTTGTTCTGAAGGTATTCCATAGCCTCACTATACTGCTCCATCAATCCAGTCGCACCAACTTCAAGTTGCTCCTCTGCATCCTGAGCAACTTGTTGCTTGTGATGACCTTTCCTAGCCTTAGTCACCCCACTAACCACCCCAAAGATGGCCTTATGAATTATGCAAAAAGTAATAACCATTAGCTTGTTGAAGGCCCTATCCATCTTGTCCACTTTCTACTAAAGCTCACAGATTTGAGAAGCATAAGGCTCTAGGGGTGAAACAATATAATTCTTAACTCCACTCTTATCCTTTAAAGAGTGAACATTCAACCCTCCCATGGCTTTCCTAACCACCTCCTCAATTTCATGCTAAATATTTTGAAGCCCTTCCTCCTCATCCTCTAAATCTTCAACCAATGGTTGATCATCACCAATTAATTCTTCATCATGTTCGCTACTTGAAAAATCTTCTGAGAGATCTTCTCCTAACAAAATTGATAGCTTCTTCTTGCTTAGATTAATAGGAGTTGGAGTTTCCTCTTCTGAGTCATCACCAGGATCTTCAAAACACAATTTCTTCCCTTTGGAAAACTAGCCAACAAGCCTAGATGAACGCCTCTCACCCCTCCCATTGCTAGAATCCTCCAAATTTCCTTGCTCCTCTTCATCTCTTATTTCAATTGTGACTTTCTTGGTGGTTTTAGGATCAAGACTTTCACAAGCTTTCCTTTTGGTGCCAAAGTTTCCCCAAGGGAAACCACCAGTTTCTTTTCCTTTAGGATTTTGAGTAGGATTTATATAAATGTTTTTGATAAAAGGGGGATAAATGGGTTTTACAAGGAACCGAAACCATATAGTAACATTACAAGCTAAGACCAAAATAGAGGTCCAAAAGATAAAAAGGCTGCCAGAAAGAAAAAAAACCAGCAAAAGCAGTCAGCCACAAAAAGCCACAAAAGAACCATAAAATGGCCAGCAACCAGACAAAGCTGGGCCCAGCCATAGCTAATCCATAGATTTCAGAAGCTCGTCTGCAACCTCTTCTAGGTCCACCATATCCTGGACCCCCTCCATAAAGATCTGAGTCATATTTGGGGTAGTCAGGGCTTTTCTTTTCATGCTTGATCTGGTTTGTTTAGAGATCCCTGCTTCCTCATCTTGGTCTTTCTCCTAATCAAGGTCGACAATCAGAGCTCTCTTCTCGGTTTTCTCCAGTCTTTCAGACATGGCTTTGATGATAACAACATTATGTCTGGCAATTCTACAGTTTTGATCAACAATTTTTTTCAAGGTTCCTTTCATTTTTTCAATATCATTTTCAATAGTGCTATCCTTTTGAGTGTTATCCTTCACATTGGTATTCTTCTCCGCGTCAAGCTGAATTAGCCCCACAAATTTGGCTTCAATTTCCCCCAATTTACTATGAAGAGACAAACTTTTAGTTTTCAACTCACTAATTTCATGGAATAACCATTTAGCAGAATTAAACTGGTCCACTGAACAACTCTTGGCAGTTCCAACGAAGTCAAAAGGGGGGTCACTTTCATAATTGACCCCAAAAATCACTGACTCTGCACCTCTAGGAGGGCTATAGTTCTCCTGTTGAATATTCTGAGGGATGTGGGGATCCTCAAGACTAACCCCGGCCGCTTTAGCAGAAACAACAGGGGAGTCATCAGGGTAGGAGACTAACTTATTAACCAAAGAGCTAGAGCCTGCAACATTAGCGTTAGGGTTAGTACGACCAGAAGCAGGAACAGAGCAGGCACCAGAAGGCTGGGGGAACGGCCAGAGGTAGAAGGGGGAGCAGAGGAGGCAAAGAGCTCTTGACACGGCCGGGGGAAACTTTAGTATCAGAAATGCTAGGCTCAGTATCGTCGTCATCAAGCTCCAAAGGAGCTATGGGGTTTGGAAGGGTAGGCATATTCTGAAAGTGCTCATAAATGAGCCTTAAAAGACTCGTGTGAAGAATCGGGTATCTTTTAGGGCTTCTACTGTGGTCAGAAAAGCTATTTCTCAGGGAACAGAGTAAGAAGAAAGGTATAGAAATACGCACCTTATGCTAGAAGTGATTGAGTAGCACGAAGTGGTATCCATAAACCCTAGTGAAACGGCCGTCGAGAGTGATGTACTCCATGGTAACCCTTAGCACTTTTCTCCATAAAGCTTTTATAGTGTCCGCTTCATAGTAACTGTTCATCATCTTGACAAGTTTTTGCTTCTCTATTTCAGACTTAGGGAACCTCATCATAGCTTTGTCAGAGAATTTCCTGTCTCTGAAAAATTTATGCTCTTCCATCGGAATGCCAGTCACCTCCACAATCAAAGCTTCATCAATCTGAACTTTCCTCCCAAAAAGGAGAACCTCCCCATTATTCCAAATTTTCTCAAAAAAATCTGTAATCTCCTCCTTAGGGCCATGGAGTTTCTCGATGAACGGAAGTAAGCCACCCCTTCTTATTTTACTCCACGCTTTAGTGTTCTTGGTATGTGACTCGAAGCTGGTAGGTTCAACCCTCTTCCATTCCCCGCCCATTTGTGAGATCTTAGTTTGAATACTATTGCAGACAGAAAACCTGTTCTAGATAGTTCCTTTGCTTCGCAGGACCCACAAAGCATGCCAAAGTAAATAATTTATCTGCCGGATCCTCTCGGCCCCATTATATCTTCTAATTTTGTTATTCATGACTCGTACATTCCTCATTATTACAAGACGCCACCTCCTTTCCATTCACCGCGTCGAGCTCCAATAAAGCTTGAACCTCAAAGTGGAGGTCAGTCTTTTTGTGCCACGTGATGATTTTGTCACTCTTAACTCCCTCATTGGCAAAAAAATCCACAACCGCATTCGCCTCATGGTAAGCATGAGTAATTTTTATTCTATCGAACTTACTAAGTAGAACCTTAGCATCTTCTATCCAATTTTTAATCGACCATGTGGGCTAGGACCTACCACAAAGGCTATCAATTATATTTTTTGAATCACCTTCAAGCCATAAATTTTTACATTTAATTCCCACAGCAAGGTTGATTATGTAATAAGCCCCCACCACTTCCGCCACGTGATTAGTTTGGACCCCCAGAGGAGTGGCAATAGCTCCCATAAAGTTACTTGCCGAATCCCTTAGGACCCCACCACACCCTGCCTTCCCCGGATTTCCTTTGGCCACGCCATCGAAGTTGGCTTTGGCCTAGCCTTCCATAGGAAAACTCCAGCAAACTCCATCCCTGGATTTTTTGGTAGTATTAGGGGCATTGGAAATATCCCATTTAATTCTCCATTCCCTAGCAATCAGGTTGTCAAAAGGAGAGCAAACCACAGTCTCAACCTTGTCCTCCCTGAAGGGAACAATAAAGAAGTTTTCTTTAATCATCCTTAGAATTTTTTCAAACACAATTTCCTCCAACAACTCCTTATCCTTGAAGATCCGGTTGTTTCTCTCTTTCCAAATTCCCCAAGTCACATGGGGGAATGAGAAAGCCCACAGTTTTTTAATAAAGGGGTTGAAAGAAGGGGCTTTCCATTGAACAAAAAAATCCTCAACCGACTCCAAGGGGACCCAAGAAAAATACCAGCATTTCAGAAGCTTGTCCCAAACCAAGGAGGAAAAAGGACAGTGGATAAAGAGGTGGTTAACCGATTTAGCATTGCTTTTACATAGGTAGCATCTATTAGGGAGCAGAACACCTCTTTTGCTAAGATTATCCACAGTTAGAACTTTATTTTGCAGCAGAGACCAGAAAAAAATGTTAACCTTAGGTAAGAGATGCTTAGTCCAGGCTTGCGACCACAGAGGGGGAGGGTTAGGAGCATGTGAAATCTGGGAAAAGGCAGATGAAACAGAAAAGCACCCAGAAGGCTCATACTTCCAAATAAGACTATCCTTCTGATTTAAGCATAGTCTGACAACATTCAAGGGGGAGTAAACAGGGACTAAAATAGGGTTTATCAAGGGAATATTGATCCACTTACCATCCCACCAATAGTCTTTAACAAAAATGCCAAAAGTATCTTTGCAAAACTCAGCCCATCTACTGAGATTCCCATCCTGAGATAGGGGTTCATTACGCAGCCAACAGTCATCCCAAAATCTAATCTAGTTACCATTGCGAACCTGTCATTTCAATCCCAAATTCACCACCTTTATCCCATCAATCATATAGTTCCAGCAACTTGATCCTTTCGGAAGGTTGGGATTCTCAATAAGGTCTTTGAGGGAATTGTTATTCTGCAAATACTTACTTTTAATTATTTCACTCCATTCCCTAGAGGAAAAGAAAAGTCTCCATATCTGTTTCGCTAGGAGTGACTTGTTCAGCAGTCTGATTTTTCTTAGCCCAAGGCCTCCATCCTTTTTAGATCTGCAAACCAAATCTTATCCAACAAGAGGCATTTTTTTTCTTTCTTCATCTCCAGACCAAAGGAATCTCTTTTAAATCTTCTCAATGGTTTTAGCATATTTGGATGGGATTTTAAAAAGACTGAGAGCATAGATAGGGAGGTTCTGCAGAGAAGCTTTAAGAAGCTAGAGTTTTTCGACTTGGCTTAGGCGAGCTCCTTTCCAGCCAGAGAGTTTTTTCCCAAACCTATCAACTAGAGAGATCCAAAAAGTATTCGGAGGTTTTAAACATAGAGGCAGTCCAAGATAAGTAGCAGGAAGGGACTCTATCTTGCAACCAAGAATTCCAGCTATCTTTCTCTGTCTATGCAAAGGTGTGTTAAAGAAATACAACGAGCTTTTTTGCTTATTTATCACCTGACCAGAAGCTCTACCATAGGTATCCAAAAGTTTCTTCATCTCTTTAGCTTTCGAAACAGTAGATCTTCTCATCAGCAAAGTGTCATCCACGAACTATTGATGAGAGCATATCAAATTGTTCGATGACGGTTTGAGCCCCATAATAGATCTTTGAGCAACCAATTTAGTCATATTCCTACCAAAACTCTCAGCCATAATCGTGAAGAGGATAGGAGAAATGGGATCTCCTTGTCTTAGCCCTCTAGAACTACAGAAAAAAGTGGAAGGGGATCCATTAATAAGAACCGCCACAGAAGCAGAAGTAATGAGTTGTTTGATAAGCTGCAAAACCCTTTCATTGAAACCAAAAGACTTTAAGATATTAAATAGAAAGTTCCAGTCCACCCTGTCATAAGCCTTCGAAATGTCAAGCTTAAGAAGAAATCCTTCCGATTTGGAGACCGAGAGGAATGAACATTCTCATGAGCATGGACAATAGAGTCAAGAATTTGTTTTCCAGGCACAAAACCATTCTGTTGAGGAGCAATAATAGAGGGCAGAATGAGAAGCAGCCTAGAGGTAAGCACCTTCGAAATAATTTTATAGAAGGAATTACAGAGGCTGATGGGTTTGAAGCCTTCAAAATCCTGCACTCCAAGTCTTTTGGGGATAAGAACCAAGAAAGTGGCATTTAACTCCTTCAAAAGATTTCTAGAGCGGAAGAACTCTTTCACCGCCTTCTCAACATCCTCCCCAACAATGTCCCAGAACCAATGGAAGAACAGTAAAGGGAAGCCATCAAGGCCAGGCGTTTTACTTCCTTCAAAAGAGAAAACAACTTTTTTAATTTCCTCACTGGTGGGTATATTTGTCAACATTTCATTGTCTCTAGAGTTAACAATCCTGGGGATAGCCTCCAGTAACTGATTTTGATCCTCCAAATTAATACCCTCTTTCTCAGATAGGAGGTTCTTAAAGAATAGGACATCTTCTCTTCTAATGTCCTCTTCCTCCTCATAAGTTCTGCCATCAACCAAAATTGCAGAGATTTTGTTAGCTGCCTTGTGTTTAGATGCTGAAAGATGAAAATCTCTGGTATTTTTGTCTCCAACCTTTAGCCAGAGAGCTCTGGATCTTTGTCTCCAAAATTCCTCTTCTCTAGCAATTGTCTCGTGAAGTTTTGAGAGAATCTCATTTTCCTTTTCCTTAGTTTCATTCGAGTAGCCTTCCTTTTGAATTTTGATTTGGATTTTAGACAGCCTAAACTGAAGATCAGATTTGATTTGAAAGATATTGCCAAAAGACTCTTTTTTCCACTTTCTGAGATTCATTTTGACTTCTCTTAGTTTTTTGGCAATTCTAAATAAGGCAGTACCCTTAATTTTAATATTCCACCATTTCCTTATTTCCTCTCGGAGGAGAGGATGGGAAAGCCACATCTTCTCAAAGCGAAAGGGAGTATTCCTCTTAATTTTTAAGGGGTCAGCAACAAAACTAATAGGGAAATGGTCAGATCCAATCCTAGGGAGGGTTTTCAAAGAGCAACAATAATTTAAGATCCAAATATCAGAAACAAGGGTTCTGTCAAGTCTCACCTGGATTTATATAAATGTTAGTTACATGTATTTTTGATTATTTACCTATTTTACATCATTTTCATCATCATGAGATTAATTATTCTTAAAATTGAAAATTTGACTTTTTTTTTGCAAATTCAATTTCAAAATTAGACTCATCCACCCCCTTTATTTCATGGTATTGTGTCTAATATATTTATATTTTTTGAAATTTGATTCTATGTACAAGAGATTAAATAAATTCATTAATATTCATTTTACACATTCAAAATCCAAAAATCATCTATAATCAAAGACTATTAATAAAAATATTATAAGAAAAGTATTTAGATTCAATGCTCTAAGAGAATTAACGAATATGTATAAATCACTCTAAAGAACTTAGTCACTATATTTAAACATCCATACACATCTTCTAATTACGAAAGTAAAATATTTGAAGATATTCAAAAATAATGTCAATCATCAAACATAAGAAGAAGAAGAAAAAAAAGTAAATCAAGTGAGCAATGAACCAAAGGTCTACATTACATATATTGTAACCCAAGTGACAAAAAATGAACTCACAACCATAAAATAAACCCAACTTTATAGACTTAATTCCAAATATAACACAAATATAGCATAAGATTGACGACACTCACTAAAAAAGAAATCACAATTTCTAAAATTTTAATAAATAAAATTTAATATCTTGACTAAACAACATATTCTTTTAAATCATAAAATAAATAACATTATTCTTCTCCACTTTTGAAAATAACAAAAAAAAGTACTCAAGTTATATGTACATTTTACTTCTATTGGATTAGCCTCAAGGTAAATTTTATTTCCTTTACAACAATATATATCTTATATCGCTTGAATAGATACTTATAAAATTATAAAATTTCTTTTCAAGCGATTAATCGATTTTATTTTATTAATTATGTAAAAGATAAGATGTTCATAATGTATCACAAAATGAGGACAATATAATTATTTTTGTGTATCATAATATAATATACAAAACTGTCAAATGGTAGAGTTTTCTACACTCCAACATAAATAAATATTTGTTTCTTCATTATCTTCTATCAATTTTTTTTTAATAGGATATTATATAAAATTATTATTATTGAGTATTTGAATATTGAAAAATGTGATATTTAACTCATCAAATTGAAAAAACATTATGAACTAGTGAATATTGTATTTAATATTTACATTAAGATTAATTTAGATGTTTTTCTAAAGGTATATGATAATTTTTAGCACACTTTAAACATGCCTTATGCTAGTTCTTTTGGTATCCTAACATATACAACAATTTGCACTAGACTAGATATTTCCCAATTATTGAGAGTATTTAATATGTTTTTGTCTATCCCCATTAAGGTCCATTTAACTTATATTAAAGAGGGTATTAAGATATTTGCATGAAACATGAAATTATTATTTTTATTATCATTGTATTGATGATGTGGATAATTCATTGAACATACAAGGTTTTATGGATGTAGATTGTGTAGATGGCTTAGAAAGTAGAATGTCCACTAGTGGCTATTTTCTTTCTCTATTATGGTTGTAATGAGTTGGATGAGTAAGAGACAAACCATTTTTTAATTTTTCTACTAGTGAAGCAATGTATATGGCTACTACACATACATCTAAGGAGGTGATTTATTTACAAAAAAAATATTTAGGTAATTATTTTGATTGTAAGCTTCTTATAATCATTTGTGATAGCTAGAGTTATATTTGTTTGAATAGGAATATCATGTAATATAATCATACAAATCATGTTTATGTTAAGTACCAATTTATGCAAGAGACAGTACATAATGAAAAGGTATTTTTATATAAGCTACACATTTTAGATAATGTTGTAGATGTAGTAATGGAAAAAGTATCTCTTTTCCTTATATAATTTAGAATAGTTAACAATAAATGAGCTTAATGTTACCTTGATTTAGTGTTGTAATGTGTTTTACAAATTTACATCGAGTCAAGGGCCCTTTTTAACAAAATGGGCTTAATGGTGCCTTATTTAGGGTGTTGTAAAGTGTATCTTTACACTTTCATACTAACCTAGGGATTTATTAATTAATTGAGGTTAATTAGAGCTTAATTGACCCCTTAAATTCAAATCCAAGCCTTATTAATTACATTTTCTGAGCGATAAAGCTTGACAGTCATTAATAATGTTTCACAACACTTAATTTGGCAAGGTTTGAGTCCTAGGATAGTGATCTAGGACCCATTCACCACCTAGTGAATAGGTCCTTCCTAGGTCCTAGGATGCCCTTTTTACTTGTTATTTCATATCCCTAAAGCATGTCCTAGTTGAGTGTGCTAGGACCCATTCACCCTATGGTGAATGGGTCCTCCTTAACTTAGGACACCCCTTTTTGAACATATTCTTGGTGGGATTTTTATGATTTCAAATCCTTGATCTGATGTTGTCTTGTCTTATTTAAATTTCAGGACTAAATTTTAAGTTAAGTATAAATATAAGGTTATTTTACATAGTTTCATCCTATATCTTCACCATAAATCAAGAGTACTTTAATAAGAGCATTATAGAGCATTCAAGAGAATTCAAGAAGGAATTCTAGGGTAGATTATTAAAGTTTTATTGTAGCAATCAAGGATCTATTTCATCATGTCAAAGTCTTGCATGTTGTTGAGCTAATGTGATGTTGTAGCATTGGTGATCAAGTTTAAGTCTTGAATGTCATTATCCTATGTCAAGTTCATGATGAATATCTACATACATTGATTCCACTTCATGATAAGTTTTAGATTTGAAATCCAAGGTTCAATTAAGGATTGATGAATTGTTGCATATTATTGTTCATTCATCTTTCCTTTTATGCATTGTTTCAATTCAAGGTTTAATTACCTAAATAGGGTTTGACCAAGGAAAATCCCTATTCCCAAAAAATCAACAATTTTTCCTCTCTCTTGATGTGTGATTATAGGTTTTAGATTGAAGATCAAGTGGAGAACAAAATTTACAAAAATTTTCAAAGTTGTAAAGTTGTAAAAGTTGTCATCTTTGTTGCAAGATCACGAAAAGTGCTCTACAAAATTTATTTCTGAATTTCTAGAGTTGAACACCTGGGAGTTGGGAGTGTAGAAATTCAAGAATAGAAACCAAAAATCACTTTTCCAGAACCCTAACAGGGACCCATTCACCACTAGGTGAATGAGTCCTTAGTGAGACTCAAAGTAACACTTTTTCAACAAGGTACACATCATTTCAACATCTAAAAGCCTTCCTTATTGTTGTTATAAAAATTGGGTTTCTTTTTTTTCTAATTATTGTTTATGCATTATACCCCTCATAATTTAGTGAAACAATTAAGAAAAAAATAGGTTCCTCCATTTGGTTGATCCATTTGGGGTGAACCTATTTTTCTTTGTTTCATTTTTGTGAACTCGACTTCTTGAGCATTGTAATTTTTTGATTTTGGGAGTCTCTCTTTTCATCATATGTTAGATCTTGCATTCATTTGCATTGAATTAGATCTCATTTAGGGTGTCTTATTTTGCATTCAAGTTTGCATCTCATCTAGGGTTTTAGGATTGCATTGTTTGCATTCTTTAAATCTTAAAAATACAAAAGAAACAATCATTTTGCATATCATCTTACATCACATAAAATTGAATTTGAAAATATAAAAAAATTTATATCAAAATAGGTCTTGTAATTCATCATTTGGTCACATTTTCATCTTGCATTTCAGATGTATTTATAAAAATCTAAAACAAAAACTTACTATAGCAAACCTAAATCTGAAAAATATTATAAAAGGAATAAACATCTGTAAAAAATAAATCTAAAACCCTAATCTAGGATCCATTTACCCTAGGGTGAATGAGTTCCTGATCAAACCTAAATTTTCATTTCTAGAATTTCAAAACAATTGTTATGTGCTTATGTTTTTTGTTGTTACATCTTTGTTTTAGCTTACTGAATTTCTATTTCATTCATTTTATTAGATCTAGCTTAACTTGCTTCATTTAGTGCATTGCCAAAATTCACAATTGCATTTGCATCATTTCATTTTTTAGTTTATTGCATATTGTAATCAGTAAATTGCATTGTTTAGAATCTAAAAATTTCATTTATACTAGGTCATTGCATTGCCTCCTTCCATTTTGGGTTTGCACACTAAGTTTGTAAAACTTGTATGAGCTTTACAACTTGGTTTCCTACTAGCAATACTATTGTTAGACATAGTTTGAGGCTCATGTCATCCCATGATATACCATTCATTGTGGATCTTGGGTTTTCTATTTCTCTTCCTAATAATGTTGATGATCAAACCCTTATGGATCATAGTTTATATACTTCATTTCCCATGACTACCGTACCTACAACCAATGAGTTTATTGTTAACAAAACCATCCCTACCATTACTAGTTCTACTCAAGCTTTGGGGTGTACCCAAAGTCAAGGTGGAACTTTGATTCCTCCTTCTACTGTACCCATTTCCATTCCTGCATACACTAGTACTCAACCTACCACAATAATTCAACCTACTAGTAGTGTGAACGCTTCCTTAGGTATTTCCACAGGGAATCCTTCTAGCTTTATGCATTCATGTACGATATCTCCTCAACCATCCTCCCTCACAAAATTAAAATTCACTTTCCCTCCAGATTCGCACAACACTCCACCTTATTCCCTTCCACCTTACAATAACAATGATGCTATCCCTAACAAACTTATGCAAACCATGTCATCCATTCAAATACAAGTTGCAGCCCTACATCAAAGTAACAATGGTCAACCTTTGCAATACCTCAAAACCAATCCATTTTCCTTGGAGATATTGAGAGCAAAAATTCCATAAGGTATAGAAGTTCTATGATTTGAGAAATACGGTGGGAAAGGAGATCCTATTAGCCATGTTTCTGCTTTTACAACCCTATGTAGTGATTTTATCTTTGAAGATAAAATATTGGTTAAGCTATTTCCTATATCCTTGAAGGATAATTATTTAGAGTGGTTCTTTTCTTACCAAATAATTGAATTGGTTCATCGAATGAAATTTTTGATGTTTTCTACAACCACAAGTTTCCACATTCACATGGGTCACAAGATGACCCTAGCTGATTTAATGGCATGCAAATAAAAGGATAATGAGAAAGTGACTAATTTCATAGCAAGATACCAAAAAATTTATTCACAAGTAAAAATTAAGATTCTTGATGCCAACCTTCAATGAATGTTTATTGCCAACTTACAAAAAAAACTTGAGATGTTGAGATTCCCATCCTTTACATAGTTATGACAAGCATTCATGACTATCAGAATACGACTTATAGTCATGATGTGAAAAAGCCCCCTAGCTGTCCTGAAAAGTATGAATCCACAAATAAAAATAATTATGAACCTTTCAAGAAGAAAAATATGGGACTTTTACAACTAAAATCCCCTCAAAAAACTCAACAAACTAATAACTAGGTGACTACTATAAAAACAACAAATGCTTTTTCCTTTAGGAATATGAATAGATATTTTACTCCTCTACCCAATACCCTTCACAATATTATGTTGTA
Source organism: Sequoia sempervirens (assembly GCA_007258455.2). Taxonomy (NCBI): domain Eukaryota; kingdom Viridiplantae; phylum Streptophyta; class Pinopsida; order Cupressales; family Cupressaceae; genus Sequoia; species Sequoia sempervirens. The sequence goes on along the minus strand of VDFB02000008.1, from coordinate 55,110,324 downwards.
GCCTATTAAAAAATAATATTCTTTCCTTTCCTCCTATTAAAGAGCATGATCCTAATCTACCATTTCCTATATGCTTTCAATGAAACTCTTATTGCAATTATCATCAGAAAAATGGACATGGTAAGGAATATTGTAAGTGCCTTAAACATCTTGTGCAAAACCTTATTGATTCTAATCATATAAAAATTAGAGGTGTAAATGATCAAGGAAATAATTCTATAGATCCTCCTAACCAAAATTTACAAATTCTTACAAATCTCATGTGCTAAAACATACTATTTCATTTGTTAATGCTAGAAAAACAAAGAATGACATGATGAATGTTGGAACAAATAATGAAAACATAGAAGATGAAAATATTGATGAACTAGTAGGATTTATCGAAGCTAAACCTTGCAAGGGATCAATCAAAATGCCTCTTGATATTACTTTCTCACAAAAAGAGATACTTAAACATGCACCCAGTGGTCCTCTTTACATAGCCGAAAGAATCAATAAAAAACCTACTAATGGGATATTAATTGATCCTGTCAGTGGAGAGAATGTGATCACTAAAGAATTTCTAGTTGTGCATGAAATTTATCAAGATAAATATGACAAACCAAAAGCATGGATCAAGATGCATAATGTATTTGCTTTTCCTACAATTGGATCGATAGATATCCCCTTAAAAGTTGGACCGAAAACATTAAATATCTCATTCACCATCATCCCACAATCAGACCAATTTCATGTGAAGTTAGGCTATCCATGGCTTCACTCCATGAATGTCGTCCCCTCAGTTGTGCATAAATGTTTAAAGCTTCCCTTTGGAAATGATATCTTTACTATGCATCATAGTGGGTTTAATCCTATGTTTTCCCGAGGGAACTTTTCATCGGGTTTCTTTTGGCCCAAGCCTATTGAACCTATTAGACCTCATGAGGAATTCTTTTTCAAATCCTATCAAAAGTTCAAAGTAAAGCACATAGAAAAATTATCCCTTAAAAACATGCCTCAACCCGTGATTGAGCCGCCTATTCTTGAAGAAACAATGATTGAACCAAAAGTCCTTCCAACCATCGAAGAGGAACCTATGACAAAACCTCCTACCATTTCCTGCAAGAGACTACAAGATAACCAAAAAACCCCATTGTGCCACCTAAGATAAAACAAGTTTACAAAGCTAAAGAGAAAATAGTTGAAAATTCCCCTATGGTTCCTTTTGTTCCTTTCCTAAAGGAAGAAAAGAAACCGATGATTGAAAAACCCACTCCTACAGAAAAAATAATAATTTGAAAACATATTGAAACAAAATAGAAATTATAGACAATGTAGGCACATACATCGTGCTAATACTTGTATATTACAAAATCAAGAATAAAAGAGAAACATAGAAATCAAAATTTGAACTTACTTGAAGCAATGCATGATGACTCTATACTCAACCACAACATAAACAAGAACCTTCAAGAGAAATTGTCATTTGACCTCCTATTGTGATTAATCTAGATGATGACATTGACATTACAAAGATTGAAGAACAAGTTCATAAAAAAATGAATACATTGTTTTCATCTTCTATGAGCTTAAATGATAAATCTCCTAATAAGAGTGTTGGACTTGGTGCTTCCCCTAGTTCAAGAATTTTCATTGTCCCTTTGGCTAGTTGGCCACCTTCCGTTTATAGCGATTGAGATTGGGATGTAGATGACATCCTATAGTTTGACTCGCATGTTCCTTACTAGTCTTTTTCTTTGTATTTCATGTTTATTTATGTCATTGCATGTGTGTAATGTGATCCTCCGTGATGTTTTTGTTTAATGTATCTATCTCTCTTTTTATGCATTCCGCTATATGTATCTACATTCTTCTCTATGTTGTAAGCATTTTATCTTTTTCATTTGTCTTGTGTTTTAATTTTGGGTATGATGCAAGGCATTGAGACATTAAGGCCTCTTCCATGTTGACCAAATTTTTTATCCTTTATCTTTCCTTTTCTTGTGTTTTACTTATGGGGATGATGCAAGGTGTTGAGAAATTAAGGTCTCTTCCATGTTGACCCAAAATTTTATCCTTTATCTTTCCTTTTTCTTGTGTTTTCCTTTTGGGGATGACACAAGATGTCGAGACATTTAGGTATCTTCCATGTTGACATGAAGTTTTTTACTTTTTTTTTCACTCTCTTTGTGTTATTCTTCTAGTTCTATTAGTATTTGGGGAATTATGACAGTTTTGAGCTCTATAGCAACATTGTAGCAAAGACATACTGATCTTGAATCCATAGATCCCTTATGTATTCTTTGGGGAAACCCCTCCCTCTTTATTCATGACACAACTTTATTTTGGAAACATATGACTTGGCATAGATTTTTCCAAGGAAAGCTCTTAGTCTTAGGAGAAAACATAAGCTACTTTAAAGCAGTTGCTCATAGTAATGGAGTTAGCAACCACTTTAAAGTGGGGGAATACATCGATGCCATATTTTCACATTTTACATATTTCATGCTGTTATTTTCTTTCTTGTGAAGCATCCCTTTCTTGGTGGTGTCATTGTGTTTGATGTGCTCCAAGACTATGATATGTCTAAGCATATGACTTTCCCTTAGTGGCACGATGCGAAATGAAGCATCCCATAACTAGAAATATGATATTCTTGAATTGTACTCTCTTGGAAACATTAGGAATGATGTTCCCTAAGAAGAAGACCTTATGTGAAGTGAAATCCCTTTGAATGAAAACCTACAGAAAAAACATTAAAAGGAATTTATCATTGTGGTGCGTTATCAAAGTTTCTAGGAGGATAACTTTAGTATGGTATGGGAGTCTAATATGATTTTATCATTTGCCACCTTTTCGAGATACTCACTTAGTGGATGGCATGAGGTTCCACTACCCTAAAGTGAGCATGCATGTGTGTCTTTTGCATAGTAGACATCAAGTTATGCTTATGAATGTTTTTAGACAAACAACCTAGACCTGGTCCACATTGTGTTGGACAGACTGTCAAAGATTGATCCTTTTTTTGGAAAAACAATTGCATTCCAAATTGCATTGGAATGGTCGAAGCTTGATCCTTTGTTTTCATTTTTTTTCATGGTATTTGATAGGGTATGATTGTGTATCTTTGACATTGTTGCATAAATAAGTGTCTTGAATGTCTACTTTAGTGTGAGTTTATCATGGGGGAAAACTCTCACTAAAGTGGGGGGAAAATGTAGTAACAGAAAAATTATCCCTTTTCCCTACTTAATTTGGAATAGTTAATAATAAATGATCCTAATATTTCCCAGATTTAGTGTTGTAATGTGTTTTACACATTTACATTGAGTATAGGGCCATTTTAAACAAAATGGACTCAATGGTGCCTTATTTAAGGTTTTATAAAGTGTATCTTTACACTTTCATGCTAATCTATGGCTTTATTAATTAATTGAGGTTAATTAGAGCTTAATTGGCCCCTTAAATTCAAATCCAAGCCTTATTAATTGCATTTTTGGAGGGATAAATCCTGACACTCATTAATATTGTTTCACATGTTCACTTAATTTGGCAAGATTTTTTCCCTAGGTTAGTGACCTAGGATCCATTCACCATCTAGAGATTGGGTCCTTCCTAGGTCCTAGGACCCCCTTTTTACATGTTATTTCATATTCCCAAAGCATGTCCTAGTTGAGTGTGCCAAATGGGTCCTCCTTAACTTAGGACACCCCTTTTTGAACATATTCTTGGTGGTATTTTAATGATTTCAAATCCTAGATTTGATGTCGATTTATATTATTTGAATTTTAGGATTAAATCTTAATTTAAGTATAAATATAAGGTTATTTTACATAGTTTCATCCTAGATCTTCATAAGCAATCAAGAGTACTTTCACAAGAGTATTGTAGAGCATTAAATCTTGAGTTAAGTATAAATATAAGGTTATTTTACATAGTTTCATCCTAGATCTTCATAAGCAATCAAGATTACTTTCACAAGAGAATTATAGAGCATTCAAGAGAGCTCAAGAAGGAATTCAAAAGAAGATTATTAAAGTTGTATTGCAGCAATCAAGGATCTCTTCCATCATGTCAAATTCTTGCATGTTGTTGAAATAATGTGATGTTGTAGCATTGGTGACCAAGTTCAAGTCTTCAAATCCATTATCCTATGTCAAGTTCATGATCAAGATCTACATACATTGAGGCCACTTCATGCTAAGTTTTAGATTTGCAATCAAAGGTTCAATTGAGGAATGGTGAGTTGTTGCATATTATTATTCATTCATCTTTCCTTTTATGCACTGTTTCAATTCAAGGTTTAATTACCTAAATGGGGCTTACCAATGCAAACCACTATTCCCTATCAATCAAAAAAAATTCTTCTCCCTTGATGTGTGATTGCAGGCTTTAGAATGAAGATAAGTGGAGAAAAAAAGTTGTAAAATTTTTCAAAGTTGTAAAGTTGCAAAAGTTGTAATCTTTCTTGCAAGATCAAAGAAAGTGTTCTACAAAATTTATTTTTGACTTGCAGGAGATGAACACCTAGGAGATGGGAGTGCAGACATTGAAGAACAAAACCAAAAAAAAACTTTTCCAGAACCCTAACAGGGACCCATTTTCCACTGGGTGAATGAGTCCTTAGTGAGGCTCAAAATAACACTTTTTCAGTAGGGTACACACCATTTTAGCATTCAAAAACCTTCCTTATTGTTGTTCTAATATTTAGGTTTTTTATAATTATTATTTATGTATTATAACCCTCATAATTGAGTGAAACAATTAAGCAAAAATTAGGTTCCTCCATGTGGTTGACACATTTGGGGTGAACCTATTTTTCCTTGTTTCGGTAGATTCTCTCACAAAGGTAGTGATCGTGGATAAATTTTATTAGTGTAAGAATTTTGTGGGCCTTGATTCTTGTACATAATTTAATTCATATTTATTACAAATTGTATATTTACAATGAATATATATAAATTTAGAGGATTTTTGGATTATAGTATCAATTACCATGTAATCCTATTGATATATTTTGTGTCTCTAAAATCTTGGGAAGTTGAACTTGAATTCCTATAGTGTAATTCAATAAAATAATATATAATTAGATTTCAAAGAATCTTGATATTTGTTTTCATATGCATTCATGGTATAGGAGGAGAACTATGGTGGTCATTACAAATGAATGTGAAGGGTAAATGGAGAATGCCTTTTATGATAGATGGGGCCCACATAAGATAGTGGATTCTTAAATAGAGAACTACACTTGAGGATGTGATCCTTTATAGAATTATTTGTCAAATATACCATTATGGTTATGTATTCTATTTGGGTACTCATTTATTGAGACCATGTGACACCCATGTGAATTCATTTCTATATTTACTATAAAAAATTCTCTCCAAGTTGGGTATGGGGTTGTTAAATGATATTATGGGTTTAGTAAAACCATTTATGCTTTTTTATTTGTACACCAATACTACTAAAACACTATCAGTTCTTAGATTAGTAGTGTGTTGATATTGTATCAAATATATTGAAGATTAATCCATACCTATTCTCTTTCTCAAGTGATTTTTTTTATTGAAAACATTTCTCCATATAAATATGTGATTATATAATTCTCCTTTTTAAAATATTTATTTCTTAATTTTTACGTCATCACTTAATCATAATATTAATCTAGTAACCAATAAAATTAAAAAAATGAAATTTGTATATAATTTGTTGAATATTTTACTATAATAGCTTTACATTTTTTCTCAAAAATTTATCAATCCAATAAGTCAACTTACTCTCTATTTGTTAAATAATAATTTTTCATATAATTAATAAAGTAGAAAGTCACACAAAAGAGGTGCTAATAAATTTAAAAAATACTCTCTAATCATATCCATTTCTAACAAATAATTGAACATGTTGGGTTGAGCTAGAAAGGACTACCTAGAGAATATTTATTTCTATTGAATAATTATTATCTTCCGTTGATAGATTCAAAAATCAATCATATCAACTTTGAACACTAATAATATTTGGATTGCAATTATGAGGATAAATATATTTAACTAGATTTTTTGAATTTTTTTTTTGAAAAGATGTACCCAAATAATTTTAGGTAAACACATGAATCTCATGGGAAAGAGGATATCACTATTATAAGAAATAAAAATCCTCAAAAGTGGAGGATTTATGTCTATTAATATTGATGCAAGCAGAAGCAATAAATAAAATTGTTTGAGTAGAATACATGAATTGGAGATCAACCCTTAAATATTTTAACATAATAATGGTGAAATTTCATTCAATGATGTAACATGCTTTTGCAAAGTCAATTTAGAGAAAAAGTACCATTATTATGAATTCTTGATCCATTCCATTACTTTGACAAAAAATAATAATGAAATTTTAAATAATAAAATTCAATTTAATTAATCTACTTCAATTAAATTGAATAATAAAAGATATTAAATGATATATCTGGAGAGCAATGGTTTTTGCAATAATTTTGAAGGATAAATTGAGTAAGGTGATCAATCTACATTTCTAAATGGTCTCAAAATATATAGGTTTGAGTACAAATTTTATATTATATTTATTGACCCTATTAAATTAATAGTTTGAACGATAGGATTCCAAGAAGATTCCCAAAGGATCATTGCCAACCATATACAATTATAAAATTCACAAGGAGGTCAATAAAATATTTGATATTTGTTAATGGTTGGGGTAAAATTTAACCTCATAAAGGTCACCATGAGGAATAAATTATTCACATAGAACCTAATAGTAAATAGAGAGCTAGAAGGGAATCACATCAACACTCTACTAGAGAAAATTATCTCAAAGTGAAATAGAAATAATATTATACTTTTAAAACATGTTGGTAATATGGTAGATAAAAATCTTGATGAATGGAAGGTAGTTTTTTTAATAATCTTAATCAATTGAGAGGTTTAATAAACTTTGAATGATTGAAAAAACTCTTGAAAATTTATCCTTAATTGTTTGGGTTGACGAATTTTTTATTTTAACTTCTCCAACAAAATGGTTGCCAATAATTTACTTGTGTTGTAGAATTGTAGCTACATAGAGTTGTAGAGAGTGTTTAAATTGTTGTTCTTCAATTGAGTTATGGTACAATGGAGCCACAAGGTGGGGGCTTCATATGAGTAGTGAGAAAATGCACTAGCTAGTAGCCATAAATGCGAAGAAAGTGAGTAGTATACTTCATATTGTTATTTATCTATTCAATAGATCCAATTTGAAGAGTGGGAAATGGTTCCCAAATCTATACATGTCAAATGTTCGAAGTGTTGATTGTTGAGTAAACAAAGATGCTTTAAGAAATAATTGAATTCCCCTTGTCATAAGCTTGATAAACTACTACATAAAGTCCAAAATTATTAGAAAGTGATGAATATAGACAACTTCTAAAAAATACAAAATAAACAAGAAAAATTATATAAGATTGATTTGACAATATGATTTTGTCGAATCATATAAGAAACCTTTCATATTCAAAAAGAGATTACTCCATATATATCATATTGAGTGGTACAAAAAAAGACCAATATAAAGATTCACAAAGTCTAATTTATTGCACATGTATCAACAACTTTCCTCTTGTCAATTGTCTAGTACATATGAAGATACTTGTCTTACAACACTTACACTATCTTAAAGCCACCACACAAGCTATTATAGGGGCTAGGTGAACAATTGAACAATTGATTGCTAAGTATTATGTCTTTCAATCGCATTATTAGAATTATTAATATAAATAACACTATAATAATTATGTTGCTCGACTAACAACATGTGTTCAAACCCCATAGGCGAGCAGGTAATATGGTGCGACTACTTTTGACTATAGTATAAAAATCATTATTCTTACTCTTCAATTCCATGGGGAAACTAGTGCGCCAACTTTAATGTTATAAATTCTGTAAATTATAATGACTTGTTTCACACCGATCTTTCGAGAATCAAATCATGCTTTTAGTGCGTAAGCTAATGATGAAATTCGTAAATGCTTTCTGATTTTTAAATGCTGAGTGGAAAAACTACAGACGAGTCTTCGTGTATTCGATTTTTTTAAAATTATTGACGTTGTAGTGGTAGAGGAAATCATTTCCGATACCCTCCATTATTAGTATTGTTTTTCATTATAAAAGAATAAAAATTGACTGTTCAGAAACTCTATGATCCATAGTTTGACTCCTTTTGAATACCACCTTTAATCTTGATAGAAAGATGTTTAAAAGACTATTTAAAGTAGGAAATGAAAGATGAGAAGAATAGAGCTCCAGGAATCCAGTCTAGGAGCATGAATGGACATTTTCCTGCACTCCGGGATTCCATAGAGATGGAGAACATAACAACGGACATTCTACATATTACATTATTTATTTTTTAAGTGCAAGGGCTGTTTCTCAAGATAATTGAGACCAGAGAGGAAAGCAGTCAGTTATTTAACATTTAAAAAGTTAATTTTAAAAATGATTATTTAACATTTTTGTGTGTGGATAAGGTTTAAAATTGTTTATGATTAAGAAAGCAAGGTTAATGGGTTTTGATGGAGATAAAAATTTAACATTTAAAAAGTTAATTTTAAAAATGATTATTTAACATTTTTGTGTGTGGATAAGGTTTAAAATTGTTTTTGATTAAGAAAGCAAGGTTAATGGGTTTTGATCGAGATAAAATTGTGAAACAGGTTTCACGGCCAGCAAATCAAACCAAAACAAAACAGAAAAGAAAGAACAGGCTTCTAGCCAATAGAACAGGCCTACAGGCCACCCACAGAGCTGCAAAAAGACAACAGTCCAACAACAGCAAAGCAATCAGTAGGAAAGACCAAAACCTTAAAATTGTTATTGATAGTTTAATTACTGATATATGATATTTAAGAAGACGTGAAAGTAACATGCAAAAAAAATTCAAAGAAATAAGTTAATAAGGAATGTTTTCTTCAAGGAATAAATGTCTGTTATGTTTAATTATTTTTGAGGATCATATGTCAGCTTGTATTTTCCATTTTACTAGATTAAAATTTTGTATGTTATTTTTAATAATATTAAATAATTTTATGAATTTTAATGATAAACTAATCAAATAAAATATTACACTTTCACAGAAATTTACATAGATTTAAATGTTAGGTTGGATAGTTAAATATAAAAGGATAGAGACACTTAGATCTATAACCAATGTTATGTATCAAAAATGATGCAGTGCAAACTCTAATTACCTAATACATAAAGGTGCACTCTCTATTTGATATTTCATGTTAACCTATATTTTTTTCTTGATTGAAAATGTGGATCTAGATCACTTGTGTAGGCCCTAATGTACTTTATAAGGTTTAGATATGTTTCTACTAGTAATGTTGTTTTTCTTTTTAATTGGCCTTCTTCTTTGCACTTCAATTAACGTTACAAAGTAATCATGCTTATAAACATCTAGAACAGATCACTAGATTGAAAGGATCATGTTCTCCTATGTCTAGAAATATTACAAAGATTTTAATTATTTTTAGGGTAGTAGTTTAAACTATTCTTAGGGTCCTTTCCCTTTTAACGGGAATATGCACCAATAATTCTTTTGAGCTTCTTCTTTGCACTTCAATTAGTGTTACAACTAATCATGCTTATAAACATCTAGAAGAGATCACTAGATATAAAGGATCATGTTCTCCTAAATCAAAAATTATTATGAAAATTTTAATTAATTTCAATGTAGTAGTTTAAACTATTCTTAGTATGCTTTCCCCTTTAATGAGAACAACCATCAATAATTTTTGTGGAGTTCCTTGATGTCTAAAATAAATACATTCAAATTTATTTAACAACAATTATACAAAAATAATCATGCAAACATGTACCTTGCCAACTAAGGGTGGCAAGAAAAATAGGTTGAAATTGACAAAAAAAGAATTTAAATTTTTGAATAAATTTAGAGATGAGATTTGTGCTTGCAAGATTAAAATCACAAATGTAGAAATAGTTATTGTTAGAACGTTGTGTTATTAGGGGTCATACACCTATAACATTTATATATTGTTCTAGTATAAGGTTATAAAACATTATATATTATATGATTATTAAGCATATCACATTTGAAATAGTTAAATTCTAATAACTATTAGATTATTATGAAAGGCGGTTGTTGAATAGGTGTGATTAATACCCCTTTAGGTATTATGTCACCCTTTCTCCTATATTTAAGGAGGTTGTCTCTCATTTGAGAGATATAGAGAATTTGAAGATCAATAGTGAATTCTATCACTACGCACATGAGGGATTATTGACCATGTGGAATAATGAAGAAGTGTTTATCAGGTTTGATCCATGTTATAATAGACCATTACTCTAAGTGCTTTAATAAAATGATTTTTTATGGGGTTTTATACCTAAAAGAATTTTCCCATGTATATCTTGTATAATGTGTAAAATCTAGCTTGTATGCTTTTCATTTTATTTATTTTATATCTTTTTTATAATGATTAGTAGCCTAAGATCCTAATTTATAACATGGTATCAAAGTTGGTTAGACTATACTAATCATTTTTATAGGTTATACTCGAATATATGTAGAACTTGATGGGACACCTCTTTATGCTAAATCAACACATATGCAAAGCCATTTTCACAATGCATTTGGTGTGCCTTTTCTATCATTTTAAATAAATTCACTAGAGTGAAGTTAGGAAATTTTAATCATTTTTTACAATAAATATGTGTATAAGAGTAAAATTGCACCCTTGCAATTTCACTTACATTCTTTCATCCCCTTTAGTGTCCTCTCCCTTAGCATCTTGAGTAGGTCCATTTTAACCCTTAAACTAGCCTTTCGCTCTCAAGATGCTCTAGCACCACATTTTAGCAGCCACCCTTGCATGTTAGCTTTTCGTTGAACTTTGTACTTTTCCTGTTCGCGTTGTTTTGTAGTGTGACGTGTCTAGACACTAGCATGCCACATGGATGTCCACACGTCGTGCTAGCATCCTACAATGTGTCAATGCTCAAATGATTGTTTCCAAGCATGTTTTCTTTGGAAATGGCTTGGGATTCCCTGTAACCACCTGGGAAGCTTCTTTGACCTCTTTAAAAGTCCTCTTTTCACTTCATTTGGCGACTTCTTCCACTTCTAGTTTCTATCTAGCCTTCTACACTTTAGCTTTTTCTTGCACAACTTTCTACAACTTGTGGTAGAAGCTTCAAGCTCTCTCAAGCTCTCTTAGCTCCACTCTTGCAACTTCATCTCCTTCATTTCATGCTTGTGAGCATCTTGGGATTCCATATCACCTACTATTTGCATACTTACTTGGTGGTACAGGTTCTCCTCCTTGAGCGGGGTTTTCTTTTATCACCTCTTTTGTGATATGAGTTCTCCTCCTTGAGCAGGGTTTCCTTTTATCACACGCTTATTTCGTGGTGTGGGTTCTACTCCTGAGCAGATTTTTCTTTCAACACATGCTTTGTTCATCACACTCTTTCTTTCTATCTTCTTGGTTGTCCATGGAGGTCGAAATACCAAAATGGGGGTTTAACTAAGGCAGACCCCTATATAGCCCCAACATTCTCTCTAGATATTGCGCACAAAGGTTTTGAAGATTTTTGTTTGGCAGAGGCTTGATCACTCACATGGTTGTAAGTATTTATTTCCTTTTTTCTCCTTATCTTTATCATTTACTCTTTACTTTATCTCAGTTGTATCCCTTTTTGTTATTTTACTATATTCTATAGTTTTTAGCATTCAGAGTAGAAGTGGTCATTTAGGAATTTCCTATCATAAACTCATTTTCTGGTCCATACAAGACGCCAGCACGCATCTGGGATGCTAGTGCACCTCGGTGTCATCCGTTTCTTGTGTTGTCGTCCTTTGGTCAAGAGCTCGTGTGTTTTTCTAGAAAATATTTGTGACCTACTCTCTCAGATTCTAAAACTTTCACGATGTTCCATTGAGGTAGTTTAAGGCAGTTCACCCCATGAGGCTCTTTCAATGAGGAGAACTCGTGAGTAGTGAATCCCCCTATTCTATAATATGTAAGAAAATTTTCATACTAAAATTTTCCCATAACATATTAATATAACATAGGAATGTGATTACTATCTATTTTATTGTTTTTGATTAAGTAAGCATGGGTTGAAAGGGGCCTGACCCATTTAACAACATAGGATATTACAATCAAAGTGAATAACCGGGTAGAACAACTTGATAAAATAGATTGGCCAAGCACAACAACCAGTCAAGAACAGTAGGATAAAAATAGACCAGTAGCAAGAACAACCACCAAACAAACAACCAAAATAGAGAAACAGTTTAAGCACCAGAGCTTGAAACCAACAACTTTTCCTTCAAAGGAAACTCCTCAAAGGTTTTTTTAGGAGTACATTTCTTTTTCCTTTGCACAATTATCCATGGAGAATTAGAAACTAAATTCCAAATAGAATTAGGAGGAGCCTCAAGGGAGGAATCACTCACCATAGAGGGAACAACCAAGTGTTGAACTAGAATAGTACAATCCATCGGAGGGACAACACCATCAACAACAGGAGTCGAAGAGGTAGGGGCCTCAGAGGAGGCAGCAGACACAGTAGATAAAACACCCAAATTTTGACCCAGAGCAGTAGAATCCACTAGAGAAATAAAAACCTTAGTAGCTAATTTATTTGTTTGAACGGAAGATGGAGGTTTTGAAGCCTTACTATCAGAATCATAGTTTACATGAGGTAAATAGTCAGATGTTCCCTATGAGCATTCTTCCACCATGTGGAAGAAGAAACAAGATGAGAGCCATTAGGGTAATCATAGGCCAAGTGTCTAGTAGCAAACCATCATCTACAATGGAAGGGGATACCTTCATAATCCACAAGTTAAGACTAGGACCAACCATTAACCTCAAGCACCACCTTTGTAGGTAAAACCTGAGATACATCTATCTCCACCAAAATCCTAGCAAAGTAACTATGAGTAAAATTCTTGGATGCATGATCGACTTTTAAAAACCTGCCAATTGCATTGCCAATGCCCTCAAAAGCAAAGCAACACCAGAACTGTAAGGGAAGATAAGGAAATCTTACCCAAATAGGCATTACATCAATAGGTTCTTTCAGAGGTTTGAAAGAATGGACCCAAGGCCTCATGGATAGTGGGAGAAAATCCCATTCCCACAAACCATGATCTAACACAACTTTGTCTATGGGTAAAAGCAAGAAGTTGGGTCCACGAAGAGGGTAAATTTTGGCCAAAAAAATTTCTTGCAAGAAATGCGTATGCATTATTTAAAAAATGCATAAGTGTTATGGTTCAGATACCCAAGCCTAAAAAAATTTGTATGCACTAAAAAATGTGTATGCGTTTTATAACATGTACAAGTCATTTATTTTAAAAAAAAACCTTTTAGAGATACATATGTATTTTAAAATGCATATGAGTTTTGTAATGAAAAATGCATATGCATTTTAAAACATGTACGCATTTTAAAATGTGTACACATTTCTAAAAAGTATTTAATTTTTTAAATAATTAAGCAAATAATGTGTACGGGTTTTGTTTAAATAACGCGTATGTGTTTTGTAACACGTATGCATTTTTAAAATTTTGAATCCCCAACCCACATGTAACCTTGGTTTTAGGCTCAGGAAAGGCTTGGCAACTTGACCCATAGCCTTTGACCAACAACTAAAAAACTAAGGCAAATTCAAGAGGAATGTCCAACTTTGGCAATATGGCTGATGGACTTTTTTTCTGAATCAATCTATGAAATTAAAACCCATTAGAGAACACAATGTCTAGTTTTAAAATATATAATTTTTATTAAGATTGGACTATATTTGTTATTTTTTAATTAATTTCTAAGGAAACTAGTCCATAAACTTGAAATATTAGGCTTTTTCTGTTTTTTAATCTTTTTTTTAGTTACATTTCTTGTAAAAAAATTATATGTCATCAATCTTCAAATAATTCTCTACACAATGAAACAAAAATATTCAAAAAAAAAATAGTTTAGGTCCAACTATGTTGTCCATACATGTTGATTTTTAAAAACAACAATTAAGGCCTATAAAAATTCAATAGAAAAAAATATTAAAAAAAAAAATTACAAAAAAATTTCCTCATCAATCTTAATGTTGTTAGCTCTCTTTCCCCAAAAATAATTAGCAAAATAATTTTATTTGGGTGAAAAAGTGGTGTTTGTACACATGTATGGTATGGTAAAAAAACATGTACTTTTAAAAAGTGGTTTTTATACATCCCTATCAAAATTTAATTTCTACCATCTGTGTATTTGAATAAAATACATAGTTGGAAACTAAATTCAAAATGATAAATTTTATACTACAGATTTATTTTAAGATTCATTGTGGAAGTGGCTCAAATTTTTAGTCCAAGTGTGACAAATTATGAAAAATAGCAAAAACACTTCCACCTTTTGAGCTTTTTATGGACCCAACTTCTTGCATCAGCCCCTATCATCAGAAGAGCTAAAACCAACAGCAAAAAATCCTCTAGTAGAAGGATAAATTTCCATCATACCTTCCACAACTGGAGACAAATTTTGGGAAATCCGTTTGTGCAGATCGGGAAGTGAAGGCCAAAAATGATAGAACCTACAAATCAAGACAATCTTGGAATAGAATTCAATGCATTATGAAACTTCCTTACCTAGAGAAATCACAAGAGAACTAGTAGCTCATTTCAGAGGGTGCACAAAGCTCTCCCCATCCTTTTTATTTTGAACAACATCAATGAAAGAACTAGAAACATTGTCTTTTTCTGCATTAAACCCACCATGAGAGCCCGCAGCCAGATGTCCATCCACAAATCTCTCCACAAAACCCTTCGAATATGTAGCTGAGAAGTCAACTACAAGATTGTACCTAGGCAGAGAGGTGTGAGACAGGGGAACAGTAGAACAGGGTAGACGGGAGTTCAAAATTCTCACTAATGTATGATCTTTATTTTTAATATTATATATCATAATTAATTAAAATTTCCTTTTTATTGTTATGTGATGTATGATCTTTATTTTTAATATTATATGTCATAATTAATTAAAAATTATTCCAATATCCTTAGAATTACGATATTCTTATAACAAAGAAAATAAAATTGAATGATCCTATTCTATAGCAAGTTGTATAGATTTTAACATATCAATGTCCTTTTAAAAATATAAATGAAAAGACTTGTCTTTAAATTGAAGAAAAAATCCATACAACATGACTCATATTGACCTCCTCCCACATAGGTTGAGTGTATTTCCACATAATTCCAAATGATCATTGATAAATTGAAAAATCATTAGCATGCATTCTAATGTTTATTAAATTTTTATTCAAAAAAACAAAACAAAACAAAACAAATACGAATGAACTTGACTTTCATGCTCTAAAAAAAAACACTTAGAGAGGAATGGAGGTTTTCAAAGTATTCTAAAATACAAATCCTAGTTTTATAATCTAACTAATCTTATTCGTGTGATCCCCACTAAAAACGGCCTAACTAATGTATAATTTATTAAGATATTATTGTTCAATTATAGACAATACGTTTTGCTCTTACAAAGGATCTTTCTTTGTGATTCTTTTATTTAGAAAAAGATTAATGTTTTATATGGGATAAAAATAATTTAATTAGAATTCTAATCATTTATTTTTAAAAAAAATTATATATAGATTTTTTTATAGAAAAAATATATATTAACATTTTTTAAGAAATTTATGATATTTTAGTATAAAGATATTAATAATATATAATTTTTATTTTTTTATTAATTATATTTACAAAATTGTAATTTTATGATGGGGATTTAATTCATTTCATACATATATTTAAATACATGTTTATCAATAATTAAAAAAAAATCTATTATAATACTATTAAACTATTCATACCTCTTTGTAAGTATACTTGTAAACATTTTCATTAACCTTGTCATCTCCTTTAATAATCGATAAAAATAATATAATCTAATAGACTTATTTAGCCTAAAATGTGTTTCTTTCTTCTATCTCTTTGGAAGTAAACAATCATTTGATATATCTAATATGTGCATGATGTGAATATTATACCATTGGTCTACTTCTCTAGTCTATTACTTAGATTTATTTCTTATCTTATAGGTCAAATAATTATCTTAGACCTTGAAATAGTAATACATATGCAATAAGAAAAACTTCATATTGACCTAAAATGTTTATATACATGAAGTTTAATACTTATGTTCTTCACAAAATTTGAAGTCTTACTATAAATTCATAGAAATTTTTAAAAGTCAAAGGATTTTTATAGTAATATATCAAGATACTATTTATAGTGCATATGTTTTACCATAGTAGTGATGCACAAACCACTAAATACCATTCATAAATGTCAAACCACTTATTAGTGACCACACACTTATCATCCATGAATCACCTTTGGACTTAAACAAAGTGCTTTACATGGTTAATTTTGATCCTTAGTAAAGTATGGATGGTGGAACACTCTATGTGCATTATTAATTTTAAACATTAATATTATTTAAACTCTATGTAATACCCCCTCTGCACTTTGTCTTGACCATAAAGCCGTATGTGATTTGGTCTCTCCTTTAGAGATAATTGTTTGATAGCATGTTGTGAATAATGTGATTGATTAGTGCCCTTGTTTGATTGTTTTGTTAACTAGGAATTAGTGGATTTAAAAGGCTTCGTGATAAGCTCTTATATGAATGAAGGATTAAATAAATATAATTAACACTATTCTTTAATTGGAGTGTAGTTTGTAACTGTTACATCTTAATGGCGCAAACTAGAATGATGCTAAAAATAGATTTGAGATGACAAATGTCATCAACAATTTCATGTAGGATAGCGGGAGTAATAGGTGTGAAAGAAAATCTCTCTCTCTAAGTAGTCCAGTATTGTTGGATTAAATACTATGCGATAAATAAATATAAAATAATAAAAAGGTAATCATTGAGTTTAAAATTAGAACACATCTAGTTCAATTAATAAAATAAATTAATAAATGATGGCTGGCGTGGTCTATAATTGCAAATAACAGAAGTATAGTTGCGTGTGCCACTCTACCTACTCACATGCTATACAAACTAAATTTAGAATACACTTCTTGTAACCGCTTCATTATGGAGCCTTAGTCGTGTTCTTGTTAGGAACTCTGCATGCTGAGAAAAAATGCCTCTTCTAATTAATAATGGTTTTGCATGTGAAACGAGAGGGGAGAGTTTTCAGGGATTGCAGAGAAGTTAAGGGAATCGTTATAGTTTATCTTAGTGTGGGAGCACGTTTTTAGGGGGCTCAACTTGTTGTAACACATCTTCTCTCCTTGCATGTCAGTATCCATATGGGGGGTCTCAGGCATTGATTCGTAAAAAAAGATAATACCTTTTTACTTCTGCGAGGGTGGACACCATGGAAGCATAGTCAAATCTTCCATAGATTTGTAAGGTTATTCGACATATATACAATAGCTAGGGCAAAGAAAAATAATATTGAGAGGACCAAACGCCTACCGAAGTCATTGATGGAGTCCTAGAAACAAAAGGAGATGGGCTAGACTTGGATCTGAGCCTGTGAAGGACCCAAATTTTTCAATGTCTTGATTTTCATAGAAGTTGACTGCTGGAAGTGAGTTAGGGAAGAGTGTCGGGGACAGGAATGATATAGTGAGTGTTTGTGGAGTGGTGCCTAGTCACTGCTTCCTTCCCTTTGCATGCCAGTCTACCGAGAACACTAAGGGGGAGGCATATGTTGTTGTAGAGGAGTTAACACTAGTCACTGTTGAGATCCACAGACTGGGAGGAGGCGACAAAACTTAGAGATCATTCAAACTCACTTCCCATAGAACGGGCTAATAGATAGCATGGGTAATCCTTCTCTTCGTCGAAGGAAGTGGTTGTGTTCTACATATCTGTGTTGCACCATGAGGTAAGTCTCTGGAATTTAGTTTTTGTGTATTTCATTATCACTGGAATCTTGTATGCGACCTTTATAACATTCCTTTTAATTATTCTTTAAATGATGAAATCGGTATTTCTTTGTATCTCTTATGTTCTCAGGGGTGCATATTCCCTGTTCCATGGCTCTCCCTTTTGTGCACATAATAAGTCTTCATCTTTATCTGTTAAGTTCTTATTAAGTATCCCTTAAGACAGATCTATTTGTTGCTTGGTCCTTTGTTTGCGCAAATTTCAGTCTTAGAAAACTGTAGAGGTGTAAAAGCCTTTCGAAATCATTGTCAACCTGTTACATGGTAGCATTTGAACATGATAGGATGTATAGATTTAAATAACCTCCCTGATTCTATCAGAACCTCTCACAGTGCAGCACTTGAACATAGAAGGTTGTAGAGGTTTAAAGAACCCTTCAGATTCTTTTGGTAAATTTGTCATGTCTGCAACACGTGAAAATAGAATGTTGTTGAGGGTTAAATAATCCCTCTGAATTCACTGACAATCTATCGCAGTTGTAACACTTGGAAATAATGATAACAATGCAAGTGGATGGCGATATTTCCAAAACTCCAATATTCATTTTCTAAAATATATACTTGACAACTTATCACAGTTACAACACTTAGAGTTGAGGTATTGTACAGAACTAAATAGCCTCCCTGAAACCTTTCCTTTATTACCATTGCAATTTGAGGCGAACTTGACAATCTTTGTTATTTGCAACTCTAGCGTGTAGTAGAGTTGGAGGTAGAGCAGAGATTACAACAACCCTGCTAAATTCTACTGTGGCCTTTAACTGAAGAAATCATTCTTCCTTGTAAAATGTAGATTTAGAGGAAAATATGATTATTATTGATTTATTTCAATAGATAGATATTTATTGTTGTTTCATATGGACACCACCAAAAGTATATTCATTGCCTGCATATGTTCTACAACTATGAACAGTAGTGGCCCTCCTTAAAACAAAGAGCTTGTGTATTTCCAATCGAAATAGTTTTGAAACCTGTTCAACCTATCAATCATTGCTACTGTGAGTTTTGTGCGATGTAGAATTAATTTTAGAGACTCCATTTATGGTGCTTTTCAGGAGTATTATGTTATGGAAACTGGAATGTCAAATTGCTATGCAGAAACCTGATAACATACATCCTAGGATATTTCCTGAGAAAGTGTATTTTAGTAATACTAGGAAGAGGTAAGTAAAAATATAATTAAGGATCTAATATGAATTTATGAACATGACTATGATTACTCAAACAAAGGGCGCAATGATGAGATAGTAGGCCACTACTTAAAATTTTAATTCAAACTATTTTCATCAACCACTAATCTCATCTGGTTTAGACTTCCTTGATTAGCCCAATCTATGTTTATTTGAATAGATTTACGTAGAAGCAAATGGGTTGTGTTTGCTAGCACGTGGGTATATATTGTTCTTTAACGAAAAGATTTTATAATGAACGCATTAATAAAATATTAATTGACTAATTATGTTTATGTATATTTAAAGAAATGATTATAAATCATGACTTAGAATAGAAGTAAATTGTTGTTATGCTTAGAAAACTTCTTTTATTTTAAACGATTTTATAATAAGCATAGTGAAATATTAGTAAGATATGGGTATATAGTCTTTGATGATTTAAAATGATTTCTTGTCGGGTGAAAAGATAAATTGTAGATGATGATTCAATTGTTCTTTGAAGTTTATTGATTTTGATTTGTTGGTGAATGTAATCTAAATGTGATAAATATTTATTGAGATAGTTATCTTCTTTGGTTATTTTAAATTCTCTTTATAAGTTTGAGATGATAGTGAATTTAATGGTCCTATGAGGTTATGACTTCTACTTGTGGTTGGTTTTGAAATGAAGGGTTTTATGTATTGTCTTGGAGTATTGTTTTGAGTTAATGTTGGGAACTAGGTTGTGATAAATGGACTTTTGAGAAGATTTGACTTTCTGATTGTATGATTTTGAGATTGAAGATGATTTTTTGAGAACAAGTTTTGTTGCCACCTTGTTGGGAAACCCTTGTTTTAGTGATTTATCATTCTTCCAAAGAAAGGGAAAGAAGGGTGTTGCTTTATTATTGGCCTTCACTTTTGGTTCTTTGTGAACTATTGCTCGTATGATCAATTTGATGATTGGGTTTAGCCTTGCAATTGAAAATAGTTTCGTTATGAGGATTTTGTGTAGGATGGTGTATGCCTTGCTTAATGCAGTTTATCTTGTGACTTTATATGTTGTGCATGGGGCTTACCCTGATAGTGTCTTTTGAGTTTTTTTGTTCATAAGGGGAGTGGCTTTCAATGGGGGCCAGGACCCGGAAGAGGTCCTAGGGTAACTCATTGGAAATTTATTAATCAAGTGAAAACATTAATATTTAATTAGAGGTTTTGGATAGAATCACACATTAACAAGATATAAGTGAATGACTCACTCATGACTCAAGTGCTTGTATGGGCTTTAGATGAGTTGAGAAGGCCTGGAATGGAAAAATCATTGTCTTTTCCTTATGAAAGATAATTGATGCCGCATTGGATTGCATGCGGGGCCAGGTTTGGTAAGAGGTCACCAGGGTAACCCAAGTTGGGGGCCAAGGCCTAGGAAGATTCGCCAGGGTAACCCATGCAACATTGCGATGAAACTCTTCCTTTAAACAACCATGTATGCTTTGTTTCCCTCTATGTTACTCTTGGGCCTCTGGAAGCACATGTTGGCATTTGTATGTTGATGCTTTATTGGTTATTCCTTATGTTGGGCACATCCTGTGTTGGTTATATCTTGTGTTGAGATTGCCTTATGTTATTATGGATCTTGTTGTGAACTCTTATATCCTTGTTCTGTATGATGGTTATTTTTGGGGATCCTTCTTGTCATCTCTTAGCATGGGGGGTGGGCCTTCGGGTCCACATGGTTGGGTGGAACGTGCTATGCACTCCATTGGGTCCCTAGTCATCGATTGAAAAGTGCAAAATTGTACCTTGCAGTGACTCCTAAGTTGTACCAGAGTTGGATCCAGTATTGCAGCTTTGTACTTCATTTCAAATGTATCATTCTATTTTATTTTACCTTCCCCATTCATGTTGGGAAGTGACATTATAATATTGTAACCCTTGATTAATGTATTAACCATGTTCATGTTATCTTATGATTATTGGTGTATACTTACCATCCATATGATGTAATGATGTTGTGGAAAGTAATGCAGTCTTGTAAACCCGAGGGATTTGTTATATGTAGTTCATGTTTAGTTTTCATTTCATGTGATATATGATTGTTATGATGTATGTTAGTACTTTTTAAAAAAATATTTGGTACCATAAATGCTAGATGTAATGTATCCTTTGGGGTTGCTTGGCAGGCATTACACTTCCTATAGAGCAAGGTTCCACATGGGGCACTCGGCGATTGTTTCCCTCCTGATCGGTTCGTAAGGGCTGTGACCACCTTGTCTCTCTGTATTGGTTTTGTGTAGCCCTAACACATAGTAGGTATCCAAGCATCTTATAGTGGAAAGGACCCATCCCCCCTGTAGTATTATTAGGTTTTCACCATTAACTACTCTTACGTTCAGAACTGAGCCCTTCCCTTTTTTGGCGCCGACCCCCACGAAGAGCCACTCTTTGAGGGTGTAAACATAACCAAATCAAAAAGGGTTGTACGTAAAGAACAAGACATAAAATTTAACTATTCATAAAGGAATACCCATCTCTAAAAACATATCAGACTCGACAAAAACTCGTAATGAATTCAAAATACTGATATGTTTAAATGCCACATTTAACTAGAAAAAGAAAGAACATTAATTCAAACAACTCTGGTCTGGATGTCTACAACCTCCCCTTAGTTTTCCTTTTAGGTAGGGGCCCACATCGAAATATCGAACAAAAAAATTGGTTAAAAGAACTGTGGATTTAATCAAGATCAATCTCAATAACATTGTTATTTTGCACAATGAAGAAAATCACTTTTTTAGAGTGTTAAAAACCTATGTTCGCAATAAAATTTTAAAATAAAGAAATTCAAAAATAATTTTAGACAAATAAATAATTTACTTTTATTTTCCATTAACCATTAGAGTTGAAATTCATCATTTCACCATTATAAAAGAAAACAGTATATTTTACATTTATATTTTATATTCCATGCCTTACAATAATCAATATATCTTCGCCTACATGAATATATATATATACAATATATGTAAAACTAATTTTTTGTTTTATTTAATTAAAACTAATTTTTTGTTTTATTTAATTATTCATCACCAGTCCCCAAATTCAGAATAAATCCAGAACAATTACATGAAAATTATATATATATATAAATCACATTAAAAAAAAATTAATAAAACAACCATATGCTAAAACGGTGCGCACGATGTCCTTTGGAATGCTACAGCAGTCTTGAGGGTTGCCGTGTGCGCTAGGAATGGGTTAGTAGGATTTAAAATTTTGGTTTTTTCAATAATAAGTACTATTATATATGTATATATATTATATATGCATTAATATCTTAGAATAAGATACAAAAGGACCCAAGAAATATATTTATTATATATATATATATATTTTAAAAAGAAACAAAACCCATTTAGCAACATAATGAACATTTTCGGAGATTCAAACAATAAATTTTTTTATAGTCAAATGGTAAAAAAAAACACAGAACGTTTTAGAAACCCAACTTAATTTCTTCCATTTTCTTGCAAACGAGAAGGATTTCTAAAACCCCCTAATAATTTTTTTCTTTTAGAGCAACATACTTATTTATTTTTATTTTTCTTTTGAATAGAAGTAAAGAAATGGAACCTGGAGCCCTGCGCTGTTGGAAATTTGATGAAGCTTTGCTTGATCCAGATAGCCTTTTTGAAGAATTCTCATTCCTTCTTCAGAATTCCTCCACCTGATTTCTTTGTTCAAATTTCTATTTAATATTCAATTTAGAAGAACCTCCTCAGAACAATGAAAAAAAAGTGAAACAATTAACCAGAAAACCCCAGAGGATCCAATATTTCAGAACTATTATGTTTGTGTAACTTCTGTCAAAATTTTCCCATGAATGAAAAACTCACAATTTTGCTATTAAATAAAATTATGCCCTCTTCTTTTTCGAAAACCCATAAATCAAAATTAAAAGAAATTTTCTAATTTTATTCCCAGTTTTACAGCCAAAACTCAACACAAATTGGTCCTTTTCATCTTTTCTTTCTTTTATTGATTTTTTTCCCATTTCAAACAGTTTTTGTTTTAATTATGATTTTTCAAGCTTTACTTGTAATTCACACAATTTATTATCTTTAATTAATTTATTTCATAATTATCCTCAACATGCTTATTTAATTAAATTATCAAAATACTAATTTTAAATAATTTAATTTACACTTTTAAATAAATCACATGACTTGTATATTTTAATACAAACTATTCCACCCATTAATTAACATCATTCAATTATTTAAATTACATCATAGAAAACAACAATATAAAATAAATACCAAAGGTACACTCACACAAGCTACTAAAATAAAATGCAAAGATGACAAAATTCAAAGACGCACAATACCACAAGACAAGACGGTTTGGCAAACACGAGACGAGGTGACTTCCTTGCCATCTCTGTTTCAACTTCATGCCCATTGGGTAATTTGATGCTTGCCCTGTCCTGCCAAAGCAGGTGGAATCGAGACTCTGTACTTGCAATTCTTGCATACAAACAAGGTGTGTACCACATGTATATATATATATATAATCAAAACATCACATCGTGAGAAGGAATTGCAGCGTAGTAGGGCATTCATAAACAAGTGGTGCTACACTATCCTCTCACCAAAACTATACTAACAATTACAATATCAAATATGAAATAACATTTCTAAACTAACTGATCACATCAATTCATCATAATATGATTACTAATCCAGTGCATCATAATATACTATTCAAATCAAATTAAACATCATCAAACCAATGTAACCATAATGTCATATCATAATATCAATGTCATCAACTGAAGTAGCATAATCATCAATCAGTCTAAACTAACCAATCCACCAAACCAACCAATAAATAGTACTATCACAGTCTCAATGTATCAAGAAAAAGCATAGAAAAATAATAAGTCCCAACAACAACATGAGGGGTATTACATCCTCCCCCCCATGAACTCGACTTACTCCTAGAAGCCAGTAAATAGGTAAGGATAGGATTCCCTGATACGGGAGGCATCCTCCCATGTTGCTAAAGTCTCATCATTGGGATCCCACTAGACCCGCACCTGCTCAATATCCTTGCCTCTTAGGGTGAGTCTCCTGTGCTGCAGCACGACCACGGGCTCTACAGCTAGTTGCATGTCCTCGACCTGTAGAGCATTCCAATAAAGTACATGAGTAACATTAGGAAAATATGGTCTAAGGATTGAAACATGAAAAACATCGTGAATCCGTGACAGACTGGGTGGCAAAGCCAGGTGATAGGAAATAAGACCAATTCGTTCTAACACCTCAAATAGCCCAACAAAGTGGGGTGCAAGCTTAGAACCCTTTACATAATGAATAGGGCTCTTCTATGGATGAACTCGTAGAAACACTCGATAACCAACTGCAAACTACCGATCAACTCTGTGTGCATCAACATACTTCTTCTGCCTGTCTTGAGTTGCTACAAGATGCTCTCGGATGCGAGTTACTGCCACTCCATATCTTGAAGCATTTCGGGTCCAATAAGAACCCTATCCTCTAATCAATCCCAGCTCAAAGGGGTATGACAAGGGCGACCATATAAAGCCTGAAATGGAGCCATGCCGATCGAACTATGATAACCATTGTTATAGGAAAACTCGACCAAGTGCAAATAATCTTCCCAACGAGATTGTTGGTCCATGACATACATGTGGAGCATATCCTCAAGCACTTAATTGACTCTCTCAGTTTGACCATCTGTCTCAGGATGGTAGGTAGAACTAAAAGTTCAACTTAGTCCCTAAGGACCACTGCAAAGATGTCCATAACGTGGATGTGAATACCGGATCTCTGTCAAAAATGATTCTTCGAGGTATCCCATGCAATCAAACAATGTCTTCCATGAACACCCTGGCCACCACAAAAGCAGTATAGGAAGATCATATAGGAGAGAAATGGACTACCTTGGTCAGCCTATCAATAGTGACCATGATAGTGTCATGCCACCTGGAAGACATAGGCAAGCCGACAATAAAATCCATAGAGATAATGTCCCACTTCCATTCTGGAACAAGATGAGGCTACAACAAACCTGCCATATGATGATGCTCAACCTTAACCCTCTGACATTCTAAACACCTAGCCACAAAATCAATGATGTCACACTTCAACCCTGCCCAAAAATATAGTGAACGAAGATCAGCATACATTTTCTTAACTCTAGGATGTGCCAAATAAGGAGCCCGATGAGCTTCAGTCAAGATTAGGGTGCGAAGACCCTCTGCAAGAGGTACATACATTTAGCCTACAAACTGCAACACATCATCTGAGTCCAAAGAGTAACCAAAAAATTTACCTTCCAACGTTCTGCTTGACTCAATCTTCGATTTCACCGCTTGATACCAATTATCTGAAGGCGGAGCTACAAGGATCTAACTCCTCAAATCAACCTCAAGAGCCACAACATAAATCTCATGCCTGTGTCGACTCAATCCATCTACCACCACATTCTCCTTGCCCTGGATATATTTCACTTCAAAATCATATTCGCACAAGAATTCCATCCATCTCCTCTGCCTTGCATTCAAATTCGGTTGCATGAAGATATATTGTAGACTACAGTGATCTGTATGCAACTCGAACTGATGCCCTAGGAGGAAGTGTCACCATCTTACCAAAGCATGCACAACTACGGCCAACTCAAGATGATGTGTGGGGTAGTTCTGTTCTTGATCTTTAAGTTTTTGTGATTCATACGCAATCACTCGCCCTTTTTGCATCAACACGGCCCCTAAGCCTTCCAAAGAAGCATCTATACAAACAACAGTCACCTATCGGATCTGACATTGCTAAGATTGGTGCACTAGTCATTTTTTCCTTAAGAGTTTGAAATGCTAACTGACATTGATCTGACTAAAGAAATTTCTTCCCCTTCCTCTGTAGAGAGGTGATAGAATGTGCAATCCTTGAAAATCCTTTGAAGAACCGCCAATAATAGCTTGCAAGTCCCATGAAACTATGAATTTCTGAGACATTTGTGGGTGGGGGCCAATCCACAATAGCCTGAATCTTTACAGGATCAACTGAAATTCCCTCACTAGAAATCACATGGCCCAAATATTGAACTTTAGTCTTATAAAATTCACACTTTGCTAGATTGGAAAACAACTAATTGTCCCTTAAGCACTGCAACACCTGCTTTAGATGTTCCTCATGTTCTTCCATAGACCTGGAATAAATTAGAATGTCATCAAGAAACACAAGGACAAATCTATCCAAGTATGTTCGGAACAATCCATTCATTAAGCTCATGAAGACTGAAGGTGCATTCGTTAACCTAAACGACATCAAAGTGAACTTGTAATGTCTGTATCGAGTGCGAAATGTTGTTTTATGAATATCTACATCTGTAATTCACAACTGATGATATCTTGATTTGAGATCAATCTTAGAAAATACCTTTGCCCCTTTTATCTGATTGAAAAGATCGTCAATTCTGGGTAAGGGATATTGGTTCTTCATCGTTACTTTGTTCAACTGCCTGTAATCAATACACAAGCAGAGAGAACCATCCTTCTTCTTTACGAATATCACAGGTGCTCCCCAAGGGGAAACACTTGGGAAGATAAAGCCCTTAGCCAACAACTCTTCCAACTGCAGACAGAGTTCCTGAAGTTCTTGCATTGTCATTCCATATGGAGCTTGAGATATCGGCTCAGCTCCAGGTACCAAATCAATCCTGAAATCTATATCTTGCTTTGGCGACATACCAAGTATCTCTTCCAGAAACACATCATAAAACTCCTTAAGGAGAGGGTAATCATCCAATGACACCCCTCGACTATCCTCTGACTCTAGATCACTCATAAACACTACAAAAAGCTAACAACCCTGTCGAAAGTACCTTTTAAGTTGCATGGTAGAGATCATTCGCAAAGAAATGGGTCTTTGAATACCCACTATCTCCACCTCCTTTCCAGAGTCATCAATGCACCGCGCTGCTTTACGATGATAGTCTATAATAGCATGATGTGCACTCAACCAATCCATGCCCAATAGGACATCATAAGAGTCAAGTGGTAGGATTATGAGGTCCACTCTAGTTGTCAATGCCCCTATATTCAGACTACAACCCTGCACAAGCTTCTCTACAACAACCTTTGACCATGAGGCCAATTCAACTTGCCATTTTACGCCTTGACTAGTTTCCACCAGTCTACATCATTCAACTACTGAAGGAGATATAAAAGAATTAGATGCACTAGAATTAAAGAGTACATAAATGATAGTGTTATGCAACACACCTGATGTCTCAATGATGGTGCTATGGCGGTCTTCCTGTCGATTATCCACTATTGCAAAGACATGATGAGATCTCCCTGCATCGCCCACTGTTAGCTTTGACCTAGCTGGTCTCTAATTAAATCCTGTGGCATTCTTCTGTGGACACAGTCTAGCGATATGCCCTTGCTGCCCACATGAGTAGCAACCAGTACCTTTGCCAAATCCTCTACCCCCTGACGAAGCATTTGACTGCTGAAAGCTTCCTCGACTCAGGCTGACTGAAAACTAGGTGCAGGTTGCTCAAAATGCTCTTTACGAGCCTGGTTCCTATTCTGATCCCTAAGAAACTGAGAAATTCCACCTTGCTGAGATTGAGAGTTCTTCTGCTTCGGCTGCAACTACTGCTGCTGTTGATGCTGCTGACCCCCTTTAGAGGGTGTATACCTATTCCTAGAAGATCTTGCAGCCTGAGTCTGACCTCCGTGATTGCTAAATCTAGGTGTAGGCACACTGCCAATCTGAACTCCAATGTGACCACCCAATGCCATGGCCAAATTTTCCTCTACCAAACGAGCCTTTTCAACTGCCATTCCATCGTCTTTGGTTCGAAGACTCGCACACCTCCACTGATGTGGGCATTTAAGCCCCGAACAAAGTGCTCGCCAAATTGAAAGGTTGTTTTTAAACACATTTGGTGCTCGCTAAATTTGGTGAGCACTAAATTTCCTTTTCCAAAAATAGTAAAAAAGGAGTTGATCTATGATACAAGCCCATAGTTCTCTGCCTTTTTTTTGTTCAACACTTTCTCCAATAGGAAAATTCCTTTTTATGTAGTTGACTTGTTGTAGTACCATATTATGCTTGCTCCATCACCTTTTGAGCACCAATTTGCTTGCTGGACAATGTAGAAGAATATAATTTGCAGTTTCTACATCATATTTGATTATATCAAGTAATATATTCATTTTTGTAGAATTGAAATGCTTATATAGAGTTTTTTTTTTTGTTTTGACAATATGGACGATTCCTTTCATAATTTTATTAATCATAATAGTTTACATAGAATTCAACATTGAATAAGATGGAAGTTGCATAAAAAAGTTAAATTTTTAAGAGTTTGAAGATTTTTTTTGAAAAGCATGACATAATTTAGATGAATCCATGTAAAATTATATAGAGGATTTCAACTTAACACAAACATGCTTATGTATTCTATTTGCATTGCTTATAATATTCCATTTCCATCATGGTTAGTGGAATTCACTCTTTTTCATTGTAGCTAGATTGATTTGTATGGGTTTTTTACTTGGTTACAAAGAACTCCCAAGATATGCCTTATGTGCTTGTCTAATAAGAGTCATTTGTATGATTTTCTCATAATGTTCTCTACTATTTGCTTAATTTCCTTTTAGTTATGAACTATTAGTGCAAGTTGATTAAAACCTTGAGGGGAAGTTACCAAGAGTTGTAGGTGAATAGCTAGCTTAAGATAATTTATGTTTAATGTATCTCTAAGGTTAAAAACCTAGTGATTAGAGATCAACTGATATTAGAGCTCCAAGTTTTTGGTTATGTCATATTCAATGAGTGTACAAATGATTGGATACAATATTTCCCTTGTCCCATTCAACAAGACCTTAGAAATGGATGTAATCTACCCCTTCCTCCATTAGCTGCATATTTTCCTTTGCTTGTCACATAGATCAATTGCTTTTCATTTATTTTTTTAGCAATTGACCTAAAAACTAACAAAATGATTCACTCTACATTGGCTAGAATGAAGGTAGATTTGGAAATCTCAAAAGGGGCTCTAGTAAAATTCATCGCCAACAATTCACCACCATGAAAAATTCACCACAGAAAAACTTTGATTTTATTAAAAATATTAAGGTGAATTGTTGATGGTGAATTTTCCTTCGATGAATTGCTGGTGATGAATTTTCCGGATGCCCTCAAAAGGATTAAGAACACTATATTTAGCCTAGAAACCACGACTAAAATGAAGAATTAAGAACACTATATTTATCTTAGAAACCCTCTTAAGAGACAAAATACAGACTGTGCCAGTGAAAAAAAATAATTGTGACAATTGCAATTAACTACTACCTATATTATGTAGCAAATTATCATATTCAATGAGTGTACAAATGATTGGCTACAATATACCTCTTGTTCCATTTAATCAAACCTTGGTAATGGATGTAATTTTCCCCTTCCTCCATTAGTTGCATATTTTCCTTTGCTTGTCACATAGATCAATTGCACTGACGATTTCTCTTAAGAGACCAAAGTGTGAAAGGGAAAAAAAATTGATGAGATGTTACTCAAAACCATGGTACTTAGAAAAATTTCATATGAAGGTACAAGATCATGTACGTTCCCTCTATAATAACCTCTCTTAGTTTTCATATCTCCAATCCCATGCCCATGGTGACAAGTTTTTAGTTGATAGTAAAAGCATCAAATGTATGCAATATAAAGTTGCAAGGTGTTGTAATTTTTTCTTGTTCATTGTATGACCAAAACAACACTTCTAAAATGTTTGCATGGGTAGGTTTATGCTATGCAGGGTCCTATTTTGCACCCCAACATTCTAGAATGTTTCAAGATACATTGCACCGATGATTTCTCTTAAGAGACCAAAGTGCGAAAGGGCAACAAACATTGACAAGATCTTTATTGAAAAGCATGGCACTTAAAAACATTCAATGTAAATGTACATGATCATGTAGGGTCCCTCTACAATAAAATCTCTCAAAACTTTTCATATCTCCATTCTATTTGCCTGCAATGACAAGTTTTTAGTTGATAGAAAAAGTGTCAAATGCATTAAAAAGAAAGTTGCAAGGTGTTGTAATTTTAGTTTTTTTCACCGTGCAACCACAACGATAGTTCCAAAACATCTAGGTGGGTAGGTTTATGCTAGGAAAGGTTTTATTTTGCATCTGAGCATGCTAGAATGTTCCAGGCTACATTGTAGCAATCATTCCTCTTAAGAGATCAAAGTGCAAAAAAATGGAAAAATTTAATGAGTTTTTACTCAAAAATCATGAAACTTAGAAATGTTTTTTCTAAAGTTACATGATCATATTGGGTCCGTCTATAATAACCTCTCTCATTTTTTCATATCTCAAAGCCAATTGGTAGTGGTGAAAGTTTTTTGCTGCCCCAAAAGCCATTAGATGCATGTAGTGTAAAGTTGCAAAGTAGGCTATTTTTTGTTTTGTTCTTCATGGGGCCAAACCGTTAGCACCAACATGTCTAGGTGGGCACGTCTACACTAGTCATGGTCCTTTTTTGCACCCCAACTACATTGTGCTGATAATTTATTTTAAGATACCTAAGTGAAAAAAAATGTAGAAATTTGATGTGTTGTTTGTCGAAGACAGTTGTACATATGAATGTTCTGTCTAAACCTATAGGTGCATGTTATAAGTTGTATATTTCAACCTATCATCCTTAAAAATTATAGTTTGTATAGTAGTAGAGAGCTCCAATGT
The DNA here is from genome assembly GCA_007258455.2 of Sequoia sempervirens. Classification (NCBI taxonomy): domain Eukaryota; kingdom Viridiplantae; phylum Streptophyta; class Pinopsida; order Cupressales; family Cupressaceae; genus Sequoia; species Sequoia sempervirens. The sequence goes on along the minus strand of VDFB02000008.1, from coordinate 55,079,427 downwards.
TGGTGTTGAAGGAGTCTAATAATTTTTAACACCACATTGTAGTAAATTTGAGGCATAAGTAATGGCACATTCCAAATAGAGGATAATGTGTCATGATGCAAAAGTTGTGGGATATTTTGATAACCCGTTGGTAAGAAGAGGAGGAAAATCTAACATGATGCTAAAAGGAAGGAGGTTCAAACAACTTTCATACATCCTTCTCTATGTTTTCAAATCCTTTAAAGGTAAGCCTTGAATAATAGTTTCCCTACACCTATAGGTTTATTTGTTTTGTGGTGTTTGGCTATGCGAAAGTTTAGTTTATCTTGTCATTTTTTTTTATTGCTAGTCATCAATAAGAAAAATCCATTTTTTGATTTATATGAAATGGGTGACTCCTTGATTATCCTCTCATCATTAGGATTCCAATCAACCTACCAAATGGTATGGACAATGATACTGGATATGAAAAAATAGGCCCATTGTGGTACCTCATGTACACAAACTTAGAGAACCCTTCATATTGTAACACACCTAAACTCATGCCTCATCTTAATAGAAATATTTGTTGCATTTGTATTATTGAAGTTGTTTAATAATTTCCAAAGTTATTAGACCCTTGAAAACATAGTTATAACATGGAGTTGATACGGAAGGTACAATATGAGATAGTCATAAACCTTGAAAACATGAAGAAAGAACACAGTCACAAAGGCAAGAGTGAAGCTTACACAATGTGAATGCCATGAGGAAACACTATGGACTCAAAGGGAAAAAGGAAAAAAAATACATGAATAAAGTACAACGGGTAGTCATAAAAAAGTTTAAAATCACAAGAACATGATAAAGTATGAGTTTAACATCTACTACAAACCAAGTGGATGGAAGTGATCACATGGAAGAGAATTTAATGAAAATCATCAATGTCACTCTATTGTATTGTGCCTTATTGGTAAGTGATTTCTGGATTTGATTGTGTGTGAATTTTTTGCATCAACGTTTCGGATCACACTCTATGATCCATCATCAGGATGAGAGCTGAGAGTAACAAGATTTTTTTCTCTTGTTGCTCTTAGCTCTCATCCTGATGATGGATCATGAAGTGTGATCCGAAATGTTGATGCAAAAAAATCACACACAATCGAATCCATAAATCACTTACCAATAACATTATGGATTGTAGAAACTTGATATCACGTATTGTGCCTTGTTAACAGTCATAGGATTTTAGCTATGACTTTATGTCTTGAAAAAGTCTTAATGAAATGATAGTGACATCACAGTCCTAATGAAATGACAATAATATTGAGTTCCAATGAAGTCTTGGTAGTTATGAATCACAGTGACAAGGAGAAAAGAGACAGTAGCAATGAAAAAGGTTTCAATGGTATGAGAAAAATAATAGGTCATGATAGTGTTTGGATGAGATGTCAATATTTATGAAGATAATCCAATCATTAATTTGAGGGAAGTTACCTCAAACCAGGATTATGTTTGTATAGTCATACAAGAAAAGGAAATAGGTAGAAATGCACATAGTTTAAAAGAATGACAATGAGAGTGTTGAGTAGGGACTTGTTGAGTGTGGCAAGTCTAATGAATGCTATCCCAAAATCATAGTCACTATGAGATTCATGGTGGTAGCAAGAAATGTGATAGTGAGTAGCCCAAAAGACAAAAAAAAGGGACTTAATGGCTATTCAAGTTTGACAAAGCTAGTGTAATCAAAAGGTCCTATGATGGAGCTCAAACTAAAGGACGTCAAGGTTGTAGCTAGGTGGTGAAAGACAATAATGGAGGCACAAAATGACAAATGCAACAACATTGAGACTATCTATAGTGAACAAAGTGATAGAGCATAATGTGAGTTCAAATTCTAACAAGACAAGATATGATAGAGTATGATGAGCCAAAATGGTAGATTGAGACAGATAACAAAGAGGTAAATGCATATCACAATTCTTTAGTTGGTGAAAAGATGAAGATAAAGAATCCTTAATCCAATCAATCTAGTGTTAAAACTTTCCCTTGAAGTTCTCCTACACCTCTAAGATATTGTTGACCATGTCAAAGATTTAAAAAATGTCCTATGAACATGGTAAAAAGGTTTTGATAGTTTGGAGCTCGATGGAAGTTAGTAAAGTAATGAGGCAGTTACAAACATCTAGGAGTTGACAAAGCTTGAAAAGGCAAGAAACTTCTTTAGATATCTATGCCACCTTGGAGTCTTTGAAGGAGTTAAAGTAGGAGAGGCAATTTTCTAATACCCAAATGAAGGTTGGTCCAATAACTTAGTCAAAGTAGTAGTCTTAAATGGTCATAAAATTTGTCCTATATTCTCTCCCATGTTGGGATAGAGAAAAGGCATGCCTAGTTTCATTTTAGCTCAATTCTTGCAAATTTTTCTATATGTTGTAACTTAGAGTTCTTCTTAGCAAAAAACATTGTACTATAACTTTCAAAACCAATCTTTGAGACTAAAGAAAACATGTAATATTTCATAAAATTTGAAGAGCAAATCAATCATACACACGCCACTGCCATACAATATACTTTGGGGAACACAATTATAGTTCATGACTTGACACAATATATGTAGAATGTGAGAGTGAAGTGATCTACCCATGCAAAAACTATGTGCCAATCCTACCAAATTTAATACTTTTAATGTAAGTACAACAAAATATAGGAATATTATGACTTATCATTAATCAAAATCAACATTAAATTAATACTCTTCTTGGTAATATTTTATTAAAAAAGCTAACATTTTTATTGGCCTTAAATTTAGGAGTCTTTAGATAATTAAATTTCTACTTAGTCACATTTGTCATGAATGTTAGAAATCTATAGGCACTTGTGAAAACTTGAATGTAATAAAAAAAATAGTAATTATTTAAGCATCAGATGAATAATCACTGAATATTCAACAATAACAATCAAGAAAAAGATAACAATGCGATTTACACAATACATGCATGATAACATCATTCAAGAATAGCTATCAAAAATAGGATTTACTCAATCCTCATGTTGACAAAATTTAAGATAAAACTATATAATTTGATAGCAATGGTAAAATAAGATTTGAAAATAATAATTTAAAAACCATAAGGCTATACAACGTTATATGTTGATAAAAGTATACAATATCCAATAAAGTCATACAAGCTTAGTACAAAAAAGACATATGGGCATAAAATATCACATATTGATAGTACAAAACATATGTTCAAAAATACCACGTAGGCATACAACAAATTACCCTAATTTACATACTCATTTCCCACTAGGGGAAGGAAATAGATTGCACAATGCCTTCAACTGTCATCTGGATGGAGTTTCTATTGATGCTGTTGTCTTTCAAATACACTCACTCATCCTCCTCTCTTAAACCATATGGAGATCCAACTAATATAATAAGAAGTGTAGATGATATATAGAAATTGAATTGTGGAATGACATGTGAAAAAATAATCACTTACCGTAAACAAACAATCAACACGCTCATCCACAATAGAAACATGTCAATGATTTGGAGTGACAAGAACTTGTAGCAACCATCAAGATAAAAATTAAACTACACACAAATATCATGATTTGTTTTAATAATAGACCATAGAAGAGAAAATATAATGTCAAATTTACTAATCTATCACATACCTCTGCTAAAGGATCATAAATGGCTATTGCTGCAACAAATCCATGGTCCATCGTGCCACGAGCATTGCTAGGTTTGTCTGATGTCAATATTTGAAAATGAAACAAAAAAATATGAAGTTTTTCATTGCTTTCATTAGTTTCTTTATTTAATTTAAATACAAACTAGATGGAAAATGAAATTTTTGGGATCAAATAATTAGGGATAATATATCTAAAGAAAAATTATTGATTATTGTCTTGGAAGTGGAATTCAAAGTCAATATACCACTTCATATGCAACACAACAAAATGGGGTCTCAAAGAGAATAAAACCTTGATGCAACTAGGTCAATGTTGTACCATAAACAATTGGATTCCAATTTGCCTAGGATTGGGTTTCAAAGTCTATTTAAAACCTAAAATAAAAGTAAAATAACAAGTTTGAAATTTTAAATTTCATGGAATGTTCCTAATGGAGTTTTTTTCCCCTATGATACTTCCACAAAATTGATGAACTAGGAAGAGCAATCCAAAATAAGTGACAACTGATAAGAAAAATATCCATATGCAAATCTTGGGAACTTGAAATAAATATCCCAAAAACAAAGGGGTTAATGTACCATGAAGTAATTTTGAGGTTTCAAAGGCTAAAGACACAAATATCAAAATAGATGAAACTAATAAGAAACCAATATGATGATAAGACATCACCTGAGGGGATGGTAATGCCATAAATAACAAGAAAGTGAGCACTTGTAGCAACATCATGTACCATTCATTCTTGACACTAATGCTATAATTGTACCTTACTCATCCCTTTTTTGAGTTATTTTCCCATTTTTGTTTCCCATGCCATGAGCCAACTTGTAAGGGAGTTAAGATAGTATAACAACTTCCTACACAAATCTTGAGAGGAGAAAAATGCAAAACTTTATAGATCTTTAACATTTAAAAAACTTAAACAAAAATAAACACAAATATCATGCATACCACAACACAATGATTTACATGGGGAAAACCCTATCGGGAGAAAAACCCCACACTCCAAAAGCTACCCAATATATTATTCAAAAATTAAAAGATTACAATATACTTGCAGAGCAAGCTTCTCACAATAGTTGTGGACAAACTCACAATAGAGTTTCCTCAAAAAATACTATGCGACCTCGTAGTTATTGCATGGAGGTTGGTTAAAAACCATCCGCCACCACTCCCAAAAATTATTTTTAATTGATTCATGGTGGCACCAATGGATGGGGAACCTCCTGCATGCAAGTGATAAAAGTGCATTGGTTCTTGGGTCTATGTAAAGGGCAGACAAGTCAGCTTTGCTAATTTTTTCTTTCTTCACTTATGCATAGGAAAGTCCACTTGCATAATTTTTTTTAATTCCTCCCTCTCATTTGAAGAAAAATTTATTTGTTTACTCATTGATCCTACATGAGATGTACACTCAATTTTAGGGATTCAACAATGCCTTTCCTATGAGGGTGGATTGCAACATGTTCATTTAACCTTGCAATCGATTCGTCAAGCTCTATTTTGTTGTTTTCTATTTGATTTAAAATATTTTCTTGAGTTCCTATAGGATGTCTACAAATCGAGGGAGGGGTTTGATGTTCTTCATGTTCGAGAGGGTCTCCATGAGGAGGTGATTGTGAATTATCAATATTTGGAGGTGGATATTGATTTCCTAGAAATTAAAACAAAGTTTAATCAAAAAACCTATTTTGATCTACAATTTAATTCAAATTTGAAATTAAAACAATAGAAATACATACCTCTTTCACCTCTACGATGTCTTGGTGGAATCCTTGTGAAAAATCACAAGCTGAGAGTGCAAAATATGGTCTTCTTTTGGCAAGTGTGGGTTGTAGAGGTAAAAAAATAAAAAAATCAAGTCATGGATAGGACAAAAATGAGAGTTCTAATGTTATTTTTTTTAACTTAAGTATTCGGTGCTCACCAACTTTGGTGCTCACAAAAAGCATTTTTTGATTTTTTTTCAATGTGACACCTTTTTTGTGTCACAACTTCGTGCACTTACCCATATACTATTGGTTAACATATTTTATTAAGCATTGAGTTGAATGATGAATCATTGAGTGCATGTAGACTTATCAGTATGACACAATCAAAATATAAAATTATTAAAAATATGTTAATCAATAAATATAAATTGAAAATTGTGTTTAATAACTAATTAACCAATTTGAAAACACTGTTTAAAATTTAGATTTTACATTGGAAATTTGGAATAGTGGAAAATAGTAGTACATTAATTTCTTCAATATGAATCGTAATCTAATGGAATACAATATAAAATATTAGATCAATGATAGTTTGGAATATGAGTCATGAAATGCAGTATAAATACCTTAAAATTGTTAAATCCATTGCATTTAAAAATTCACCTCATGGTCCTCACTTTGATGATGAGATTAAGAGTCATCTTGAATCTAAGTTTGGTCTTCATTTTCTTTTCCCTACATACATCCACTTAATTGCATCTCAAATTCAACATTCATTGTGATGCTATCATTTGTGCCACTACCACTAACATTTGAAGTGTTGCACAACCCTCTTCTTTCACATATGGAATTATAGATTGTGAGTTCCCTTTCAAAAGGAAAACTTCAGATATCGTACCTATTTGTATACATCCTCAAGAAATTTTCCAAAATATTGTCTACTTTGTTTCTTATCTTTGATTTCAGAAACCCCAATGCACTGAAAGCTCTCTCATCCTCCACCAACCCCAATATCATTATTTGACATAAATCAACCAGTTTGAAATATTTAGATAATGAATCACACAATATTTCACTCTAACCAAAGGTTTCCTAAAACCTTGTTATTGATCCCATTTGCATGGGATTCTCCATGGAGTAAAACTATTCAATCTTAGTTGTTGCAAAAGGGCTTGCTTATTCTCTAAGCTTAGTTACATTTATAATTCCTTCTATTTTCTATTTATTACAAAAAAAATTCATCCAAGGTAATTACTTTCATATGAAAATAGTTAGGTTGACGGTGGCTTGGGATGCAAAATTGAGGATACACAATAGACATGGCTTCAAGTTTTTCATCTCGAGGGAATCATTCTATAAAATTTGAGGAAAGAAATCTTGCAATAGATTTTGAAATAGTACTTACAGATGTAAAAATGTCATTAAAAAATTCCTTTGTAAGGGTAAGCACAAGAAGTTGGGTCCACATTTAGGGAAGTTCCATTTTTCATCTTTAAAATAGGTACCCTTTCATTTTTTAGAATACGTACCCATTTTAAAGTGGAATTCATTCCAAAAAGTTTTAAATTCACAATCCATGCTTTTCATTTTGATTTAGGCTTAGAAAAGGCATGGTAACCCAACCCTTAGCCTTGGACTTGCAAGTACAAGGTCATGGCAATGTCAAGGGAAAAAAATGATTTTGGCAATATGGTTGACAATTTTTTAGAATTATTTTGTGAATTTAACTTGCCTATTATAGATGATGATGTCTAGTTTTGGACATTTTGATAGCCTCCATTCACCACCCTGACGAGTCTTACTCTTGTTCCTGCTCGACATCTTGATCTCTCACGAAATAAAAGCTACCAAAAAATGTCTTCTTGTTTAAGAAGGAATCATAGAATATAGATCCCATTCCCTACTCAATACCATCTTTAAGATTGAATCAAGAATGAAAAAGAGATAAACAATCTTATAAAAGTATGAAGAAATGATCACTTACCTTTAGATTTTCATAGACTCACCATTCATTAATGCAACAATGCTTGTAGTTGTAAGTTTGTAACTTGCCTATGATCAAGGTTCTAAATCAAGAGCTCACAAGTTTAGAACTAAACAAAATATGTAAAAATAAATCAAAGTTTCAATTGTATTTATATCAATCCATATTTGGAAAATTTTGCAAGATTTTTAAATGGTATAGTTTAAATTTGGTGAATCCCATGTGATTATACAATGATACGTTTAAATTCTGGGTGAATCAAACCTCGATAAAACACATATGTTGTAATTTTTAGGGTGATTATGGGCCTATGATTAACATAGAGTTATCATAGTATTGGTGAAATGGGTTCTCATACATAATTATTTTTAATGTAATTGGTGAAATGTGTCCTCAAATGTAATCATTTTTAATGTTATTGGAGAAATTAGTCATCATACACAATTATTTGTAAATTTTATTGGAAAAATGGGTCCTAACACAGTGAATATTTAATGATGTTGGTGAAATCTGTCCTAATACATAATGTTATTTTAATAGTATTGGTGAATATGTGTGTGATTTAATATACGCTTCCAATATTCCTAGAAAAAATATTAATTAGACCATTGGAAATGCATAGTTTGTTATGGTGGAATTTTTGATAATGGAAAAAATGGGTTTTATAGGGACCCGAAACCACAAAGTTTACAAGCAAGAGAAAAATAAGCCATCAGAGTATTCAAAGAAAGGAAGGCTACGACAAAATAAAAATAAAAAAGGACAGTAGCCACCAACCAAGAACCAACAAAAATCCAAAAAGAAGCTAACAAGAAGCACAACCAAAGCTAACCTAAGGACTTTAAAGTCTCAACAACCTTAGCTTCAAGGTTGTTGTTATGGTGAAGTTATTAATTATATATCTCTCATAAAATAAATTGATGGAAATTTGAAATGCATTGGACTGATAATTTATAAAATCCAGGTGATTTGGCCACCCCATTGGTACAATGTATTGACCAATTTTGAATTGGTTGATATGAACTATTCACCAATAGGGCAAAGATTCACCACTAAAAACTCCCTGGTTGTGACAATAATCACAAGTCATTTAAAAGGAGAACTCAATTACATATGAAATTAGTGAACTTCTCAAAGAATGAGTAGTGATAGAGGACCACTTATGGTAGAACTAGAGTTCATGTAACACAACCTTAGAGTAGGATAATATTTTCAAAGATGGTACAAAGTATAGCAAGCAATCATAACAATGTTATATTTATGTAAGTTATCACAAGCAAGGAGCTAGTAGTGATGACTATATTGGAAACATGTATGCATATTGACAATGTTAAGGTTGCAACCATTTATTCATAGTGTGTGGTAATGACAACATACTAGGCAACTATTCATGTGAAGATTTCACACTATTAGGAAAATACCAAATTGATCAAACCATTTCCTACATAACTCTATGAGAAAATAACATGTATAAAAGCTCACATAATAAGCATAATATAAAGATCAAATACATACCATAAGATTACACAAGATATACCCTAGAACTTAAGAGGGAAAACCCAACTTCCAAAAGCAACTGCACTCAATGTATTATTCAATAATAAAACATTACAATACACTTATAGAGTCTCCATGAATACTTCTAAAGCATCAAGTTCCTCTAATGCATCATTCATCTATCCAAGCTTGTAGCTGTACATCTAATACCATGCTTCGCATATGCACTCTACAAGAGAGCTCAATATGAATGACAACCAAGCCAAATATTCGATCCCAACCACTAAACACGTGCTTGTTTTTATATATTCAAGCTTACATAAAATAACCAAGTGGTAAAGGTAAAACCATGTGCCTTAAAGCCATTGACCCCAACATTTGTTTTTAGCACTAAGTTTAAGATATTAATTTTTTTTCCATGTGCAACTAGCACATAAAATATTTAACCAATTGTTATCACATATAACTTTACAAGTGGACCTAAATAAATATTTAATATGGAAAAACACATCTCCCAAAGATGTACCAAAAATAAATATTTATTTTACATAATTAAATAATTATTTCTTATGCAAGGTTTACAACATCCTTTTCTAACACACACACTTGGTGATTCATTCAACATGTTGACATTATGTTATGGTTAGATTATGGTTACATGACTAGGTATTCCTCAAGTTAGTTGGATAGTTAGATGGTTGGTATTCTTATGTGAATGTCTACATGTACCACTTTGTGTGAATGCACTAAGGTTGTAATGTTAGACCATGTGAAAGTTGTATTGTGCATTGTTGATGTATAATTAAAGTGATTGTAGAAGAATTATGATGTAGATTGTGACTTTGTAAAATATCCAAAGACCTTGTTGTATTGAATGCTTATTGATTGTAAGTAATATAAATAAAAATATCTTTTGGCAGTGGATTTTCTCCTAAAAGGGTTTCCCACATGAATATTTAGGTCCTATGTTATCTCGTGGATGCATACAATTCAATTTACTTTTGTACATGTTTTATAGATTTTGCAAGCCTTGTTGATTGTTATTTGAATACACAATATTAAGTTTTCTCCATTTGAGTCTATTGGTCATTTGTAATAAGGCTAATATCTCCAAAAAAAAGTGTACACCTTCACACTTTTCCATTTTTTTTAAATTCTACCTTGTGTGGTTGCTAAGTACATGGAGTCTTGTCACATGATTTTATCTACTATGTAATTCATTAATCCTATAGTTTGTTTATCACTCATCAAATTTTTAATTTAATTTTATTATTATTTTTTATCTCCACTTAGACAAGTCTCACTTCTTACATTAGCATTTTTCCTAGATCAAGACTACTCATGCAACCTTAACCCTCTAGATTACAAATCCAAATCCATCGCAGCCCCAAGTCAATTAAGCTTGATGTTATCATCACTTGTTGGCATATGTACTAAAAAGATCAAATTGTGTATTTGTATCAAAAGAACATCATCCCAAGGACATTTCATAGATGCAAGATTGTTGATCAATTTACCTTTCATCATCACCACCTACCTTTTTCATGGTTATATTTTAATATATAGAGGATCTTGGAAAGCCTATCGGCATCTAGCATATCTTATGTCTTTGCATTAGTCACAACAATTACATTATTTCTTGCATCAACAATATCAAAACTTGTGCTTTCATGCTCTCAATTTACTACTCAGACATTCACATGCACTTCGTAGCAATATTGAACCATTACAGTAATCCTCAAGTATTCATTACATAAGTTGGGCTGCTGTAAAACACATCATTGTTAACTCATGTTATACATCCATTCCATAAGTTGTTCAATATGTCGATAATGGTTTTCGCCCCTCGGCCTGAAGATATGTGCTATTTATTGGCATATATAAAATTTTTTTCATACCGTATTTTCTAGAGAGGGTTTTGTCTAGAGAAAATGAAAATGGAAAAGGCGAACATGGTTCGTTGATAAGATGCTTGGATTTCGGGTTTAATGTGCAGAGCTCAAAAAGCTTCCTCATGGCTAGGTGAAAAGGCCACTGGTGAGTCTTTGTTACATGCTTCCTGAACTAATTGTTTACAATGGCGATGGTAAACGTAGAAAATGTTCAGCTTAGGTTTTCGGTGATGGGTAATATTTGTGGCGCTTTGGCTGGTGCGAAGAGTTCACAGTCTTGTAGGCTTTAGTCTTGACGTGGGGAAGTTTTTGCCTTGCATTGTGCCAGTAGTTAATAGGAAATTCAAATATTGTCTCTAAAAGTGTTCCCTGGAAAGAAAGCCATTTACGAGGGGTTTTTGTTTTTGGAAATTTGTAAAGGATACGATTTCCATTGCCTTTGCTCAGTGCTTTGTGTGAAAAAGCTGGCTTGCCACTCCCCCGGCTTATCTTGTTGCCTATAGAGGTGAAAGTGTTGATTTTGGAAAACCTACCTGTTGTGCATCTTGCTAGGCTGGGTTGTGTGTGCACAGAGTTTCTGTTTCTGGCTTCAAATGATGAATTGTGGAAGCAAAAGTATCTAGATAAATTTGGATCTCATAGAACACAGGGTGTGCAAAGATGGAAGGATGCTTATGCTAGGAATTGGAAAGAGAAGAAGAGGGAAACTCAGAGGAGAGATGGACCTTTCAGGTATCCTTCTCGCCCATTGCTAAGGAGATTGCCACTTCCTTATGGAGTTCCCGGATATGGGATCAGAGGAGAAGATTTTGATCGATTTCCTGCAATAGGTGGTGGAAGTTTGTTTGGAGGAGGTGGCACTGGAGGCAGGGTTAGGCTGGGTGGTAGAACCCTGATAGGAGGGTTACTAGCGAGGATGCTCACCATACCGCACTGTATGGATGATATCTTTGCACAATTATATATTTCACTAAGTACATTCATTAGTTTTTTTATTCTAAAGCCAACCTTAGATTCTAGGTATTTCAATACACGGTTGCCCTCTCCTTCCTCTCCACCTACAGAATGTGATACGACCCACGGTGAAGTCTTAAACCAGAGGAAAACGAAAAGCCAAATGATCCGCCTATTTATGTGCAGGAGCTCAATCCTTTTCCTTGCTCCTTTCCCGCACTTTCTTTCCCTCACACTGTCTCTGTATTTGCAGGAAAAGGAGAGCAAAGGTGGTGTGTGGCGTGGAGAGGAGTTTGTTTGCAGGAAAAGCAGAGCAAAGGACTTCTGTAGCGTGCACAGGAGTTTGCCTGTTCATATAATTGTGTGCTCTGTTCAACGTGTTAGTTCTTTACATGGCGAATGGAAATGGTGTGGCTGGACATCCTCCGGACTTCTTTCTGATTTCGGCGGTACCTCCTTTGTATTGCTTAAGACGGACTGTTACAGTGAGAACTACAAACGGATATGCTCTCACCCAACAGTTTGTGCAATCCCTATTTCAACGATATGGCCTCATTGAGAATGTCACTGGGCATAATGGTAGCCTTGAAGTGCAGTACGTGAATGAGCAGAATGCTGCTTCTGCCATTCAACACCTCGACGGCCATCAGATTGGCGACCTTACATTGCTTGTTATGCGCACATATCGCAGCCATGCTTACTGGTTGTAATATTGAAGTGGACTAACTCAAAATTGGAATTTTGGTCTGTGTTGAACAATATTATTTTCAATGTTTTTTTTATTGTTGAGGTACATTTATAATATGCATATAAAATATTTCAAAATTTATTTATATTTTTTTTTGGAGATAGAATTGGATAAATATATCTACAATTTGATATTCAGTTTACAATATTTTAGTTCTATTGTATTTTTTGAATTAAATGGCAAACAAAATGATGATGTACTTCAATATGGTTTGAAATGGATTAGATTATTTTCCAGCTGAATTATGCTTTGATTGTCACAAAATATCATTGTTGGATGTTTTTGTGATTGGTGTAGACCTTTCAACAAATTTGCAAGCCACATAACTTCTTGCGATGCTTTTGATGAACTAATATACTCAACTTTAATACTAAATAAGGAAACATATATTGTTTTTACTACTCCATGAAATTGGTCCTCAATCACGATAGAATATATATCTTGATATAAAATTACTGTCATTGGTGTCACCTACATAATCTGCATGTCTGTGTATCCTAGTTAAGTAAATTATCCAACATTTTTAGATTGAACTCCAAGTTGACATTTTCCTCAAATGTTACACATTATTCTTTTGCTTCTTTTTGATAAAGACTATGAGCAGCTATCATACACTTAAGAAATGACATTGTTTCTTATGCAATGTTTGGTCTAGATATTGTAAGATGCAAACAATTGCATACTAATTATTGATATCAAGTACTATCAACTTTCTCCAAATTAGATCTGACATTAAGTTTGATTGCATCATCAAAAAAGGTGTAGATGTTGGTTTACAATCAAGCATTTTAAATTTCTTAAGCACATTGAATGCATATTTAGAATGAAAGAGTAATATTCTTCCTTCTTGCTGAACTTCCATTTCGAAAAATGAATTCATTAGTCCCAAATCTATTATACCAAATCGTTCCTTCAAATTTTCTTAAAGCAAGTAAAATAGTTTTGAAATTGCTATAAATAATGATCAAATCATTAACATATAATACTTGATAATAAGTACACGATCATTACAATTAATGATCAAATCATTAATATATAATACATGATAATAAGTACATGATCATTACAATTTAAGATATAGATATCTTAGGATCTAACTTGCTCATTTTCCATCCATTAATAGAAAAGTGCTCATCTCTTTTTGAATACCAAGCTCTTAGACTTTATTTTATACCATAAAAATATTTTTCAACTTACAAACTAGATGTTCTTTACCATGATTTTCAAATGTTGCTGGTTGTTGCATATACATTTCTTTATTCAAATAACCATTAAAAAAATTACTTTCTCATACATTTGAGAACTTTTCCAAGCAAAATTAGCTACTAAGGCAATGACTATTCAAATAGTAATTAATTTAATTTTATAATTGAACCAAAAATTTCAATATAATCAATGTCTTATTTTTGAGAAAATATTCTAGCAACTAATTATGTCTTATACCTTTCTAAAGACCCATAAGATGTAATCTTAGTTTTATAAATCCATTTTTTTGTAACTAACCAATTTTTTTCCAGTTCCCTAGTATTATTCTTCATCAAGGAAGTATACTCTTCTTGTATTGCTAAATTCCTAGTATAATTTTCCTTTAGTTGATTCATATGATTGTGGATCTTCAACCTATATGACCTTGACCATTAGAGCATAGTTAACAATATGATTCTTAGGACCTTTATTTCTCGAATACTTCTTGTTTTCTAACATCAAATTGATCATTTTCTTCTAGAATTACATTTTGTGCATTGAAATCATGGTCAATTTTAAAAGATTCATTATTGTAAATAGTAGGTGTAGAAATCAATTCAATATGGTTTGATATGTTAGAAATTTTATCAAGAATTATTTCTATCTTGGGATCATATAATATGGACTTTAGACTCCTCACTATATCCAATTAAAATACATTTTTCAATTTTCTCATTTAGCATTTTCTTCGTTCAAGAATATGAGAATAATAAAGTAGTATTATTAGATTAATCAAGGAATTATACTCTTCTTGAATTTCTTATTTCCTAGTATAATTTTCCCTTAGCTTCCTCATATGATTGTGGATCTTCAACCTACATGACCTTTGACATTAGAGTATAGTTAACAATAAGATTCTTAGGACCTTGCTTTCTTGAATACTTTAATATCAACTTCATCATTTTATTCTAGAATTACATTTCTTCCATCTAAATCATGGTCAATTTCAAAAGATTCATTATTGTAAATAGTAGGAGTAGATATCAACTTAATATGATTTGATATATTGGAAAATTCATCAAACAATACATGTCTTTTGACAAGAATTATTTCTTAGGCTTATTAGACTCCTCATTGTACCCAATTAGAATACATTTTTCACTTTTCTCATCTAACCTTTTCCTCTTTTATTCAAGAATATGAGCATAATAAATAAAATCAAATATTTATAAATGAGACATAATAGGCTTCCTACCACTCCAAGCTTCCACTTGAGTTACCTTTTTTTATAGCTTTAGTCTAGGAGTTTTATTAAGAATGTAAGTTAATTTATTAACTAATTCTACCTAAAACTTAAGTTCTATTCCAAGTTATAATGCAAATACATTAGAAAATTTAACAAACTACATTTTCTACATGATAGATTAATCATAATAATTGGTTAAAAAAATTTATGAATGTTGATGATGAGTGGCGATAAGTTGCTATGCTCAACAAATGGCCTATGCTAACTAACATCATTTTCAACATATGAATAGTTGTGAGCATTTTTTTGGTCTATAATGACCAACTTTATTTTCAACATCCTCCCCTAATGTTGAGGTACATTTATGAGATAAACTTATCTCAAATTTTTAATTTTTTTTGTTTGAGATAAGCATATCTCAAGTTTTTAATTTTTTTGTTTGAGATAGAGTTTTGGTGAATGTATCTACAACTTGATTTTTAGTTCTATTTTTTTTTTATAGTTAAATAGCTGCTATATGGGGCAATACCCTATATTGCTTTGAAAAGAAGATTACATAATGTAGTTTTTCTGAAAATGGTCTCCGCAAACTAGACTCCTACCTTAGATACATCTGCCAAAAATTCTGCCTTAATTACCGTCTACCCAAAATTTCCAGGGCAAGCTACAAAAGGCCTGGAATAGTTACATTTTTACACACCTAGATTGAATCAAGACGAGACTGACACCAAGCAGACTTCCTATATTTCATAGGCATATTTCCATGGGACTGACTCACATAACCCCTACTGTTAATGACCAAATTAGTTTGACAACACAAAAATATAGACACCAGACTCGCCAACCCTATTCATCGATGTCTTCTTCTGAGTCATACCTCTTCTGCCAGGCTTTGAAATCGACAATCACAGGACATTTTGGGCCCCATTTGGCATGATTTGGACTCTTGGCCTTTTGTTCAAGGTCCCTTCCATCATTTTGATGTCATTATTCCCACAACCCTAGCTTCCAGTCTTCATCATCTCCAACCACAATCTCATTCACCAGCTCTTCATCT
Source organism: Sequoia sempervirens (assembly GCA_007258455.2). NCBI lineage: Eukaryota > Viridiplantae > Streptophyta > Pinopsida > Cupressales > Cupressaceae > Sequoia > Sequoia sempervirens. Next base: position 55,063,492 of record VDFB02000008.1, on the reverse strand, counting down.
TCCACATAGCGCAGAGCCCAACCGTGAGGCAAGTTGGTGACCATCTTCGCAACTCAAAGAAAAAAGAAAATGTGGCACTCATGAACATCCCATAGCTTCTCAAATATTTCAGGCTCTATAGTTTTGATTAGCAGGAATTTCATCACCTCCCGAGCATGAATGCGAATCATGTAATAATTTTGTGGCATGGGTATCAGCTTGTTCTCATCAACATTGTCTAAGGCCGCATCTATATCTGCCAACCACACATGATCAAATACCATATGTGTGAGCTTTTTGGATCCCTCCTTCGACACCTCCATATGTAAAAGGATTGCTAGAGACATGGCCATGATCTTTGAATTGGTCCTCGCCCTATGGTAGGCCCTCAAAAATTCAAGACCCAAAACCCTTTTTGTGGCCCAGAGGATTATTGGGTACGAAGAAGAAAGCAACCCTTATAATTGTTTATCTATGATCTCCCCTTTGAAGGCCTACAATTTCTTGACCATGTTAAGTGATAATGGTGTCTCCATTTTAAGCTATTTATGAGTGGCTTACAACTGCTAGCAATCTACATCGCCCACACTCCACCTGTTGCTCTTGTTTTTGTGAATGTTATTCTTCGAGAGTCTTCATTTGAGCTGTTAATATAATTATTCTAGGCTTTAATTCCAAAGCCTGTCAAGCCATTATTTCAAGGCATCTCTATTTGCCACCCGCTTGTTACGAATACGTACTTTTAATGGAAGATGTGAAAAGCCCAACTCACCCTCATTGATGAGTCTTTTGCAAATGACCTTCCCCACACTTCACACGTATTAATCATTTTCACTTTCGTTCTATTATGTCGATGGTTGGTAAGAATGGGATTATCTCTCATTTCTCGGTATGTCCTCATTGGACACCACCTAATCGACATCCAACTTCTTGCTTGCCAACTCTTCTAACTCTATAGTACCCACATGTACACATGTCTTTCTTTGGATTCATGAAAATGAGTCATACCTCTTCTGCCAGGCTTTGAAATCGACAATCACAGGACATTTTGGGCCCCATTTGGCATGATTTGGACTCTTGGCCTTTTGTTCAAGGTCCCTTCCATCATTTTGATGTCATTATTCCCACAACCCTAGCTTCCAGTCTTCATCATCTCCAACCACAATCTCATTCACCAGCTCTTCATCTTCCACATAGCGCAGAGCCCAACCGTGAGGCAAGTTGGTGACCATCTTCGCAACTCAAAGAAAAAAGAAAATGTGGCACTCATGAACATCCCATAGCTTCTCAAATATTTCAGGCTCTATAGTTTTGATTAGCAGGAATTTCATCACCTCCCGAGCATGAATGCGAATCATGTAATAATTTTGTGGCATGGGTATCAGCTTGTTCTCATCAACATTGTCTAAGGCCGCATCTATATCTGCCAACCACACATGATCAAATACCATATGTGTGAGCTTTTTGGATCCCTCCTTCGACACCTCCATATGTAAAAGGATTGCTAGAGACATGGCCATGATCTTTGAATTGGTCCTCGCCCTATGGTAGGCCCTCAAAAATTCAAGACCCAAAACCCTTTTTGTGGCCCAGAGGATTATTGGGTACGAAGAAGAAAGCAACCCTTATAATTGTTTATCTATGATCTCCCCTTTGAAGGCCTACAATTTCTTGACCATGTTAAGTGATAATGGTGTCTCCATTTTAAGCTATTTATGAGTGGCTTACAACTGCTAGCAATCTACATCGCCCACACTCCACCTGTTGCTCTTGTTTTTGTGAATGTTATTCTTCGAGAGTCTTCATTTGAGCTGTTAATATAATTATTCTAGGCTTTAATTCCAAAGCCTGTCAAGCCATTATTTCAAGGCATCTCTATTTGCCACCCGCTTGTTACGAATACGTACTTTTAATGGAAGATGTGAAAAGCCCAACTCACCCTCATTGATGAGTCTTTTGCAAATGACCTTCCCCACACTTCACACGTATTAATCATTTTCACTTTCGTTCTATTATGTCGATGGTTGGTAAGAATGGGATTATCTCTCATTTCTCGGTATGTCCTCATTGGACACCACCTAATCGACATCCAACTTCTTGCTTGCCAACTCTTCTAACTCTATAGTACCCACATGTACACATGTCTTTCTTTGGATTCATGAAAATTCACCTTAAATGATGCCCACTCAGCTCTTTGGTGGTACTGATTCTGATTTTTTGTCACCTCATGTGTCCATGAAGGATAGAACGTGGCGCATTTGTTGACCATCATGCTCATCAAATGATTATTCATATTTTTATTAGAATTCCTTCCTTTAGGCCCTCCACATATTCTTCATTAATTTTTTTCTATAGCTTCTTTCACCAAGTTGTCTGCTCTTTGGTTTCCTTCTTTGTAAATGTGTGATATCTTGAATTCCTCAAACTAACCCAAAAGTTGTGATATTGGTTGAAGCCAATGATTCAATTTCCAATTGGGAGAATATTTCCATCTTAACGAGTTGATGGTGATGAGTGAGTCTCCTTCTAGCAATATTTTCTTTGCATCTATGGCTAATCCCATCTGGATTCCCATTGGAGTTGCTTGGAACTCTGCCTCATTGGTTTTGCAAATTCCTAGTGGATTGGATTTCTCTGCAATTGTCTCCACCTTCTCATTCCTGGCCACACAACCAACACCTCCTGGGCTTGGATTGCCTTGAGCCACCCCATCAAAGTTGATCTTGATCCAACCTTTTTCTGGAGGCTCCCATCTGACTTCCTTTCTTTTCTATTGAGATATAATTTGTCCTGTACCTACTATTTTAGGTATGATCAGACCCTTGAAATCTTGTTTCGTTTGGTCATCCCAATTTGTGTAAGTTCCTTGCTTCCTTGTGTTTTATTTTACTACTTCATTCACTAATTCAGTAACCATTCCTTCTATCTTTTCACACAGCCTTTCTGGCATCATTTCCTTATTTTGGAAGATCATTCTATTGTGTTCCTCCCAGATTTCCCATATGATTATTGATGGGGCTATAGGCCAAATGTTTTCAAATACTGTCTTTCTTCTTGGATGTGGCCACATATTGAACCATGTCAATAAGCAATTTGGCAAAGGGCTTTGCCACCTAATTTTCCTCATGAAATGCTTCCAATAGTGTTATGAGTAAGGGAAGTTTAGTAGCAGATGGTCTATATCTTCGTTATCATTTTTTCACAAAATACATCTCCCAGGGCCCTGGATTCCATAAGTGGATAATCTATCCTCTTTTAGGATCCTTTTTTAAATCACCAACCAAGCAAAAACCCCTGCTTTTGGTAGACAGTTCCTCACCCATAGTAGTTTACTTGGAAAATTTTCGCTTACCTCTGCCTATTCCTTTATCTTGTAGCCAAGTTTGACTACATAAGGTCATCTTGAGGAGCACCACCTAATGATGTCTTCTTGGTTAGAAGGAAGAAATTTCCTTTCCTTTAATATTGCAGTGAGGGCATCTTTATGGTTTTGTGGGACTTCTAGATTTTGCAAGGAGTTCCATTCCCATTCTTGCACACCCTCCTCTATTATCCTTCCATAATTGCATACCTTCTCTCTTCAAGTTCTTGTAGTTTCTTCTATGATCTGGTCTAGGTTGGGTAGTGTTACCAAAACTTTATTTCCATTCCATGAATCCTTCCAAAAAGATGATGCTTTACCATTTATCAACTCCCATGTCACATGCTTTGTGATTATGTCCCTACACTCCAACAAATAGTTCCAGATGGCTTATCCTCTAGGAGGGTTCTCAGTTGTGAGAATTCGAGTTGGAGATTCTAAATCTAGATATTTTTTTCTTAAAATCCTTACCCGTCGATGCTCTCCTCTTGCATACATGTCCCAAACCAATTTTGCACCCATTTCCATGTTCATCAGTCTTAGTTACTTAATGCCTACTCCTCCGGCCTCTTTGGGTGTGCAAACTTTTTTCCATGCTACTAGGGGAAATTTTTTTTGATCTCCTGTACCACTCCAAAATAAATTTCTAAATATTTGGTTAAGCTTCTCCTCAATTATTGTTGGGTTCTTTAAGCATGACATTGAGTATATCGGTATGGCTGACAATACTACCTTCACCATCAATAATCTCCCTGCCGATGATATCCATTTCCCCTTCCATGTTCCCAATTTATTCTTGTAGTTATTAATTAGCCTTTCCCAATAACATTTTTATTGATTCCCACAAATAAAGGAGTACCCAAGAATCTTCTTGGGAAATTTGCCACTCTCAGGCCCAAAATTCTTGCCAAATCTCTCTGAAGGCTCAATTGGGTGTTGAGAAAGAAGACCTCTGATTTATGCTAGTTTATACTTTGTCCTGATGCTTTGCAATACTCATCCAAAAAAGTTTTTTATGGTTCTTTCTTCTCTTCTACTTGCCATGCCAAACAGAGTTGTATCATTAGCAAACTGTTGATGTGTTGTATTCTCAACACCTTTGGCAACTTGCACAACTTTCCATTTGCATTCGTTTTCCTGCCTATCTTAAAGTTGTTATTCCTCTTCCCATTACTTCTGCCATGATGATAAATAGAAAAGGGGATAAGGGGTCTCCCTTCCTAATCCCTCTCATGGATGAGAAGAAGCCCTGAGCTGTCCCATTTACCAATAACAGAATTTTGCCGTGGAGATGCAACTTTTCACCTATTTTACCCAATCCTCCTAAAATTCAAATTTCCTAAGTACCTCCAGTAGAAACTCTCTGTCCACCAAATCATATGCTTTAAGTATGTCCAACTTGAGGATCATGCATGGCTCTCTTGCCTTTTTGGCTGAATGCAGGGTTTCATAATTTGTTATTCTGCCTTCAAAAATTTATCTACCTGGAGCAAACCCACTCTGTTCCTCCGAGATTATGTTCCCTAATACTCCCTTCAGCCTGTTTGATATTATTTTTGTAATTACTTTGTACACTGTATTGCATAGAGCATTTGGTTTGAAATCCCCCATCTTTTTTGGGCCCTTTTTCTTAGGGATCAATGCCAAAAATGTATGATTTTTTGCTCCCAACGTGGTCATATTTTTTCTTGATTCTTCTGCTGCCAAGAATAAGTTCCCCCCCACTATTTCCCAAAATATCTAAAAGAAGCATGCAAGAAATCCATCTGGTCTCGGGGGCTTATCTGAGTTAGTTGAAAAGTCACCTTTTTCACCTCCTCTTTACTTATTTTACATTATATAGTGTTTTGTTTTATTCTTCTCATATGATCCTTGGGATTGATGCCAACAGTTTATTTTTGACATCCTCATTGTTCCCAGATTGTCTATTTAGAGTTTCTTGGTAAAATTTCACTGCCTCCTCATTGACTTCCTCCAACAATTGTGTTATTGAGTCATCCTCTCTTTTTATGGATGTTATTCTATTCTTGCTTCTATTGGTTACTACCAGTCTATGGAAATACTTCATATTTTTGTCACCTTCTTTGAGCCATGTCTCCCTTGATGTCTATCTCCAGAAACATTCTTCCCTTTTCAAGATCTCTATCAGTTCTTCTTTTAGGGCCTTTTCTATTTCAAAATCCACCATATCCATTCCTTCTTCTATAATGTGTTCATTGAGTGTGCTCAGTTCTTTTTCCACCCAACCTTTTTCTTGGAAGAATTATTTTGAAATGTTCTCTATTCAATTCCTTGAGTTTAATCTTCACATGATTCAATTTTTTGCTCAGTTTATACAGGAAAGAGTGATTTCCTAATTGTAGTTCTTTCCACCATTCCGTACTCAAATGGGGGAGATTTTCATTTCTAATCCACATTTTCTCAAATTTGAATGGACAACCCACTAGAGTGGCATCTGGTTATATTTGAAGCTGTACTGGGAAACGATTCGATCCCCAATCCCCAAACAAGACAAATCTGTCCAACCTTTTAGATATGTTTGTAAATCCTTTCCTCCTATTTGTCCAGGTAAAGGTACCATTTCTCGTTGCTTTGTCGATTAAGTGGTTGTTATCCTCAAATTCCTAAAAGTCTTGTTGAACTCTTGTGACTCTCCCTATCCCACCTCTCTTTTCTTGACAATTTAGGGTTGCATTGAAATCTCCTACTAAGATTCATTTTTCTCCCCTAATGTTCAATATGGCCTGAGAGATTTTCTTCCAAACTTCTCTTTTCTCTCGTGTCTGGGTAGGTCCATATGTTTCAATTAATGTAAATTTCTAATTTCTTTGAACACTTTGCATTTTATTGCTATCCAATTCCTATTCTCCTCTAAAAATTCCCCTATTACTGTGAGAGGGTTCTAGATAACCCTTAGACTTCTTGAGGCCCTTGTTTCCCCTACAAAGCATCCTTCCCATTGCTTCCACCACTTCATTTTGTTCTTGATTTCTTCTATGTCCCACTTTGTTTCTTGTAGTATGAATATGTCTACTTTGGATTGGTCAATTTGGTGCTTGACCATACACCATTTGTTAGGGGTGTTTAAGACCCTAACATTCCATGTTATTATCCTCATTATGTCTAGGGAAGGAGTGACTCCTTCCCCTTCCATAGTTTTGTTTGGCCAGCTACATTTGCCGCTATTTCCAGTTTAACTTTGTTGGTTTTGGGCCCTCTCTTCCCTGACCACTTTATGTTTGGATTTTTTTTATCTTAGATTGGGTTTGTTCTAATGTTCTCTCCTCCCACAACTCCCCTTCTTTCATTTCATCTTGCTCTTCTCATCTGTTTCACAATCTCCATCTATTTCATTATCTGATAGATGATTTCCTTCTTCCCCCTTCTCCTCCTAGTGAGGGTTTTGGGCTTCGATTTCCTCTTTTTCATCTGATTGCTTTCCCTTTTCCTCTACTTGCTTTGCTTCTACTTCTTGTGCTTCCTTGGTCTCCTTGCTTGATTTCTCCAAGAACTTACTCTTGTTCATGACTTCCCCTATTTGTGTGGTTATGGCTTTTTCCAAGTCTTTGGTGTGCTTCAGGAGCGTACTCAAATCCTCTTTCACCTGTAGAGTTATCCCTTCAGTATTCGACATTCTTTGGCTTGAGATTATAGTTGTTGTCCATTCCTTACCTCCCAACTTCCTCTTTTTGGAGTTCTTTTCACTTGTTTGCTCCAAGCCTTCATCACTTGGAATTATTTCATTTTCATTACCCCTAGACTCCACCATTGCACTGCTTATTATTCCTTGCTTACTACCCATGAAGTTTTCCTCTTCCGAAGTGACAGAGCCTCCCTTCTTTATGTCTTCCCTAAAGAGGCACTTCCTTATCTTATTGTTTTCACTCTTAAGCACCTTCTTAATCCAACTACCAAACTTTGAAAGGATCTCCAAGTTTTTATATATCCCTAATCCTTCATCTACTTCCACCAGAATATTTGCCTCTGCACCTATCTTCCCATTTATAAAATCTTCATCTATTCCCAAGAAAACTCCCAGAGTGTCCCTAATTTCTGTCATGGCCTCCACACTCCAATATTTTGATGGAAGATCTATCAGTTTTAACCATGTTGGGGTTTTTTTGATTTTATAGCGTCATGGGTCAAAATTGGATTCCCAGTTTTTGCAATGGAAGTTGTGTCCATTGAAGAAAAGGGGTTTACCAAATATTATTTGCTCTTTTAGTTCCCAGTCTATACATTCTATGAAATAAAAGGCATTGGGGAGAGGTTTTATGCTTACTCGGTCTTTAAAGTTTTGATGCCACCAGTTCATGATTTCTTCTTTCGAATCTCCTGGTCCACACCATTTTTCAAAGAGGGCTTGATCACACAATATCTCCACTCATCCTCTAATGATTTCCACTGGAATTGAGAAATGCTTGCTACCCCATGGCTTAACGTTTTCTTCCAATCCTCTTTATTTCCCTCTCTTCCCTTCGTTCTACCCCCCATTCCTCCAATTGCACTGGGGATTGAAGCGATTAGGTCCTCTTGGTGGTCTTCTCATATTCCAGTGGGCTCCATACTGCGAGGGTCTATCCTAGTGCATATGATCTTCTCTCGGGCAATTTCCTTAGTAGCTCTGTTTGTTGTTGTTGTTGCTTCCTCTTTGCCAAAATTCTTCTTTACTGGGACTACCGCTTTGATTGGTTTTCTTGTCCTCCTTGTCTCTCTAGAGCCTCTCCATTGGGATCCTAGGGTTTTTATTTTTCCCGAATGACCCGCTCCTAAAATTGTCATAGTTTCCATTATCCTTCTGATTCCATCCACTGGGAATTTGTTTTCCCCAACTTCCTTCCTACTGGCCATCTTCTTTCCTTTGCTAGCTCGGCTTCCACTCTTCCCAACACCCTTTCTTTAGGCTCATCACCCCATCTCCATCCATCCTGGCCGCCTACTTCCTGTCGATCCCTACCTCCTGCAGAATTTCGCTCTGATGTGCCAATTTGCACCATTTCTTTTTTAGTTATATTATATTTTATCACAATTATATTATGTGAATTAAATCTTGTACAAATTGATGACATATTTCAGTATTCTTTGAGCTAGCATGATTGATTTGATTTTTTTCCTAAATAAATTGTGCTTTGTTTGTCACATAATATCACTGTTGGATGTTTTTGTGATTGATGTATATCTTCAATCAATTTTCTAAGTCATATAGCTTCCTAGGATGCTTTTAATGAAAAAATAAACTCATATTCAATACTAGATAAGGAACAATAGATTTTTTTTTACTATTCCTAGTAAATTAGGATCTCCAAAATTTTTATATTCAATTCCAAGTTGACGTGTTCCTCAAATGTACCACAACATTCTCTTTTGTTTTATCCAAAAATTAACACAAGGAGCTAACATATACCTAAAATTAACTTTGACTACCTATGAAATGTTTAGTCTAGATATTATGAGATATAAAAGATTACCCACTAATTGTTGATATAAAGTACTGTCAATTTTCTCAAAATAAAATCTAGCATGCTAGGTTGGATTCCAATTTTTGGTGTGTGGCAACTGATCATGCTATACTGTACATCCTGACATGTATCCTTTCTGGGGTTCGAGGGCGATAGCCCTCAAGAAAAAATTTCCTCCTACTTTTTTGCGTCATCACCGAAAAAGGGGAAAAAATCAACGAAAAAAGAAAAGAAAACCCGACTTTGTAGAACCCTAATCTGGAAACTTCTAAGCTTGTTAAAAACATGTTCGGATGGGTGTTACAGTATGAAAGAAAAATGCAATTATTCGCAAGATTGTAATAGGTTTTTGCACTGGATAATAAAATTATTGGATGGCTGCGGTTTGGTGGATGTAGCCCAAATTGGGTGAACCACGCTAAATTCTCTGTGTTATAATTTATTCTGTGTGTGTTTTTAGTTTCTCTGTTTATTAAAAATCTGCATTTAATTGTTTGATATCTTCCTTTGTAACCCTAACACCAATATCAAATGATGTAGATGCTAGTTTGCAATCAAGTATTTCAAATTTCTTAAGCACATCCAATGCATATTTAGACTAAGAAAGTAATATATTCTTCCTTCTTCCCAAACTTGTATCCCCAAAAAATTATACATTAATCCTAAATTTATTATATCAAATGTTTATTTCAATATTTTTTAGCAAGCAAAATAGTTTTAAAATTGCTACTAGCACTAATCAAATCATCAATATTGATAAGTAGATGATCATTACAATTTAAGACATATAGACTAGGATTTGGTTTTCTCATTTCCATCCATTGATAAAAAAATACTAATCCATTTTTAATAGCAAACTCTTAGAGCATGATTTAGACCATAAATAGATTTTTTTGAACTTGCAAACTAGACATTCTTTACCATGTTTTTCAAATCTTGGTGTTTGTTGCATAAAAAATTAATCATTCAAATCAAATCCATTGTAGCCTCAAGTTGGTTAAGCTTGATGTTATCATTACTTGGCATGTGTACCAAAAAGCTCAAATTGTACATCTGTATAAAAGAACATCACCCCAAGGACATTTCATTGATGCAAGATTGTTGATCATTACCCTTCATCATGTGATATTTTAATATATAGAGAATCTTGGAAAACAGTTAGCATGTCTCGTTCTTTGTATTCTAGTCACAGTAATAATATTATTTCTTGCATCAACAATATCAAAACTTGTGCTTTCATGCTCTCAATTTATTACTTAGGCATTCATTGCACTTCGTCTCAAGAATCCATTACAACACACCTCAAATACTCATTACATCATTAAAACACATCATTGTTAACTTATGTTATACATCCATTTCATAAGGTTCTCAGTGTGTCTTCCAACTTATCAAAAAAATCATTAAAACAATTAACAAGACTTGATTTCAATTGAAGAAATATCAAAGATTCCACGAATTACCATATCACCACCACAATAAGTTTCAATGATGCTTTTCACCAGTGCCAAATTTCTTTTGTTGATATAGGAATAGGTGAACCCTTATATAAAGGTACAAAAGTTCCTAAGATTCAAATGTTCTGCTCACTCTTAAAAGATTCAAGGTTTCCCTTGTGGCCTCAATTTGAGTCTGCACAATTCATTATTTCACAAAGCACATCCATTAATCTTTTTATTCTAGAACCAACCTTAGATTCTAGGTATTTCAATACATCATTGAACAATTAGACAAAATAATTTATTTAATTTCATATTGAACAAAGCAATTATAAGATTTTATTTTATTTTTAATTTCGAACATTTTGCCCTCTCCTTCCTCTCCACATACAAAATTTTATAGGACCCACGATGAAAACAAAAAGCCAAATAAACAGTCTATTTATGTGTAGGAGCTCAATCCTTTTTTTTTCCTCATCCTCTCCTCCTTTCCCCCTCTCCACATACATTTATCATCCTCTCCTCCTTTCCCCCTCTCCACATACAAAATGTGATAGGACCCACGGTGAAAACAAAAGGCCAAATGGACATCCTATTTATGTGCAGGAGCTCTCTGCCCCCCTCTCCACATACAAAATGTGATAGGAGCCACGGTGAAAACAAAAAGCTAAATGGGCAGCCTATTTATGTGTAGGAGCTCAATCCTTTTTTTTGCTCCTCTCCCCCCCTCTCCCCCATCACACTCTTTGTATTTACAGGAAAAGGAGAGCAAAGGTCGTGTGTGGCATGGAGAGGAATTTTTTTGCAGGAAAACCAGAGCAAAGGGCTTCTGTAGCGTGCACAGGAATTTTCCTGTTCATATAATTGTGTGCTCTGTTCAACGTGTTAATTGTTTACATGGAGAATGGAAATGTTGTGGTCGGACATCCTCCCGACTTATTTCTAGTTTCGGCGGTACCACCTTTGGTATTCTTAAGGCGGACTGTTACAGTGAGAGCCAACCACGGATATCCTCTCACTGAACAGTCGGTGCAAACCCTAATTCAACACCTCGACGGCCATCACTTTCTCGACCTTACATTGTCCATAAGGCCCGTTGTTGGTTTCCCATTGATATTGAGTGTTATGCGCACATATAGCAACCATGCTTACTGGTTGTAATATTGAAGTTGACTAACTCAAAATTGGAATTTTGGTTTGTGCTGAACAACATTATTTTCAATGTTTTTTTTTTATCGTTGAGGTACATTTATGATATACATATAACATATTTCAATATATATATATTTTTGATAGAATTGGATAAATATATCTATAATTATATACTTGGTTCCTTTGTACTCTCTAAAGATAAACATTAATTATAGACATGGGATCAATTCTCTCATTTCATATCTAACTTTTCTTGTTATTTGCAGATTTATAAACTCATCAAAAACATAGAATTAATGTGCAATGATAAAAATAACAACATATCATATTTACTAGACACACATTTAGACCCTTTTGAGAGAATTATAAATATTAAAATATTAATAATTGAGATGATTTGTGATTTAAATATAAATTTGTTGAGGAAAAAATTGTATATTTTTATTTTTATCTCTTCTTTTATCATATTTTGTATATATGTATATGTATGCATGTATATAATATAAATGTAAAATTTAATATTCAAGTTTTTTTTTTTAAATTGATATTGCATATATAAAATAGTTTGCACACTACAATTTAGTTTAAATTTGACACCATTTACATGTCAAAGTATTAATATTTAATAATAAACACATTATTAATATAACCAAAACTCTTACCTTTTATCCTAAATTTGATAAAATCAATTTGAAAATGAAAAATAATAAATTTAAATCAAACTTTTTATTTTTGATAATGATTATACAAGTGTATTAAAATAAGATCTTTGGAAAAAAATAGTTCAAAAACTAAAATAAAATTACTTATTAGATCTTTCTTTATCTATTTAATTATCTATTTGCACATTTGTGTATTCTCATGTTAATTTAAATTAATAAACTTGTTATTTTAAAAATAGAAAAAACGTATATTTGTATATTCCTAGTAGTTTAAATTAATAAATTTCTTATTTAAAAAATAGCTAAACATATTTATAAAAAAATACTATTATTGATATAATTACATAATAAGATATGAAATAAATCAATGAAAATTACAAACCATAGATATTTTAAATACAACAATTTAAAAGATATCATGTATTAATTAATTCTTTTAAATAGATATATTTAAATATCTATATTAACAAATATCAAACTATCTATACAAATAGGTAATTAAAAAATATAAATAAACCTATAAATAATGAATATTCATCCATTATAAAATCAAATGCATAATTAAAAAAAAACCTAAAAACAACTCTCAAAAAATTTAAATAAATGAGTAAAGAGTAACTCATGCTCAAAATCTTTATCAATAAAATTTTCTAAGAACTTAAAAAAAATATATTTAAAAAATAAATGAATGTAGGTGTTTGTTAAAATCTTTTATCCGTCCAAACAGTTTTATGAGAAACATTCAAGTGTTACGAAAATAAATGAATGTAACAAAAAAATCTATACGTAGTCCATATAACATTTTTTTAATCCAGAGTCCAAACAGTTTTGCGCATGTCCTTCAATTTAGGAACAAGAGAAGTAGGCATTCTTTTTCCATGAGAAACTACAATTTTACATCTTCAAACTAATGCTACAGTGAACTGGAGTGTCTCTACAAAAGTGTGAGTGAAGTCATGAGAAACGGTCAACTATAATTATGATGTATGGAGGGCATCCATGCCATAGGTGCATTATAGGGGTTGGATAACCGCTCATTGTTTGAAGATCCTTTGTTTCCTCAAGTTTTTCCTTCAAGCTTTCCACCTCTTTTACTTGAAGGTGGACTTCATTCTCAAAAGCCTTCCTCTTATCCTTTAATTTAACAACCTTTTGTTTGTGTTCATGTAGTTCCATATTTAGTGGACTCTTTCCAGAATCCAAAAGGAGATTCTAGTCCAGTATATATGTTCCAATCTGTGCTTGATATCAAAGGATTTTTTAATAGTTTTATGTTTCAATGCGTGATTCTTCTGTTAAGAAGGTACTTCCCACATTTGTTGTCAAATGTGTTGCTAGATGAATATATAAATGTCAAACAACCAATTATTCTTAAAATACTATTTATCGAAAATGTATTTTCAACAAGTCCAATGGATTTACCAGTACCACAAAACAAGTGTTTACCAATACCACAAAACAAGTGAATCTATTAGTAAATGTTTGAATTTTATGAATATCCATGTTTAAGACGTACAATTGACCCAAAGCTTGTTTCATTAAATAAAAATCTCCTTTCAGAAGGGTCATTAGGTTGAATATTTCTATAGAAGCCTTAACTGTTGCACAATTGACCCACAACTTGTTTCATTAAATCAAAATCTCCTTTCAGAAGGGCCATTAGGTTGAATATTTCTATAGAAGCCTTAGTTGCTGCACTGATATTCTACATTATTAAATCAGAGATAGTTATATTACTTTGTCTAACTTTTGCAATGCTAGCTACTGTCTCAATCCCTTGTTTATTTTCATGCTCTTTGGAAATAGAAATAAGCTTATTTGAAGTGATTTGTGCACAAGGCCCAACATCATTCACTGTGAAGCTTAAGGTTCATAAAGTATTGAAACCTTCCATCATATACCTTAATCTATTCACTCTGCAGTGTAAACGTAGTTGTTGCTATTGCAGTTCTCTTGTCTTCATGTTCCAGCAATTGCATATAATGGTGTTGCTCATCATGATGGGTTCCAAAAATGTTAGTAATAAAGTAAAGTTGATGATATTTTTTATAATTAATTTTTTTATATTATTTTAACATTTAAACAATAAAATTGCACATTTCTTCAATTTACTATCAGCCTCTCCCTTGCACCTCCTAAGAGTGCAAGTGCTAGTTAACTAGCATACATATATTAAATATTAATATATATTAAATACACTGAAAGCTATCATTATCAAGGCACCTATTTTATATTAATATATATAACTCTCGACGTATTTTATATAAATAATAATGTTATATAAATAATAATTTATTATAATAATTACTATAATTAAATTAATTATAATTATTAATATTTAATTATAGTATTAATAATAGTAACAATAAGCTTTATTATGATGCAGCCTATCATGGTCTCAAACTGGCACAAAAGAAAGGATTTAAGAAAGTATGGCTTGAGGGAGATTCTCTCAATATCATAAATAATTTGAAGAATTGTGTTGCCCCCTCATGGACTATTGAAAATTTGATCAAAGATGCTATTGATATTCTTAAGTCCTTTGATGAATATTACATCTCTCATATATTAAGAGAGGGAAATAGACTTGGTGATGTATTTGCAAATCTAGGAGTTAGAGTAGCTAGGGAATGGGGATTGAATGACCCCCTCCCAATAGAAGCAATTCTAAGAATTAATCATGTTTGCTAAATTTAAAGTGATTGATGATTTAGTGAGGTTTGGGGCATGCATGACTTTATTGTGTTCAAAGTTCTCAAAATTTGAAACTTTGCATTTCTGGAAGCCATGGGAGGAGATAGGAACCACATTGAACTGTACTCATGTGATGTTATCAAGAAGAAGCCAAGGGTTTGGAGAATTTTAGATAAGGGCGGGTTGACTCCATACCAGGAGAGATTACATGGCAACAATCCATAGACTACTACATTGTTTGCAAAATCTTGGAACAATAGGGTTCTCAAGTTGGGTGGAACGGAGTTTGATGTGAATGAAGATTTCATAGCCAACATTACGAGGCTCTCGACGGAGGGAAATAAAGTCTTCAAAGATAAAAAGGAGTCGCGGGCCACAATGCAAATCTTCTTCAAAGGTGATGAAGCTCAAGACTTGAAGACGACGAGAAGTGGTGGTTACCAGAGGAGCTCTCTTAAGGCATTGTGGGGGGATGTGGCTGAGGAGCTCATGCATTACATTACCCTTGAAGGACGATTATCTGTGGTAAATTCCTATCATTTCATTATGCTCAATCACTTTTGCCATAAGAAAATGATTTTTTTTCCCTATTATCTTTTGGCTTCCCTGGATTCTAGTCTCAAGGACCATAAGAAGAACCCAAAGAACCCTATTTTGCATGTGGGGCTTATCCTTTTAATCTCTGATTATGCTAAAGCCTTTGAAGTGGTCAAGCCAATTGCTACCCCTAAGGGAAAGTAGAAGAAGTCGGAGGAAGAATATGATATGGTCTCTGAGGAGGAGCGGGCTAGCAAGAAGAGAAAAAAGAGAAAGCCCATCCTAGATAAGGAGTTAGAATCTGAGGAGGATGTTGACTATGTTCCAGACTCTCTTGCTACCATGGAAGAGGAAGCCCCTACTTTTGGGAAGTCTAAAAAGGGGGAACTGAGCCCTAACAAGGGTTATGAAACTTGCAATGAGGAGTCGGGTGTTGAAATGTTGATGAGTTGCATGAAGGAGTAGAATGAAGTGGCTAGTGAGGTTTCTTCACCTCCCCCTGTTTTGGGGTTGAAGCAGAAAAAGGAGCTAGAGAAGGGAAGTAATAGGGCGTTGGTTGTTAAGTCTGCGAGCCAATTGTTGGAGATGAAGTTTGTTGGAGTTAAAATGACACTGAGAGGGAGGGGTGAATCAGTGTCTTAACAAATTTGACCAATTTTCAAAAATTCAAAAACATAGCTCAGATTTGATCTCAATATTACTCTGATTAATGCATTCATGAGTTGAATGTAATCATTCATAAACAAAATTGAGAAAAGTAATAATCCCAACAGTGAACTGAAACAAAAACAACACAGTAAAGCAGCGAGAACACAAAAGAACAAAGAGACACAAAATTTTCCAAGTGGAAAACCCTCCTGGGGAATAAAAACCACTCTCGAAATGCCTTCCAGGCTTAATCTTTTAATCAACTGTTCACAATGCCTTATAGGCTGATTTTTTAGCACCCACTCAAGGAGCACCAACCCCTCATTTAGAGATATCTATCTCAAGGAGTACCAATCCCTCAAATTATGATTTGAACAACAATAATAACTCAGAGGATTTCTCTATTTTTAGTTAAGCACATGTTTCTCTGTTTTCTCGTCTACATAATACCTTAAAGATTCAATAATTAAATCCCTAAAATACTATATAGAGAAGAAATTTACAATATCTCTACATCTTGTTATTCAGATTTTATTGTAGAGTTTATCCATACATTTTCATACAGCCAAGGAATGATAATCTCAAAATTACAACAACAGAATAGAAACATAGTTTTCTGCTTCTATTTATACATCTTTTTAGGTATCAAATATTCAATGAATTTCGTGGTCAAAGGAGCATAGAGAAAAGATAACTCTTTGTGGTGTAAATGCCAGATAAGTAACTGTCATCAGAAGTAATGGCTGAACAACCAACCTGAAAAGATTTTGACTGAACTTAACAAAGCTTTTTGCAATTGAAATCCTCATCATGTACCCAGCAAGATTATTAGACGAGGTGAAATTAATTTTCCAATACAAGAGTCGTTTTACCCAGCTAAGAGTCATCCTCAACAAATCTAAAACGTATGAGATCATTTCATTGCTTTAAAAGCACGACAACTCACCACTGTAAATCATAACCTCTAATGCATGAAAAAACAATACTCTATCAGAGCATCATTTTCCACATTAGTAACTGAGATGCAGAGAATAGTTCCAAAAAAAATGGTGATTATAAACCAGTATGTGCATGATGAAATGCATAAAAAAAAAACCAGTCAAATCTGCCACTCTCATGGCTCCATCAACCACTATCGAGCTTCTAGCCAGAAACGTACCAAATAAAGCTTCTATATACCACTGATAAAGTCGTTACAGCTAGCAACAATAGAAACTAAAACTCTCATGATGGCGGCCAAGCTAGGATTCCATACCCAGCCAAAAAGAATAATCACGAATTTTTCCCTAACACACTTTCTTTTGAATCTTATCGCCATCATTCTTCCCTCAATTTGTCGCTTTCACCATGACCCATCAGAGTCGGTGAGAATTCATAACGAAAACATTATGTCACATTGAAACCCCTAAACTCACCTCAGATCGCCAAGAGAGAACAAATCTCACACCGATAAAGTCCATTTGTATTTCATCGGCGAGACATATCAATGTCAGGGAGACCTCTCGGAGAGCACACTATGTCATACCGAAAAACTTTATCCACTCTGAGTCGCTGAGACAATAACAACCTCTCGCCGAAAGCCCCTCATAAGACTTAGTCGACAAGACCTGACAGGTTCGCTATGACATTACTCTGATGCTACAAGAGTCTCGATGAAATAACCCTTTGCATAAAGTTGGTGAGACACCACGGAATCACTAAGACCTCCCTTCGAATATCACAAACTCTTACTGATATGCAATTTTTCAACGGCGATCAGTGTGACATACCAATTTCGCTGTGACCACATACTGACGGTGTAACACTTGCCGAAAGCTGCCTGAATGAAAAAAAATCCAATCGACATGACATCAGAAATGTCTTGCCGATAGGCAACACAGAAATTTCAAAATGGATCGGGGAGACCCTGCCATTCTCACGTCGATATGTGTAAGCCCGAATGAGAAACAACCAAAACCATTAGACAAATGAGATGTCAGAACCAAGGTAAATGTAATGCCTTCAAAAATGTGAGTTCAAAGAATGTAATCAAATGGCTTGAAAACATGTGAAATACACCTGTGGTATGCAAAGAGAACCATCCTGACAAAGAAACCATTTGTCAAGCTCTGTCAGTCAAAGAAGTAGCATTCATAACATGAACCAGAAATCTCATCACCATGAATTTGAATCATAACAAATATCTTTCTGTAATAGCCAAGAGACATCAAAGAAGTGCCAAAATAAAGCATAAGGATCCAAACTGAGACGGATTATCAAAGAGAACTAACTGAAAGGGATTTTGACATCAAGGAAAAACTATAAACACAACAGAGATCCAACAAACTCCCCCTTTGTCCTTGATGGCAAAAGACAAATGACTCTCCCCCTTTTTACCTCAATGACAAAGAATAGAAGAGAAGAATGTGCATTGCCATGAAACACAACTGAGAAGCCAACCAAAATATCATGAGAAACAGCTGCAAAAAGAGTAACAGTGCAGCAACCAAGATTGTAGGAGAGCTGTAAGTGAATCAAAATAGATAATATGCTCCCCCTAAGCTGAAGCTTGGTGAATTAGAGAAGTAACGATTGAGAGATAACTCCCAATCGAAGTCTCAGCCTTTCAAATAACTCTTTTGCTAAGGGCTTAGTGAAAATGTCAGCCACCTAATCTTGTGATCCAACAAAATGTAAACATACTTCATTAGCCAGTACCTTTTCTCACAGAAAATGAAACTTGATAGCAATATGTTTAGTTTGAGAGTGCATAACAAGATTTTTGGAGATATTTATCACACTTGTGTTATCACAGAGAATTGAAACAGGTTTAGGAACTTCAATACCCATATCAGATAGAGTTTGACTCATCCAAAGAACTTGAGTACAACATGAAGTGGCAGTAATGTATTCTGCTTCAGCAGTAGAAAGAGAAATAGATACTTGTTTCTTGCTATGCCATGCCACTAAATGATCACCAAGAAAGAATGCAACACCACTGGTGCTTTTTCTATCATCCAAACAACCAGCCCAGTCAGCATCAGTATAAGAAATCAAAGAGAAATCATTGCTTCTAGGATACCAAAGACCATAATCAAGAGTTCCCTGAATATATTTAAAAATCCTTTTAACAGTAGTGACATGGGATTCTTTAGGTGATGCCTGAAACCGTGCAACAATGCAAACTGCTTGCATAATGTCAAGTCTAGAGGCAATTAAATATAAAAGACTATCGATCATTGATCTATATTTAGTTTGATTTGTATTAGGAGAATCATCAACCTTAGTAAGTTTGCATCCAGTAATCATTGGAGTGCTAACTGGATGGCATTCATCCATCTGAAATTTCTTAAGCATCTCTTTAGCATACTTGGTTTGAGAAAGAAATATTCCATTCTCACATTGAGAGATTTGAAGACCCTAAAAGAAATTTAATTCTCCTAACATTGACATTTCAAACTCAGATTCCATTATCTGAGAGAATTTTTTACTCAAAGTAGCATTATTGTAGCCAAAGATAGTGTCATCAACGTAAATTTCAACAACCAAAATATCAGAACCTTCAGTTTTAACATAAATATTACTGTCTACACCTCCTCTAACAAAGCCATTAGAAATTAAATGACTGTCTAGCCTAGAGTACCAAGCTCTAGGTGCTTGTTTTAAGCCATAGAGGGAATTTTTTAGTCCGTAAACATGATCAGGCTTATCTTTGCAAATAAATCCTTCAGGCTGTTCAACATAGACCTCTTCATCTAAATAGCCATTTAAAAAAGCAGTTTTGACATCCATTTGATAAACAGTAAGTCTTTATAAACAGAATAAGCCAAGAATATTCTGATGGATTCTAATCTAGCAACGGGTGCAAAGGTTTCTCTAAAATCAATACCTTCTTGTTGAGCATAGCCTTTGCAAAAAAATCTTGCTTTCTTGCGAATAACATTACCATTTTCATCAACCTTGTTTCTATATATCCATTTGCCTGCAATGACATTCTTGTCATCTGGTCTTGGGACTAACTCCCAAGTCTGATTTTTCTCAATCTAATCAATTTCTTCCTGCATAGAATTAAGCCAACATGAGTCTGTGAGAGCTTCATTAAAAATTTTAGGCTCAAACTGAGTAACTAGACAGAAAGCAATTTGTGCCTTTTCATCATATTCTGCAGCCTTTCTTCTAGTTTGAACTCCTGCATTTTTATTCCCAATAATCTGATCTTTGGGGTGATATATAGCTAGAGTTTTCGAAGGAGCTTTTGATGCAACCTTTTCAGGACTTGCTTTTTCATTTTTAGGGCTTGCCGATTCAGTAAAAGACTTTGTTGTTCCAGCTTCTTCTGAATTTGATTCAAGTTCAAGTCGTTCTTCCTCATTATCCTACAAGATGTCAGCATCTAAATGTAATCTTTTATCAAACTTTACATTCACAACTTCAACAATCTTGTTAAGCCTTTTGTTAAGGCATTTATAAGCTTTGCTATGAGTTGAATATCCCAAAAAGATACCCTCATCAATCTTTGATTAGATCCCAAGGTTATCATCATCTTTCTTGATAAAACACTTACTTCCAAAAATTTTAAAGTATTTGACAGAAGCAGTTTTTCCATACCAAAGTTCATAAGGAGTGTGTTTAGATTTCACCCTAAGTTGCACTCTATTAAAAATGTATACAGCTGTATGAACAACTTCTTTCCAATACATATCAGGCAACTTAGCTTCATCTAGCATGGTTCTAGCCATTTCTTTTACAGTTCTGTTTTTACGTTCAACTACCCCATTTTGTTGAGGTGTTTATTTTGCAGCATGCTGCCTTTTAATACCGTGTTGTTCACAGTAATCAATAAACTCTTGAGAGGTGAACTCACTTCCTTTTTCTAATCGAAGGAATTTGAGTTTCAGATCAAATTCCTTTTCAACCATTTTATGAAAGATTTTGAACCTTTCAAAGGCTTTTGATTTGTGCTTAAGAAATGTGACCCATACCATTCTAGTATAATCATCCACCAAAAGCATAAAGTTTTTTTCACCATTAATAGACCTTGTTCTAGTTGGTCCACATAAATCAGTATGCACTAGCTGTAGAGGTTTTGATGAAGAGTGTTCTTTTGTTTTGAAGCTGATTTTAGTTTTCTTACCACTTAGACATTCTTTGCACATAGAATTTTCTAGCTTGTTAAGAACTAGTAAACCTCTAACATTCTGATTCTTATTGATTCTAACCAAATTTTCAAAGTTTGTGTCCTAATCTTTTATGCCATAACCAGCTCTCTTCAATTTGGCCCATTAGACACATACCTTGATTATTGTCATTGCATGATGAGTCAAGAAGATTGTACACATTTCCTTTTGTCCTCCTTCCAGCTACAATAGTCTTTCCAAACTTGTTCTTAATCTCACATCCCTGTGAAGTGAAAAGAACATGAAAACCACTATCACAAATTTGACTAACACTTAGAAGATTGTGCTTGAGACCTTCCACATAGTACACATTATAGATAGGAGTGTCTTCATTCAGAATAAGTGAACCTCTACCTTTAATTTGAATACCAGAGTTATCACCAAACTTAACATATCCACCTACATAATCTTCAAGATTTATAAACTTATCCTTGTTGCCAGTCATATGGTTAGAACATCCACTGTCTAGGACCCATAAGTCCTTTTTCTTGGAATGAAAAGCAGTTTGAACCAACATAGTTTGTTCAATGTTGTTAACAGTCTTAGGTTTCCAAACCTTTTTAATTTTCTAATGTTTCGATTGCAGATCAGTTCTGCATTGTTTGACAGAATGTCCCAAAGCATTGCATTTAAAACATCTGACCTGTCTAACAAAACCATAGTGTTGCCTAAGACAAAACCTAGGTATTCTAGGATTCATAAGCCTACAAGTGCTCACCTTATGGTCAAATTTGTTGCAGAAAAAACAATAACCATAGAAGAAAGGATTGACTTTGTATGAAGGTCTATTACCTCTTAAAAACTGAACATGATCCTTACCAAAATTTGAGTGATTTGAACATGAACCTTTGACTTCAGAAGAGGGGTTTTGTTTTGCATTGTCAATTGAGCATTCACCCTTTTCAAAACCGATACCAGTTTTATCTTTATCCATCTTCTGCTTGCTGAGCATCTCATTCAGTTTTAGAGTGCTTTCATATTTTTCAATTTCCTTCCTAAGAAGAACTACTTCTTGTTCCAGTTTTTGAATTTCTTGATCTTTGCAGCTTACAGTCTCTCGAAGATAGTCTTCAACTCTTTTAGCTTCTTCAAGCTGAGTTCTCAGACAGACCATTTCTTGATCTGGTTTATGTTCTTGAGCAAGAACTTTTTTTTTGAGTTTTTCGACCTCTTGTAAAGCACATTTCAGCTCACTTTCAAGATCTACTTCACCTTCTTCAATGTCAATGGTGTTTGAATCATTTTGCTGAGTAATTTCAACCATGAACAAGGTTTCATCTTCTTCACCTTATGAATCTTCAGACTCAATATCAGATTCATCCTTACTAAATAGACTTTTCTTCTTTTTGAAATTGAAGTTTCGTTTAGGTTTGAAGGCCTTCTACTTAGGTTGTGTTTCAGTTGTCTCGTTGTCACAGATTTGATCATCATAGGGACACTTTGCAGCAAAGTGACCAATTTTACCACAGTTAAAAAATTTAAAAGGAAGTTTTCCCTTATATTTTCCTGACCCCTTTTTAAGTCTTCTAGAAAAATGGGATTCTTTAGAATCAGACAACTCTGATTCACTGACTTCGACTTTTTCTTTCTTTTCAATGTTAAAGGTTGTTTCTTTTCATGTTGAATTGTTTTTGCTAGTTCTCATTTCATAGGCAGTAAGTATTCCTTGCAAGCTGTCTAAGGTAAGCTTATCAAAGTGTTTCTTTTCTTCTAGGGTTGAAACCTTAGATTCAAATTTGGATGGTAAGGTTCTAACAACCTTTGTGACCACATCAAATTCATTAACCTCTTGACCTAGACCTTTCATTGCATTGACAACTTCATCAACTCTTAGAAAATATTCAACCACTTTCTCATCATCCTTCATTTTCAACTCCTCAAACTGATGTTTGAGTGTAATGATTTTTGACAGTTTGACTTTCTCATTCCCTTGATATATAGTTTCAATTTTTTCCCAGATTTCATGAGCAGATTTGCAATGCATGACTTTAATGAACACATCTTTAGTTAACCCACACAAGATGGCATGCTTAGCTCTGGCATTTGTTTCATACCTCTTTTTTTCAGCAGGATCAGTGGGAATAGAGGTTGGTACATTGTAATCATTTATAACAATACTCCAAACATCAACATCAAAAGAAATAAGAAAAGCTTCCATTCTGATTTTCCAGAACACATAATCTGTTCCATCAAACAACAGAGCTCTAGTTACAGAGGCACTGTCTTGAGAATGATCCATTAAAAAAAACTCCAAGATCAAGATCAATCCAAGGTGATTAAAACCTATCAGAGGACCCTAGTCTCTGATACCAATTGTTGGAGTTAAAATGACACTGAGAGGGGGTGAATCAGTGTCTTAACAGATTTGACCAATTTTCAAAAATTCAAAAACATAGCTCAGATTTGATCTCAATATTACTCTGATTAATGCATTCATGAGTTGAATGTAATCATTCATAAACAGAATTGAGAAAAGTAATAATCCCAACAGTGAACTGAAACAACAACAACATAGTAAAGCAAAGAGAACACAGAAGAACAAAGAGACACCAAATTTTCTGAGTGGAAAACCCTCCTGGGGTATAAAAACCACTCCCGAAATGCCTTCTAGGCTTAATCTTTTAATCAACTGTTCACAATGCCTTATAGGCTGATTTTTGAGCACCCACTCAAGGAGCACCAACCCCTCGTTTAGAGATATCTATCTCAAGGAGTACCAACCCCTCAAATTATGATTTGAACAACAATAATAACATAGAGGATTTCTCTTTTTTCAGTTAAGCACATGTTTCTCTGTTTTCTCGTCTACAGAATACCTTAAAGATTCAATAATTGAATCCCTAAAATACTATATAGAGAAGAAATTTACAATATCTCTACATCTTGTTATTCAGATTTTATTGCAGAGTTTATCCATACATTTTCATATAGCCAAGGAATGATAATCTCAGAATTACAACAACAAAACAGAAACATAGTTTTCTGATTCTATTTATACATCTTTTTAGGTATCAAATCTTCAATGAATTTCGTGGTCAAAGGAGCATAGAGAAAAGATAACTCTTTGTGATGTAAATGCCAGATAAGTAATTGTCATCAGAAGTAACGGTTGAACAACCAACCTGAAAAGATTTTGACTGAACTTAACAAAGATTTTTGCAATTGAAATCCTCATCATGTACCCAGCAAGATTATTAGACAAGGTGAAATTAATTTTCCAATACAAGAGCTATTTCACCTAGCTAAGAGTCGTCCTCAACAAATCTGAAACGTATGAGATCATTTCACTGCTTTAAAAGCACGACAACTCACCACTGTAAATCATAACCTCTAATGCATGAAAAAGCAATACTTTATCAGAGCATCATTTGCCACATTAGTAACTGAGATGCAGAGAACAGTTTGCCAAAAAAAAAATGGTGATTATAAACCAGTATGTGCAGCATGAAACACATAAAAAAAAACCAGTCAAATCTGCAACTCTCATGGCTCCATCAACCACTGTCGAGCTTCCAGCCATAAATGTACCAAATAAAGCTTCCATATACCACTGATGAAGCCATTACAGCCAACAACAATAGAAACTAAAACTCTCATGATGGCGACCAGGCTAGGGTTCCATACCCAGCCAAAAAGAATAATCATGAATTTTTCCCTATCACACTTTCTTTTCAATCTTATCGCTATCAGTCTTCCCTTAGTTTGTCACTTTCGCCATGACCCATCAGAGTTGGTGAGAAGTCATAACGAAAACATTATCTCACATCGAAACCCCCAAACTCACCTCAGATAGCCAAGAGAGAACAAATCTTACACCGATAAAGTCCATTTGTATTCCATCAGTGAGACATATCAATGTCAGGGAGACCTCTCGGAGAGCACACTATGTCATACCGAAAAAACTTTGTCCACTCTGAGTCGTTGAGACAATACCAACCTCTCGCCGAAAGCCCCTCATAAGAGTTAGTTGGCAAGACCTGACGGGTTCACTATGACATTACTCCGATGCTACAAGAGTCTCGGCGAAATAACCCTTTGCATAATGTCGGTGAGACACCACGGAATCGCTAAGACCTCCCTCTGAATATCACAAACTCTTACCGATATGCAATTTTTCAACGGCGGTCGGTGTGACATACCAATTTCGCTATGACCACATACCGACAGTGTAACACTTGCCGAAAGCTGCCTGAATGAAAAAAAATCCAATCGATATGACATCAGAAATGTCTTGCCGATAGGCAACAAAGACATTTCAAAATGGATCGGGGAGACCCTGCCATTCTCACGCCGATATGTGTAAGCCCGAATGAGAAACAACCAAAACCATTAGACAAATGAGATGTCAGAACCAAGGTAAATGTAATGCCTTCAAAAATGTGAGTTCAAAGAATGTAATCAAATGGCTTGAGAACATGTGAAATACACCTGTGGTATGCAAAGAGAACCATCCAGACAAAGAAACCATCTGTCAAGCTCTGTCAGTCAAAGAAGTAGCATTCATAACATGAACCAGAAATATCATCACCATGAATTTGAATCATAAGAAAAATATTTTTGTAATAGCCAAGAGACATCAAAGTGCCAAAATAAAGATTAATGATCCAAACTGAGACGGATTAACAAAGAGAAGTAATTGAAAGGGATTTTGTCATCAAGGACAAACTATAAACACAACAGAGATCCAACAAAGTCTCCTCTTAAGATTATATGCAGACTTGGTGCTATGGATTCTCCGATTGAGGTTCTAGGATTTCTAATGGAAAGGAAGGTTGTGGCTGAGGTGGGGCAGGGTGTTGAGGATTCTCTTGTTGTGGACCTGGATAGGCAGAAGAAAAGAAAGGAGGTTGTTGTGGGAATTGCGGAGTCTATTAAAAAAATCCAAACTCTGACAACTGCTGGAAAGGGGAAGGAAGTCTCTGTTAGTCAGGATAATGTAAGTTCCTCTCATGAGGAGGATGCTCTGGGTAAGGGATTTTTTGACATTGATAAGGAAAATATTTCTAATGTTTTGGGAACTACTAGAGAGGGTTCCATTATTTTTTATAAGTTATTTCAATGGTTGTTTCACGAACTGAATATGACCAATGTGAAAGTTCATGGTATGTTAAGTAAAGCTAATGAGTCTCCTGGCCAGAACTAGATTGATAATCTGATGAGTTCTCTGAAAATTGTGGTGGATGAAATGTTTATTATGAAGCAAAATCTTGAAGGTAGGGTTCTCTCCCTTGAAACTCATTTGGAGAATCATTATGCTAACATGGAAAAGGGTGGGGAGGTGGCAAAATTTGGGGGTATTTTTTATTTTGTTGGTATTGCCTCCCCTTTTGAAACTACCAAAAAAGGTAAGGAGACTGTTTAGTTTGGTGAGATTGGTGATGTTGGCAACCTACTGGAGGGAGAGGTGTCTAATGACACAGGTGATGAAGTAAATAATGTTTTGATTACCAAGGTAAATGTGGGTAGGCTTGGGGCCAGGACTCGTAACAAGACCAAAGCTCTGGCTGGTGTTCTTGTGAAAGAAATTTATGATGCCTTTGATGATGGTCAAAAGGATGTAGCATGCGATGTGGAGGCTACGGATATATTGAAGAATATGTAATGTTGATGGTTGTGATCCTCCTTTTTTGCTGACTTTTTGTTGTGGGTAAGCTGTGTTTGGGCTGATTTATACTTACTGTAGTTATCTTTTGTTTCAGCTGGCTTTTTTGTAAAGGGTTTCATGCCCCTTCAAAACTCGTTATTTACCTCTAGTGAAAAACACTAAGCTTTATTATAATAATAAATTTATTATAAGTTAAATAATTTAAGTTTTAATCATTTTCAAAAATTAGAGTCAAAGTTGATTATAATAATTTAATTTATATTAAAGAGATTTTATTTCATTAAAAAATAGATTTAAAAAGAACAATGACAAATAAGAAAGAAGTTCAAGTATAATTCAAACAAATCTAAAAGAAATAATATATAAGCATTATAGAGAAAGTATATAAAAAAAATCATATATTTTGATGCTTCACAAATCTTGTCATATCTAATTACTAATGATGAAATCACTTTCTACTGAATCAAAAAGAAAAGAACCAATATAAATGAAAGAAGTATTCAAATCAAATTCCTTCTCACTTAGTCAAACGTGTTCAAGATAACATGTTACGAGTTGAGAGAAACCCCTTTCTCATCTTAAAATTCTTGAGAGCTAGAGATTTAAGTGTAACACATGAAAAGATAGAGACTTGAAAACCTCCATATGAATGCTACTACTTTTCATATCCATACACTTCACACTTGATAAAGAAATCCAAAAAAGCCACTTGTGAATGATGCTTTCACATCGGTCACAATTGCAAAGCTCAAAAGTCTCTAGGCATAAGAATAATATCGATGATTTTCTATACTCTAAGAAAATCTAAACTGAATACAAAACATTGATACCACAACTTGAATTGATCTTTTAATCTACTGAATAAAGTTCCCTTCCTTTTCATAATGAAATTTTATATAATCAATTCTGAATATATGTAAATGCATTCACATTTTCAAATATAAATGTCCAACTATGTCTGAGCAAGCATATGCAAGATTACACAAAATTTGAGGAGTAGATTCAATTTCAATCATTTACTTCATGCATTTCTTTTGGAGATAAATCAAGAATGAACTTAATTCATTCACGGATATAGTTAATTCATTTGCCACTACACTACCTCTCTTGTTCACCGTATAACCAATTAGAATATTTAAATGTAGCAGACAACTTGAGAGAGTACTTATGAATTTTGGAAATAATACATTGGTCTTCTATCTCCAGTTTCATCTTTAGCTAGGAGTTTAATGGGGTGGAAACTTCTCGAATCCTCACTTAGATTGTACTTGAACACTGCACTCTCACCATCAACAAACAATTAAAAACTCTTTCTAAGAATACAATTCACTAAGAAGGAAACAAACAACAAAAATGTTACCAAGTGTGTCACTGATAAGGAACGGTTCTTCCCAGCCCAAACATTGTAAACCATGGAGTGAGAGGTAGGCGCAACCGAACCAGTGCTGATAAACTACCGAGTTGTTGCCCCATTCATCTCGATTGCTACGAACCATGCTACTGCCATGCAAGACCAATACGATAACATTTCCCCTCTAAAAGCTTAGGATTCACAAAGTGGATCTTCAATAGGAATACATGTAATTGAAAACCCTCTCATTTTAATCCCTTCTAGTGGTGACCTGAAAAGAAAGAGGAATCATCTTACCTTTTTTCTTTAAGCCCTTGTCTAGGAGTTCATTAGAATTTAGGAAAATCTTAGAAGTATCTCCAGAAGTGCTAGATACAATGTAAAATCATTTTACAAACTCAATAACATGGTAAAGGAAAGCATTCATAATGTCGTGCTTCAGGCTTAACATCACCAAAAAAGGGGGAATTCACTCCATGACAAATATAACAATAAATAAAACTGTTGTCATATATGCTTTCCCATGGGTTCTTACAAGAGAAAATGCACATGAAAATAGCTAATTAAGAGGACTAAATAGGACACAAGATAAATATAACTTATCTTAACAATTCAAGGTATCAACATAATGGAAAAAGAAGACTCACTAGGGCATAAGTAATTATCAACCAGCTTCTCAAATCTTTTCCAATCATTGTAAATATACATTCACCAAAAGTACCCAAATCCAAATTAGAAAATAAAACAAAACAAAACATTAATCATAAAACAATTCAGACACAAAAATGATTGTAAGTGTATATCAAATACCCACAATCTCTGCAAATGTAAGCTTGACTGCAAGAGACTTTTAGTGTATATCTTGGAGGGCCTCTTAAATCTGTCTAAGGTAAGAAAGAAGCACCACCATTGACAAATACAGAGCTGAGGGCATATCTATTTATAGATTGCAGTACGTTGGTCCCCTTACTCACTCGGTGGAGGCCTATCTTCAGTGCACATGACTTGGATCTCAAATCATTCAATACATCAATTTAAATGGGGAGAATAAAAATGTACACATACTCATTGATGTGAGTAAATATTCTTTCTAGTTTGTGCATTATATAGCAATGCACACGGTAGTGACTCCATATAAAATATAAATAACAGCTTTAAAACAACTTTAAAATTAAAATTAATACTAAAAATAACAGTTTTAAAACATCTTTAAAAACAAAGCAAAAGTTTCGTGTATCTCAATCGCCAGACAACGATATATATTGATTTCAATTTATATATATTGAAATTAAATAAAAAACAATTATTATTCTTTATTATAATAATAATAAAAATATATATATTCAAGTTTTGAATTAAATACAAAATATTCATTATTATCATCCTATATATATATATAATATATATATATATATAATATATATATATAATATATATATATATATTGTATTAGATATTCAAGATAATATTGTTAAAAATCTTCTAAAAATTATAAAAGTGTGAAAATATTGTAAATTAATATGTATTTCCATAACAAATATTATAAAATGATATATATTACTATTATAAATTAGAATATTATATTATATTTCCTTAAAAATTGCATATATAGTAAAACTATAAAAAGATGATGATAATCCATGCATTTAAACCTTACATATAAAAAAAAAATCTTAAATATAATATTTACAATTAAATAAAAATTCTAAATTGATATTAAAAAAATATTCAAAATTATAAGAAATTTTGAGTATTAAACTGCTTTAAAGTTTGATTTAAAAGCATAAATCTATTGACAATTACTTTACTTTGTGACGGGTTAATAGACGTCAATTTAAATGGGGAGAATAAAAATGTACACTTACTCATTGATGTGAGTGTAAGAAGCCTCTCGACTTACATATATTTAACTTATTATAACGGCATTAACAGTGGTGAGTATTGTAGTTAGAAAATATTTGAGCGACAAAATTTAAGAGCAAATTATGTGCTTCATTTTGGATTGATATGAAAAATATTGGTCAATAAAAATTTTTGGACAAAATGAATTGTTATGAAAATTAATAGATGCTACAACTACATAAAGAGTATTTTCTTCTTTTTTATACCTTTCGATCATGATAAGGCGCGTAGATATCACTGCAAGCACATATAATCTGCTAGCAAGGAAAATCCGAAAAACTAACATATATATATATAAAACCTAAATATCCTGAAATATAAAAAGGAACTTAATCAACTTACAGTCTAAGAAACTAGATTTCAATATTGATTATAAAAGCTAGCCCTGCAGAGACACATTTTTTACGCTTATCTAATAATCTTGGGCAAAACATTATCTAAAAGATTGCATCCAGAATCAATTGTATATGTTTCTTATTAAAAAACATACACAATTGATTTTGGACGCAATCTTTCGAATACTACGTGGACTGTGGAAAACTCATGCCAAAGCATTATCACCAGTGATGTTTGGTGTCACCATATAACATTGTCACAATAGGCCCCTATTAAAAAGACAGGAGTGAAACAGTTCCTTTAACACCCTCTTCATTTTCTTGCATGCCAAGATGGTGGATTTCCTCCATGCTGATGAACAGAAGGAAGCTAGTCTAATTGTATATAGAATACCCACGGAAAGAATTAATTATGTATCTTTTCTAATGCATCAAATGAAGCTATAATGTTTCTTTCATCTTTAAACTGATGGCTCAAATTGTATCGGTCAACTTTGGAAACCATACTTTAAGAAGAGAATTATATAATAGCATAATCACATATATTCTACTGTATACATATTGTTGACCCCATTGTGTCCTTTGATTCAGGTAATGTAATATATTGCACTTACTCCAGTGTTTTTTTGTGAATCATTCTAGGACTCTTAACATTGTGTTGTTTGGAAACTGTTAGAAAGATGGCTACTATTACATTTTTTAAATTCCTCAAGATACAAAGGAAGATTAGAAGCACTAGGAATTGTCACTTTATGTAGCTAAAATACAACCACGGAATGAAAGTACTCTCCACTGCCAAGCTACTGGAAAATATTACCCAAATTTTTTATTTAATATAGAGGTGCTTAAGCGTAACTCTAATTTTTTAATTTTCTCCAACTACATCTATTTTCAGTTGACACGTGATCATCCTTCTCTTAGGGAACCATCAAACTAAAAACATGAACCACTAAACCCAATTGAAAACATAAAAATCAGAAATTAGTATTTTAAACATGAAAGAAATTAACCATCTGCCTAAAGCCAATTTGCTTGACCTTTCGTTATGCATGTGTTGTTAAAATGTCTCCAAAAGGCAATTGAATATAGAAGTCTTATACAACTGCATCCAGAAGCATTCTTGATTTGACTAACATGGATTGTGGAAATATTATGTCTCTTGTAAAATCTGTGTAGAAATACCTAGAGTCGAACATCTGACCACAACATTACAATCAATTTGTCTTACAAAACTCACCTGCATGTGCACATACAAAGTATGTCAATTGTTAGTTGATTTTATTTGGACTAGAGTCAAAATTGTAACATTCAGGACGTTTAAGGTCTTATATTTAGAAGCCTATTAGGTTCCTATGCTTGTTTTCTCATGAGGAAAATTAAAAAGTTATTGATAGTTTCATTTGATTGGACAACAATTGATGAAAACATGTTCATAAGTCCATTCAAATTTAGATTTATTGTCTCAAAGGATTCTTGCAGAGTTCTTGATTAGTTCACTCGACTGGCCCTACTATAAGTGACTATTCAGAAGCCTTGAATTCATTTGAATAAGATGAGGCTTCCAAAGTTCTCGAGAACAGTGAATCCCCACACTTGTTTATTTATTGAAAACCTACAATATAGACAATCAAACAACATCAGCATGATCCAAATAAGTTATGTTCAAAGGAAACCAGGATCCTCAACTGGTTTAGTTGGAGACATCCATAGAGCATTGAATTAATTGGATTCATTAGAGTTTGGCCTAGTTGTATATTGGCCAACAGTAAATCAGATCATATGGACCTTTCTATAAATTTTCCTATCTATTCCCTAAATTATTATCTCTTGCATTTGAGAACTCTCTATATATTGAAAAATATCAAGAACATGAATGCAGGGTATAGAGAAAAATGTGAAATAATTCTTTAGAGAAAAAATTCTTTAGAGAAAAATTAACTTAATTGCCATTCGTGACATAATGTTGGATAGTAGGTTAGAGAAGTTTTATGGCAACCGAACTAAAGGGATTAAGATTGGACATGCCTTGCAGTGCACAATATGAAAACCAGATGCAAAGATATTAAAGGATGTGAAAGATCCATGATGGTAGTATGATCTACAAAATGGATATTCTACAGTAAAGATCCTTTGAAGAATAGGTTAATGAACACCTATGAATGGGCATTCCCACTGGTTCATCCTCGATTATTATCTCTAGGATGATTTGGTTAATTGGAAGCAACCAGGTAGCCACAAAATTAAAGACTCTTGTTCTGCAGCTGCTCATCAGGGTTGTTGTCAACAGCTTTCTTTAAAATGTCTTCAAATATTTTATAGTTTATACTTTATGTATACAAACCAAAAATTGCTTAGCAATACCAGAAAATAGTATAAGCTTACAAAAGTGAGATATTTCATCTTGAAATAAGATTTGTGTATTGTAAAAACTATGCTCTATATAGGTTTGGTAAAGTTACTTAAAGCTATAGGATTTGTTTAGTATGATTTTTTAAACAATAGTCATAGATAACTAGGACATAAGGGTGTTACTGAATATAGTCCACAAAGAAAAAATAATTTTAGGCAAGGGAACTGTTGTGCAATTTTTCGCACACACGCCCCGCTGTAAGCAGGGACCTTCTTTCTCTTTGGTTTTTGGTGTTCTGGTCCTTTCTTTTGAGGTTTTTGTCTTACTTGGGTATGTGTTTAAATGTTTATTTTGAATGCCCAAGTGTTTCCCCAGGTTGTTTATTTAAAATCTTAAGTTCTGAATGAATTTTGAGCTTTTGCCCTGATTCGGGATTTTCTGCCCTAGTCAAATTTTCCCAGATCCTACTTGGATTCTGGTTGGACCTTGTTGCTCAGGAATTTTGGGTCTTCGTGGATTTCCGTGTGGTCCTGATTTTCCCGGACTCCGCCCTGTCGTCGGTTCCCCGAGTTTCATGACTGTCTTATCGAGTGCATTAATGGCTCCATATGTGCTTTGAAGGCTAGATTCTGCTTGATTTCTGAGATCTTTTGCACCATTATGTTCACTATTTGCCATCGTTTGAGCTAAGAAGTGCTTTCCTTCGATTGATTGACTTCGTTTTGAGGTGTTTGGGCTTGAATTAATTGATTTGGTGGCTATTTCTTGTGCGTTCTCGCCTCTGTTCATTGTGGTCACCTTTGACCTTCGCGTTTGCTGCTCCTAGGATCATTTCCCGTGCTTTAATGGTATGTGTCTGATTGCTCTGCTTTGAATTGAATTATGAATGGCACGTTGGTATTGTGGGGCCTTGTGGGATTTGAATTCTTGTATTTGTTTATTTCATGCTAGGGTTGTTCAGTATTGCATCCTTTGTCATCTCCCAGGCGAGTTTTGAGTTCATGTGTCTATCTACGTTTTAATGAATCTTGCCTGAGAGTAATTAATAAACCCTAGTGGTGACTTAACAGTGAAACAACTAAATTCTGAGCTTGTCGGTGTGCTAGTGGCGGGTGAATAGGGTTCGGACCTAGGGCAGTGCCATATCAAATGATTTTGTCTTAGGATTGACCTAGAATACAAAGAAAATTCATGAGAGGTCCATCCCTGACTTTCCCTAAGTTAAACTTGTCGAAATCCATAGTTGGTTCAGTGTCTGGATGAAGTCGGGACTCTCCATCCCTTCTGGATTCCCTTCGATGTGACCAGTTGAGATCACTGAGATATCATATCGACCACCTTGAGGTTCGCCGAAGCAGTCTTCCTAGGTTCATGTCGGATCGTCGGGACTCTACTATTTTTACACCGATGAAATCTTGTGTATTCGTCAGTCGGCGAAACCTTTGCTTTCCCTGAGACCTCACCCCGCCAGGGGATGTCTCATCGACATCCTTGTTCATACTCATTTTCGGCAGGACCAGTCCTGGTCGCCAAGATGTCATAGCGGGATCTAGTAGCTTTACCGATGTTCGTCTGCTTCGCCAGGACATTCGTCCTTCGACGAGACCTCCCACCGAGCACTTGTGTTTTCATCGAGCCTCATTCTTTTCAGATGTTGTAACTTTTTGAAGTCGGGGAGGTGTCACGTAGGTCATTTTGTGTCTCACCAAAGCCCTTTACAAGTTTATATTTAGTTGCCAAGACACTGTGATTCTCACGCTGATCTTTCGTTCTATCGCTAGGACTTT
This sequence comes from Sequoia sempervirens, assembly GCA_007258455.2. Classification (NCBI taxonomy): domain Eukaryota; kingdom Viridiplantae; phylum Streptophyta; class Pinopsida; order Cupressales; family Cupressaceae; genus Sequoia; species Sequoia sempervirens. The sequence continues at coordinate 55,029,075 of VDFB02000008.1, read as the reverse complement.
CGCCTTCACTGAGACCTTACCGCGAGCTCCCTACTCTTGCCAAAATCTTTGCTTTCGGCGAGACTCATAATGGTCGCCATGATGTTGTGGCGAGGCCTTCTTTTCTTAGCGAGCCTGGATCTTTTCGCTGAGACCTCTGGCTGAATTCGAACCAAGCCTTAGTCAGCAGAACACTGCCACTTCGTTGGGACCTCCTATCAAAAACTTAAGTCTGGCCGAAGTGTTTGCTTGGACCCATTAGTTGGTGAAACATGATGAATTCGCCAGGACCTTACCCTGACTGACCTTTGATCATATCGATAATATTTGCTATATCGCCGTTCGCCCAGACGTTACACCGAAACCACCATGTCTTGGCGAAACCTTTTATGATAACATCTTTCGGCGTAACTTTGTGGCTTCGCTAGGACATCTCCACGAGATTTCAACTCTTACCGAAACCTACATTCCAGGAATCTCCAATGGTCTAGAATTGTGCCTAAACCGCGGATATCCGTCAGGTCCGGATTTCTCTGAAATCCACCGTCTCCCAGATCTTCTGAAGTCTCTTCTTTGGCCTGTTCTTCGCGGAAATCCGTCCCTTACGGATTTCCCTGAAAGTTGATGAAACATAAGGAAACATGAGATGATTGGATTCGTTTATAATTGGTGATGCATTTGATGATTATTTCATGTCATAGTTGAATCTCTCATGTGATTTATTGATGAAAAATGATCAGGTCTGATGATTAAGTAGGTGTTTCTTGGTTTCTTCGTTGGAATCCGATCGGTCTAGAATTTCCCGAAGTTCCTCTCTGGTCTAGATTCCGCGGGTGGTCTTGAAACCCGAAATCTATTGTGATCATTTTATATGAATTTTAATAACACCTTAACTATATGAGATGCATTTTAATGATGTTTTGATAGGTTAACCTTGCTTTCCTGTGGTTCTTACTATGTTTTCATGTTGAGTGCAGGTTGAGTCAAGCAAGGTAGCAGCTGGTTCCTCATTGTCTGATGCAGAGAGGATCAAGCTGGATATTAAGAGCAAGGTCCCTGAGAGTAAGATCACTTCTATCTGTTCAGAAGTCACTGATACGAATGTTGGCCTCTAGGACTATGAGGAGTTTAAAGCAAGGATGGCGGTTGAGGATCCTCCTTTGGTGACTAGAAGGATGATGGAATCGGGCTTGTCCCATGTAGCCAGTTTCCCTTCTACAATGCAATGTTATGAGCTGGTCCTTGAGTGTGCCAGGCACTATGATCAGGATACACAGGATAATTGGGCCTCAAGGGAGAGTTGTTGCTAATCTCAACCCGGTCTCCATCGCCCAAACCTTCGACATGCTAGATAGATCTCATGTGGTGGGATTCACCATTGAGGCAGCTCAGGAATTCTAACGATGACCAAACTGTGAAGTCACAGCAGCTAATCAATTCCTGTCTGGAGAAGCCCAAGTCTCACTACTCCAAATTGCCTAAGTAGCTTTTCAGAGCAAAATTCAAGAAGGAGTACTATGATGCCATCACCTTTCTTAGTGTTGGTGTGAATAAGTCTTGTACCTAGTTTATTCCTTTACTAGGGACTTAGGGGACTTAATTCACATGTTAAGTTTACTTAGGATATTAGTTGTCATATCTAGATAAGTATTAGTTGTCTTATCTAGAATTTCCACTTTCCTAGCTAGTTATGAGTTAGTTGTCTCATGTGATAGGATTAAGACACTTGTCATGATCTTGTCTTATCCTATCTCTTATCCTTGCCTTTATAAGCAAGGCATCTCTAGCATATTATTGAATTGCATAGCATTGTATTGTATTGCATTGATCATATTGTATCATACTGCAATCCTTGTTTGGTGGAATAGCATCTTCCATTGTTGCTTCTCTCTATCTCTTGTGGAGGTTCTTTGGCATTGCAGATTGAAGATCTTGGGTTGATAACTCCAACATGGTATCAGAGCTTTGAATCTGGCAAGCCCCTTCCATTTCTTTATTAGAGAGTTTCCATCAAGCTTTATTGTAATTTTTGAGTTTCTTGTATCCTATATTGCATGCTTGCATTTTGGTGAGATCTGGTGATTGCAGTGCTTTTGGCTATAGTGGCAGTATTTTAGGCTGTCCCATTACGTCTAGGAGGCTCGAAAAAGTCAGATTTGGCTTTTGTTTCACTCAATTTCGTCACCATTTGCAACTTTGGCAAAGAAGGGTTTCAAGCTCAGATCTAGTGAACAACCTTTTACAGGAGCACTTTGAGCAAAAATTAAGCCTGCCATTGCGTCCGAGTGGCTGTTTCCCATTTTTTTGATATATAATTTGCCAATATTCGGCAAAAATTGTTTCTGGGGCAAAAAAATTTTACTCGAGAGGCCGTACGGCCTCCCAAGTCGAAGGTACGCATCGTCAAAAAAATTTATTATTTAAAAAATTCCTGCATTTTTTTGTTCGGCGGTATTTTATTTAAAATTTTCAAAATTTTCAAAAAAAATAATAAATTTTAAAGCGCTTTAAGCATTGCGGCTTTTTTAAAAGCCGCAGACCTTAACATCTGCGGACGTTGGTGCTCGCGGCCCTTCAACCGTGGCTCAGTCACGCCACCGCTAGCCGTCTGTAGCTCCCGCCGTGCCAACATCCGCCCGCCGCCACGGGTACGCAAGCTAATTCGCCGCCACCGCGAACCGATGGGCGGTGAACCCCTCACCATAGTTAAGCCACAACGCCGAGGAGGGTGGTCATAGCCGCCGAAGAAAACTGACATGGTCACATGGGTGAGGCCATGCCGAGGGCCAAATATTTGCTCTTGTTTAGTCTTTAAAGTGCCTAAAATAGGCCTTTTTTTCATTTTTGCATAACCTTTCGCCACGGCTTCATATTTTCGAAAACGAGATATCGTCAGAAAGCTGGTTCGACGAACTTCGAAGAGGTGCAGGTTATTTTTCCAGATTTTGACATTTTTCACTAGTTTTTTCAGCTTGAAGGTACAAGTGCATTTATTGCTTGTTCTTGATGTAACTTTTGCAAACGAAGTCGAAATTTAGCAAACTTTTTTTTGAAATTGATCAGAAAATTGCAAGGAATCTGTTTGTAACCTCTTTTTTTAGTTTTTGCAAGCTCTTTTTTCTGAAAATTGTAAAAATCATCGTGTGATATAAACGGTTGATTTGAGCTTGTTATTTGTAAAAATTGCAAAATTTGTTCATTGTAATTTGCTGGGGGGTTGCAAAATCAGTTTTAATACATTTTGGGGGGGTGAAAGGCACAATTTCAGTGCCACATTGTCTTCTTTCTTTTGGTGTTCATGGCGGATCTAAGGCAAATTGAACCACTCACTCCACACAATTATCATACATGGAAGCTAAAAATGACTCAATTGTTACGATCTAAGGGTTTATGGCCAATGTTAGATGCAGAACAACCTGAATTTACAAGGGATTATGAAAATTTTGTCCATAGATGTAAAATGGATGAAGCAAAAGGGCTCATTGGCTTACATGTATCTGATAATTTGTTGTTTCATATTTCGGAGTGAAAAACACCTAAGAATGTTTGGGATAAACTTGAAGAATTGTATGGTAAAACAAAATCATTTCATAACCTTGCAACTTCAAGCAGAACTACAATCCCTCTCTCCAGATGCATTTCCTTCAATTCAGGATTTCCTTGCACAATTCAAGATGATTTTGTCACAGTTGAAAGGATGTGGACATGATGTATCTAGTGATGAATGTATCTTCTTGATTTGTCTAAGTTAAAGGGCCCTTATCAAGTGTTTTCTTCTACTTTCTATTCAACTATGGATGCAATTGGGAAAGATTACAAAATGCCTACATTTGAGTTGTTTTGTGAGCGTCTTACTAGGGAGGAGGCCAAGTTAATTCAGTTGGATGCCTTACCTAATTCTAAGAATCATGCTCTAATGGCTCAATCATCCAAGGGTAAAGGAAAGAACAAGAAGAAGCCCAAAGCAGAATCATCTTCTGGTAGTGAGAATCCCTCCAAACCCAAGCCGAAGAACAATTAGTCCACTCAATCTCCTTCTTCTTCTACCTCTAGAGATTCTTCTTCCAAGTCCAAGAAAAAGAAAGGAGATCCTTGTTCATTTTGTGGAAAATGGACATGATGCATCTCATTGCTTTAAGAGATTAGAGGCCTTGGAGGAAGCTATGAAGAAGCACAATATTTCAAGCAGCCTTCTTCCATGGGCAAAGGGCAAGCTCTTCAACGAGCTATGCATTCACCTTCAGAAGCTGATTCTCGATTCAGGTGTCACATCACATGACCAATTCACGTGATCTTCTTGATTCCATAGTTCATACTTCTACTTCTCATATTATAGCTGGGAACCTTCATGATTCCAGCTTTGGGATGTGCTTGCTCGTATGCTAGATGGGTGCATTGATGTTCTATTTGTTCCTTTATATTTCATTTAATCTACTTTCCATATCAGATTTGGTTTTGAGATGGGAAGTCGCTTGAGTTTACTCCATGAATAAAATTCATTAGACAGTTGCGTGATCCCAGAAGGTTGTTGCTATAGGGATAGTTGATCATGAGAATCATTTGTATCGATTTGATGGATTTGAGTCTTCATTAGGTTCATGTTTTGTTGCTCATGTTGATTCAATGAGCAAGCTTTGGCATGAGAGATTTGGGCACTTGAACTACAGATATCTTCAGCAAATGCAAGCACATAACTTAGTTTTTGGTCTTCCAAAGATCACTTGCACAAATGGTGTTTGTCAAGGATGTGTTCTTGGCAAGCAACATCAAGATCCTTTTCCTAAGGGTCAAGCTACACATGCAACCACACCCCTTGAGTTGGTCCATAGTGATCTCATGTCATTCCCAACTCCTTCTTTTTCAGGGGCTAAGTATGTGCTCACATTCATTCATGATTTTTCCCGTCGGACATGGATCTATTTTCTGAAGCTCAAGAGTGAAGTCCTCACCAACTTCAAAACCTTCAAAACATTTGTGGAGAAGCAGTCAGGTTTTTCTCTTCGACAGATACACACAGATAATGGGGGGGAGTATGTCAATCAGGCATTTCAGGATTTTTGCAGTGAGCATGGTATTCTTCATCAGCACACAGTTCCTTACACTCCTCAGCAAAATGGTGTGGCCGAGAGAAAGAACAGGACTCTCAGGGAAATGGCCAATTGTTTGATTCAGTTTAGGTCCATGGCTCCCACCTTTTGGGCCAAAGCTGTCAATTGTGCCAACTATATTCAGAATCGTATGCCCCACAAGGCAGTACAGAATATGACCCCTGAGGAGGCTTGGTCTCATTGCAAACCTAATGTATCCTTCTTCAGAGTATTCGGTAGTGAGGCTTGGGCATTCATTCTGAATGGTCGGCATAAATCCATGGAGAAGAAGAGTCAGCGGTACATCTTTGTTGGCTATTGTGAGGATGTGAAGGCATATAGATTGTTTGATCCTAACACACGAGAGGTACATTTCTGACGTGATGTTCAGTTTTCTGAGACCTTCACCCAGTCAGATCCTCCTTCGACTTCTTCATCACAACCTACTCAGTCTTCTTCAATTCATGATACTTTGCTACTTGAGGAAGATTTTGATGATGGTCTTGATGAACCTCCTCCTCATTCACCCACTAGGCCATGATGGGCTCGAGTTACTCTTGAGGAGGCTAGTCCTCTTGTTGGTGATCCCACAGACACTCGCCGCACTCGTTCTCAAACTTCTGGAATTAGTCTTTTGAGTCATGCAGTTTCAGATGATCCTCAGAAGTTTTCAGATGCTTCGGGTATTCTAGAGTGGGATAGTGCTATGGCTGATGAGTATTCTTCCTTGATGAAGAATCATACTTGGGATCTTGTGCCTCTTCCTATAAAGAAAGTTGGTTCCATGTGGCGGGGTATCGCACTGCGCGCAAGTGTATGGCTCTTACTGACAAGTACAAGGCTCGTCTTGTTGCAAAGGGGTTTTCTCAGGTTGAAGGAATTGACTATTCTGAGACCTTTGCTCCTGTTACCAAGATGGATTCTATTCACCTTGTCCTTGCTATAGCTGCATCACAGGGATGGTCAGTATTTCAGATGGATGTGAAGAGTGCTTTCTTGCATGGGGATCTTCATGAGGAGATCTATATGGAGCAGCCACCAGGTTTTGTGCAGGACTCTTCACTTGTTTGCAAGCTTCGACGCTCATTGTATGGTCTCAAACAGGCCCCTCGGGCTTGGTATGAGAAGATGGATAGTTTCTTGCTTGCTTTCGGCTACACTCGCTGCCATTCCGATCCCACAATTTATACACAGAGACATGGAGAGGATCTACTTATACTTGTGCTCTATGTGGATGATTTGATTCTCACAGGGAGTTCTACTTCCATGATTTAGAGTACACAGCTAGCATTGATGGAGCGATTTGATATGACCGACCTTGGTCTTTTACATTACTTCCTTGGTCTTCAAGTTCATCAAACTGGGGACTTTACTTAGGCGGCTGTTCTTGATTTGGTTTTTAGATTTGGTATGGCTGATTGCAAGTCACCCTCATCTCATCTCCACAAGTGTTGTACCTCCGCCTACTACTCCAGCTTGATCCTACCTGTATCTAATTGGTTACAATCTTTGTACTTGACAGTTAACCTGATATTTCCTTTGTGGTTGGACTTGTCTCTCGCTTCTCACAGGAGCCTCATGAGAGTCATTGGAAGGCTGCCAAGTGTATCTTGAGATACATTCAAGGCACTACTCATTTTGGCATTCACTACACTTCAAGTGCATCTCAGCTTGTGGGCTTCACTGACTCAGATTGGGCTGGTGATGTCAATGATCGAAAGTCTACTTCTGGCTTTGTCTTTTTCCTTTCTGGTCTGATTGCATGGTCATGCAAGAAGCAGACTGCTATTGCATTATCATCGACAGAGGCTGAGTATCAAGATGTCGTGTTGGCTAGTCAGGAGGTTTTGTGGCTTCGTCAGTTGATGACTGAGTTTGGATTCCCTTCCACTCAGCCCACTACTCTTTGGTGTGACAATTAGAGTACCATTCATATCTCTCGCAACCCAGTGGAGCATCAACGGACTAAGCATATTGAGATCCACATGCACTTCATTAGGCAGCTCATCCAGGATGGTGTTCTCAGCTTGGAGTATTTGCCTATAGATCAGCAGGTTGCAGACATCTTCACTAAACCTTTGGCATCACCTCGTTATCTTCAGTTGCGATTGATGCGAGGGTGGTTGGATTGAAGAGTGCTGGTACATTTGAGAATTGGATGTGCCATGCCATTGTAAGGATGGAACGAGAGAAAATTGACTACCATTGGGCAGGGGTCATCAGCCAAGTAATTCATAGGCAATTGTCCAATGTGTTGCAAACAAAGACCTTCACAATGACCTCATATCTAGTCTACACACTTGCTAGGTTCCATCCCTACAGAGGATTGGATACAAAGGGAATTTTTGGAAAGGACATCATCTATGAAGTTTTCTCTCAGTTGTATTTAGGAACCTCTGACTATAGGAGGGAAAATGATCCATTTACCATGCATATCACTAGAATGCTTCAGGAGGCAGAGCATGTCAGGATTTCAGACCTGGCTAAGGAGCTCATCAAGAAGTATGGAGCCTGGTTCATTCAATTCCCAACCTTCTCCTACATTCAGATTGATGGCTTTCAAAAGGCCCCGTACAGACTTCCAAGGTATCCCACTGACCACATCATATTGTTGGAGGTCACTAGGTAGATTTGTGACTTCGATGCCATTGTCAAGAAGGACAAACATAAGACAGGATTTGGTGGGGATTTTCCCCTAAGGATTGGCACTGGTGAGGTATGTCCTTCCATTGGTTCTACCCAAGCTTCAGAAGAAGAATTGTGTGCTCTTGGTCTTGTCTCTCCACTCCAAGAGATCCAGGTTTGACATCATAGGGGAGGCTCAAAAGAAGGCCAGTAGAGAGTACAACCATAAAAATTGGAGGACTATTGGGCCAACTACAGTGATGAATACAAGGTCAGAAAGAAGAAATTCTCCTAGCTTCCAGTTGATGCGATTCGATTATATAATGTAAGAGCAGTGCATGATCAATTGGAAGATGATGGGAACGTAATTCAAGACCATGCCTATGAGGCAGTAAAGGATAGACCAATTGGTGATGTGGATTGGTCAGAGGAGGAAAAGACAAAGCTAAAGCAACTGATGGATCTAGTCCTCAAATTCACTAGGATGTGGCTCAAACACACGGTATGGGAGTTGGAAAACAAGGGAGTACAATGCACCTATGCCCTACTAGGGGACTTAGATTCCCATTCTACTACTGAAGAATCCGCCGAGCAAGATCCCAAGGGCAAAGGCAAGCTAGACTCTCCTGTCAAAATTAAATCTAGAGGTGTTCAAGAAGAAGAAGCCCAGGAAGCAATTAAACAGAGGAGGCCAAAAGCCAAGAAAAGGACTAGGACTAAGAAGCCTGAGTAGAAAGAGAGTGAAAAATAGAGTCCTGAGGCTGATGCTCCTGTGCCTAAGAGGAAAAGAATTTTCAAACTATCAGAGAAGGCTAGCCCCGAGGTTGGGAAGGAAAACCTACTCCACTAGTGGTGGATGTTGAAAGTTCAGGGGAAAAGTCCAAAGTGTATGCAAGGAAGTCTAGGACTCCTTCTCCCAGGGACAGTGTGCCTATGGCTGATCTTCCTCCGGTGGCTTCTCATGGGGAGTAGCATGATGACATCCCTCCCGCTCATGAAACCCAAAATGAACCAGGTGAGACAAAGGAGGATGTCTAGGATCATCCAGATACAGGGGAGGAAGAATTTCATGAAGGGGAACTCCACAGTGAAAAGGCAGAGATTAAAAAGATAATGCGGTCCCCTATGGTTGCACATGCAAACTCTCCGATCAGAACTGAAGTAGTTGAATCTCCTCCAAGGGAGGTAGAGGCAGTAAAGGATCCATCACCTACACATGATGAGGAGCGTGTTGCAGAGGAAGAAAGTAAAATGGATGAGACCCCTAAGAAACAAAATTTGAATGAGGGAATAGTAGGAGATCAGCATGAAGAAGAAATGGGGCAAAGCAGGGTGCAATTGGAGTCCACTATCCCTAATTGGCTAGAGAAAGAAATAAAGAGAAAGCAAGTGGTAGTGGAGGATAGTCCACCAAACTAGGATGTACTACTAGCCAAGATTGGAAAAGATAAAGGAAAGAAGAAGGCTAGGGTGATCTCACGGGTCGAGAGGGATGAGGCACATAACAAGGTTGTTCATATTGCTACCTCTGTTCTAGACAAAAACAGAGACGATGTGGCTGGAAGTGATTATGATATACAGACTTTTAATCTTGGGCCTACATAAGTTGATCGGGATATTGAGGACTATGAGGTCTCTAGTGCAGTTATGGTGGATCAGTTGAGGAAGGAAATGAAGGCCAAGCAGGAACTTAAGAGAGAAAATGAAAATCTCAGGAAGTGCTTGGAGGAATAAATAAAGCCTCTGTAGTCCATCAATCCCTCTTCCTCTGCTACTAATCCTCTGCCTCAAGAGACCATAACTGAGCTTGAAAGGATGAAAGCTTCCACCCTTGCCACTGTAAATTGGTTGAAAGGAGTGCAAGAGAAGGGTGATGAAGCTATTAAGGAGATCCTTTCAACGGGGAAAGATGTTATTATGGCAACTAAGTGGTTGAAACAAGTGTTGGCACAAGATAAGGAGGATACGAACCTCCTTCTACAGAAAACTATAACTCTAATGGAATACACCCGTGACAGTTTGGTAAGCGACGGGATTCTTTCTTCCTCTAGAGCTGTCGAACCTTGGGAGTGGTTCGAGGCACTGCAAATTAGACAGAAGGTGTTGAAAAAGATTCACAAATGAGGGAAGCAGATTGACGATACCTTGACTGAGGTTTACAATGGTTCTATTGCCTTCGTCGAAATCATGACTTGTAATTAGAATATAGAAGTAGAGTAAGTTAGCAAGTAGTTTCCCTCAAGCAAATATTGTAATAGAAAGCTAAAATTGTTGCTATAGTGAACAATTTGAATGCAAATAGTGACATTGTGATTTGGTGCCATATTTGTGCTCTCTTGTTTTGCATGGTTCTTGCGATTCCATCTTTAAAATTGCTTTGAGTTGGTAAATATTTAGATTAGATTCAATTTGATAATGTTTGTGATTTGATACTTAAATGTTGTAGCAATCTCTCAATCCATACTTTTCGCAACCAACTGATTGTTAGTTGCTTTGCAAAGTTAGCATGGACTTTTCATATTCCTTGTGCTTAAGTTCGATTGTGAAGGTTTATTCACTTCAACTGCAATAGGGTTGTTTGAATGAGTGTTCGTGATTTGAAAATATTAACACCTCAGAAGATTGCACTATTTTCTGTGAGATTGTAGATTTATCTTGGTCAAGTAGAAATCAGTTTTGAGGGATTGGTCCATTTCAAGTATTGGTTACTTTCATTGTTAATTCTAGGAGTAGTATTAGATTTAGAACTCTCTTTAAAACCCTTATCCTTTTTCTCTTTCTTTAATTATTGGGTTAAATCTTGGATTGAAGGATCACCAGTTTGTTAAATCTGATAAAATTGATTCAACATTTTGCTCGTAGTAAGGTCCCATTGTGATTACCAGCATTTTCACATTTCGTTACTGAGTTGTTTATGCACTGTCAAGACCTGACATTAGAGACCTTGGGGTTATCTCTTGAGGCTTTCCGATAGAGATTTACCTTTCAAGAGAGATAGGATATCATATTCTGTATGGATGTTATTGTGCAGAAAACATGATCAACAAGAACCCTTAAACTTAATTTTGCAGTGCAATTACATGACATGAATAGATTTATAATAATACATCATTATAATACATGTCCACATGTATAATATTCAATTGATCTGATAGCAAATATATGTTGAGCATATATAATGTCATGAAATGAATGTATATCATATGAAAAGAAATACATACATTATCATCATATATACCAGCACAAATAATAAATGATACATCTGGAGGCAACTACCTTTATGTCTATGTTATATTACATTATAAAATACTCGTACATGTATATATTACAACCGGCTCCAACATGCTTCAAAAATTTGGAAATAGAAATCAAATACAATCACGAAGGTGGTCATGAGCTCATATGGCTTGACTAAATAGTTATCTTGAATAACTAGCTATAACCCAAAACTCAGAGAGGACGTTTTCAGATAAAGAACACTACAAATAACAATGATGCATATTTCTGCAAAACCTCAAAATATCAAATGGCTAAAATCTCTACAAATAATTTCAAACGTTACCCATCAAACCAATCCAATTTTTTCCATGCAAGAAAATTACACCTACAATGTACACTTTCGGAAGAAAATTTGATTTTTTATGCAGATGGAAGTGGAATCTCCTTCCCATCCATCTTTTTCCTCAAACTAGAATGTTGAGTAGATTTCCAAAAAGGACTTCTGTAAAAAAAATTCTTGTAGTTATGGATTAGATAAAATATTAATGTTATATTGAAATACAGATATGCATTTTTAATATTACTAAATTTCTTCTTCAATGTAATTTGGATTAATTGCATGTTGGGACATTTCTACATTGTGTCAATCTTCTTTAATCCTTCCATATAGATTAGAAGGCTTAAATTCAATAACTCAAAATTCACACATGGTAACAACAATCAATGTCACACTTAGACTCTTACACTCAAAGGTGTTAAGCTCATACAACTAGGGTCATTCCTAGACCTCGACCGAAGCCTCGAGGGTTCATGATGACCCTGCCTACATATCCCCTAGTGGAAATCAAAAGCATTGTAGTTTGCCCCACAATGATACAGGTTCAATCTCACCTCTTGTATGAGATCTATTATCTCACCTTTAACCCATGATTGTTAATTAAGTATAAGTAAGTTATCAACTTAGCCAATTATAATATAATGTTAATAACTTCACTATCAAGTGTTGGGTCCATACCAATCAAATTACCAAACATTAATGCACAAACATCCACAATATTTACAAGGGGTCATTCATACCGTAATCTCAAGGATTATACATAATGGCTATCACGAGCATACCTCCATATACACAAGTTGATTTGCTTATACACATCACAAGTACAACAGTGTTAGGATCATACATAGATCCCAAGTGCAACCATAGCTAGATCATACACAAATAACAAGTAAAATAGAGGTTGGATCATACAAAGATCCCAAGTGCAACAGAGGCTAGATCATACACAAATCCCAAGAATAATGATGATTAGATCATGCATACATCACAAGTAAAACCATGATTGTCTCATATGCATTTCACATTTACATTAGTGACAGGCTCCAACATATATCACAAATACATAGTGACCAATTCTAACATACATCACCTATACACAGTGACGAGCCCCACCATACATCATGAATACACAATAATGACCTCCAACATACATCCCAAATACATAGTGACAAGCTCCAACATGCATCACATACACATAGTGACAAGATCCAACATACATCCACAATGGCTAATTACAATGGCTAACACATGTCCATAATGCATCCTAGATAGAAAGAATATCAGTGCATTGCACACTACATCGTACATCCATCCTTTCCACTGGTCTTTTGCACCATTCAAAAAATGGGAAGAGGATTCGGTGCATCTCATACTACATTGTGGGTTCGTCCTCAACCCCACAAGGATAGGTATATAGTCTAACAATTGGGAAGGGGAATTGGTGCATCCCATTCTACACCACGGGTCCATCCACCATCCCAAGGGTTTCCCCAAGTAGTGAACCTACCAAACCCGATGGATTTTGACTTCAATCGCCTATAGGCCATGGACGACAAGTCTATCCACCTAGGAAGAAGTAGCTCCCGACATATACCACCTTATGACCTTAGTGGTATTTTTAGCTATCTTATTCAAAATCCCCGGTAACACTGACCTCGGTCACTTCCATGCCCTTAGTGACAATCAGTGAACCCCCTCAATACAATAGTGAGCCCCAAATTACTGGTACCCACACAGATGGGTCCCTACCCATGCAACCGTTATCGTATCTTAATCATAACCAGGGTAGCCTTCTACCTTCACCTCTGTGAACCAGGTGAATGCTGACTAATCCCTCACACTAGCCTAGACATCGATCATTGGCACGGTCCAATGACTTCCTGTTAGTGCACAAATCTTCTGGAGGTTCACTCTTCGACGGGTCATACATAACATGAATCACAATCAGAGTCAACATATATATATGCTTAGAAATAGAGACCTCTAGCTATGGATTCAGTCTTCACAACACATAAAGTCACATGGAACCAACATGAGATGGACTTTTCCCATTATATATACATATATTCAATTACCAATTATAAGGTAGTCAATCTTCACTTACTATACAAAGCATATTATGTGTTAAATACATAGTATTAGATTACCTTAACTTGCTCATACCCATCCAGTACTCATTCCGCTTCAACTGAGGCCTACTAAAGACGGAAGGTCAAACCAATTAGGAACAACCCCAACCCTTGGAGTTCCCCCCCTAAGCCCTCCCTCTACGAACTTGAAGTCATAGAGGCATCCTTCGCCCAAGAACTGCCTACGTTCCCGCTTCCAAACGGGTCAAAGTTACATGTAGTTCTCCTTATGAAGCCTCTCAAGGATACCTACGCACAGGTTCCCACATCCCAATGTTTCACTTCCCTTTAATTGTATCAAGGTCTTGGATCAATCTCCACCCAGTTTATTTATAATCTTTTTTGGATATCCCGACTCTTATACTTTCATTTTATTAACCTAAGGAATAGGCTTATCACTTAATAAAAAATTACCTTGGTTCACACAACCCATCAAAAATCATTCTATTTGAAATTCATATAATAGGTTCACAATTGAGGTTTTTATACTCAAGAGGTTAATAAATATCTTTGAAGGGCATACAATAATTTTATGATCTCATCTTGAGTTATAATCATTGCTCGAATCCTACTTAAGAGAGTTTGAAACACTATATCCATTGGATCAACATCCAAATACATGTACATCCAATTAAATTATTAATCTATTAATATCCTCTATTATCTAGTGAAATCCATTATGTTTAACATAGTCTTAGTTCTTAAAATATGAAGAGTTCACCCTCTCCACTCATATCCAAATATCAAGTTTTTTGGTAAGAAATAAGGTATCAAAAGAGGTTATATATAGTATGATTACAAATAGTTTGTTTCCTTAATTCAATCTCAGTGATGCAATCACATCAAACAACAATAATTGTTTGTTTAGTTTTCAAGCATTTTATGGTTTATGACAACTATAATATCCTTTTTTTTTCACACAATAATTTGAGTATTAAGGTTTTCATATTTGAAAAGGTTGTTAGACATAATGTAGTTTTATAAAGCCTTTACCCCAATACCTAAGTAACATTTTTGAATCATATAACATGTCTTGTTATTATATTAAGTGAGGAGGATAAAATGCCCTAAATGAAATTATTACACCCCCTTCGAGTACAAGAGAAATCCCCAAAGGGTCATATCATTTCGTGCATATGGATAGTTTTTATATATAACTCAACATCTAATAATTTCAACATTATAAGCATATTAAACTTCATAGATTCACTAAATTAAATTCCATGACGATATTAAGCTTAGGAAAGATGAGTATTAGCTAATTGGTATAGATAATTATTTCTAAAATAATGGCATTATAAATCATAAATAATATTTCTCTTAATGCCAAGCTCAATAAACTCTTCGCAATATAACACACTCTAATTTCAAGATAGAGGTTAAGGTCGAAGACACTTCTCTAAGCCATGGTCTAGTAACTTAATGATTACATAATCTTCTTATGCCACTATTGGCTATAATCGTTTGAGTTGATTATGACCCAATATACTATGTACCACATATGAAGAAATTGATCATCAATAAAGTTATTAAAAGTAATGTCATGCACTTGTATGGCTTGAGAGGCAAATTCAACATTGGTAGAACCCTTATTGAATTATTTCTTTACGCACTATAACTATTTTGATTTAGAGAGAACAAATAAGAGACCACTTTCGTAAGGATTAAAATATGACTTCTTGTTTGGTTTTCAACATAGATGGTATCATTTAATACAATTCATATGTCTTAGTTCATAAGTTGAGTGCTTCTAAATGTCAGTGTATACATTTCATAATTGATTAGGTGAGTGACAATCATGGGTATCATCATCGACCAATTAATAGATCCAATAGAATTTTTCTTAGGTAGGATGATCATTACAAGAATGAGAAGCATTTATAAATGATGCTTATAACGAAGATAACCACAAACACCTTGCATCCCACATGAGGATAAAAATATAACTTCTAGTCATCGTTATTAAAAATGAAAACCAAGCAAACCTTAGCATGTTACGTGTCTAAAGGATCATGGAAAATGATTTAAATTGGAAATATTATTTTAGTTATCATTCAGTATTCTATCATAGTCTCCCCTAAACTCTTACATGACAGCCATAAGAGAAGATATACCAAACCCAATGCTATTGAAAAATGTTTATACTTAGCTTTAAGGTTGGAGTGGAATATATTCTTAATTTAGGTGCTGAAAACTTTTGTCCTTCCTTCAGATGCCTCTAGTGTCAAGTTTCTTCTTCCAAAACCACTTTTTACTGGCACGATTTCCTCTTTCTTGTGATCTTGTAACTTTTTCTCAAAATTCTCCTTTCCCGTGTCATAAAAAATCCCTCTATCCTTTATACTTCACTAGATTTACCTACATCATTCCAAACTCATAAGGAGGGCCGATGTGGGCAATGATTGTCTAGTCTTTCTTCACACTAACCAATTGCTTTTGCTTGAAAGTTTCTAAAGCCTTTTCAACAAATATATTTTGTACATACCCAACATTCATGAGACCACATTCTACCCTCAAATACCCACCTTCTACTTTTTTTTTCCTTCAAAAACATGTCTTTAAATTGCAGATTAAAGGAGGGTTGCAAGATTCCTTCCCTCTGTACACCATCCTTCCTAATCGCTTCTATCTAGACTTTCCTTTAGGAATTTTCTCCCCAAGAAGGGTCGAAGTTACAAATTTTAGTGGCATACAGTCCGTTCTTTACACCCTACTTTGTATCCCTCTTCTCTTTCCTAAAATTGCATTTCCTATTCTTTCTTTCTCCTATACGTTTGATCAAATTCTTCTCCTCCCATGCCTTAGTCTCACATTTCCTCTTAGAAACAAAGCCTATGAATTCTCTCCCTACATTTTTGTTTGTTCTCCCTCTCAAAAAAATGAGTATCCCCAATCACGGGGTTGTGAGAGTTTTTGTTCATATTGTGCCCTCGAATGTGTGTTTATTGAAGCCATGGGAGAAGGGTTAAATAATTGACTTGCATGTCATTTCTCATGCCCTACAATATCTACCTCCTCCTCCAAGTGAATTATGCTTTTCCCTCTCTTCCCATCCCTCTATCCTTTTTTCCCCGTCACTTTTATTTTCATTTACAACTCATATATCAAAATTCTCTTTTCACCCATCCAAATTTTCTCGCTTAGGACTAGCCAACAAATCTTAGGAGCTTAAAATTCCATTTCAGATATCAAAACAAAACCATACATACTAAGCAATCAAATTAGTTACATGGTCAATTGGTAGTGTAACAAAACATACTTAATCTAGAGTCAAGTGAGCTTCATAGTTCTAGTGTTTAAACCCGGTTGCTCTGATACCAATGTAAAATCCACATCTCGGGCACAACCATTTTTTTTTTCAATTAACAACAACTACCAGCTTAACCAACCAAGCATTTTCCATAGAGATTAGAAGTGTTAATTTCAATAAGTCAACATTCACCCATGGTAACGACAATCAACATCACACTTATACTCTTACACTCAAAGGTGTTAAGCTCATACAACTAGGGTCATTCGTAGACCTATTACCCAAGCCTCGAGGGTTCATGATGACCCTACCTACGTATCCCCAGTGGGAATCAAAGGCGTCGTAGTTCGCCCCACAATGATAGAGGGAGTTCAATCTCACCTCTTGTATGAGATCTATTATCTCACCTTTAACCCATGACTATTAATTAAGTATAAGTAAGTTATCAACTTAGCCAATTATAATATAATGTTAATAACTTCGCCATAAAGTGTTGGGAGCATACCAATCATTACCAAACATTAATGCACAAACATCCACAATATTCACAAGGGGTCATTCATACTGTAGTCTCAAGGATTATACACAATGGCTATCACGAGCATACCTCCATATACACAAGCTGATTTTCTCATACACATCATAAGTACAACAGTGTCAGGATCATACACAAATCCCAAGTGCAACCACAACTAGATCATACATAAATCACAAGTGCAACAAAGGCTGGATCATACACAGATCCCAAGTGCAATAGAGGTTGGATTATACACAGATCCAAAGAATAATGATGATTAGATCATGCGTACACCACAAGTACAACCATGATTGTCTCATATGCATTTCACATTTACATTAGTGACAGGCTCCAACATATATCACAAACACATAGTGACCAACTCTAACATACATCACCTATACAAAGTGACGAGCCCCACCATACATCATGAATACACAATAATGAGCTCCAACACACATCACAAATACATTGTGATGAGCTCCAACATGCATCACATACACATAGCATGACAAGATCCAACATACATCCACAATGGCTAATTACAATGGCTAACACATGTCCATAATGCATCCTAGATAGAAATAATATCGGTGCATTGCACACTACACTGTGGGTCCATCCTTTCCACCGGTCTTCTGCGCCATTAGACAAATGGGAAGAGGATTTGGTGCATCTCATACTACACTGTGGGTTTGTCGTCAACCCCACAAGGATAGGTATATAGTCTAACAATTGGGAAGGGGATTCAGTGCATCCCATACTACACTGTAGGTCCATCCACCATCCCAAGGGTTTCCACAAGTAGCGAACCTACTAAACCCGGAAGATTCTGACTTCAATCACCTATAGGTCACTGACAAAAAGTCTGTCCACCCAAGAAGAAGTAGCTCCCCACATATACCACCTTATGACCTTAGTGGTATTTTTAGCTATCTTCTTCACAATCCCGAGAAACACTGACCTCAGTCACTTTCAGGCCCTCACTGACAGCCAATGAACCCCCTCAATACAACGGTTAGCCCCAGATTATCATTACCTGTATGGATGGGTCCTGACCCGTGCAAGCGTTACCATATCTTAATCATAACCAGGGTACCCTACTACCTTCACCTCCATGAACTAGGTGAATGCTAACTAATCCCTCACAGTAGCCTAGGCATTGATCATTGGCATGGTCCAATGACTGCCTGTCATTGATCAAATCTCCTAGAGGTTCACTCTTGGATGGGTCATACATAACATGAATCACAATCAGAGTCAACACATATACATGCCTAGACATAAAGACCTCTAGATATGGAGCCAGTCTTCACAACACATGAAGTCATAGGGAACCAACATGAGATGGACTTTTCCCATTATATACATATATTCAATTACCAATTATAAGATAGTCAATCTTCGCTTAATATACAAAGCATATTATGTGTTAAATACATAATATTAGATTACCTTAACTTTCTCATACCCATCTGGTACCCATTCTGCCTCAACTGAGGCCTAATAAAGAGAGAAGGTCAAACCAATTAGGAACAACCCCAACCCTTGGATTTTCCCCCCCTAATTCCTCCCCCTACGGACTTGAAGTCATAGAGGCATCCTTCGCCCAAGGATTTCCTATGTTCCTGCTTCCAAATGGGTCAAAGTTACACGTAGTTATTAGAAGTAATGTCATGCATGAGTATGGCTCGAGAGGCACATTCAACAGTGCTAGAACCCTTATTGAATTATTTCTTTACCCACTATAACTATTTAGATTTAGAGAGAATAAATAAGAGACCACTTTCGTAAGGATTAAAATCTGACTTCTTATTTGGCTTTCAACATAGATGGTATCATATAATACAATTCATATACATCTTAGTTCATAAGTTGAGTCCTTCTAAATGTCTGTGTATATATTTCATAATTGATTAGTTGAGTGACAATCATGGGTATCATCATCATCCAATTAATAGATCCAATAACATTTTTCTTAGGTAGGATGGTCATTACAAGAATGAAAAGCATTTATAAATGATGCTTATAATGAAGATAAACACAAACCCCTTGCATTCCACATGAGGAAAAAAATATAACTTCTAGTCATCGTTATTAAAAACAAAAACCAAGCAAACCTTAGCATGTTACGTGTCTGAAGGATCAAGGAAAATGATTTAAATCAGAAATATTATTTTAGTTATCATTCAATATTCTATAATAGTCTCCCCTAAACTCTTACATGACAGCCATAAGAGAAGATATACCAAACCCAATGCTATTGAAAAAAATTTATACTTAGCTTTAAGGTTGGAGTGGAAGATATTCTTGATTTAGGCACTGAAATCTATCATCCTTCCTTTAGATGCCTCTAGTGTCGAGTTTCTTCCTCCAAAACCACTTTTTACTGGCACAATTTCCTCTTTCTTGTGATCTTGTAACTTTTTCTCAAAATTATCCTTTCCTCGTGTCATCAAAAAATCCCTCTATCCTTTATACTTCACTAGATTTACCTACATCATTCCAGACTCATAAGCAGGGCCGATGTGGGCAATGACTACCTAGTCTTTCTTCACACTCACCAATTGGTTTTGCTCGAAAGTTTCTAAAGCCTTTTTTAAAAATCTATTTTGTACATAACCAACATTCTTGTGCATTCCATGAGATCACGTTCAACCCTCAAACACCCACCTTCTACTTTTTTTCCCTCAAAAAGATGTCTCTAAATTGTAGATTAAAGGAGGGTTGCAAGATTCCTTCCCTTTGTACACCATCCTTCCTAATGGCTTCTATTTAGACTTTCTATGGGGAAATTTCTCCCCAAGAAGGCTCGAAGTTACAAATTTTAGTGGCATACAGTTCGTTCTTTACACCGTACTTTGCATCCCTCTTCTCTTTCCTAAAATTGCATTTCTTGTTCTTTCTTTCTCCCATACATCCAATCAAATTCTTCTCCTCCCATTCCTTAGTCTCACATGTCCTCTTAGAAACAAAGCCTACAAATTCTCTCCCTACATTTTTCTTTGTTCTATCTCTCAAAACAACAAGTATCCCCAATCACGTGGTCGTGAGAGTTTTTGTTCTAGCTATGCCCTTGAATGTGTGTTTATTGAAGCCGTTGGAGAAGGGTTAAATAATTGAATTGTGTGTCATTTCTTGTGCCTTGCATTATCTACCTCCTCCTTCAGGCGAATTCTGCTTTTCCCTCTCTTCCTATCCCTCTATCCTCTTTTTTTCCCCTTTACTCTCTCAACATTTTTCTTTTACCACATCTGTGTGTGTGTTTCACAATGTAGGGGTCATGAGAGATTTAAGGCAGAGTTGGGATTTATTTTTCCACACGGTTCTCAGAATTTGGTCGTCCTTGGATAGGGGTGCCATGCCCTATGACCCTCTGTGCCATACCTACCTCATTCCTATTAAATACAGGTTGTCTCCTATCATCCTCTTTGACTAATGAGTTTACTTATTAATTTGTTTCATTTTCAAGGTAAAAAGGCCCTTATTGACAGGGATGTGACAGTAGAGGGTTTAAGGGTTTAAGGGTTGAGGTTTTAATCGTTCTTTGCCTCTCCATCCTTCCTTATCCATCTCTATGTCTCTCACTCCTTGTCTCATTACTAATCCTCTAGGTTTCTCCCACTCTTCTCTCTTATCATTTTCATTATCAGTAAAGCTAGTTAAATCTCTTCCTCCATCCCTTGCTAGTCTGCTAGGTCTCTCCCACTCTTCTCTCTCCCCTCTTTAGGTCTCCATGTGGGGTCAATGATTTCACAATTACAAATTCTCTATATTGCACATTTGGCACTTGCCAAATTGTAAAGCCTCCAAACATCACATTTGGTGCTCGCCAAATTGAAAGGTTGTTTTTCAACACATTTGGTGCTCACTAAAATTGGTGAGCACCAAATTTCATTTTCCAAAAATAGTAAAAAAGGAGTTGATCCATGATACATGCCCATAGTTCTCTGTCTTTTTCTGGTTCAACGCTTTCTCCAATAAGAAAATGCCTTTTTAAGTAGTTGACTTGCTGTAGTACCATATTATGCTTGCTACATCACCTTTTGAGCACCAATTTGCTTGTTGGACAATGTAGAATATAATTTGAAGTTTCTACATCATATTTGATTATAACAGGTAATATATTCATTTTTGTAGAATTGAAATGCTTATATTGAGTTTTTTTGGTTTAGTTTTGACAATATGGACGATTCGTTTCATAATTTTATTAATCATAATAGTTTACATAGAATTCAGCATTGAATAAGATGGAAGCTGAATAAAAAAGTTAAATTTTTAGGAGTATGAAGATTTTTTTTGAAAAAAAATGACATAATTTAGATGAATCCATGTAAAATTATATAGAGGATTTCAACTTACACAAACATGCTTATGTATTTCATTTGCATTGCTTATAATATTCCATTTCCATCATGGTTAGTGCAATTCACTCATTTTCATTGTTGCTAGATTGACTTGTATGGGTTTTTTACTTGGTTACAAAGAACTCCCAAGATATGCCCTGTGTGCTTGTCCAATAAGAGTCATTTGTATGATTTTCTTATTATGTTCTCTACTATTTTCTTAGTTTCCTTTTAGTTATGAACTATTAGTGCAAGTTGATTAAAACCTTGAGGGAAAGTTACCAAGAGTTGTAGGTGAATAGATAGCTTAAGATTATTTATGTTTAATGTATCTCTAGGGTTAAAAACCTACTGATTAGAGATCAAGTGATATTAGAGCTCCAAGTTTTTGGTTATGTCATATTCAATGAGTGTACAAATGATTGGATACAATCTTTCCCTTGTCCCATTCAACAAGACCTTGGAAATGGATCTAATCTACCCCTTCCTCCATTAGCTACATATTTTCCTTTGCTTGTCACATAGATCAATTGATTTTCATTTGATTTTTTAGAAATTGACCTAAAAACAAAAAAAATTATTCACTCTACATTGGCTAGAATGTAGGTGGATTTGGAAATCTCAAAAGGGGCTCTAGGAAAATTCATCGCCAACAATTCACCGCCAACAATTCATCGCCATGGAAAATTCACCGACAAAAATTCATCGCAAGTCGTGGCCATGATAAAAATGAGAGTTCTAATGCTATTTTTTTTAAATTAAGTATTTGGTGCACGCCAACTTTGGCGCTCACAAAAAGCATTTTTTGATTTTTTTTCAATGTGATACCTTTTTTGTGTCACAACTTCGTGCACTTACCCATATACTATTGGTTAACATATTTTATTAAGCATTCCATTGAATGATGAATCATTGAGTGCATGTAGACTTATCAGTGTGACACAATCAAAATATAAAATTATTAAAAATATGTTAATCAACAAATATAAATTGAAAATTGTGTTTAATAACTAATTAACCAATTTGAAAAAAATGTTTAAAATTTAGATTTTACATTGGAAATTTGGAATAGTGGAAAATAGTAGTACATTAATTTCTTCAATCTGAATCGTAATCTAATGGAATACAATATAAAATATTAGATCAATGATAGTTTGGAATATGATTCATGAAATGTAGTATAAATACCTTAAAACTGTTAAATCCCTTGCATTTAAAAATTCACCTCATGGTCCTCACTTTGATGATGAGATTGAGAGTCATCTTGAATCTAAGTTTGGTCTTCATTTTCTTTGCCCTACATACATCCACTTAATTGCATCTCAAATTCAACATTCATTGTGACGCTATTATTTGTGCCACTGCCACTAACGTTTGAAGTGTTGCACAACCCTCTTCTTTCACATATGGACTTATAGATTGTGAGTTCCCTTTCAAAAGGAAAACTTTAGATATCGTACTTATTTGTATACATCCTCAAGAAATTTTCCAAAATATTGTCTACTTTGTTTCTTATCTTTGATTTTAGAAACCCCAATGAACTGAAAGCTCTCTCATCCTCCATCGACCCCAATATCATTATTTGACATAAATCAACCAGTTTGAAATATTTAGATAATGAATCACACAATATTTCACTCTAACCAAAGTTTTCCTAAAACCTTGTTATTGATCCCACTTGCATGGGATTCTCCATGGAGTCAAACTATTCAATCTTAGTTGTTACAAAAGGGATAGCTTATTCTCTAAGCTTAGTTACATTTATAATTCCTTCTATTTTATATTTATTGTATTATGAACTTTTCAAAAAAAATTCATCCAAGGTAATTACTTTCGTATGAAAATAGTCAGGTTGATGGTGGCTTGGGACCCAAAATTGAGGATACACAATAGACATGGCTTCAAGTTTTTCATCTCGAGGCAATCATTCTATAAACTTTGAGGAAAGAAATCTTGCAATAGATTTTGAAATAGTACTTACAGATGTAAAAATGTCATTAAAAAATTCCTTTGTAAGGGTAAGTGCAAGAATTTGGGTCCACATTTAGGGAAGTTTCATTTTTCATCTTTAAAATAGGTACCCATTCATTTTTTAGAATACGTACCCATTTTAAAGTGGAATTCATTCCAAAAAGTTTTAAATTCACAATCCATGCTTTTCATTTGGATTTAAGCTTGGAAAAGGCATGGTAACCCAACCCTTAGCCTTGGACTTGCAAGTACAAGGTCATGGCAATGTCAAGGGAAAAAAATGATTTTGGCAATATTGTTGACATATTTTTTAGAATTATTTTGTGAATTTAAAGCCTGTTATAGATGATGATGTCTAGTTTTGGGCATTTTGATGGCCTCCATTCACCACCCCAACGAGTCTTACTCTTGTTCCTACTCGACATCTTGATCTCTCACGAAATAAAAGCTACCAAAAAATGTCTTCTTTTTTAAGAAGGAATCATAGAATATAGATCCCATTCCCTACTCAATACCATCTTTAAGATTGAATCAAGAATGAAAAAGAGATAAATAATCTTATAAAAGTATGAAGAAATGATCACTTACCTTTATATTTTCACTGACTCACCATTTGTTAATGCAAAAATACTCGTAGTTGTAAGTTTGTAACTTGCCTATGATCAAGGTTCTGAATCGAGAGCTCACAAGTTTATAACTAAACAAAATATGTAAAAATAAATCAAAGTTTCAATTGTATTTATATCAATCCATATTTGGAAAATTTTGTAATATTTTTAAATGGTATAGTTAAAATTTGGTGAATCCCACGTGATTATACAATGATACGTTTAAATGTTTGGTGAATCAAACCTTGATAAAACACATGTTGTAATTTTCAAGGTGAATATGGGCCTATGATTAGCATAGAGTTATCATAGTATTGGCGAAATGGGTTCTCATACACAATTATTTTTAACGTAATTGGTGAAATGTGTCCTCAAATGTAATCATTTTTTTTGTTATTGGAGAAATTAGTCATCATACACATTTATTTGTAAATTTTATTGGCAAAATGGGTCCTAGCACAATGAATATTGAATGATGTTGGAAAAATATGTCCTGATACATAATGTTATTTTAATAGTATTGGTGAATATGTGTGTGATTTAATATATGCTTCCAAGATTCCCAAAAAAAATATTAATTAGACCATTGGAAATGCATAGTTTGTTATGGTGAAGTTTTTGATAAAGGAAAAAATGGGTTTTATAGGGACCCAAAACCACATAGTTTACAAGCAAGAGAAAAATAATCCATCAGAGTACCCAAAGAAAGGAAGGCTACGACACAGAAAAAAGCAAAAAGGACAACAGCCACCAACCAAGAACCAACAAAAAGAAAACAAGAAGCTAGCAAGAAGCACAACCAAAGCTAACCTAAGGACTTTAAAGTCTCAACAACCTTAGCTTCAAGGTTGTTGTTATGGTGAAGTTATTAATTATATATGTCTCATAAAATAAATTGATGGCGAATTGAAATGCATTGGACCGATAATTTGTAAAATCTAGGTGATTTGGCCACCCCATTGGTGCAATGTATTGACCAATTTTGAATTGGTTGATATGAACTATTCACCAATAGGGAAAAGATTCACCACTAAAAAAACTCCCTGGTTGTGACAATAATCACAAGTCATTTAAAAGGAGAACTTAATTACATATGAAATTAGTAAACTTCTCAAAGAATGAGTAGTGATATAGGACCACTTATGGTAGAACTAGAGTTCATGTAACACAACCAATGTTATATTTATGTAAGTTTCACAAGCAAGGAGCTAGTAGATGACTATACTACATGTATGCATTTGACAATGTTAAGGTTGTAACCATTTATTCATATGTAATGACAACATACTAGGCAACCACATGTGAAGATTTCACACTATTAGGAAAATACCAAATTGCAAACCATTTCCTCATAACACATGTATAAAATCTCACATAATAACCACAATATAAAGATATGCATACCATAAGTACACAAGATATACCCTAGAACTTAAAGAAAACCCAACTTCCAAAAGCAATTGTACTCAAGTATTATTCAATAATAAAACATTACAATACACTTATAGAGTCTCCATGAATACTTCTGCATCAAGATCTATAGCTGTAATTGTACATCTAATACTATGCTTGTGCACTCTGCTCAATATGAATGACAACCAACAAATAATCGATCCCAACCACTAAAAACGTGCTTGTTTTTATACATTCAAGCTTACATAAAATAACCAAGTGGTAAAGGTAAAACCATGAGCCTTAAAGCCATTGACCCCAACATTTATTTTTGGTACTAAGTTCAAAATATTAATTTTTTTTCCATGTGCAACTAACACATAAAATATTTAACCAATTGTTATCACATATAAATTTACAAGTGGTCCTAAATAAATATTTAATATGGAAAAACACATCTCCCAAAGATGTACCAAAAATAAATATTTATTTTACATAATTAAATAATTATTTCTTATGCAAGGTTTACAACATCCTTTTCTAACACACACACTTGGTGATTCATTCAACATGTTGACATTATGTTATGGTTAGATTATGGTTACATGACTAGGTATTCCTCAAGTTAGTTGGATAGTTAGATGGTTGGTATTCTTATGTGAATGTCTACATGTACCACTTTGTGTGAATGCACTAAGGTTATAATGTTAGACCATGTGAAAGTTGTATTGTTCATTGTTGATATATAATTAAAGTGATTGCAGAAGAATTATGATGTAGATTGTGACTTTGTAAAATATCCAAAGACCTTGTTGTATTGAATGCTTATTGATTGTAAATAATATAAATAAAAATATCTTTTGGTAGTGGATTTTCTCCTAAAAGGGTTTCCCACATGAATATTTAGGTCCTATGTAATCTCGTGGATGCATACTATTCAATTTACTTTTGTACATGTTTTATAGATTTTGCAAGCGTTGTTGATTGTTATTTGAATACAAAATGTTAAGTTTTAACCATTTGAGTCTATTGGTCATTTTTAATTAGGTTAATATCTCCAAAAAAAGTGTAAACCTTCACAATTTTCCATTTTTTTTAATTAGATACTTTGTGTGGTTGCTAAGTACATGGAGTCTTGTCACATTATTTTATCTACTATGTAATTCACTAATCCTATAGTTTGTTTATCACTCATCAATTTTTTAATTTAATTTTACTATTATTTTTTATCTCCACTTAGACAAGTATCACTTCTTACATTAGTATTTTTCCTAGATCAAGACTACTCATGCAATCTTAGCCCTCTAGATTACATATCCAATCCATCGCAGCCCCAAGTCAATTAAGCTTGATGTTATCATCACTTCTTGGCATATGTACTAAAAAGATCAAATTGTGTATTTGTATAAAAGAACATCACCCCAAGGACATTTCATAGATTCAAGATCGTTGATCATTACCCTTCATCATGTGATATTTTAATATATAGAGGATCTTGGAAAGCATCTAGCATATCTTTGTCCTTGCATTAGTCACAGCAATTACATTATTTCTTGCACCAACAATATCAAAACTCGTGCTTTCATGCTCTCAATTTACTACTCAGACATTCATTGCACTTCGTAGCAATATTGATCCATTACATTACTCCTCAAGTATTCATTACATAATTAAAACACATTATTGTTAACTCATGTTATACATCCATTCCATAAGTTGTTCAATATGTCTTCCAACTTATCAAAAAAATCATTAAAACAATTAACAAGACTTGATTTCAATTGAAAAAATCTGAAAGATTCCACACATTACCATATCACCACCATAGTAAGTTTCAATGGTGTTTTTCACCATTACCAAGTTTCTTTTGGAGGTACAAGCGTAGGTGAATCCTTATGTAAGGGTATTGAAATTTCTAAGATTCAAATGTTATGCTTACCTTTAAAAGCTTCAAGGCTGCCCTTGTGGCCTCAATTTGAGTCTTCGCACAATTATATATTTCACTAAGTACATTCATTAGTTTTTGCATTCTAAAGCCAACCTTAGATTCTAGGTATTTCAATACACGGTTGCCCTCTCCTTCCTCTCCACCTACAGAATGTGATACGACCCACGGTGAAGTCTTAAAGCAGAGGAAAACGAAAAGCCAAATGATCCGCCTATTTATGGGAAGGAGCTCAATCCTTTTCCTTGCTCCTTTCCTGCATTTTCTTTCCCTCACACTCTCTCTGTATTTGCAGGAAAAGGAGAGCAAAGGACGTGTGTGGCGTGGAGAGGAGTTTGTTTGCAGGAAAAGCAGAGCAAAGGACTTCTGTAGCGTGCACAGGAGTTTGCCTGTTCATATAATTGTGTGCTCTGTTCAACGTGTTAGTTCTTTACATGGCGAATGGAAATGGTGTGGCTGGACATCCTCCGGACTTCTTTCTGATTTCGGCGGTACCTCCTTTGTATTTCTTAAGGCGGACTGTTACAGTGAGAACTGCAAACGGATATGCTCTCACCCAACAGTTTGTGCAATCCCTATTTCAACGATATGGCCTCATTGAGAATGTCACTGGGCATAATGGTAGCCTTGAAGTGCAGTACGTGAATGAGCAGAATGCTGCTTCTGCCATTCAACACCTCGACGGCCATCAGATTGGCGACCTTACATTGCTTGTTACGCGCACATATCGCAGCCATGCTTACTGGTTGTAGTATTGAAGTGGACTAACTCAAAATTGGAATTTTGGTCTGTGTTGAACAACATTATTTTCAATGTTTTTTTTTAATTGTTGAGGTACATTTATGATATACATATTTCAATTTTTATTTTTTTTATTTATTTTTGGTTGGAGATAGAATTGGATAAATATATCTACAATTTGATATACAGTTCTACAATATTTTAGTTCTATTATATATTTTTTGAATTAAATCTCAAATAAAATTATGATGTATTTCAATATGCTTCAAACTAGTATGATGGATTATATTATTTTCCAACTGAATTATGTTTTGATTGTCACAAAATATCATTGTTGTGATTGATGTAGATCTTCCATCAATTTTGCAAGCCACATAGCTTGCTAAGATGCTTTTTGATAAAACTAATATACTCAACTTTAATAGTAGATAAGGAAACATAGATTGTTTTTACTACTCCATGATATTGGTCCTCAACCATGATAAAATGTATATATCTTGATATAAAATTCTTGTCATTGGTGTCACCTACATACTCTGCATGTTTGTGTATCCTACTTAAGTAGACTATCCAATTTTTTTATATTCAACTCCATCTTGAAATGTTCCTCGAATGTACCACAATAGTCTCTTTGGTTCTTTCTAATAATCACTCTAAGGAGCTATCATATACCTAGAAATAACATTGATTGCTTATGAAATGTTTGGTCTAATTGTAAGATGCAAAATATTGTCTACTGATTTTTGATATAAAGTGCTATCAACTTTCTCCAAATCAGATCTGACATTAAGTTTGATTCCAACATCAAAAGGTGTAGATGTTGGTTTAAAATCAAGCATTTTAAATTTCTTAAGCACATTTAATGCATATTTAGACCGAGGAAGTAATATTCTTCCTTCCTTCCAAACTTTCATTTCCAAAAATGAATTCGTTAGTCCCAGATCTATTATATCAAATGTTTACTTCAAATTTTCCTTAAAGCAAACAAAATAGTTTTGAAATTATTACAAGTAATGATCAAATCATTAACGTATAATACAATAGTAAGTACATGATCATTATAATTTAAGATATATAGATTAGGATCTAACTTTCTCATTTTCCATCCATTAATAGAAAATTTATCATCTCTTTTTGAATACCAAGCGCTTGGAGTTAGTTTTAGATCATAAAAATATTTTTTGAACTTGC
The DNA here is from genome assembly GCA_007258455.2 of Sequoia sempervirens. Taxonomy (NCBI): domain Eukaryota; kingdom Viridiplantae; phylum Streptophyta; class Pinopsida; order Cupressales; family Cupressaceae; genus Sequoia; species Sequoia sempervirens. Next base: position 54,999,738 of record VDFB02000008.1, on the reverse strand, counting down.
AAATTAGATGTTCTTTATCATGATTTTCAAATCTTGGTGGTTGTTACATATACATTTCTTTATTCAAATAACCATTTTAAAAAGTACTTTCACATATATTTGAGAAATTTTCCAAGAAAAATTAGCTACTAAGGCAATTGCTATTCAAATGGAAATAAATTTAGTTTTGTAATTGAACCAAAAATTTCAATATAATCAATGTCTTATTTTTGTGAAAATATTCTAGCAACTAATTATGCCTTATACCTTTCTAAAGACCCCATCAAATGTAATCTTTGTTTTATAAAGCCATTTGTAACTAACCATTTTTTTACCTTCTAGAAGTGTTGTTAGTTCCCTAATATTATTCTTCGTCAAGGAATTATACTCTTCTTGCATTGCTAAACTCCTCGTCTAATTTTCCTTTAATTGATTCATATGATTGTGGATCTTCAACCTACATGACTTTAGCCATTAGAGCATAGTTAACAATATGATTTTTAGGACATTTCTATCTTGAATACTCCTTATTTTCAAACATCAACTTTATTATTTTCTCCTAGAAATTTTACATTTCTTGCATCTAAATCATGGTCAATTTTAAAAGATTCATGATCGGCATCCAGTGGTTATAAGGGCAATCTTGCATCACCCAAAATAATGGATTAAAATTCAAG
>VDFB02000008.1:54720548-54998982 GCA_007258455.2 Sequoia sempervirens | reverse complement strand
GTGACCAGGATGTCTCTACCAATCCAACATGAATAGATTCTCATTGCACATGATCACAAGGTAAAGGAACAAAACCACCAAACAAGAGGATACCCAAATATTGTGAAAAAAGAACTACAAGTTACCAAAACATAACCAACTCCATAAAGATCCATTATCATGAGCTTCCAACATGCAACATAAATCACATTTGACAATATCCATGGCTTTCAATCTCACAAATTTGTAAAAAAGTTAACTCATAGAAAATTGATTGCAACCCCACAACCCTTCTGACAACCTTTAGTTCCGTCTAACAAATTCTCATATCCTTTCCAAGCTAAGAAATCAAAAGGAATACATACTCAAAACCTAGTTAACCTTCAACTCTGATACTGAATGATGAGAAATAAATAGGTTTTAATAACAATTATTAGGAAACTCAATCTCTATCCAAATATGAATTGAATGAATGAGATACAAGGATTGAACTACTTCAACATGAAAATTTAAAATTTATATGAAAATCTAAAAATTAAGTTTCCTTAATATGGAAATACCATGATTAGATCCATCTTGTTTATGATGCTAAAAAAACAATCAACATAACATGCTTAATAACACCATCTTCTATGAACTTATAATATTAATATATAAAGAATAACAACACCATAAGATAGCATCAATGAGGAACAAATCAACAACACAAGAGCATCACATAACATAGGGTTTACATGGAGAAACCCTTGCGGTAAAAAAATTGACCAAGAAGAGAGGCCAAGTATGCATTATCTTCAAATAAATGAGATTACAATATAACTACTTCCATTCTCCTCTTTTCCTCCAACATGGTAGCACCTATGCACCTATGAAGAACCTCCTTATGTTGTAATCTATCCCTATTCCTGCAAAGAAACTCTACATTCAACTGTTGCTCATGATTCCTACATCCAAGAGAGTAAATTTATAGACTTGTGAAGGCATCTAATGCACCAAACATGGTGCCCAAAGATGACCCTTCATTCCAAACATCTCCAACCTATTACAAGAGTGTTGGAACCATGTAATAGGATGTACAAGATGGATGGAACCTGAGTCCTAACAAACCCTACATAACTACATAGTTTAAAGTTATGACACATGGAAACTAGACGAACAATAAAGAAAAACTACCACAAAGATTAGTCGGTAGAGCCAAGACAGACCACCCTACCACAATAATCCATAGACAACACAAGAGTATCCTAGGAATTGCACAAAACACAACACTATAAGGGACAAAAGTAGAAATATCACATCTTATAATGAGTAATCAGGGTCAGATTTTAACATAACTGATCATTACATTAAGGAAACGACATGCTACCTATTATAGCTAGCATAAAAAAATGAGCATCTTGTAAAAAAATTAACTAAGATAATTCACAAAACATGTGAATTGTTCAACAAAACATTATCAATAATTATGAAACATACATAAGGTAGAAGATTATTACCCAAATAATTAAAACAGTAAATAGAAAAAATTCATCAATGCAAACGACCATGAATTATTGTACCATAATTAACATCAACTGTAGAAATAAACAATTACTATTTCAGCTTGGATAGAACCTAGATTTTTGTATGTTGGTTACCTACTGACCATAAGATGCACAATGCATTTATGAAAATTAGCTACAATGTGAATTCAATTAAAACTAATCTTAAACAAATATGCTAAACATTTTGTAACATGTCCATTGATATAATGCCACAATGAATGAACACATTTCACAATATATCAAAAGGTTGTACTCATGAGATGACATGTATGTTCATACGTGTCTAGACATAATGGGCATATATCCCTTATGCTTTCATGGACATCTAGAGCTGGCCCATTACTCTCCATCAAACATGCTTTCCAAGTTTTATGGCTATGAATGCAATCACATACCATATTAGAGGGAGTTGTCAGCCCTACATTCTGTAGTCCCTTCGATCCATACCGATGCAATTAAATTTTACCTATTTTATCTTATTTTCATTTACCATTCCTTTCAGTTTGAGCAAAGCTGTAATTCTGAGTAGGGCAATCATTAATTCCAACTTTCTTAAAGTATATTTTATATCATTTTTTTCAATATATAATGGATGCCACATTCCATGGAGGGATGTGATAGTTTAGTGAAGGACCTATTATTTAATAAGGTTAACTTTACATCCATATTTCTTCTAAGGACCTATTATTTGTTAGGATTAGTTTTGAATCCTTCAAGGAGTTATGTGTTGATTTGGTTTTAAAAAATTTACACTCATTTACTTGACAAGTTATAGAGTTCACCTCGTTAAAAATGATGTTATATCGTCTCAAATTTTTATTTAGATCTGATGAAATATAAAGTTAAAAACTGAATTTATAACTAATAAATGCAATTATTTGATCTCATTTTTAATATATTATATACTTTATTTTCATTTAATTTTTCTTAACACGTTAGTTACTGAATTTGTATTGTGCAGGTTGAGATGCATCCTGTTTGGCAGAAGAAGAAATTGAGGGAATATTGTAAGAGCGTGAACGTTCATGTTTGTGCATGGTCACCATTAGGAGGTCCAGGAAATTCATGGGGATCAAACTGTATCTTAGATAATCCTGTAATTAAAGAGATTGCCACTAAACATGCCAAAACTCCTGCTCAGGTATTTCTGAACTTGATTATATACTGTCTATATAAATCAACTAGAATATAAGTAATTCATTGTGAATCTAATTATATAGGTGGCCTTGCGTTGGGGAATAGAAAAGGGTGTAACTGTGGTAACCAAGAGTTTCAGTCCTGTAAGAATATCAGAGAACTTCCAAGTATTTGATTGGAAATTGGATGAAGAAGACCACAAAAAGATCAATAACATAACACAACAATCAACAGATTTGGTAAAGAACTTCGTTGTGAACCCAATCAATGGTCCTTTTAAAACAGTTGAGGAATTTTGGGATGGTGAAATTTGAATATCTAGAAAAGAAATGTGTTACTCATAGCAGCGCCAACCAAAATAATAAAAAGAAAGTTTAATTTACATCCATTAACTGCGAAGTGGTATTATTTGCAGAAGTAAGACGTATGTATATTATAAATGTTTATTTTCCTCAAAGAATGATCAACCCAGAACAATTCAATTACAGCGATTTGTCAGTGGTAAGGTGCTTTCGACGTTTGATGATTCTACATGAAAATAGATAAGTCCAGTATGACAAAGCATGAACAAGAAAAGACACTGGGTCTCCTATCTAATGAAATAGACTTAGACACATTAATTTGCAACCTTCCTCCAATCTAACAGAAGAAAGAAGTAGTTATATGACCCTTGATATTCCAGTAAATTTAATATACTTTTAATATCATTAGTTATGGTGAAATAAGATTACTTTAAACATATCCTATTGTGATTAAAAGATGGTTAAATCTTTTTTCAGAGTTAAAAGCATCTAAATAATTGTATATAAATTTTCAAGTATAGTTTTTTTATTAGTTAAATTAAGAAAATGATCTATAGTATAGTTAATATAGACAATTTAAATATATTTATTAAAAAACAGAGAAATATCAATTTGGAGCTATTTTAATTATGTAAGAATTATTTTATTTTTTGTTAAATGTAGGTCAATTATGTTTCATAGAATGTCTATTGGCATAATTAATTTAAATTGGTTGACATTAGAGATTAGTGATTACTAATATTATTTTATGAAATTAAATGTGAAAGAACCAAGATATGATATTTTTAAAATAGCAATGATGAATAATGTTGATGCAATAGACAATCAGTTAGTTATTGTCTAGTAGTTAATGTTTTTCATATGCTTGTTGTCTTTGTATTGAAGTAGAATAAAAAAACATCTATAGGTTGGTCTAGAGTAGTCTAAGATTAATTCATCATATTATGGAATTGACCTTTAGGGAAGGTATCTAATTTCACAATAAATAGCCTCTAGCAACATGTTTCATTGTAATCTATGTTGTCTTGTGTTGTGTAAGGAATAGTGGTATTCAAAAAGAACCTAGGGAACGTATTGGATTGCGAGGGTTTATTTCTCTTTCTTCATTTACCATAATATATTGACTTAATAAACTTTTATGAATATTTAAAACATAACCCTCAAACATAAAGGTTACTTAAATGTAGATTTATTTTAATTTTGATGTAAATATATTTATTTTAAGCTCCAAATTGAAATGTTCCTAAAATGATTTCTCCTTATAATTTAAATATTCATTTTTATTCCCTTATGTGTTTAAATCCATAAGATAATGCTTTTAAATAACAAAACATAATGATTAGTGTAGGTGCAAGATGTTTGGTCCAAAAAATGTTCAAAAAGTAGGTGTTTTCCCGATTTAAAAAAAAAAATCATAGACTAAAAATTTGAAGTTCTTACACAGAATCTTAAAATATTATAGTGATATAAAATGTAGTATTTTGAGACTACTTTTCAAATATATAATTTACTCTAATTCCTAGATGATACAAATTAATTGCTAATAAACTTGTATAAAACCACATTTTAAAAGTCACTCCTTTACAACCATACCATGCACATGTACAACTACCATAATTTGAGCTAAATAAAATTATTTTTCTAATCCCCTTTAATATAAGATGTGTATTATACTAAACATTAATGAAGATATTCTTTATATTTTTTTTGCAAAATATATTTTTTATTAAATTGTCATTGTCCCTAATTTATGTTTTTGAAAACAACTCGTGTACAACTACAATTATTTGAGCTAAACTAATCATTTTTTGAATTTTATTTCAATGTGTAAAAAATTGTGTATGTTGATGCCATATACTTCTTTTTTTTTTACAAAAAAAAAAGAAAAAATAGAAGTTATTCAAATAGAAAGGTTTTCAAGTTTATGGATCAATTTCCTCAAAAATTAATTAAAAAATAGAAAAATAATCCAATAATAGAAAAAATTAAATCTTTAAAAACTAAACATTTTCATCTAAAATGAGTTTTAATTTTATAAAAAAATATGAAAAAAAAGTTGTCAACCATATTACCAAAGTCTGTTTTTCTTTTATATTTTCATGACCTTGTACTCGTAGGTCCAAGGCTAAGGGTTTCAAATTTCAAATTTTATGAAATGTGTACTTCCCTTAAAATGCATACCCTATTGGAATTATTGCCATTGATGTCAAAGGGTAGTCATGATGGTCATTGATGTTAGTGGACTAGCAAAGGAAGATTGCTTGTAGTTGCACAATGTAGGTCCTGAAAAGTTGCAATTGTTGTCAAGCAACATTGCAAAAGATGCACAAATATTACATAGTCTTGCAAAAAGAAGGTGTAGGTAGTTGTGGAGGAAATAGACATAAAATCTAATATGCATTTTTTGAGTACATCTTAGATGTATGTTCTATACGTCTAGGTGACTAGAGTTCAACTCAAAAATGAATTATATTTTCTCTTTATTCTAGCTAGGGTTTTACAAAAAAGCCCTAAGGGTTTCAGTCATGGTACTATACAATATTTTTATTTTTGTGTTGACTAGAAATAGGAGGTAACATGTTTCTTAAGTTACAATTTAAGCCTTATGAGTCGTTGTGCAACAAGCCCCTTTATCTTAGTGTTTACCAACTTGACAAAGTGTTTGGAGATCTTAATTTTTCCTATGTCCAACACTTAATTATTTATCATATCTTGATCAATGGTGGTGATTAGAGTTTAAAGATCGAATGATTTCTACATGTGTACAAGACCTTTGGTAGGCCCAATCTTTTTTATTATAGAAACATAGGATCATACCATGTGTCTAGTAGGACCAAGTTCAAGGCTCTCTGATTTTCAAAGACCAACAAATGTGTTAAATAGGTTGCTAAAGATTAGCGGTTGTTGCAACATTACCTTTTTGATCCACTTTGACACAATTCAATGCATGATGATGCAAAATATCACCATGTGTCTCACATGATGTATGCAAGACAAATGGCACTGGTCCCCAATGTTGGCTTTGTGGGAATGTAGGATTCTTACACATATCCCTTTTTGACATCTACAATGAAAATGCTAGATAATGTCATAAAGATTAATGATGCGCATTGAAGGAGAAGATCAAATGGTTATCACAATAGTGCATTTTTCCCCACTTTGAAAAAATAGAATATGAGATGATGTGATAAGGTTACATGTGTTCTGGATGATGTAAATGCAAAGAATAAAGGTGAATAGATTTCAAATCAACACTATGTGTTGAAGAAGGAGATTGGATGGCTATTGCTACATTGTATAAAGGTATTTGATTTTGTGATCATGAATTGCAACAATGCACGGTGTTGACAAGTGTCCATTTTAGTTAGTGATACAGGAAAGATCAATGGTTGATATTCAAAGTGTGCAAATGACTATATCATGAAGACAAAATTTGATGGGTAGCTATAGAGATGAAGCCAATTTGAATGTATTTTTGAAAAATCATTAAAGCAAAGATTTCAAGGGATTGTGATTCAGTTGATGTTTTTGTGTAACTATGGAAATAGTTATTGTCATGGTTAGAATGATGATGGAATTGGTTGTTGAATATAGAAATAAGATATTTCATGTGTATAATGGAGCTATTAATGAATATTATTCAAATACATAGATATTACTAAATTTAATGCATTTTTAGGTTGGTGGTAGAGAATATAGAGATATAAAAAAAGACTTCAATGAGATAATTTTTGTAGTTATCTAAATTGTGAATGTAGAGAGATGAATAACAAGGGAAGAGTGTCTGAAAGATGTATTGAAAGGTGCATTTCAGGTTGGAGAAGAACCAATTTTTACATATATGAACTTGTAATGTTGTAGAGGTTGGCGCCTCAAAAAATTGAGTTGGTGCTAAATTTGGTCTGCCAAAAACATTATCTTGGGTGTCAATGCACTTGTAAGTTGATGCTTACAAAACATATGTAATATCTTTTATTGTGAGGTTGAATTAGGATAGTATATCCTAATACCTATTCTCACCATGGTTTTTCCCATATTGGGTTTTTTGCATATATTTGGTGTCTTATTTGTGTGATCTTAAATCTTGTCTGTTGTTTTAATTTGGTAAAAAATTGCATATGCTGATTCAAGGCCCCTCTATGTATATTCGTGTTCTTTCAAAAATTGGTATTAGAGCCCTTGTTCCTTGAAGAAAGTTTAACAACTTAAGGTAGATTTGGTTTCAAGAACAATATGACTAAAAAAGAAGGATCTTATTCAAATAGAGCACCTTCTTCTGATGGAAATAATTATGCTTTTTGGAAAAAAAAAATGGAGAATTATTTGAGTTCTCTTAGATTTGATGTATGACAATATGTTGTAGATTGCTACAAAGAACAAAAAAATAATCCCATTGACTCATTTGATAAGAAATCTTGTGAGTACAATGAAAAAGCTAAAAATGTTATTTTATGTGGTCTAGCCAATGCAAAATTATTAAAAGGCATGCATTGTAAATCTACCAAATATGTATTGGAGAAATTCAATAGTATCTATGAGGGTGATGATAAAGTGAAACAAGAAAAATTGAAAACTCATAGAGGAAATTTTAAGAGTATTAATATGAAAGATGAATAAAATATTGCAACATACTTTCTCAAGGTGTAGATAAGGTAGTGAGTGTAATCAAAGGTCTCGGTGTGAAAATGGAAGATAAGGTTGTTGTAAAGAAGATTCTAAGGTATCTCCCACAATGGTTTAATTCTAAATTTTCTACAATAGAAAAAGCTAAAGATATCAATAATTTCTTTATGGATGAATTGTTTAGATCACTAACTATATATGAAATGAGAAATGAAAGTACATGCTCAACAAGGAATGAAAAAACTTTCAAGACTTCCAAAGTTAAGAAGGTTGAAGATGATTCAAAACTTGATACCAGTTCAAATGAAGAAGAAGAAATAAACTTTGGAAAAAAATTGAAGGGCTCTAGAAAATACAATGCAAAGTTTCCTTTCAAATGCTTTAACTATGGTAAAATAGGTCATTATGCCTTAAAATATCCTTTAAAAGAAAATGAAAAGGGAGAAGGCTCCTCCAAATCTAAAATGAGAAACTATGGTAAAAAGAATATTTTTTATGTTGATAAATAAATTAGTTCTTTAAATGATTGTTTGCGTACAAGTGAAGTAGGTGAAACTACATTTATTTTTGAAAAAAACAAAGAATGTAAAGATTCTAAAGAGGAGGAAGAAGGTGAGGTAGATTCAAAAGGTGAACTAGTCTCTACTTTAGAAGAATTGAGATGAATGAAAACAAAATGAGAAGCATAAATTAAGGATTGAAGAATCTAAGAAACTCGTTGTTGATATAAAACTCTGGTTAATAGAATTAAAAAAATAGAAGAGGAAACTAGTTTTTTTTGAAGAAAAAACTAGAAGAATGCTAAAAAGTTAGAGGTTGAATTTGTCTCTTTAAGAAAGGAATTAGAGAAGATAAATCTTTAGTTAAATAGAAGTCTCAAGCTTGGTAAAAGTTCTGAAGTTCTTGATGAAATGATTGGTATTCAAAAATCCACTTTCAACAAGTTTGTTCATTTAGTATATGAGGAAGACAAGAATTTCAAAGATGATGTCTTTAAAAGGAATGAAACCACTTCCAAGAAGTTTGAAAGGAACATGAAGGATAAGAAGACTAAAGATCATAGGAAAATGGATGATGGATTCGTTAAAGTGCACAATCCAATGAGAAGATTCAAAGGCCAACATGCAAGATAAACCAAGTTTAATTATGCTTTTCATGGTTATTGTTTTCTATAATTAGTTTGGACGTAAATCTATAGATTTTAGGATTATACTTTTAAAAATGATAAAGATAATTTTGGAAGAAAGAATCATTTTTCTCCTTTAGTTAGCTAAATGATATTTTCTATAAATGTAACAATTATGGCCATATTGCCAAATTTTGTAGAAGTGTGTTTACAAGGCCTTCTAGATAGGAGAAAAGGAAATTTATCTCTTCAAGTAAAGGCAGATCAGATCATGCTCATGCAAGTCAAAAGAAAGAATCTACACAAATTTTTAAGGAAAAGATGAAAAATCCAAAAATATATTGGATAGAGAAGAAGACTGAGATGAAGAATGAAGAATCAATGATATTCAAAACAACATTTTATGCCAAAGGAAAATATAATCCTTGTGTCATTGGCAGTGGGTGTTCTATTCATATGATTGGAGATAAGAGAAAATTCACCAATTTGAAGAAATGGAATTGTGGTACATTTATGTTTGTTTATAATACCACTGCTAAGATAACTGGAAAACATACATTAAGCATATATGGTAAACCATAAAACTAATTTTCAATATGTGTTGTATGTAGAAGTCCATTAAAATATAAGTTGCTTAGTGTTAGTTAGATGTGTGACAAAAGATAATTTTTTTTTATTTCATTCTAGTGGATGTGAGATAAGGAAAGCTAGCTCTAGCTATATGAGTGAAATATGTGTAAATGAATAACAAACACAATCAATAAGACATTAAATATCAAATATTCAGACAACAATTAATCTAATAGAAGTAAGAAATCTATTGAAAGCATCATATTGCTCTCTATCTCCAAAGATTTATTAAATCACGGGGCTCTCAGATTTTGCAAGCACTGTGACTATTAAAATGCCAATCTAGAGAATGAGATACTTTTAAATGTAAGAAATTAATCTTATATGATGATTGCTAAATGTTATGTTGATGATACTGTGATTAAAATTGACATGATACTTGATAAAAGAAGCTACAATAAACTAAGATGCAACTAAATGAAAAGGAATGATTTCTATTCTAAAATGATTGCTATTGCTATTGCTAGTTGCTAAGATGCTTGATTACTGAATTGATATTTATACAGATTAAGTTTACACAAAGTTGGGATCCATTTCCTATAGAAAGAGCTTGTATTTATAGATTTCTGGCAGCACATTTGTTAAGGGGCAACAAAGCAAAGGTTTGGATTTGATTTGAAGGATTGAATGGTGAAGGATGAAGAAGCTTGAGCTGATTATGTAGATTGTCCTCCCCATAAAATCAATGGAAGAAGATGAAGAAGTTTTCCTGCAAATTTGTCTCCAATTTGTCTCTAAATTTTCCTGTGAAGATTGAGAGGAATTAAATTAGACATATAATATCTAATTTGGTAGGTGGATATGATTAGCTGTAGAAATATGCTTTCATTGAATATTTGATTTATTCCAATTTTAGCTAAAGAAGATATTTAATTTAATAAAGCAAACTATAGTAAGTTGTTTATTAAATAAATATGATGGAAGAAATAGATAATTAAATAAAAAAAATGTATGTGAACTTGTTTATTTAATTAAGACAGAATGATGTGATTAAGATAGAATAAATAAGATAATTAAATAATTAAATAAAATAAAGTATTAAATTTTTTTATTTAATTTAGATGAAATAATAGAAGAGAATTTAGATGATTAAATAAACAAAGTATTAATTTTTTTTATTTAATTAAGGGGAAAATAATATGATAAAGATAGAAGAATTTAATGTGAACTATATAAATAAATATTTCTCTTTATTTAATAGTAGATGAATTAAAGGTTAATTAATCAAATAAATCATATTTAATTAATTAGATTTATCCAAACTATTTTTTAGGTGTATACATTTTTCCCCTTTTTTAAGTGATGTGTTTACGCATTGCTTCAAAGAAAATTTTGCTTCCACTACTAGTATTGATTAAATTTTTTTAGTATGCCCCAAACGTTGATTTTGTTTTGATGATATATATCTACCCCCTCGGGAGATAAATCGATGATTTTTTTTGGATATTTTTGGAATTTTTATTATTTTTATGATTATTTGACAATTTATCTCCCAATAAAGAATACTCATTTTGCGAGATGATTAAATGTTGCCCTTCTTTTCCTCCTTGTGTTTGATTATTTTCAATCATGTCAGCCTTTGATTTGATATTGTTTGATGATCCTGATAGATTAGAAGATTATTGATCTCATAATTGGTGAGATTCAATGATTGATTGATTGATGGATCTCATGATAGGTGAGGATCAATGATAGATTGATGATTGAAATCATGATAGGAAAGATTGATGATTGACCTCATGATAGGAAAGGTTAATTGATACATAGATTGATTGACCTCATGATAGGTGAGGATCAATGATAGATTGATTGATTGACCTCATGATAGGCAAGGATCAATAATAGTCACTCATAAGATTTGATCAAAGTCTCACCATAGCCGATTAGATTGATAGGTTGATTGATTTTTGATTGATTCATAATATTACTGATTTGCGATATGTTATGATCATAGGAGGATTTTAGAGTTCTTCCTAAAGACGTGGGACATGATTCTGCATCTGGTGTAGGCCAATATAGATATCATTAGTTGATGTGGTTTATCAACTTTGATTGATGCACCCCAATATAGGATTGATTAATGTACTGAAACTTGGTGATGTACACTTATTCAATCAAAGATTTTATGATTTCTCTATTTGGTTCACCAACCTTTGGAACAAACTACTCTACAGATGCAAAACTAACATAAATGAAATCTAATTTAACCATGCAAAATCTACATATGCTTTAATTATCACTTTAACAATCCATTTATCATGGTTTTTATTGTCATTGAGCCTTTAAAATGTTGAAAGTGAGTACAAGCATCAATGGTACAATTAGACCAATGATGACTTGAGCAATACTTTCATGATTTTTGATATTGCAAGTGAACACAAGCATCTAGGTATAATTAAACCAAAATATCTTGGGCATTTCTTCCGTAAAAGAACAAGAATCAATCACAAGTTCCTATGTGAATTTTGAACGTCATCAGTGATACTTGGTAGAGAACATCTCATGACAATTCACACAATAATAATGATCAACTCATAGACAAAAGACAAAGAAAAATACCATTCTCCTTCCTAGCTTCTCTAGTTCAATACATCATTGAGTTGCTCCAAAGAAATAATAACAAAAATCAAAGTACAAAATTTGAACATTCAAGCTAAAGCAATAAAATCATGATTCAAAAGAATATCATCCATCTAAAGTTTTGTTGATTGATTTGACTTCAATTGTTTGATATGGATGGTTTATTTTATGAAATGTTTTGATGTTTGATGTATGTTCAATGTTGAGTTTCACTGAGATGATTGTGTTTGTTGTGTTGTCATACTGATGTTTGTCTATTTGATTAAGCTCAAGTTTATTTCCCCTAGCAAGTTCAAGATTCTTTACCCAAGCTAGGGTGAGACATGACCCCATTGCTTGGATATGATAATGGACAAAAATAATTATGAAAGTGAACGATCATGAAATGCCTTTAATAGATGGAACTACTGGTTTAAATCACAAGTAGCACCTATTTCTAGGTTTTCACTATGTGTTTTTATTGCACTTTTTCAAACTTTATGATTTTTTTGTATTTTTTTGACTCTTTTTTTTTGTATTTTTTGTCACCAAGACTCCTGTTTGCTAGGTTTTCATCAAGGCAACCAATTTTCTAGGACTTGAACCATGCACTAGGTGATTTAGGTGTAGAAATTTCTGAGATGGATACTATTGATAGGTTCATAAAAAAAATCCCTTTCAGGTGTAGACAGTTTATAGGATCCAAATCCATAGACTGATATGACAACAAAAGGACCTAGCCGGTTAGGTTCAAAATTTTCATTCTTTTCTCTATCCTATTGATTTCTAGGGTTTTCCTTTAGGACCAAGTCACCAACCTAAAATACTCTAGGCTTTACCCTATGATTTTAGCCTATGGAAATTCTCTATTGGTATGCCTTCAAATGGTTTACAACTTGTTGATGATGTTCATCCAACAATTGCAACTCCTAAAGTCTAGAGACTCTATAATCCTCATTTGTAATGATACCCTTCAGTGATACACAGAGTGATGGTATTTCTACCTCAATAGGTAGGATGTGATCTAACCATATACCAAGGCGTATGGTGTAGCTTTTGTAGGTGTTCTGATGCTAGTTCGGTATGCCTAAATAGTAGGATTTAATTGAATGTGCCAATCACATTTGACATTATTGATAGTCTTCTTCAGGATTTTTAGAATTGTTTGAAGCCTTCACTTGGCCATTTCCTTGAGGATAGTAGGGTGTTGAAACATGATGTTGGATATGAAATATCTAACACAATTCTTGAACATCTTGATTCTTAAAAAGGTCTACCATTGTCTATGACAATGGACTAAGGAATTCAATATCTATGGATTACGTAATTTAGTATGAAAGAAGAAATCTATTTTCTAGTGATTGTTTTCAAGAGAACAACTTATATACACTTTGTCAAGTATTCTGTGGCTGTGATTATGAATTTGTGTCCATTGGATGAAGATGGATTAATCTTTCCTACTAGGTCTAGTCCCCACTAACAAAAATGCCATGTCACTAACTCATTTGACTGCAAAATGTGATGAAACTTTTTAACAAAAGATGTGTAATTAGATGTATTGTCAGGTACCTATGTATTTAATGTGAAATTTTCTTCTTTTTTTAAAAAAAAATTATGCTCGACGTTTGTCAAAATTGCGACGCTTTGTGATTTTTATTGCTATTTAGACATACACTTAAATTCAACCATCCCCTTCCATCAATTTGTGGGCCAACATATGGTTAGCCTCCTTAATTTGTGGGCCAACGGGTATATGGTTAGTGTTCGTCAAGGTTTTGATGAATGTTTTTTAATAAATAAAAGTGAGTTCGAAAATTTATCTATACTTGCAATAGTGTTTTTCTATACTTGCAAATTTTCTATACTAGTGACAGTTTATGTAGGTTATAGGCCAAATTTTTTTAGTGCAAAATATCAGAATTATTAGATTTTGTTACCTATCTATGATTAAAAATTATTGAAATGTGGGTTTGATATTTTTTGAAGATCTAAATTTTCAAGCTTGGTAAAGAAAAATCATGTCAGATAATATTAGTGTAGAACAAAATGAAGGGACACCTACTAGATTGTGGGCTAGATTGAAAAGAAAGGGTGATGGGAAATGCTATTATCCTTGCAATAATTGCAAGGGCTTAAAGACAAGAAGACTTTTAATCACAATAGCTAAGAAAAATCGTAGGAAACATGGTCACACTGAAGGGGGCATGATTACTGTCCATTGGTAAGTTGTTCATTATGTCTTTATATTGATTGAATTTGTAAATGTTTATATCATTTTAACATTATATATATAATCAATTGATCATGATCATGGTTTATTTGTGTCGATCATTATTATAAAGGTGGGGTTCCCTAGGGCACATGATATGGATTATCACGGCCCAAAGAATATGGTTTTGCAAGTGGAGCAACATGGAGTTGTGAATATCAAAGATGACAGTAATGATCCTATGGAAGAAGATGATCATGTGCCAAAAAAAATAGTTGAAGATGATGATACAAATACATTGATCCATGACACATTTAGTGGGGCAGTTGATTATGATGATCAAGATGACTGATGATGTTCATGATTTACCTATACTTGAGAAGGCATACGAGCCCCTTTATGAAGGCTCCCAATCAACTCTTCTCTCTATTTGTATTTTTGCTAGTGAACTTGAAGGTTATGAATGGTTTATCCAACATAGCAATCTCACTGATGTTAAGGTATGTCATATATGTGATCTTTTCTCATCTATTTTTGTTGTTAGTTCATCATTATTAAATAAAGGATGAAATATGTACCATTAATATTCTTTATAGTAACAAACTATTTTTTTGTTGTAGATTGATAGGTGAAATTTTATTACCACCATCAAATATTTTACCTTGCTCTCCAAGATTTATCTTCCATTATGAAATATATTGGAATGGAGTATCAAACAATAGATGCATGTCCCAATGATCATATTATATATCATAAACAACATGAATAATTTGCTACAGAATGCCCAAAATGTCATATTAGTAGATATCAAATAGATCAACTAAAAAAAAAGGTGCCTCACATGGTTCTTCATTATATTCCCATTATTCCACGTATGCAATGATTATTTAGGTGCAAAAGCTTAGTGCAATTTATGGATTGCCATGCACAAAATAGAAGTGGAGATGACATTCTTCAAATGCCTGTGGATGGTTCCGCATTTAGGGACATGTAAGAAAAATGGCCACACTTTAAAGAAGAACCTTGTAATCTCAAGCTTCCATTGGTAGTGGATGGTGTCAATCCATTTGTAGAGCTAAGATCTATTTACTTGGTGTGACCTGTTTTTGTTAACAATAACTTTCTTCCATGGATGTCAATAAAGAGGGGGCACATAATGTTGGAAATGATTGTTCTAGGTATTTGTTTACATCAATTTTCTTTAGCGTAGTAGCATCTCATTTGTCTTATTTGTTGCATAATGACTTATATTTTTTTCATTTAATAGTAATGTACATTAATTTACATATATTGCAGTAAAATGGTTATACTAATTATGTAATGTTTATGTTCATTCAACTAGGTAAGTACCAAGTTAAAGATATGAATGTATATATTGAGCCTCTTATCAATGAGTTACTAAAGTTATGGAATTGTGTCACTATGTATGATGTCTCTAGATTATCAATAGGACAAAGAGAATTTCAATTCCATGCAATTCTTGTATTGAAAATTCATGAAGCCCCAGGGCTAACACATTTTTGTGGTATGCTATAACGTTTGACTGCACTTTAACGATATTTAATTTTATGAAATATATATCATGCATGTTTTTTAAATAATCCATTCATTATATATAATTATAAAAATTGACATATTTAATCCAATTATATATGATCTTGCAGGTCTTCAAACAAAGAGAAAATTTGCATGTCTAGTTTGTGGTCCAAAGATGAAATCTCGTTGTTCAACAAGTTTAGGAAAGCGGTTGTTTGATGAGTATAGGCACTTCCTCCATAGAAATCATAAGTATTGAACTACTAAAAAACATATTTTCAATGGGAAAGAAGAGACTACATAAAAACCACGAAGAATGACACCTTGCCTATGGAAGTTATAATATAATGGAATTAATTGTCAAGGTTATACATCAGATCAATTTTTTTATCTATCATATATGATATGTTTGGAATTTATATTTTTATATTGTGTTTTTTTTACTCATACTGTAATTGACAATGATTGTCATTATCAATTTGTTTAACTTATATGTTTTATGAAGGTCGTCAAGGCATTAATGGTTGGCTTCCACAAGGATTGAAAAGTTATCCCAACCAATTTAGTAGGTTGACCTAGTATGAGCAGCTACAAATTGTGCATTTGTTTGATCCAATACATATCATAAAGAATAAAATAGAAATGTTATGGAAAATATTGGATGGAGGACATGACAAAGAAAAAATTGTCAAAATTTGTAGTGACATTCAAGAAGCCAATCATGCAATGAAAAATGTTATTTAATTAAATAGTGATGGAGACCAAATTAATATAAGCACCCTTCCTTGGTTACTAATGAAGCAACAAAGCAATGCTATAAAAATAGTCATACGAAAAATTTGATTTCCCATAGGATTTGTTGTGAACATAAACAATATCATAACAAAGAAAGGTGAATTTGTGTTAGGGATGAAAATGCATGATTGGAATACCTTCATTAAGGTAATTATTATGGTATATTATATATATATGTATACTACATGTACTTTTCAGTGTATTATGAACTTACTAGTTTTGGAAAAATAATGAAAAAATTATTTTATAATTATTGAAGTACGTTCTACCTCTATTTGTCCTAGACAACTTCAACAACAATGTCAAACACGTTATATATGATCTTGGAAAATACATGAGGTAAGTAGCGATATTTGTGCAAGTAAATGAATGACATCTCTACTTGAGATAGGATGACAACCCTAATTATTTGATTCTTCTTACTAATCCAATTAATATTTTTTAGTTATTATGATCAATTCTAAGGATATAATCTTTACTTGAAAGAAACAAATGATGACATCACACAAATACAACAAATGTGTATTGACAAAATAATATATGCTTGATATACCAATTTGAACAATAGAAAAGCATCAAAATGGAGACAATCAAATAATTTTATAATTCCATAAACAACTAATACCAAAGACTAAGCCACAAATTCATATATCTTCATTAACTTCATCGAACTTCATGCATGCATTGGAGTATTTTTGATGAAAACATCATTACAGAAACTATCTCTAGTATTCTTCTTTTTATCTTTCTATCTCCTCCCCTGATCATATAGAACATGTATAAATATAACAAACTATGAAAGGACACGTCCTTTCAAAAATCTTTTTACATAACAACAATAATAAACTAGTAGTTAGGCTCTATTTACCCATAAATGGATTTTTGAAAAATGATCAAGGTAATCCTAACATACATGTGTGTTGGCATCTCCAAGTGCATTCCAAATTGCTATCTCTATGATCACCATCCATTTGTTTTGCTCACAAGCCTCATCTAGTGTTGAATTGTCTCTTGTAGCTGCCTCTAGAAATGTTTGTATCATTGATTCACATTCCTTAATCCATTTGTCTTTTTCCTTCAATTCTCCTTTTTCTTCAAATAGTATTGGTAATCCCTTCTTAGTGGCATTAATAAGCCCCTATTCATCCCCCAATAATTCTTCTTGAAAGTCCTCATGTCTCTTTATGAGATGATTGGAAATATCAATAGCTACATTATCTGGAACATCTCTTTCACTTATTTCTTGGAGTTTCTCATGGATTCTCCCATCAATCCTCCTATGTTCTCATTCTACAAAATAATTTTTCAAATGTGTTCCCCAAAGTTTACTCAGCCAAGTCATCAAGTTGGCTTTCCTATTCTTTATCATTATAGTGAGTGCATCATATTTTCCCTATGAATATGCATATGATCCTACCCACCAATATTTTGTATGAGAACTCTCTCCTTGAGTTAATTTCTTTGTAGGTCCTAATGTTATTCCCACCATACCCTTCAAACTATTATTCTCTTTAAGCAATCTTTCATTGTTTATTCTATACATTTCTTTTTCTTTTATCAACATCTGAATATGTACTTTATTCAATTTAGCAACATTAATGAAAATATCTATTGTGGTTATGGGATCAACCTCTCCAACTTTTAAGGTCATCACATGCCCAAATTCCTTTTCAGTATCAATCACAACTGATTTCTTGTGAGGTGGATACAGGGCCCAAATCATGAGCTACCCTTCATCTAGATTGTACCCAAATCCTGCATATATCTTTGTCACACCTTTAGCGTTGGGCTTATAAGTGGCATTATTGTTCTTCAAGAAACTATCAAAGACTAAGTAAAAAATAAAATCTAACCCAGGAAAATCATGACTCCTACATCTTCTAGCATCTTTCTCCCCTTCTCAAGAGTCATATCTTCCATTTCTTTACCCACACTTGTTTCTAGGTCACCCAACAATTGTCCTTCATTAGTTGGTGTTATATTTCCAACTGATTCCCTTATTTGTTTCCCTTTTTTTCTTATACAAGAAAGCCTTAAACTCTGGAGTTTTTACAAATTCATCATCAGCTACAAATGATCTATATGCAATCTATATTGCATCTGTATCTAAAATTTCTTCTACTTCTATCTCCCTAGGGGGACATTTGTAGGCTTGAGTTCTTGATCTAGAGATTTTCTCAATTGTGTTGTGAGGCCTATTATCACTAGGTGTTTCCTCCTCTGAAGATAGCATCCCAACATCTAGCAATCCTCTATTGTACTCATCAACCACTTTTTTCACTTCCTCATCTTCCATATTTCTAATCAAATCATCATATTTATAGGGTATATGATCATACCCACCCAAGTTTATTTTGTCCCTTACAAGTTTGATATACCCCTCTAGATCAAATCCTTTTCGAGGTGGACCTTTCTACATGCTAACTACAACAATTTATTCAAAACCAATTCATATCCCTCCCTTGCCAACATAGTGAAATCTTTGAAATAAAGTGTGCTAGGCATAAACTCCTATTTTCCAAAAGAGCTTAAATTCATGAAATATGAATAATCTAATTGCTTGGAAATCTCAAGATATGCAATTCTGTCAAGTATTGTTTTTGGAAGAATAAAGGGTGCATCCTCAAATCCATATATCCTGATCATTGTTGCATCTTCCAAATAGTATCAGTCTCTCCAATTTTGATTATTAGGCCCATTAAAGTCCTAGGGTCTAAGGAACCATCTCATTAGACAACAAATATTCACAAGATTTCAGATTATACAATTTATACAATGGCTTCACAAAATATTCTTCAAAATGTATGAAGCGTGAATTGGAAAATCTATTGTCCCAAATAGCAGTCCAAAAAATTTGTACTAACAATAACCCCCCCTCTTTATCAAATTGTGAAACCCTTAGCTTATCAAGCCACATCTTCAATTCTTTCCCATAGTAAAGAATCATATGCATAAGGATTAAATAATGCTTCAAATGCAAAATAGGGGAGCCATTCCTTACAACCATCATTTTGTATCGAGTTCATTAAAAATGTGTGGCATAATCAAAAGGTCGAGAGTTATGGAATTGGACATTTGCTGCTATCACCATCGACACAATTGACATGTATTCAAGGGCATCCACCCCTAGCACTTGGCACACTAAGGAATAGGTGTACTTTAGGTATGGTTCAAATAGGTCAACATGAAATGGGGGACCATCACCATCATCTAATGGGTTTGCGTTTCCATGATCCTACTTACATCTATGTAGTGGTAGCCTCCAACCCTTGTACATAGTATCTAATCTCCAAAATTCTCTGTCCTATTCCTCATACACAATTTTGTCATCACAGACTCCTAAATTGAAAATCTCATAGACTGCAACCTTTGATATGTGTATGAATGGTTTTCTAGAAGGGTAACAAATAGACTTTAGCTTGGGGTCATAACTGGTAGCTAACACTTTTATCAATTCCACATCTACAAACACATTTGGATAGACTAGCTTTCCTAGATTAAATTTCTAGGGGTTACACATTGGTTCATACCAGTTCCTTTGGTGGTAATGAAAGATGAATAACTCATATCCCCTAACTGGGGTACATGTATCTCCTATGTTTTTGTACCTATCTTCTAACTTTTCTACATCCACCCTAATTTGTGTGGAGTGCTTGGCCCTAGGTCCAAAGCCGGGAAATTGATCAATTAGGTCCTGGTTCAATTTTCTTTCAACTAATGACAAAATTAGAAAATGAAATTGTAGAAAACTCATAGATTCTATTTGAAATCCTTTGACCGCAAGGTTCTTTGGTTCTTCATCCTTCCTCCTGCTTCTTCCACTATGAATTCCACTCTTGATACCTTCTTCAATTATTGCTATTCAATTCAAGAAATCAACTATCTCTTTGCATTCATTCCACCATTAATGTTTCAACTCTAAGCACAAGTTCACAATCTTTTTGAAATTCTCACTATCACATCAAGTACCCTATATCGACAAGACAATTTGAATTATGGGAAATTCTTTATATTTGGTTTTTGCCAATGTTCACCAAATAGCCTGTTGGTCAGAGAAACATGATATCTTTCTCACCAATACACAATTTTTCCTCTCGATCTTTGTAAATAAAGCCAAATGTCACTCCGACATGATCTTTTGATCTATTTGCATCTTCATCGGCAAGAGATCATGTTTCGCTAAGACATTTTACAATTTCTCTGATGCTATGAGTCTCCCCAATGTTCATTCCTCTGATCTTGAATATGTCTCCAATACTCTCTTCGATATCATCAGCATGACATGGAGTGGCAGGAGAAGCTTTCAAACTTACACTGATAGCTTCTTGTGTTGCCGATATGCTTCTTTGTGCCTAATTGGTGAGACATGATGAACTTCTTACCGATGGTAATTCATCAATAAGACACAATTTCTTGGTATGACTTGTTGGCTTCACTCCAATGATACTTTTCATGCCGATGAGTAGTTTCCTTTGTATCATCGGTGTGAGAGGATAAATGTCTTACCGATATATTTCATCGGCGAAACTCATAAGCTCATTTTGAATGATAGATATCATGCAATATCATTTATCTTGCTGATGATCCCATACGTCAGTGAAACCATGATTTTTTCTTGCCCGATATGTATTTTCCTAGGGACTTTGATCGATATGAAAACTTGGATTTCCTGCCAATATGCTGAAAACACCATCATTGGAAAATAGTGGCTTAGAGATCGGGGAGATTTGCACTAACTCTTGCCAATATGGATCAAAATGTTTTTACTTAGAAATTTTTTTTGGGATCAAATTTGGTTGTGATTATAGGAAATTACATCAATATTTTGTTTTATATGAGGGATTTATGAATGTAGTTTTTCTAAATTTTATAGTTCCAACAGACCCAACAAAGGTGTCTCTTCAAATTTTCTTTTGGAAAATAATTAAACTATTGATCTTAATTAAACTTATAAAACAATTTAATCTTCTAACATTGACTTTTCCGCTGAGAGATGTGTTTTATACTCCTCCAAGGTATGGGTATCCGCATGATGTACTGCATTTCGGGCTTCATATTCGAGTTTTATCATCAATTCCATATGTTTGCATGCTCCATCTAGAAATAGCCCTTTTGCTTTGACTGTATCCAATGCTTCCTGAAGTATCCTATTGCATTCATCCATCCAATCATGTCATTCCTTAAAAAACCAATTCTTATCACATAATTTGGATAATCTCAACTTCACAGTATCATCAAACCTCATGTTTTATGAGTGTAAGTCTTCATCATATTTGTCATGCTTTCTCATGATTGTGTCAATGGCCGAGATGGAATTGGTTTTAGATCCCTCATGTAGCTGCATATCATGTCACTTGATACCCAATATGTTTTTCACTCTCCCATGCTCAAGAATGTCTTCATAGTTATTTTTGTGAATATGCCAACAATCATCAAGGCATATCTTCAGGTTTGTAAATCTGTTGTTCAACATTGTTGCCACAATGTCAAAGAGAAGGTACTTCATCTTTGTCTTCTTTGTTCTTAAACACATCCTCCCTTGGTATAGGAACATGGGTGTATCCACTAAGGTTTTTCTTTTTCTTACAAGAGTGTATTTACCCTTTAGTGTCATAATTCATTCTTTGTGCATACTCCTTTAATTTGAATTCATCCAACAATGAAAGATAATAAGATCATTGGTAGTGGGATGTTAGGTTTTTAGGTACATCAATTATAAATTAAGGTCGTATACTATGGTAATTAACTAATTATACATCATTTGTGATTTTTTTTTTTATACAATTGGTCGAGAGTACATCGCAAACAATATCAATTAGATGATGGTATGGACTGAAAGATGTCAACAATCGGGTCACACATTAAAATGGGAAGGTGTGGTTTCATTGGTCAAAGAATCTCATCGTAATGGAGATTCCAATGTTAAACCAAGGGAAATTGGTTTAGCATATGGTTTAAGAGATAAAAAGGTAGGTAAAAGTATATTAATCACCCATATTATTTAATTATTTTCAATTATATTGATGTATATATATGTTGAGTATTTTTTTCTTTGCATACATTCGGCCAAGAATAAATATGTTTATCAACGAATGATGTAATAATTTTTACATGTTTGACATATTGCAGGTGAAACACCACAAGGCTATGTGGTGCAATGGTCATAAATTTTTAATCAAAAATTTGGATGACACGAAGAAAACTTGTGATTCTAGGATAACTGTAGTCTTTCAAGTGACTAATGTTTCATCTAGAAGAGACATACATCTATAAGTCTAAGAAAATTGATACTATGGGATTTTGGATGATATACTTGAGTGTGACTTTAAGTCCTTCAAATTAGTTTTTTTTTTCATCCAATGGTACAAGCTATGATTGAATGAAAATGATCCCAAGAGAACTATTATTTAACATGATAATGGATTTACCATGGTTAATACAAGGTCGATCAAGGGAGATGGAAATGAGCCCTATGTTCTTCCAAGCCAATGTGAGTAGGTATTTTACTCATAGGTTCTAGGTAAACAGGTAAACTGGGTTGGTCATTTGTTGTTAGACATGATCCAAGAGGAAGTTCGGTAAAGTATAATGTGGTGGAAGAAGAAGATACATAATAACTAGAAGATGATGTAGATGATGATCATGATCAACGGTTAGGTGATGATGTGCTTGATGAAGATGTTGAACAAGAGGAACTAGATCATGATGATGTAGGAGTTAATGTTCATGAAGATGATATCTGTGTGGATGATGACATTATCAAAACTGATATCAATGACGACGATGATGATATGACCAATCCTTACATTGTTGAATCTGGATTGGATGATACAAACAAAGAGTTGGATGAAGAAGAAGATCAATGACATTGAAATGTATGGGTTATACAATTATATTATCTATTTGATATTGATTTCTTGATAGAATTATATTTGACTTATATGGTTACATAATAAATTCATGATGTACTTTTTAATGTTGTTAATTCATGATGTTACAACTATTGTAGCTCTCCTAGAAATTTCCATATGATCAAATCTTTGGTTATCTCATTCCCAAAAAATTAGTGTTTCCTCATGTTGACCCCGCATAGTGACATGTGAATGCGGCCAACGTTAAATTTCTTTCAATTTGAGCTTGTTTGGAGTGAAACTTGACATGGTTAGCCTAGACACATGCATTGAAAATATGGGAGGGTTTCGAGACTCAAACATGAGGTCATGCTATATAAAGGCATCTCATCCTTCCTAATAATACAAGTTCCCTTATTCTTCATCTCATTCATATATTGTTCTTAGCATTTCTTTGGTTAATGGTTTCAAAAGACAAGGCTCTCTGAGCCTCACCTTGGATCTATTACACATCAATCTGTGCATGTTCAATAGCAATGAATATATAGATGATCTTTAAAAAGCTCATTAAATATAAAGATGATAATATGAAGCTAAAAAATGAGTATATTTTGTTTACGAAACCTAAACCACAAGGTTTGCCACTCTAATGCTAAAACCACATCAAATTAACCCCTAACAACTATTGGAAAAGTCAAAACATGCCTTTCTTTCAAATTCACAAGAACGTATAAACCTTTTGAAACCACACATGTATGTTATGAAAGTGTATGGTAATCCTACTTATAGTGGAAGTTCACATGATAAGCTAACCGATGGCACTATATTTGAGGATAAACCCACCTATGGAATTAATTTAAGAGGTAAGGGATGCCTCTTAGTGTAATTTTGAGTCTTGGATTAATCCATAGTGCTAAAATTAGTTTTAGTGTTCTTCCTTTGTTATATTTATCTCTACAATTTCCTATACTTAACCATTTTATCATCCCTTTTTCCAAGCTATTTGTATCATAATATAAACTTGGTTCAATCTCACATTAGCCCCTTAGGTAATTATCCATTTCCTCCAAGTTGAATGGAACCTTTTGTACCAATGCATCTATGTTTCCTACCCTAATGGATCAAGACTTGACATCACCTTAACAATCTTCTTTATGTCATAGCATATCTCTGAAGTCTCTTTGGCACGATTTAGATGTGTCAATATTAACTAGATTGAATATATTAATTTTAAAGTCTCTTAACACATTCCATGAAAATAAAATTACTCATTTGGATTAAGGAGTACTTTTCTAAACCATTCCTTCATATTCAACAATCCCTTCTCACACCCACATCGTAATTCATATCCATGTTAGTTGTAATGAGTGTTTTAAACCAACAATCAATGAATCGTAGGATATAAGAAAACTCATTATGCACAAGGATAAGAATCAAAGAGACTGAAATAATCGATTCACTAGATATGCTCGCCATTACTATAATAGAACAATGTAAATAAATAAGTCATAACAAGATTAGGACAAAAAAAAATAGGAAAAGAAACCTTGTAGGTTACATTAATAAGATATTGATAGCAATAATTTCTTCCATGATGTTTAAATGACAAAATATTAGATAGCTCAATCTTTATTCAAGTAGTATTTTGATCACTGATTCTTAGACATCCATCATGATTAAACATCACATATCATAAGCCTTTTTAGTAATCACTAGGATTGTAGATAATATTCAATCATGTCATAGGAAATAAATCATCAAAAATTATAAACAAAGAGAAAACCAACTATATAGGCTCAACAAGCCACCATACAAAAATTATATTTTGTAGAAAATAAAATAAACTATATGTTGACATAACATTTATATAAACTATATATTTTGAATTTTGGCCTTGCGCACGCAAGAGCACGACATAGCATACTGCACCGAGACCCTAATTGGAAAGTTGTACCAAGAACCACTACATCCAGCTCGTGAGTGGAGAGTTTCAAGACTTCACTGGACAAGTGCTATAAGGCCATTGAGTCGAGGAGGAAGACTAGGAACCATTTGGTAGGAGGAAAGCCAGAGCAAGAGGTGAGGGCACTTAGAAAGGGAAAATCAACCAAGGGACAATGACTGTAAGTGATTTTTTCCCCACATTTAGAAATATTGTTGCAAGTATAGTGATTTAGACTCTGTTTGTTCCCTTCGAGGTGTTGCATGCTATATTTTGGTCAATTCAAGCCAATGTCCCATTGAAAAACCCAAGTACTACCTAGTACTAGTGTCTGGTTAGTTTGAATAGCCAAAATTTGCGATTCAATCAGTTGGGTGGCCATTTTGGGCTTCTGAACTATAGTTTTTCTATCTAACTAAGCATATTTTTTCTACTATAAGATTGAGAGGAATTCTCATCACATAACAGCACATGAAGTTCACTAGGGTTCAAATTTTTAAACTTCGATGAAATAAATTCACTAGGGTCCACAAATGATCAAAGAGATTGAAAACAATACATAGTCCATGAGTGCAATGAAAAATTCCTAGTGCTTGTCCATAAGAGAATATATAGAAGTACATGATGCAAAGTTAGAGGAAGGAAACAAACTCACACAATCTCATTTGAAAAGTCACAAACAATCTTGAACTTTCCTTCTTTTGACACACTTATTCAACTATATTTCCCTTTAGAAAACTTAACACAAACACTCAAATTTTGCTTTAGAGTTTCAAAGCACTACTAGACCTTCAAACACCTTAGTCAACTTCATCTTGGTCAAAACAAACAATTACCTAGTCCGCCCTTTCATTTTACCATTAACTCTCTTTATGACAGTCCTAAACTTCACAATTTCAACTCAACATAAAGTAATCTAACCCAAAACAGTATTTAGGCTAATATAGACCACAACATTTCCATTCCATTTCACTTCAAATAAATTTAAAACACATCCCATCCTTTATTCTTGACAATTTAACAAAATCATATATTGTACTTTCATTGTAGTCTCCAAAATAGGGCTATTATTAGACAGATCAGTCAAAGCAATGGACTTTTTAACTTCATGCTTACACCAAACCTTATATCAAATGAGATCAAATTATACCTTGGTAATATCTTAACCAAAACAACCAAGAACTCACACTTAATCATCAAAATACCTTAAAGTTCTTACTGTCACTGGTTCCTTCATACCCTGTTTGCAACACTTGTAGGTCTACCAACATATTTTCCAAGGCTTCATTCACAATCTAAGCACTATTACACAAGTATATCTACACTTCTAAATTCCCTCCTTATAGATCTAAAACATATTCAAAACAGGTATTAAAACTTTTACAACACAAGCTTCAAATATTGTTGTCTCAGACAGATTTAGGCCTAATTAGGCCTAATTTGCAGAAGGGTTTGTTGCTTTAATAACTCCTGACCAAAGTACACTTGTAAAATGCTTGGGACATGTTTAGTTTGACTATTATATGCTCTTCAAATCATCAAAGTCCATTTACAAAGTATTTTCACAAAACCCTAAGGGCTTAACTTTCATAATTACTTTGTTCACAGACTGTACACACAATTTTTCAGTCAAGAAGCTTCATTCCCTCACATCTTATCTTTATGATTTTTCCCTAAATCCATTGAAACATGAAATAAAATTCATAGTAGGATAATCTCACAAGAAACTAGAAGATTCTACCAATTAATAAAGGAGAAACATAATTATTTTTGTCTCTACTTACCCTAATTGAGGGTTTTAGTAGTCTAAAGTAAATCCACAATAAATCACACAGATCTTAACTATAATGCATGAAATTTGATGTAACGAGAAGGTGATTGAGATTATTAACATATCCAACCATTCTACCATGCCTTTAAGTCCATACAATTTTGTACAATGCCTAGAAATGCAAGATTTCTAAAGAAAAATGATTAAAAATAAGATATTTTGCTTGAACTTATTCTTTATTCAACCACCCTCAAAGTTCTAAAAGATACAAGATCCTTTTTAAAGAAAAAAAAAACTGAATTTTAGCATTCTAACTATCTCTAATTGACCCTAATGACTCTTCATCTCTTAATATTTCCTTTTTGATTAATTTGACAACTTTTTACATTATTTTCATTTTTGCACTTTTAGACTTAATAAACACCAAATGACCTCAACATGACCTAAAATATATGAAGCATGACTCTAATAACTTGATTTATAGAGTAGGAACAATAACATTGAATCAAATTTCAAAACATTGCTTCATATAGGCCTAATTATGCTAAGGTGCTCCTACACTAGTACAAGAGATCAAAAAGAGACAAGGAGCCATTAAAAACTTCTGAATATTTCACTAACTCAACCAAACCTTCAAAATAATAGTACAAATGCTAGCACTAGAGAAAGCCCAAAAGAGAATACTAATGAAAGTGGATTTTTTTTTCAAGTTCCAGAAGAGTATAAATGGTTTGAAGATGTTGTGGGTGTCTGGAAAATGGTGAAAGAATGTTGGATAGGGAGGGAACCAATTAGCCTCTTTAACTAGATTCTTAAGAAAGAAACAAAATCTAATACATTTTGGGGTTCTTCTAAGTAGGGCCCATCTTTTATTATTTTATTTGGGGGACCCAAAAAACCATAGGGGTAGAAACCTATGGAGCTTAATCATTAAAGGCAAGGGGTTTGTCCATTTAGAAATAGACTGAAAGGATGGTTGTACGAGGAGCTATTTCACATCAAATGTGGTCCAAAAAATGTCATAGACTAACTAACCAAACACTAGTACTACCTTATAGGGACTATTGTCTTTGAGGAAGGTGTTCCAAAAAATTTCATAGACAAGTAAAAAAAGTAATAGCAACCTTCCACCAACTAACCCAATCAACCTCCAAGAAACAAGACAATGATTCCTCTAGGTGTTCCCAAAACCCAAGGCTTCAAAACACAAGGTTGGTGACCCTACAAACCATTCCCATTATTACCAAGTGATCTATAATCATCATACCCTTACAAGGTTTATTGATACATTCACAACTATTGTTACCTCCACATGCATTTGACTAGTAGTGACAACCTTGGTTTTTAATCCTCCAACCCCATACCTTGGGATCACATCACCATGAAATAACTTCATCCAACATCCTTATGAGTGTAGGTACCACCGAATAGGTATTTTTCAGATCTGTCTTCCTTGAGTGAGAGAAATTCAAGAAGAGAAGAGGAAAGCAAGACATGTAGTAGGTCTAAAATAGGGAGATCAACTAGAGGTCAAAAGATTAGAATAAAATTATGTAAATGTATGAATTTTTTTCTTGTTGAAGGGGGGTCATGTTCTCATGATAATGAGAGCATAGGAAACATTGAGGTTCCCTTGAGGTACAAAAATCTATGGAAACAATGGGTACCCAAGGAACTTCCTTCAATAAACACTGATTTTTGTGTCAAGGAGAGGATATATTGCATAACACCATCGTCATTACATGGTTTGGGTCTATTTTGCATGGAAACCATAAAGGTCTATTATGAAGAAGTTACTGAATTGGTGGAGTAAGTATGATCCTATTACAATTACAAAGATTGGATGCAACTAGTTTGATATACACGAAGTATGCGTAGGTATGCACTGTCAACAAATTATATATAGCTAAAAGATAAGGATCAAAATAAAGGAGTGGCTATGTGCATTGATGGAAGGCTAAACACATCAAGGAATATTGCAAGGTTTATAAATAGTACATGACCTGGGTCAACAAATAAGCAACCCAATTGCATATTCGAGGCGTGCAAGGGAAATTGTGTATTCGTATGTGTGATAAAATCAATAACTGCAAGTGAAGAGTTGCTAATCAATTACATTTTGAATCACATAGATACAAACATAGTTACTATGGGGGTGGTACGTACTATATACTATTTTACCCAACATCCAATTAATGACTCCAATATACCATTTTATTATCATGTTCTTTTTGTAAGTCTTGGTTTCATTTTGGTAATATTTTTTATATTTAATTTTTGTCATAGTAGGACATTGATCATAGGTGGAAGGCTTCAAACAAAAGCATAGATTGTGATGCATCTTCAGGTACTTCTAGCCAATAGGTTTGCCTCATTATAATTGTACAAATTAGATATGAGAAAAATGTTTTATTATTATGTTTTTTCATGAGTTTATTGGGTTAATTTGGATAATGTTTTTAATATTCTTGTCGTAGTCAGATGATCAGGGAAAGGCACCAGTAGTAGAGGAGAGCATCCATAGGGAAGTGCAATCACTATTATGTGATGATGACATCACATATTCTGCAAATCCTCTAGATATGATAAGGAAGACCCAAAAAAAATGCAATGAAGAAATCCTTCAATTGTTATTCATAGTGCCTCAAATAGATGAGATAAGAGAAAGGGTTAAAATATTAACTAAGAGAGTAAGGAACTTGCAAGTAAGCTATCATGATATCTTTAATTATAACATAAGTTCATTCATGGTTTTATATTTTTTACTCTTTTATGTCATAAACTAAAATATGTGTTGTTTTTATAGGATTTTTTGCGTCCTCATGATGCTACTAGCCATGATCAGGGTACTACAGGTGTTGCCTGAAGAGTAGAGGTTGTTACAAGTGTCGATCCTAATCTTCTTGTGCATACATCACATCATTCAGCCTCATCATCTATTCCTATATTGTCGACTGAAATGTCGACAACACATAGTATGCACGCATCAAGTAGTGCACCCTCTGGTAGGGAACAAATTCTAGAAAATGCGTCAGGACATGTACTTGGGGATGTAGAGGCCACTAGTACTAGTGATGTTTTAGCAGCATTTCCTAGATTTTCTTGTATTAATAGTACGAGAACATTGCTGGCCACATTTGTGTTGACAAAGGATTTTGTTCCCATAAAGATAGAGGTCCCAGGTACATTAAAATGTTTTAATTTTTATATATATAATCCAATTGAAATTTACTTATTGATCACTCTTTTTAGACTAATGATCCCATGATCATTTTGCAGGAAATGATGTTTTTTATAAACATATAAATGATATTACATTGGAGATCTTTGGGCCCACCATGCTTACATGGTTGAATGCCCAAAATCAAGATTTAAAAGATGAGCTCATTAACCGTTTAGTTGTGTTGTTCTGTAATAACACATTCAACAAAATCAAGGTCTTAAGAAAGCTAGTACCTATCTAAGGTATGTGAGGGACCAATATAGGTCATATTTAAAGAAGAAAAAAAAGTATGAGTGTCTCCCCATGATTCTGGAGAGGAAGTGGAAGGAACTAGTGTTAGCTGGAAAGGAGAAGGCTGAAAAGAAAAAAGGAAAGACACCACCAGGCCAAGGAAGGTATGTGATACAATCAAAAATGTAATTATATACTAATTACTCTTTCTTTTTACATAATCTAACATATTTCAAAATTTTCATAGGCTTCCCATCACATCGAAGGAAATAAAGGAAAGACTAGAAAAACGTGCAGGCAACACAAACTTGGCTCATAAAATGCAAACAATTTTGGTTTTATCACACCATAGAAGAAAAATTTATGATCTTATGCAAAAATGTAGGGCTCTAAATTCAATAGAGTTCCCACAGAAGAGGACCTAAATATTTCCTTCTAGCAAGGCTATGGAGTCATGGCTAACTTCCTAAGACTCTTGACTAGGCAAACACAAGCTTCCACTACATCTGAAACAAAGGTAAATAAACTCAATGAATTTTATTTAAAATTGAATACTTGTGCAATATATTCAATATTAATTTCCACCATAAAGTGTGTTGAAGTAAATGGTTTCAATTCTTGCGCCAGTGCATGGATTATATTACCATGGTTTTGACATTTCTGGCACTCCTTAACAAATTGAAAAGACTGCATGTTCAGCCAGTATTACCCCAAATAGAGGAGTTTCTATGCTAGGGTTAGTCCGCTTGAATGAGTTCCAAAAATACCTTCATGAACCTCACGTAAAGCTATCTTGGACTTGTTATGTTATAGAAATTGAAGGAGAGTACCATCTAGACCTCAATGGTAAAGTATGTTGACAATTAAGGTATGTTGTGCAGTTTGACGAATGAAGTTGCGTTTTTGGTTTCTGGAAAGATCAGGAGGAAGGATATTGTATTTAAGGTAAGCATAGGTCTTTCCATAGATTGAAGATTCAATATCAACTATATTGAATATGGTTTGAGATTCAGGATTATCATATGCAAGATTAGACACTTGTTCCACCATAAACTCATAATGACCTCACTTTTCTGGCAATTGTAATAGTTAAACAATTGTCGCCATAACATCTGCAACTTTATTTTTTGCCCTGGGAATCTATTCAAGCTTGATATGTATAAAGTAATTTTTGAGATCATCCACCATTTTCTTATACAACATCAACTTCTCATCTTTTGTCAGATATTCATTATCTACCTAATAAATGACTAGTTGTGAATTTCCATATACTTGTAGCTCTATGATTTTCCTTTCAACTACCACTTTGATGCCAATAATTAATGCCTCATATTCCACTACATTATTTGTACATGGAAACATGAGTCTATAGGACTTTGGTATGGTATTTCCTTAAGGTGTAACAAATAGAATTCGCACACCCAACCCACATTGTGTGTAGGACCCATCAAAATAAAGCCTCCATTGTTGTGTTGTCATAGTAAGAATGTCTACATCAGGAAACTCAATGTTCATCAGATGATCATCTAGTAATGGAGCTTCAACTAACTAATTGGCTATCACTTGACCCTTCATGGATCTTCTATCCACATATTGGATATCAAATTCACTCAAGATCATGACCCACTTGGCTAGTCTTCTTGTTAGAGCTGCCTTGCCAAGTAAATACTTTAACAAATCAATCTTCACTATGAGTTTGACTGTGTGGGTTAACATGTAATGTCACAACTGCTGGGTAGAAAATCTAACTACAAAACAAGTTTTTCGATGAAGGTGTAATTTATATCATAACGATTCAAAGTCCTACTAATATAATAGACATCATGTTCCCTTCCCTCAGGATCTTCCTATCCTAATAGAGCTCCCAAAGAAATATCAGTTGTTGCAATGTATAGTAATAAGGGTCTCTCTCTTCTGTAGGTGGCATTAGCATGGGTGGTGACATTAGATATTGCTTTATTTGATTGAAATTTGTTTCACACCCTTGATTCCATTTGAACAAGACATTCTTATGTAGAAATGATTGAATGGATGAATTTTGTCTGCTAATTGGGAGATAAATCTCCTAATTGATTGTAGCCTACCTTGTAGAGACTATAGTTGAGTAATATTCTTTGGTGGTGTAATTTCCATTATAGCCTTGACCTTGGCGGGATCTACTTTGATACCCTTCTTTGAAACTATGTACCCTAGAAGCTTTGCTCATGTAACTTTGAACACACATTTCTTAGGATTTAGTCTAACATTGAACTTCTCTAGTCTAGTAAATATTTTTCCCAAGATCTCCAAATGTCCTTCTTTGGTATATGAATTTGCTAATATATCATCCACATAATCTTCCATTAAAAGTATGCATCATGTCATGGAAAATGGTGGTCATTGCTCATTGATATGTGGCACTTGCATTTTTTAACCCAAAGGGTATGACATTCCAATAGAATGTTCCCCATGGACACGTGAATACTATTTTCTCTTGATCCTTTGGTGCTATTTTGATTTTATTATACCCTAAGAAGCCATCCATAAGTGATAACATGGCATGCCTTATTGTTAATTCAACAATAATGTCAATGTTTGGCAAAGGAAAATCATCCTTTGGGCATGCCTTGTTGAGATCTTTAAAGTCGATGCATATTCTGATACTATTATCTAGTTTAGAAATAGGTACAATATTAGAAATCCACTTAGCATAACCAATAGATTTGATGAATCCTACATCTAACAACTTTTTCAGCTTGACCTTTATCATCAAGGCGATATACAAATGCATTTTCCTTAGTTTTGGGGTATGTACATGATCATCATGGAAAAAATAGGCCCTTAAGTGGCAGAAAAATTAGAAAAATCAGAGTTAGGCAACTTGATGTAAAAATTTGAATAAGTTATCTATATTATTTCAAAAATATGTAATAATAGAATCTGTAGCAAATTGAATTTAGTTTCGAAACTACTAGGTTTGTTTAAAAAAAAAATCTATTTGGTGAAAAATTTCAATTTCAATGTAGTAGTACTTAAATTTCAGGGAAAAAAGAAGAAGTAGGTGTCTGTCTGACCACCCTAACCACAATAAAATGATAATATTTTTTTATAATATTTTAGATATAAGTAGAGGACTCATGTCTCAATGTGATGCATATTTTTTGTAATTTTTTTCCATGTAAATAATTAATTATGATTTTTTATAACAAATTTTAAAAAATATAAAAAACTTGTATGTCTGACCACCTTAACTTGGTCAAAACTTGATGAAATTTTTATTTTATTTTTTTTAATCCTATATTATGCAAGGCATAGAATGTGACACATGTTTTGGATTCAAAAATTGTGATACCATTTGAAATCTACAGATGTTTTTCAATCAGTCTATCAATCAGGACTTTAGTTGTAATTTGAATAGAAAATGAATAATAATTACTTATTAAATTCAAAGTAAAGAATAATTTAGTGGAAAGCTAAGAATCTCCTTTAAAAACCCCCTTTTTTCATCAATTTTGGGTAAAAATAAAGTCATCAGCCACATACCCATCATATTGGCACTTTTTGGCCCATCATGATCCTACACATACCTTTTTGTTTCATAGGTTTTATCCCAGATGGTAGAGATAAATTATGCATTAGGAGATCTAGGTCTAAACCTAGCATATCAAAGTAAGACCAAGAAAATTTAATGTGTCTTTCTTCAAAGAACTTGGTGAATTTAGGCTTTTCTTATTTAGTCATAGATGTTGCCAGATGTAGAGTCTTTTCCTTTTCTGTTGTGCCAATATTGGTAGACTATGTAGGTTCCACCAACACTAATGATCTTTCATGATAGTGTTCTGGAAGAGTGTCAAATATCCCATATTTTGGTTCCTCGGAGAGGTTTTCGCCATCAAATGTGTTCTTTATTTTTACTTTTTTGAGATCTAATGTTACAATTAAATGGTTTTCACCATTAGATCCATTATTCCTATTTTCGCAAATGAAAGATTTGACACCCTCCTAACCTGAAGCATTGTTATGAGAATTATGATTAGAACTTGTGTCAAGCTCATCACAACAAAGGAAATTTATGATAGCATCATCATTCACAAAGATAGGAATATTGATAGGTTCAGTTGGTTCCAAGTTGATAAGTTCAGGATGCATTAAGGGTAAAAGGTCATCAGATTGGATAAGGTCAAGGGTAGTAAGGGTTCTGATAGAAATGTTGTCAAATTTTTCAATGGTGATATCAAAATATATGATATTACTCTCCTCCAAGTCATCTATCTCACTCAATATCTATTCATCCTCACTTGAATCATTGATATTTTGTGATCCAAATACAAGGGGTCTAGTCCCTGAGCTTTATCCCTCCTCGCATGTGTGTGCATACTATTTTATGACATCAATTGGTATTTCCTTGTATTATGCTTTAGATAAAGAATCCCACTCATACTCATTAGAATCCTTTTTAAAGCTATCTTTCATTTGAAGGATTCTTTCAACAACTCTATGAGTGTTTTCTTCTTTTGTTTCCCCT
Organism: Sequoia sempervirens; assembly: GCA_007258455.2. NCBI lineage: Eukaryota > Viridiplantae > Streptophyta > Pinopsida > Cupressales > Cupressaceae > Sequoia > Sequoia sempervirens. The sequence continues at coordinate 54,964,020 of VDFB02000008.1, read as the reverse complement.
ATATAACCTTACCCTATTTTTTTTTTGACTGAAGTGTGAGAGGTTGAATGCGTTCTATAATTCCCTCTTTTCTTTTTCCAATAGGTCATTGTCCTTCATACCCCATTTTATCTAATATTGTTTTTCCCTTTCCATATTGATCTATCTTTATTCTGATAGTTGTCGATGTAGATTCTTCCTCATCTTTGTAGAACCAATTGAGGATGGCCTTATCTTTAGATTCATCCTCTAAAGTACCTACCTTTACAAATCTATCATCCAAAACCATGGTAGGTTGTAATGATGGTTGTGTTGATGTTGATGGTTGTCCATAAGATCTTGGAGATGGTAGCAGTTATGAAAAACACAAATATTGTTCAATGGAATACTCTCCCATGCCTTTTTATTTTAACTGGATATTCTCTTTGAATTTTTGTGATAGAGAATCTAGTTGAGCTTCATTGTTTGATGGAGTGGAGTTAGCAACACTTGTCTCTTTGACTGGTCCTTTTTCTTAACCCATTTAGATACAACATTTAGTTGCATTTTACCATTGGATGAACTAGAAGTGTTTGCTTCCCTATTATCGGGAACAAAAGTGTCTTGAGATTCTTGGAGTGTGCTACAATATTGGGGATTGTTGTTGTCAGCTGAAATAGTGATTTCTTGTCCATTGACAGGAAAATTTAAACATGAATGATAAGTTGTAGGTACTACTTGCATTTCATGAATCCAGGGATGTCTCAAGAATATATTATAAGTTAGGTCTTTGTCTAACACTTGGAAAACTATATTATTCACAATTGGTCCCACTTGAACATGCAACACAATCAATCCCTTGGAGGATCTCTCTTCTTTGTCATATGCTTTTATTGTGATTTTTCTTCTAGCATCAATAGTGTTATCAAAATATCCTAGTGCATATATTAGTTTCAAAGTGAAAAATGTTTAAACTAGCTCCACCATCTACTAAGACACATTTTACTCAGTGTGTGTGGACTTCGATGTGAAGTACATAATTGTGTAGATGAGTAAGTGATATGTCATCCTATTTGGAAAATGATAGGAAGTGGTGTGTGGTTAAGTATCCCACCATAGTTAGGAATTGAAAAACATCCAAATTATTGGGTAATGTTGTGGCCACAAGAGCTTGTTCTAAAACCTCCTTATGAGATGGTGAGATTTTAAGGAGTTGCAAAATTGATATTTGTGTTGGTATTTTCCGTAGTTGATCCACTATGTTGTACTGATTTGCAGGAGTAGAAATGGTTTTAGATGAAGCTCCTTTCAATATTACCTTGCATTTCCCCCTTGTTGTCTCATTTACTAGTTGATGATCTTGGTTTTACCAAATTTTTATGACATTGATATGATTGTTGGATGAATCCATGTTCGGGATCAAATTTAGTGGTATGATGTCATTGATTCCAACATTATCAATTTGATTATCAGTGATATCATTCTTCTCAACCATAGAGACATAATGAGTAGTGTTGTCATAAATGTAGTTTACAGTTTTACCATTACTATTTACAGAGGAATATTTTCCCTTTTCATAATTTGGTAAAGGATTTTTAAATGCACTATGATTATTGTTCGTTTGATGTCCTACGAATAATGTCCTATTGTCAATCAAATCTTGTACTAGATATTTCAACTGCATACAATTGTTTGTTTTGTGTCCTTTTTTTTATGAAAGCCACATAAATCTACATCATTCCACCAAGATGGATTGAATCTTGGTTCCCAATTTCTTGCTTCAGGTAATGTGATAATTCCATGTGTAAGAAGTTCTCTCATTGTCGATTCTAGTGTTTGTCCCAATGGTGTGAATCTTCTTCGATTTCACGGTTTTTTATATGATTAAGGCTTAGATTCTCCTTTGTTTAGATTTTTGTTTTGATTGAAATTTTGATTGATGTTTTGGTCATTATTTTGATTGGTCTTCGTAGTTGTTTCCATCAAGTTAAATACTGGTTTCACATTTTTTGTTTCGTTTGCAACATCATTGTTACTAGTATTTCTTTTATTTTTCCAAAACTTTGGTTTATCATTGTTGTTGTAGTGATTCAAGGACTTTGTATTGTTTGATCCTTCATTATAATTTTTTATTATCCCTCTTTTGACCAAGGCTTCTTCGATCTTGAGCCCATTTTCAATCACTTTCTCAAATGTTGGTGGACATTGTAGTTCAAGCCTGTAGCTCATTTCATTAGTTAGGTTGTCAACAAATAGTTTCATCTTTTTCTATTCAGGTATGGAACGAGGATACCTAGAAAACAACCTTCACCATCATTATAGAAATGAGAGGAATGTTTCACCTTTCTTTTGTTTGGTATTGCAAAGGTCTGTTATTGTTATCTCATGTTGAATACTATAAGAGAACTGTGAGATAAGCCTATTGACTAGCTCTTCAAAATATTGAATTCCTAGTTGTAGTTTCAAGAGCCATTCCATGCATTGACCTCCTAGGCTTCTTGGAAATAACCTCAATAGATAAGTTTCCTCTTGTGCAAATTCTAAACTCATGGTTCTAAATTCCCTCACATGATCAATTGGATCAATTTTACCATTGTATTTGTCATATTTTAGGAATTCACAATGTCTAGGAAATGGTATCATGTCCACACTTGGATCAAAAGGATAGGGACAAATGTCCTATAATGAGTATCTTTTTATGGTCCCTTTTTGCATATCTTGAAGTTGTTGTTGCAAGTTTTGCATTTGATGTGTTAGGGAAAACACTTGATCTATGTTTTTTGTGTTTTGTGGTTTAGTTTTAGTTCTTACAAGTGCTTCTTTTAATTGATTGATATCAAATTCTTTTGGAAGTTTTGCACCTAGTTCAGCTAGCATCAAAAGGTATTTTTCTATATCTTGTTCTAAAACATTTTCCATAAACTTATGGAAGTTAGGATGTTGTTGTTCAACTTGGATATCCTCTTGGGTTATTTCATTAGCATCATTTTGGAAGAATCTATGAAAGGGATTTTCTTCTCTATCACCCATGTTGCAAAGTGGATTCTCTCTTTCATCTTCTTCTCTTTGTTTTCGGGATCTTGTGACAACAGGCATATGCTTGAATCAAATTTTATTAACTTAGATCACAAATGGGAGTGCAATTTGTTGGATAATTGATGCCTTAGCCAAATAGAATGATGGATCCTATTGATATGACTAAGGAATTTATAATTTTTATATTTTAATTCCTTGGATGAAGGATGATAGATCTTGTTATGGGAGTTAAACTATAAATCACAAATTGATTTGAAATTGATTCACTTTAAGATGTTTTGACATTAGTTTGAAAAATGATTGTTTTTTGCAAAACACCTAATGTTTCCAAGTTTTTCTCTATTATAACAATTGAAAATTTGATTTGGGTGGTGGGAATATTGTATTGCTAGTTTTGCATGAAAGAATGACAAATGGGTTGAGTATGATTATGCCTTTTTGAAAAAGCTCTTTGTTGGAAATAAGCTTGTGAATATAAAGGCTCTAAAGATATCTATGGATGAAATTTCGATGTTCAAGCAATATTTCCCTACTTTGATATAAGAAGCGCCACCTTTCCAAAATTTTCTTGTAGCTAAGTTCCTTCTTTGGTTTCTTGATTCTTTTTGCAAGGAATTTCTTGAAATTTTTTGTTGATTTCCAATCCCTTAACATAAATTCCATAGGTTGATTTTTCAAAATCTTGTGTTTTTTAAGATGATCTTACTTGAATTAATGTTTTGAAAACACAAGCATTTGTAAACTAGTTGTTTTTAAGTTCTAGAATCTACAACATTGAGTGTATGTTCAAGGATCAAGCATGAACCTTTTTGATTTTCATTGGTATTTAAACAAGAATACACTTCAAGTAGACTCACTCTTAAGGTTAAAATATCATCATAATAAACATAGTCCACATCTTGAAATTGCATCAACTCACATAGGCATGTTAGCCCCTAGAGGGCACCTGTGTTTTTGTCTTTTCTAGGCATGTACTCGAAATTAGATTTCTCGATCCCTTGAGAAAATGGTCCTTAGCAATTATATGGTGAGTATATTAGGTGTGGATTCTTCCCTCCCCTTGCATTGTGAGTATTATAATTTTTTGTTACTAACTTGGTTAGCTTCTACACTAAGGCTCGTAGTAAGGGTTTTTGTTCGGTGCGGAAAATGATGAAGTCCCCAAAGAGACCTCCCAACATTTAGAAAAAAAGGCTTTGGGGATGGTTATCTTGCACACTACCATCGAGTGGATTTTCATCAACAACTCACTTTTGATTATAGTGGGTTGGAATCCTTGGCTTTAGGTGTTCCCACTTAGGTCATTCCTCTTGGGTGAGTACTTTTTCCCACAAGAGCACACTTGCTAAAGGTTTTAACAAAGAATAAAGTGCATGAAATTAAAAGATGATTATGGAATTTTGATCACCCAATTAAGGGGAGAGCATAGGCCTATCACTATCAAATCCCAACAAACAATGTTCAATTTTAAAGCACAAATGACAATTTTCTATTTTATGTGAAGATATTGCTTCACAAAAGACATGATGTTATTTTTAATTGAGATAGAAATGTATGATGACTACCCTAAGATTGGTGTATTTTAATCCAAATAACTATCCTAGGATTGGTTCATTTTAATCCAAATGGCTACCCTAGGATTGGTTCATTTTAATCCAAAAGCAGCAATAAAACCACTAGCTATGGTCATGTCAGATCTAGACAACAAATTAGGCAAGTTAGAAATATAGAGGTCATATGTCCTATAGAAACAGTCAAATGCACCAAAGAATCTGCCATATGTGCTAGAGAATCTATCAGATGTGCTGGAGAATCTATCATATGCATTGGAGAATCTATCAGATGCATTGGAGAATCTATTAGATGCACCAGAGAATCTATCAAATGCATTGGAACAACATTCAAATGGGTGTGGTATGCACTAATCCATTTCTCCAATTGTGAGCTACTAGAAAACCTACAATAAAATGTTCAAAGCGAGGCAAGAGCCCCACGGTTGGCACCAATTTAATGGTGTGAGTAAAATATACATAAATGAATAACAAACACAATAAAAAAAACATTATATCAAAAGATTCAAACATCAATTAATCTAATATAAGCAAGAAATCTATTGAAAGCATCATATTAGTTTCTATCTCCAAAGATTTATTAAATCATGTGGCTCTTAGATTTTGTAAGCACTATGACTATTAAAATGCCAATCTAGAGAATGAGATACTTTTAAATGCAAGAAACTAATCTTATATGATGATTGCTAAATGATATGCTAATGATACTTGATAAAAGAAGCTATAGTAAACTAAGATGCATCTAAATGAAAAGCCATGATTTCTATTCTAAAATGATTGCTATTTCTATTACTATTTGCTAAGATGCTTGATTGTTGAATTGATATTTCTATAGAGTAAGTTTACACAAAGTTGGGAACCATTTCCTATAGAAAGTGGTTGTATTTATAGATTCTTGGCAACACATTTGTTAAGGGGAAGCAAAGAAAAAGTATGGATTTGATTTGAAGGATTGAATGGTGAAGGATGTAGAAGCTTGAGCTAATTATGGAGATTGTTCCTCCCCACAAAAACATCCAACCAAAAGATAGGAAGAAATCAATGGAAGAAGATGAAGAAGTTTGCTTGCAAATTTGTCTCCAAATTTTATCATGAAGATTGAGATGAATTAAATTAGACATATAATATCTAATTTGGTAGGTGGATATGATAAGCTATAGAAATATGCTTTCATTGAATATTTTATTTATTCCAAGTTGAGCAAAAGAAGATATTTAATTTAATAAAGCAAACAATAGTAAGTTGTTTATTAAATAAATATGATGGAATAAATGGATAATTAAATAAAACAAATGTATGTGAAGGGTATGTGCAGGATCATGCAAAAAGTGGTGATATGATGGGTGTGTGTAGGGTATGTGGTTGGTGACTTTCTTTTTACCCAAAATTGAAGAAACGAAAAGGGTTTTTAAAGGAGATTCTCATCTTTCTGCCAATATAAATTATGCTTTACTTTGAATTTAATGAATAATTATTATTCATTTTCTATTTGAATTATGACTAAAGTCCTAATTCATAGTTTGATTGGAAAACATCTATATCTTTCAAATGGTATCACATTTTTTGAATCCGAAACATGCGTCACATTTTATGTTTCTCATACTATAGGATTAAAAAAAAATAAAAAAAATTCATGAAGTTTTGACCAAGTTAAGGTGGTCAAACATGAGTTTTTTTTTATTTTTAAAGTTGTACATAATAAAAAAATTCATAATTAATTATTTACTTGGAAATAAATTACAAAAGCATACACATCACATTGGGACATGAGTCCTCTACTTATATCTAAAATCTTATAGAAAAATATTATCATTTTATTGTGGTTAGGGTGGTAAAAAAAACACTTGCTTCTTATTTTTTTCCTGAAATTTAAGTGCTACTGTATTGAAATTTCAAATTTTAACCAAATAGATTTATTTTTAAAATAAACCTAGTAGTTTAGAAACTACATTCAATTTGCTACAAATTATATTCTTACATATTTTTGAAATAATATAGATAACTTGTTCAGATTTTTACATCAAGTTGTCTAACTTTGATTTTTCTAAATTTTATCCCCACTTAAGGGCCTATTTTTTCCATGATGATCCTGCACATAGCCTAAAATTGTTTATTTAATTAAGATAGAATGATGTGATTAAGAAAGAATAAATAAGAGAATTTAATAATTAAATAAAAAAAAGTATTAAATTTGTTTATTTAATTTAGATGAAATAATAGAAGAATTAGATGAATAAATAAATAAAGTATTAAATTTGTTTATTTAATTAAGGGGAAAGTAATATGATAAAGATAGAATAATTTAAACATGAACTATATAAATAAATATTTCTATTTATTTAATAGTAGATGAATTAAAGGTTAATTAATCAAATAAATCATATTTAATTAATTAGATTTATCTAGACCATTTTTAGGTGTATAGACTAGCAGACTTGTTGCTGAGGCAAGAAGAATAAATAGCAACTTATACCATCAAAAAGAGATGAAAGGTGGAAGATTTCTATTAGGAAAAATTGATTAAATTGGGTTATGGCACAAAAGGATGGGTCACATAGATTTTGAATGTCATGTGAAAGTCAACAAGAAGAATGTAGTTAGGCATATATCAAGAATTGGTGAACCAACAAGCACATTTTTGCAAAAAATACCTGAAAGTATAGAAAACTAGGATGAGATTCAAGAAAGAAAACATTCAACTTCAAAGCCCCTAGACTTGATACATACAAATATGTGTGGAGCAATAAGAACTAAAATAATTAATGGAGAAAGGTATTTCAAGTTATTAATAGATGATTATTCAAGAATGACATGAGTGACATTTCTTAAAGATAAATCTAAAGCTTTAGAATGATTAAATTTTTTTAGAGATATGGTTGAAAATGAGATTGGGTCAACTAATAGAGGTGGAGAATTCAATTCTAGTGAACTTGATAAGTATTATCAAAAACATGAAATTTGAAGACATTTCTCTATAGCTTGAACACCTTAACAATATATAGCTATGGAGAGAAAGAATAGAACTATTCAGGAGATGTCTGGAATAATTTTTAATGAGGTCAAATTACCTAATAGATACTTGAAGGAAGGGGTTCATACTACTATTTACATTCTTAAATGGGCATAATTAAGAATAAATCATAATAAGACTCCATATAAATTATGGAAAGGAAGACCTACATCCTATGAAATACATCAAAATATTTGGAAGTATATGTTTAATAAAAGGGGATGAAGATACTTTGAGTAAATTTGGTACAATATTTGATGAAGGAATATTTTAGGGCTATTCATCTAAAAGAAAAGATTATAAGTGCTACAATAAAACATTATAGAAGATAGTTAAAAGTATACATGTTAGAGTGGATGAATACTATACTCAAATGTCACAGAATAATGACATGTATTCAAAATACCTTCTTTATGAAGAAAAAGAAGAATCTACAAAAGAAGAGTCACAAGAGGAAAGTGATTCTATGAAGAAGAGAAACCAAAAACTACTGCAAAAGCTCTACCCAATTTTTTCAAAAGAGATTATTCTAAGAAGCAATTTATTCTTGGAATCAAAGTTGATGGTTGTTGGTTTTGGTTGTCATTGATGTCAACACTTGTGGAGATTGTTGTACATGTGTTTTTCATTGTTTTCCATTGATATCAAAACTTATATTGGGTTGTAATTAATGTATGATTATGTAATAATAGTGATTCTATTGATGTTCATGGTTGGATGCCATTCCTTATTTGATGACAATTAAAGTTGTACTGATTATGGTTGTTGTCAGCAAAGATTATATTATGATGATATATTATGATGAGGATTAGAAGCATTAAGATGAGCATTAGAAGTAATTCTAAATTTGGAGAGATTTTTTTGATGGTCTCTAGTATCTTGTATGCTCTCTCCTAATGTTCTTGAGGAAGTATATGTTGTTCCAATTAAGTTATGGTCTTCGTAGTATGGCAAAAGTTTCTACTACAAGAAGTTGCTTTGAATATTATTTGGGAGAATGCTTTGCATTCCTCTTCCTTTGAAGATATGGTATTGCAGTTTAGGATTTAGTTTTTATGTTCCATGGATATTGCACTCCTATCTTTTCAGGTCACTAGTGTTTTTGAGGAGATTTCTAGTCATTACAACGAGTTGGAATTTTTTTTGCTTGTTAAGTAGTACTAGTTCAAAAAATGCTCCACATTTATCCACATTGATGTTTCCTCTCATGTGGCTTGGTGAATGTCTTCTTAGTGTTTGTGCATTGTATTAGTTCAAATTTCATGTGACTAGTGTTTAATGCAAGGGTAAACCCACAAAAGTGGTTTACAATTCGAGTGAGGAAGGAAAAGTTGCAAAAAACCATACCATGCAAAATATTTTGGTTTTTCGGGTTCGAATGAACTCTTTTATTTTAGTGAACCAAAAGAGGGTTCAAATGAAGGGTATGTGCAAGATCATGATGGGCCAAAAATTGGCAATATGATGGGTAATACAGCTGATGAATTCTCTTTTACCAAAAATTGATGAAATGAAAAGGGTTTTTAAAGGAAATTCTTAGCTTTGCACCAATATAAATTATGCTTTACTTTGAATTTAATAAAAAATTATTATTCATTTTCTATTTGAATTATGACTAAAGTCTTGATTGATAGGCTGATTGGAAAACATCTATAGCTTTCAAATGGTATCACATTTTTTGAATGTAAAAACATGCATCACATTCTATGCTTCACATACTATAGGATAAAAAAAAATTGAATTTCATGAAGTTTTGACCAAGTTAAGGTGGTCAGACATATGAGTTTTTATACTTTTTAAAAGTTCTAATAAAAAAATCATAATGAATTATTTACTTGGAAAAAAATTACAAAAGAATATGCATCACATGGGTACAAGATTCTTCTAATTATATCTAACATCTTATAAAAAATAATTATCATTTTATTGTGGTGAGTGTGGTCAAACAGACATAGGTCTACTTATCTTTTCCCAGAAATTTAAGTACTACTGCATTGAAATTTCAAATTTTCACCAAATAGATTATTTTTTTTAAAATAAACCTAGTAGTTTAGAAACTACATTCAATTTACTACAAGTTCTATTCTTACATATTTTTGAAATAATATAGATAACTTATTCAAATTTTTACGTCAAGTTGCCTAACTCTGAATTTTTTGCATTTTTTGCTACTTAAGGGCCTACTTTTTCCATGATGATCCTACAAATACCTTGAACCTAGGTTCAAGTGAACCAATTAAATGTAAGGTCCCACCATTTGTGCCAAAAAACACATTGAATTTTTTTTTGAAAGGAGGTTCGAATGAACCCTGGTTCGAACGAACCCGTAGGGGTTTACTCGAACCCCCCTGGTTCACTCGAAGCCCCCTTTTCCCACCTTTTTGCATTTCAAAACCAAAAAAAGTCTAGAATTTTATGCTTCAAAGCTCAGGTTGAGGATGAAAATGGAGGAGACTTTACAGAACGAACTAGATTACGGTAGTCCTCAGAACGAGCTATCCAACAAATATAATTTTAATATGTTTTGGTTTTATTATGTATTTGTTTTTTTAGTTTTATTAAACATATGATTTTCACCCAAAATCAAAATCTCTATTCTACACATGTGGAAAAATAGCATATTATCAAAAAAAATGAAAAATATGAATGCATTAGATATTGAAGTCCTTGATCCAATAGAAAAAATAAATTTAATTTCGATACATACAAAAAAAGTTACACATTACATGGTCCACCGATCTCTGAATTGTAATTGGTTTTACTTTGAAACTTGATTAAGGAAAAAATATTCAATGAAACACTATCAAACCAATTGGAAGTACTAGATATCATAGTTACAAATCTAAATTCAAAAAAAAAAGAATTTTATCCTTCATGGAAAAAAAATTATGCATTATACGGTGAGCGTCACTCCTTAAAAATGTTGTTTGCTGAAAAAACTAATTTTGGAAGATGGAAAAAGAAGTGAAATCTAATTCCAAAAAAATTGAAAAAAATATATTTACAATCTATAGAGAGAATGTCACAAACGACTATTTTGTATCATCTCAAGTTCCTCACGGTTTAGCCGCTATAGGTGCCTGAAAGTGAAGATTTAGTTAGAAAAAAATATTTTAGTGTCCAATTTGGCCAAACATTGTAAACTAGTATTGTGTGTTCACTTGCAAGTTGGTTTGTTAATGTTCTATCTCTTGGTTGTATTTTTGGCTTTTGAGTTGAAGTGTTCTATTTCTATTTAGTTTTGGTGGTTTTTTGTGGCATGACAGTGTGAAAGAAGTATATGGGAATTTTTATTGATATTCCTAGAATGTCCCTTTGTGGTTTTCACATCAATGGTTGATCTCTTTGGTACTACATATTGTTTTAAGTTTCTTTTTTTTATAAATCTATGGATGTCTACCCGAAATAGCTTGTGTTATGTGCTTGGGGGTCAGTTCCAACATATGAAGTTGTGTTAATATCTATTTGATTCTTGACCTATCTTGTTTAAAATTGCATTAAGTAAATTTAGTTGAAAGTATAGTTTTGGGTTGATTGGTAATGTGCTACACATTTCATCTATGTATTTCCTTGTTGTTGACTTGGTATTCTGTGCACCATCATGTGCATTTTTTGGGTTCACATTGAAAGTTGTAATATGTTGTTTTTACTTCTCTTTATCTCTTGGATAGGACTGCATTATGTTTTTGTGGTTGACATGTTGGAATCAATGTTTATCTTTTGTTTTGCCCAACCTAATTAATGTTTTGAGATCTTGAAGAGGATATAAATGGAATAATGAATTAGTTGAAATATGAGTGAGAGTGTGGTCATGTGTGAGTATGGATTTCTCTAGTGAGTTGTGAAAATAATTCATATGGACTTTAATGCCTCAGTTCACAAAGTGTATTGTTCAAATATGTTGTAATTTTAAATCTTCATGTATCCTGCTATAAGATAGTGAGTCTCTTCAGCAAGTCCTTGTATCTTGTATCTTTCCTTGGGGTTGTGTACCTTAGTTTGCATGTCCTTTGTATCTTTCCCTAAGGTTGTGTGTCTTAGCTTGTATGTCTTTTAGGGAGTAGTGTGCTTCCTTAGGAAGTGAGCCTTAAAAAAAATTGTAATATTTTAAAGCAGTGAGCTTCCTATATTGTGATATTTCTAACTATAGTTTTTCCCTTCTTGGGTTTTCTAGATAAATCTAGTGTTATCCTATGCATGTGTGTCCATTGGTTTATCTTTCATTGATACTAATTTTATAAAGTATTATTGATGTATTTATAAATTGTTGATCCTGTTAAAGGTCTCAATTTGCATATTGGTCAAGGGTTTAAGATGTTTGAAAATACTAATTCACCCCCCTCTTATTATCCAAGTGTGTTCAACAATTATTATTAGAGCCAAGTTTATTTGAAGAAGATAAACCACTTGAGGAAATATTTGTTATGGAACATAGTTGATCCTACAAGGGTCCTAGGTTTGATGGAACAAATCACACATTTTGTAAACTAAGAATAGAAGGCCATCTAAAATCTCTTAAGTTTGGTGTTTGACAATCTGTCAAGAATTTTTACATTGCTCCTATTGCTCCTCCAATATATCCATCTAAGATTAGGTTGTATGAGAATAATTCCAAGGAAAATAATGTTATCTTACATGTGGGTTAGTTGATTTAGAACTTTTGAAGGTGATGAATTGTTGTTTGGCTAAGGATGTTTGAAAAAAGATAAGTAGAATTTATGAAGGAGATAATAAAGTGAAGCAAGTTAAGATGCAAAAATTCAAGAGCATATTTGAGACCCTAAGCATGAATAAGGATATATTTATTGCTAGTTACATGCTCTATGTGGATGAAGTAGTTATTGGCATTAGAGACCTTGGTAGAGAAGTGAAGGAAGATGAGATTGTGAAGAAACTTCAAAGATTTATCCCAAAATATTATAGTCATAAGGTATTCCACCCAAGAAGAATGAGCCTGCAACTAGAAAAGAGGAGCCTGCAACCCCAAAAACAAAGAAGAGTCCCTTACAAAATTCAGTCTTGGATATATTACTTGATTCCACATAAAAAGTGGTATAAGAAGGTTTTCATGAATATAGATGATGGTTGTAGGGATTCCATTATTCCTATCTTAGGGAGGGAGCTATTTTGGTATTTCTATGACAAGAGGGGTAGTAAGGTTCATCTCAAACTCATGGACATTAGATCTAGCCAACATAATTATCCCTAATGTCTTCATAGATGTGAATTTCATTAAAATAATAGCACATAATTACCATCCTTCTACTAATTTTGCAAGGATGCTAGATGGTTCACTGTTGGTAGTGTTGACAAAAGCAACAATAATTGAGTGTTTTAATCTAGAAAAATAGACCCTTACTAAAATTGACTTTTTGAAAGTTGACGAGTATAAAAAATTAAGGAAAACATACATAAGTGATGAACTCCCGGGTGTTGTCATAATAGTGGTTTACAATTCCTGAGAGGAATGGATTTTAGCTGAAATCACATATTTTTAGAAAATATAATGATTTAAGCCTTAAAAAGTTCCATTTTATGGATTCCAATTGAAGAGGGTTTGATCAAATCACCTTAGATCAAACCTCCTTGGATAGAACCTCACTTGTTTTAAACCATACCTATAAATGCGTCTCCTTTACACCTATCAAAATGCTGATAAAAAATCACTTTTGATTTAGCTTTTGGGGGATCAAATGAATTCATTTAAAATTTATTTCAAATGATTATGGTATTCCCTCGAACAAGCTATCAATGAATATAATTTTAATATGTTTTGGTTTTGTTATGTATTTTTTTTTTAAGTTTTATTAAACATAGTTTTTCATCAAAATGAATTTCTTTTTTCTTCACATGTGGAAAAATAGAAGATTATCAAAAAAAAAATTGAAAAACATGAGTGCACTAGATATTGAAGTCCTTGATCCAACCAAAAAAATAAAAAAAAATTTGGACATATACAAAAAAATTTATGCATTATACGGCCGCGCTATGTCTGAATTATAATTCGTTTGACTTTGAAACTTGATTAAGGAAAAAATATTCAATAAAAAACTATCTAACCAAGTGGAAGTGTAAGATATCAAAGTTAAAAATCTAAATTTGAAAGAATTAGAATTTTATCCTTCATGGAAAAAGAGTTATGTGTTATACGGTGTGCGTCACTTTTTAAAAATGTTGTTTTCTGAAAAAAATAAATTTTCGTGGGAGATGGAAAAAGAAGTGCAATTTGATTCCAAAAATTTAGAAAAAAATAGTTTTAGAATCTACAGAAAAATTTTGATGAGACTCTAGTTTGCACCATCTTCAAATTACTCACAGTTTAGCCGCTATAGGTGCCTGGATGTGAAGATTTAGTTAAAAATAATAATTTTAGTGTCCAGTTTGGCCAAAAATTGTAAACCACTATTATGGGAACACCCTCCCCATATACATGAAAGGGAGTGTTAATAATAAGGTGATACCCATCTTCCCATCTACCATTGAGCCATTTATTGTAGGGGATTTTCAACTTGAATTCAAGAGAACCTATTTTGATATATGTCAAGTACTTGGGATAGACATGCATAAGAATATATGCCAATTGGCTTGATGATGATGGCCACAAGAGTCTCGAATCCTGAAACAAACACTAAAGATGATTTTTATTTGTACATTGAGAAGGCATTTCATGAAGGATTCTTACAATTGAAGGAAGATAAAACCCCTATAAATTTTAGACAATATTTTTTTGCTATGTCATTTGATATTGTACCAAAACAAAGATATACAGACTAAAAGAATGTGCTTGGGAAAATTTGACCAACAAGGAAATATGATACCTATACAATGTTGATGTTATATCTAGGATAGAAGGTGCAAGAACTACAACTATGTATTATTCCATGACAATTTTGCAAATAAAATTATGATTGTTATTGGCCACCCATAACCAAGGTTACACACACCCATACTACAATTGTTGAGACCTTTAGCATTGAAGCCAGAACAAGGCCATACCCACAACTTTGGTCATTGGTTCTTCCTGCCAGATGTCACAATAATAATAATAATATTTGGATGTCCATAGGATCCAAATACATTGCCTAAATTTGTCTCCCTTTGACTAGCATTCTTAGAGTTTATCTGGCAAATGTTATGGATAGAGAAGGAATTTATGCATAAACAGGAAAAGGGCACATCCCTACCTAATTTGACAATGTGTGGAGAATTTTCTATTCGATGTGATACTCTTGAGGAATTGCAAAATTATCTTAAAACAAGGTACTCTCTGAGTTCTAGAAAAGAAAGGGTCTTTGACCTTGAGGGTCACATGAAATTTGTAAGATAAACCATCCTTACAAAGATCAGGATCACCCATCAAGTTGATTATGAGAAAGATGTAATAAAAAACTACTTTACTTTCCAAGAGGTACTCCAGAGAAAGAAAAAATGGGAAATATTAATGAATTTGGAGGAGGAAAAGAAGAATACAAACATTGACTTCCTGAGATTTCATGTAGAGGAAACATATCCTCTTAAGAGGATCAATTTGATGATTGATAACTTTAATAAACTATATGGTAAATCCACATCAGAAATAGAAAGGCCCACCAAACTACCTCCTAAAATTTGAAGTGCAATTGTAATTTTTGAGCCTCCTCCAGACACTTCTTCAATGCATGACACTCCTCAATAACCTCCAAAACCACCACTCCCTAAGAAGTAAAAAACAAAGGAGCTATATCCATTGGTTTCATATGCAATGAGTGAAGAAGTGGAAAGTGTACTAAGACACTTAAAAGATGATATTGAAGTAGATCAACCAATCCATGAGATTAAAGCTCATAAGCTAGAGGCTAGAATTGATATCTATGTGTAGGTGGAAAGTGAAATGCATGATCATGAGAGGATAATTGCAGCTCTTAGATTTGTAGAAGATGATGAATTCATTAAAACTCATGAGTTTAAGGATTTTTAGATTATGATGAAAATGAAAGAGTTTGAAGAAAGAATAGAAATAAATAAGATGGGTGTTGAGGAATCTCAACATGATGAGATTGTGGCCAGAACTTTCAATGAGTTGAGAATCAATGAGGTTGATGTTAGTCTAGAGGAGGCTAGGGAGATGGTTTTAAAAAGTGACAGACTCATTATCCTTGGGATGGAACTAAAGAAAATGTTTTTTCTTGAATAAGTAAGAACAAAAGAGGATCCCATGATGATTTTTGAATTTAATTTTTATGAAGGAATGAGCAGCACAGGGTATAACTGTAAGATTGAAACCCTAGAATTCTAGGCCAAGTAAATAAATACACAAAAACCAAGGCTACTAGATGTGGTACAAGAGATGAAAGGAAGTGAAATGATAAAAAAATTAAAAGATACATCTTCCTAAGAAGTCGCAACCATGACAATGCATTCAACCATGTTTACGCAAACAAATATTAAAGAGATGGAGACTAGATTAATAGAATGTCAAAAGGAATAAAAAATTTTGACTGATGAGGTAAATAAATTGTTCATGGAAAATGTGAGATTAAAGGAACAATTGAAGGGAGTAGGACCTTCAAAAAGTAAGGAAGTGATATTATACGAACCTCCAATTGAATGTTACATCTCATTGTCACAAGTAGCTAATCAAATAAAGACTCATATTCCTATATTAGAATCCCTCTTCAAGAAGTGGCAGCTAATACATCATACTTTGATAACCTTATGCAAGGTTCTGCAAAGAAGTGTTGGAGTTCTCATAGCCTTAAAACCTACTAAGTAAATGGTCAAGATGGTCATAGATGAATTCCATTATATACCTATGTAGACCAAAACATAAAAAAAATATGGGTTCATTTCATACATTGAAGCAGTGGTTTGTGCTCAAGATATTGAAAGATGATGATAAACTAAAATATATCAATGAGTGGAAACATGAATTTGGTAAAATTGTTTCTAATTGTATCACTCATTTACAAAAGAATGCTGAATTGAATCTCCATAATCTCAATTTGATTATTGATGGAACAATAGCATTGGATGTTGGGTATTCAATATTTATTACAAATACCAAAGGGTTGTTACATAACAGATGGAAAAGTCACATGGAAAACATATCAAAGATCCAAGAATAAAAATGGCCTCATGATTATACTGTGTACTGGTGGGAGCAGAAGTATCTTTATCCTCCAAAAGAATAGGTCTTGGAGCTGTTACAGAGGTGGAACTGAGCCTCAAAACACTTTATTATGGAGAAAGGGACGTTTCCAGATTGAGATGATCACGAGTACCCCATGTTTATTAACAAACTTTAGGTGCATTTCAAGTGTTCAATCTCTCAATTGATATTGCTTACTTTGTCTCTTATCATTTATTTCCTTTAAACATGTTTTAGCAAAATTAGTGGTTTAGTTTGTATGAATTGGAATGTAATCTAAATTTTTTCCTTATTTTGTAACGATTTGAAGCTTGATGCTTCCCATATATAAAAGGGAAACCAAGACAAAATTTTGATATCATTATCATATAGGCATATAAAATAGAACACATGGAAAAGACTTCTAATATATTGTAAAATATTTTGAAACAATCAATGGAGAAGAAAACCTAACTTGGTGCCCAAATTATGGTCTCAGTTATTGTTTAATATTATTGTGTATTCAAATTCAAAGAATCAATTATATGTTTAATTTTTAGGACACATTTTCTGCCTGTGTTATTCATTTTAATTGGTTTCTTCAAGAAAGAATTAAATCCTTTTAAATAAGTGACAATAACTTGGGAAAGTTATTTGGATCAATAAGAAGAGTTTGATAATTACATCTTTGTACGATTATGAAAATTATAAACTTTAATAGTTCCAAATAATTAGAGTTATCGCTAGAAGGAGGATACATACATCATTTGCATCTTAACTCCATTTCCCGATAGGATAAGAAAGTGATCAAATTTAATATAACACTTCATAAAGTTTCATACAGACATATCCAAACTCTCAATTCCAAAATTAGAAATAGGAGTAGTATTAGTTAGTTTCAATATTGAAGTTATCTGACTCAAAATCCTCATGCCATATCAGAGTAGTTAGGGAAAGGGATGATTTAATTGGAATTATTCCATATATTCAATCTACTTAATATCTAATCATAGGAGATAACCTTCATTAAGTGATTAAGGTACACCCGCCTAGGTCTAGTTGGAATTGAAGAGTAGGGAATTCCAACCATCTTGGTTGATTCTATTCATTGGACAAAACATTGTTAAATCTTATCATAGAGCCTCGTATACTCTTAGGATTTGCAAATTATAATTTTGGGAACTAACAGAACTGAATATTACTGGATCCCTTCTAGTTGTCCTACCTATTGAGAGCTCTTGAAATCCCTTCCAATAGCTTCTACCATTATGATGTAAAGGAAAGGGGATAATTGATCCCCTTGTCTCAGTCTGTTGTAGGAATTAAAGAAACCCTTTGGAGAGCCATTGATTAGTATTGAAAACCTTAGGCTAGAAATGAATGTAAGGATCTAGTTGATCCAATGTTTTTCAAAACCAAAAGCATCTAGTACCTTATAGAGAAACCACCACTCCACCTTATTGTATGCCTTCTTTATGTCCAATTTTATCAGTCTTGATTGCTTTGGATGAAATGTATGGTTTCCTATGCTATTATGACCCCATCCAAGATTGATTTTTCCTAGAATGAACCTTGTCAACTCCTTGATGATATTGGGGAGAAAGGATTTTAACCTATTAGCCAATATCTTGGCCATGACTTTGTAAACTATGTTACAAAGGGATATAATATATTAATATTATATATCATATTATTATATTATCTATTATATATATATATGTATTTATGTATGTGTGTATGTATGTATGTATGTATGTATGTATGTATTAGTATACATCATATATACTAATAGAAAAATACATATAAATATTTATAACAATATTAATATTATAACATTTTAAATTTTAATATATACTAATTTTTATATATTAATATTTTGGGTTTTAATAAATAGATATTTTTTTCTTAAGCATTAATAATGGATATCTATTATGCACCCTTTAGTAATGAATATCTATTTCCTATCAGGTATCCAATTTTCCTATTAAAAAACATATATCCATTTCTATCGAATATCTGATATTAATGGATATGTATTTTTCTTTTGTATTGCTTTAGTATTTGGCTTGGGGGCAACCAACTTGAAAATTCAACATCCCTAATGTGTTTATAGGGGTTGCAAGAGTTTTTTGAACTTCACCCTTCATGTTCACAACTCCTTTTTCATCTAACTTTGATGAAATGAAAAGGGTTTTTTCAACAAATTGAGATCATTCTATTGATATAAGATATTCTTTAGTTTGAATTAAATAGGTAATTATTATTGATTTTCTACATGCACTATGTGGAAATTCTTGATAGATAAGCTTATTGAAAAACATCTATAACATTTAAGTAGTGAAACATTTTTTGAATTTGGAAGATGCATCACACACTATGCTTCAAAAATTATAGTTTTAAAAAATTAATAATTTTTTAACCAAGGTAGGGTGACCAGAAAAAATGGTTTCTAATATTTTAAAAATCCCCTACTAGAAAATTCATAACTAAATATTTACTTGCAAAAAAATTACAAAAATATGTATTACATTCAGACATGTTTCCTCTACTTATATTGAAATATTAAAAAATATATATTTATTTTTCCTCCCCATTAGGTTGGCCAAACAAACACCTGCTCTTTATTTTGAATGACAACCATTTTTCTGGTCACCAATTTGGAAATTGATGAAGAAATCCCACTTAACATGCCCTAAATTATACATTCCATGACCAATTTGGAAATTTATGAAGAAATCCCACTTAATAAACCAATACAAACATCTAATGTTTTTCTCTTGGCACTTTATACCCCACAAAATAGGGATACAATAGTCACCATAGGTGACTTCATCCTACTATTTTGAATCCAAAATATAGTATGTTGAGGATGAAAATTTGTTATTTGAATTTCAAATGTTAAATGTCAGCTATTAGGATTTAATATATAGGAAATTATAATTATTGTGTATAAATAACTATTCATTTCACCATCTGAAACCTAAAAAGTAATAACTAGTATTTAATGGTGATAAAACACTTTTAGAAGCAATCATTATGAAGTCACGAGTAGTGAAGAGCATATCTATTGTAGCATTACAATATTGAAGCATCATGTCAATTTTTATGTGATTTTGTTCATGTTTACGTTGTCACTTTGTTTGTGAGGACTAACCCTTGTAGGTATTCCAATAAATCAAGCCAATTTACAATAAAACCTTGAGGAGATTTGCATGACTTCAACCCTTCAAGGAATCAAATCTAAGTGGTGAGTTCCATCCATTATTGATTCATCATTTTTTTATCATTTAGCCTTTAGCCTACAAATGCATAAGTTCTATTTGATCAATTTTGCCATTGTCCAGGTGTAAACAAAAACACAAGGTTTTCCTAAGGACAGCCCCTATATGGCACAACACTTCCTCTCTTTTTGTATGTGTAGGTTGTAGATCTAAATAATATTGGAGAAAGATTTAAGGTTATTTATTCACAGTTGCATTCAAACCCTACAACTTGGTGAGATATAAAAACTCAATTATCTCAACATTTGACAAAGATCCTGTAGACATACAAAATTAACATTATGCATTCAATCGGATTCAATCAAATTAGGTCTCACATTAGGCCCATTCATCACTTTCATCCATTCATTAAATAATCTCATTTCCTAATGTCATTTATCAAATAAACATTATCATCAGCCTTTTAATAAATCAAACATCATCCATTTAATTAAATAGATCAAACATTTATTTAATTAAATCCAATCCATATTTCATCCTTTTCTAATTTAAATAAATCAAATATTTAAATCATAAAAGTCAAACTAACCTAATAATCATTTATTTAATCTAACCCTGATTAAATACTAATCCCATCCCACTTGCATTCTCTAGATATCTCCACTTGCACAAATAAATCAATTTTATTGATTTATTAAAAAACCCTCATTTTCCCTCAACATGACAAGTTGATTTGTCCCTCCAACATAGCATTTATTTCTCTTCTTTCTTGTCCCCCTCTCAAAATTTATTGCAAAATTTGAATTCAAATTCTCCCTCTCATGGGCACTCTTCCCAAATCTTGCACATCCATTGACCACTCACCACTTGACAAGTGTCCTCTTCTCATTGGTGGATCTTTAGTCCCACATTCACCATCTTGGCCAATCTCTCATCAAGAAAATCTATAAAAGAAGGCTTAATCCTCATTCATCCATCACAAACTTTTATTCAAGGTTACTCTCTTAATTTGAGAACTCATCTTGCTCATCATCTCCATTGCATTTACATCATCTTGAGCTTTGATCAAGGATTGGGAAAGGGTCACTAGCACATGTGACACCAATCCACTATGGAATAGGTAACTTGTTGAGTGTTTTCATTATGCTTGTGGTTTTCTTTTATCCTTTTGTTTCATTTTGGAGTATTTGCAAGGTATTTCATAGGAGTGTTCTTGAAGGATTTGTAGGTACTAACCCTTGTTTGAGATTAGTGTTTGCAGATTTCAAAAGCACACTCACATTTTGGTGCTAGAAGGAGGGCTATGAATGTATCTAATAAGAATGATACGTCATTACTTTTATATACATTTGATTTGAATCTTTGTTGATAGGGAAACAAAATATGTTGTTGTTTGCATATTAGGGATGAAACTATTATATTATCATAACATAGTGGGGAAAGAAGTATCTTGAAAATGCGGCGAGAGTGTAGTTTTTATATGGCAGATGGCACTTTGAAGATTGTTATATGGAAGGATAGATACCACTTTTCTATCCTTTTTTGGAAAATCATGGGCTTTTTTTTAATTTTTTAATTTTTATTTTTGAAATCTTTCTGAATGCTATTTTGCACTTGCCAGCTATACTAATCTGAAAATACTTTAACCAACTTTAGGCATATTCTTCTTTTGGACAAATATGTTTTCCTTTTAACAAATTCATTTTGTACATCCTGCGAATATTGCTTTCTATGAGACAATGTTTCTGTGATCTGGATATAAACTGGAAGCAAAGCCATTTAAAGATTGTTAAACTTGCCTGTGCACCTGCAGATTGCTTTGAGTCTTTGAAAATTTCCCCAAAAGAATGCAGGTATGACCTATATGCTTAGAATTTACAAGTTTGAGTGCAAAAGGATATTGAAAGGTTTCCCCTGTGAGCTTATCTTTAGCCTTTTTTTTAAAGCAAGAGTTCATACCATGTTTCTCGAGAGATGGTAATTTGTCCATTCATTAAGTCATGCATAGTATTTCAGACCTACGGTGGTGAAGCAATTAATTCTACTCACTTTTTGTCTAAATGTTCATGTTTAGTTACTTCCATTTAAAACACTTATGTCTTTCTCGCAAAGAAATAGATGTTGTCTCCACAAGTCATGGGAAGATATTATTGTTTATTTCAAGTTTGATTCTCATAAAGAAACATTTGAAACATTTTCACTATAGAAGCCTTCTTATTATTTTGAACATATCTTGGCTCTTGATTGAGGAATCACCCAGTTATGATATTCGGCATGCATGATTATCCTAGGGGTCCTTTATTTATAAATCTATGCCTGCATCTTCATTCTGGGATGTCGCACATTTATGAGTTCTTATAGGCGTCATTATAGGCATGGCTGTAGATCACTATCATTGGTCAAAAACAACTTTGGGGTGGTTTCTCTATTTTTAAAATCCAAATGATGGTTCCTATAAACGTATGATAGAAGTTATATGAGCATGATGGATTGTCGTATCTTTAAAAAAAAAAAAACATCTTCTAAGCACGGGGAGAGTAGCTAGTGAATCATTTTTTAATAAATCCTTGTGCAGGTCCTGCAATCAAGAATGAAATGACTTCACACCTAACAAGTGCATTTGCTGGTTATTTCTTATTAAAGCTTTACATCTGCGAAATTCCTTTCTTCTCTGCTTTAAGTTTCAATTTAATGACCTTGTTGTTTTTGGATTCACAGTAGTTAATTAAATATGTCAAGATCCGCACTCTTTGTCTGCCCACGTGTGCCATCACTTGCTCTCTGTCTATTCTTATGGACAACATTCGAGACTTATTGACTCATGAATGCACTCCAACATTTATTTTGGTAAATAAAGGAGTCAGTTAAAGGGAAACATGGTATTCATCTTAGGCGGCAGGTGTTAAATTAGTTTCAGACATTAAAGTGTGCAAAAATTTGGTCCCTTGTTTGGTAAAATTTCACTTCGTATTGATATACTAGTGGTTGCTATTTATGGATCCGACTGAACACTTTTTCCTCTTCAATAATGCTTTACACCTGTCAATCATGCGCCTTCTCTAAGTACTCTACTTTTTTGAAAGAAAACTGCACGCCAACTTGCCACTAGATGTGTTCAATACAAACAATGAAATAGCGTAAGAGGAATAAGCAATTTAGTTATGTAAGATTGATCATTCTTGAGGTAGGTCCTAGAGGATCATCATCCAAGCTTTTAGTATTGTTGTTTGTCTTGTTCATGTTGTTGTTTTTATCCTTGGGATTGGCTGTGCTGAATGGGAAAGTCTTCTTGTTATTAATATTGTGTTCTAAATCATTTATGGTTGAATAGGAAAGTCTCCCTATTATTAACATTATTGTTCAAACTCATTTTGCAGGTTTAATCAAAGAAGACCAAGGTGTCATCATGACAAAAAGACTGAAATATTTGATTAATAAGTTTTTTTGTTTACATTAGTTTTTGAACAAACTTTTTACCTAAAAATTTTAATATGGAGAAAGGGTGGTGATTCATTATTAATCTAAAAGACATTGAGTCTTTATTAGTTGAAAGTAACTCTTTTGGAAATCAATGATTAAATCTAAAATTGGATTACATTTTTCCCCATTTTAAATCATTGAATCTTTTGTTTTGTTCTTTTATTTTTAATCAATGATTAAAATGAACTTAATTTAATATCTTTTACCTTCACATGATTGCATTTTTGTATAGGTACAAGGAAAGTGAAAAGTCAACAAAGGTACAAACGAAGGAAAGCAAGGAGAAGGCTAGCAAAAGAAAACGAAAGGAGGATTTTTTTTGAAAAATCAAAGTGTTTTTAAATGCTTTAAGTGTTTGCTTAACACTTTTTCACGAAACTTGTCATCTTTTTTCCCCTTAGGACACTAATTCTCATTTGGATTTAAAAAGAACACTTCAATTTTTTTCGTTTCAAAGTTGGATTAAAATTGAACATACAAATTGACTAGACATTGTTTTTTGGGACTAAAATTGAACAAAGCAAATTCACACTCAAGTTTGGTGCTTTAAAATGAACTCACAATTGCTTTGAAGGCTATAAAACGAAAAAGTGCTTGAATTGTGTGATTTTATCTTTGGTGCATTTTGAGTGCGTATCCTCTCCCCTTGTGCTTTGTGTTATCTAGGGTACAAGAGAAACACTCAAAGTGCATTTTATTGCTTTGAAACACTTCAATTTGGGTTTAAAAATGAACAATATCTTGTGCGAGTGTGAGTAGGAGTATTTTTGCGTATATTCTCTTTCTTTGTGCCGTCAAAGATTGATCGAGTTACGGATTGTGTCTTTGCTTGCTTTTGTTTATCCTAGAGGGCCTAATTGGGGAAAAAGTACTCACCCAAGGGAATGACTCAACTGGTAACACTCTAAAGCCAAGAGTATTTCCAACCGAGATATAAATGTGGATATTAGAAGAAATGCCAATATCACGCGGTTGACTCCGACAAGATGGATCCGAAAGGGGACTCTTGCCACATTGGGTCAACTCCTACGAATGGAAAGTCCAAAATAGAACCCTTGTTTTGTAGTGGCCTATTTATCCATTGAGCAAGTTTACCAAAGTGGTGCATTGGAACTTTGATTCCAAGAAGTTACTTGCCATGTCCGATCTTAGTTGAAATATAGAGGTTAGGATTTCATCATACCTCTATATTTTTCCTTGGTTGCATGTAAAATCATCTCTTCTATGAAGGGCATGAGGCAATCCCACTAAGAAAAACGTACCCATTAAGCTAGGATGTTACATTGCTTGTTTGAAAACATAGTGCATTTATCGAAAACATTTTGCAAACAAACATTCAACATGATTTTCAAAATTTCAAACCCTTTTGAAGACAAATATCATTGACTCAATCCATATGTTATTGCTTTCCCTTGGGATTCACATCCTTAGAGGTTTCTAAGCATTGGATTAAATCTCAATTTTTCTTCTTGAGTAAACAATAGAAAAAACCCTTGCCTTAAGTTCATTAAATTTCCACATAAACTATCTTGTGGGGTTGAAAGAAATTGAGACATTGGACATCTTAGTTTGAAACATTAATCAAAGATATTGTTTTTGGTAAAATAAAGCCATTAAGCAACACTAAGCAAAATGAATTTTCATGTGTGATTGGAAACTCGCAAAATCCCAAAGCAAAAATCATTGAAAATCTGAAAATGAAAGTTCAAATGAAATCAATCCTTGGTTACAAAGGTCTTTAGGAAGCATATGCATGCTCTTCAATACCTAGGTCTAGGAAAACAAAGTGGTCTTTTTAGGTTCATCTAGGGATAAATCAAACCTCTTTCATCCATCTTTCAAAACATCAAACATCATCTCATAAATCATCTTTTGAAAAACCTTGAAATCATCCTTGAAAGATGACAAAATCAAGCAAACACAAAGATCATTGAGACCAAGTCCTTGAAACATTTATCAAAACACCTTTTGGCTAGGCATGTGTAGATGCATCCTTTTGCATATACTTAGTCAAAATTATGAAAAGTCATCTTGTCTAACTTAGTGTATGTAGATGAATCCTTTTTCATATACTTAGTGAAAAAATCATCTTGTTTGGGTAGGTATGGGTAGATACATCCTTCTCCTCACACACATCCAAAATCATCTTCCTTTGAACAAAACTATCCTTTAGATCATTATCAAACATCTTAGGGTCTTTTTGCTCAAAATCAAAATCCAAATCAAGATCAAGGACAAAGTCTCAAAATCCAAAAATCAAACCAATCAAAAAATCCAAAGTCCTAGCATTTCATTCAAGATTTATCAAAAGCCAAAAACATCCATAACATCCATCTTTAAACATCATCATCATATCATCATCACTTTTGATCCTAAAAAAAAAGAGCATCCTAGAACTTTCACTTTGGGACATAAAATAGAGATTAATCCAAAGAGTCAAGAGATTCATCTCCCATATTCTCGAAGATTGATCCCCGTTTTATGGTTCTAACTAGATCTTAATACAAGAAGAGTATGGAAGCCAACAAAGAAACACCCGCTTCAAGTGATCTTAGCCAAACCACTCCTGAAATGAATCCCATCGGGGATGGAAATCTCACAATTAGCCTTCCAACATCACCGCAAAACCCACAAGAGGAAACCCAAAGGGAGGATCTTACCTTTGGAATGTCTCATGAACAAATAGCTGAAATGCTCCAAAATCTGGACAACCATAGAATCATCAACATCATGATGAGACTCAACCCTTCCTTGTACATGCTTGAACTAGCAAAACAAGGGGCCAAGTTGCCTTCGGATTTTGATGTGACCACTATAGTAGAGACATCTTTTCCACCAATCTCATCCACCATCCCCATTTCATCTACACTCCCATCTCAAAATGTCACAGAAAATATCCCACAAATCACAACATCATTTGCTCCAACTCATCCCAACGTTACAAGGGAAACACATTTCTCAATGCTCTTCAATCACATCCCCTTGTTAATAATCAAAGCTTGGATGTAAACACCACATTGGAACAAAACATCCCCCATAATCCATTTCAAAAAAATGTTCCCCTCACTTTACATTATGACCCATCATCAACATCTTTTCACGGAGCACCTCAAATCCCCCTCCTCACAAATTCACAAGACGAGGAAGACATGTTCGGACCAGGGGGAATTTTCAACACCACAACACTCTTGCAAGGATTCACTCCCCTTACATTTCCACCTCTCCCACCATCACCATTGTCATCTACACCACTCCTTGGTTTAGGGCTTCCCCCTCTACTGAGTATCAATCAAACATACATCCCAACCATCAATCAAAACATTTTTCTAGATGCTCAAAACTTATTGTTGACATCACAACAACAAATGACAAACACACAAGAAATGGAAACATCATCAAACACCCCCACAACATTGCAAAGCATGGTCTCTCAAGGGCCAATCACATCAACGAGGCCACTTACCACATCAACAACAACATCCACCAATCAAGTAATCAACACGACAACACCATCCACCAATCAAATAATCAACACAACAACATCATCTACCACCATACCAAACCCACCACCACCCCCACCACCACCAACATTCACCACATCAAACCAATTCGATGCAGCATTACAAGATGTTTTTCAAAG
Organism: Sequoia sempervirens; assembly: GCA_007258455.2. Lineage (NCBI taxonomy): Eukaryota > Viridiplantae > Streptophyta > Pinopsida > Cupressales > Cupressaceae > Sequoia > Sequoia sempervirens. The sequence goes on along the minus strand of VDFB02000008.1, from coordinate 54,936,998 downwards.
AGGATACCAACAAGTGCAGAAACAAAAAGCTGTGCAACAAGCCACTCAAGCTGTGCAAGTTGCCAAAGGTGCACAAGAAGCCCAAGCTTTATTGCAACGGCAACAACAACAAGCCACCCAAGCCGCACAAGCATTACAAGCACAAAGGGTCGCTCAAGCACAACTTTTATTACAACAACAAGCAGCTCAAATGCAAGCTCAAGCACAAATTCTTGCACAAGTAGCACAAATGCAAGCATATCAGAAAGCACTAAAGCAATACCAAGAGCAGCAAGAAGTAGCAGAATTGGTAGCCCAACAACAAGCGTTGTGGGAACAAGAACAAGAAGAACAACAAGCGTTGTTAGAATAGCAACAAGCACAACAACAAGCATAAATCCTAGTGCAACAACAAGCATTGTTCATCCAAAAGCAAGTAGAAGCCTACTTCGCCCGCCACAACATACCGATACCATTGAACAATGCACCAACCAATCCATTCATCCAAACCATGATTGCAACACCTCAAAACACATTCATCCCACCCCCTGATCAACAAAGTGATGTGATCACACAACTCAAGTTGCTCTCACAACAAGTGCTTGACCTTCAATCAGGGCGAACAACCAAAACGTAGAGCAACTTGTGTCCCTATCCATTTGATAGGAGCCTAGACATGAAACCTTTCCCTAAAGGATTTGAAATCCCCAAATTTGAAAAATATCGAGGGACGAGAAACCCTGAAGATCACATTAGGGAATTCCAGGTTCATTGTATGGAGGTTGCATATGACGATACTTATCTGATGCGGCTATTCCCTAGGAGCTTGGTAGGAAACGCTATAGAATGGTTCTCTTGCTTACCCTCAAGCATCAAAACATTCCTGGAAATCAGAGATGAATTCATTAGAAACTACACATGTAACATTACAATGGATGTTAGTCTCGAAGAACTATACGCTTTGAAATAAGGAAAAAATGAATCTTTTGCTTCATTTCTTCAACGATGGTGATCCAAGGCCAATAAAAGCAAGTGGACCATGCCAGAGGAACAAAAAGTTTGCACAATCATCACCAACCTTGAAATTCATTTGTCATTCCATCTCAAGGTTCAGGGAATCACCACCTATGATCAACTGATCTCCAAGGCGCTTAGCATCAAAAGAGCCCTTGTAACCCAACTCGTCAAATCAACGTCATATCATGAACCACAAAACAATCGCCCACCATCAAATTACAACGATAAACCTTGTACATGGGTGAGAAACAAGAACATCACTAATGATGGCATCGTCGATGCCAAGGTGGTCATTAGTGGTCCATGCCAAAATACACCCGCACCGCAAATCCAACCACAATGCCAAAACACTCATCACACAACATACCAACTCAATAATCCCACCATCAATAATGTTAATGACCAAAGAGGACCACCTCAATGAAAAACATACCCCAAACGAAAATACACTACTTTGGGGGAACCACTTGAGGACATCGTGAAAAAGCTAATCGATGAAAAACTCATCCAAGCTCCTACATTTGAAAATTATCAAGAACCTGATGTCAAACCTCCTTGGTATAATGAAAATAAACTATGTGAGTTCCACAAAATCAAAGGCCACACCACAAACAATTGTATGAGACTCAAGAACATCATCCAATATCTCATCGACAAAAGAATCATAAATGTGGAAGCACCTACTAGGAATCAAGATCTTAAAATCTACACGAATCCGATGTCGAATCATGGCAATAAAGGGAATAACAAGGATAAAGGAAAAGGTAGTGTAAATCATGTATATGAAACAGTTGTTGCCTCCCTAAATGAAGACTACATGGTCATCACCATCAAGGGCGCTTAGGCCGAAGACTGTGGAGTCACCACAAGAGGCGGAAAAGTCACCATTGCAGGATCATCCCAACCCAATAGAGTCCCTACATCAAGAGCCGTTCCATATAGCTACAATGTTGTAGACCAACTCAAAAGAACGCCAACACACATTTCTATCATGGAGTTGTTAAAAATCTCATCAGCGTATAAAAATATCCTTGAGGAAGCATTAGCCTCATCCACTGTCCCCGCAGACCTTGATGCAGAACAATTCCAAGCTATGGTCGGAAACATCATAACACCTAATCTCCTTACGTTTTCTGACCAATATTTTCCCTCCCAACCATCTCACAATTGAACACTTCACTTAGAGGTCATTGTGAACAAGCTAAAAATCAAAAGGGTCTTGGTGAATGGAGGTTCAAGTTTGAACATTTGTTCTCTTAGTCTCATCAAGCAGTTGAAAATATCAGAAGATTCCATCGACAAAGGCAAGGGCATCACAATAAGAGCATACGATGACCAAGAAAGAGTGTCTCAGGGCACAATTAAGCTCCCTATCCAAGTAGGGCCGACGCTCATGGAAACCACATGTCAGGTCTTGGACCTCGAATTGCCATACAATATCCTCCTGGGATGCCCATGGATTCATGTGATGAAATTCGTAGCATCAACCTTCCACCAATGTGTGAAATTCACACATAATGGACAAGAGGTTACCATCCATGGAGATCCTGAGCCATTTTCATACTGCAAGAACCTTGAAGCCAAATATTACAAAATCCCCCAAGTGCCAAAAAATGATGAGGGCCCATCCACATCATACATCCATCCTGCCACTCTCACATCCACTTCTACGACAGAGACACCCGCCATCCACACCATATCCGATATCAAGCTCATCATCCAAGAGGATGGTTGTGGAAGTTATAGGATCCCTAACAATGATTTTGTGATAGGAGAGTTACCACAATCTCCAAGATCACAAGGACGCCCACAAGAAAATCAAGCTCCCACATCACAAACTTATCCTCAAAATTATCCTGAATTCACAAGGTGGGGAGACCTTGGCCATGAGGTAATTGAAGTAGATCCATCAAACATGCTGTATCAAGATGAAAGACCGGAAGCTAATCTACCAATGGATGAAAGAAGCAAAGGCCTACACATGATGCTTGCAATGGGCTATGACTGAAATCAAAGACTGGGACAAAATGACAATGGGCTCATAACACCTATCATGCCAGAGACGTGACCCATAATAAATATTGGTCTTGGATGTGCCACTCCGATAATAACCATACGTGGCCGAAGTCCTTTGGTTAGAGCCGCTAATGTTTCTCCTCAGCCAGTACTAGTACAACTACACTCACCAATAGTCACAGGTAGGGACACACATAATTTTATAACCGAGCCCTATATTAGTAGCGATGACAAAGATACCTTATCCAATCTACCTAGGCTATTTGAAGATACCACCCTGTGCATGATTAGTACCATATCCTTTGAACCAGATAGTCAAAATCATGAAATTCGCTTAGTCTACCCCCAACTAATCAACTATGACCAACGAGGACCACCAGTTCTAGATACATTCAAAAATAATGAAGCACTCTTAGAATTCATGGGGTTGAGGGATAACATTCCAAATGGAGATCACAAGGCAGGATTCATAATGGAGTTGGACACACATGCCTATTATGGGGAAATGATTGAATCCTTCAATCACAAAAGTGAGAAACTAAGAATCATATCCAAGTCCTTGAGTGAAAACTGCACCATGGCACTCTCTGACAAGAAAATAGTAAAAATAAAGGACGTATCCAATGGTGAAAACCTCTCTAAGGCGCCTGAGGATGAAGGATTCAATCTTCCCCTAAGAGCTATTCATCAAGAGAAGTCAACAGTCTTGGCCGAAAAATGCAACCCAGTCAACCTAGGAATAGAGGAGACCCCGCATATCACATTCTATGCAGAATCACTATTATCAGAAGAGCAAGAACTCCTAGCAGCATTCCTAAAGGAAAGACAAATAAACTTCACATGGAGTTATGTTGATATGCCAGGACTTGATCCAAATGCTGTGGTCCACCACCTAGCAGTGTATCCAAATGCAAAACCTGTCAGATAGAAGCTTCACAAAATGCATCCTTAAATTGCTTTGCTAGTCAAAATGGAGCTCAAAAAGCTATTAGATGCTGGATTCATTTGACCAATTGATTATCCAGAATGGGTATCAAACTTGGTACCTATTTCAAAACCTGATGGAGCTATCAAAATCTATACATATTTTAGAGATTTGAACAAAGCTTGTTCCAAGGATGATTTTCCACTTCCCAATATCGATATGATAGTGGACATGACAGTAGGGCATGAGATGCTATCACTAATGGACGGATTTTCAAGATACAACCAGATTATGATAGCAAAAGAAGATCAACACAAGACAACTTTTACTTGTCCATGGGGGACCTATTGTTGGAACATGATGCCATTCATCCTAAAGAATGTAGGAGCAACCTATCAAAGGGCCATGACACTAATATTCCATGATATGATTCACAAAACAATTGAAGACTATGTCGACAACATCCTAGCAAAATCAAGAAAAAGAAAAGATCATATAGCAACCTTAAGTGCTATCTTTGATAGATTGGAGGAATACAAAGTCAGACTAAATCCCAAGAAGTGCATCTTTGGCGTACAATCAAGAAAATTACTAGGATACATAGTGTCTATGAGGGGTATCGAAGTGGATCCAACAAAAGTCAAAGCAATCCTTGAGATGGAAGCACCAAGGAACTTAAAGCAACTGAGAGGCCTCCAAGGCAGGCTCCAATCCATTAGAAGGTTCATAGCACAATTGGCAGACAAGCAAAACCCATATTCGCACCTTCTCCACAAGGGGGTATCATACAAATGGGATACAAAATGTGAAGAGGCATTCAAAAAAATAAAGGAATATCGACTGACACCTCCAGTGTTAATGCCACCTATCTTGAGAAAGCCATTGATCTTATATGTGTCAGCAACAGCAATAGCCCTTGGGGCTTTATTAGCCCAGCATGATGAAAACGGAACAGAGAGGGCCATCTACTATATCAGCAGGACAATGGCCGGTCATGAGCTAAATTACTCCTTCATTGAAAAAGCTTGCCTTGCAGTAGTGTTTACATCCCAAAAATTCAGACACTACATGTTGGAACACAAGATAAAGCTCATTGCGGAAATTGATCCCCTCAAGTATCTTCTATCAAAGGAAATGCTCACAGGCAGAATGGAAAAATGGGTAATGATACTGTCAGAGTATGATATCGAGTATGTAGAGAGGAAAGCCATCAAAGGTCAAGTTATTATAGATCAACTAGTAGAAGTACCCATGTATTCTGAGAACCCTCTTGTTTCAAAATTTCCAGATGAATCCATCTTTAACCTTAATGTAGCCGATCACTGGAAATTATACTTCGATGGCTCATACACACAACATGGATCAGGAGCTGGTATCTTCTTCATCACCCCATAAGGGGATTGCATACCAAGGTCATACAAACTAGCATTCCCTTGCACAAACAACATAGCGGAATACAAGGCTTGGACTATAGGTCTCAGGATAGTAGTGCAATGGAATATCATAGCCCTCAAAGTCTACGGAGACTCTTAGTTGATCATAAATCAAGTCAATGATGAATATCAGACTAAGGATGACAAGCTAACTCCATACAAGAAATTGGTGGAGACTCTCAAGGAATCCTTCATTGACATAAAATTTGGGCAGATTCCAAGAACCAACAATAGAGCTGCTGACGCCATGGCTACAATTGGGTCTCTAGTAGACATCCCTCATAACATACCAAAATATGAATTTCTAATCAAGTAGCTTCTCGTTCCCACATTCGAGGTACCAGAATCAGAATATGTGTGTGAAATCGTTGGTCCTGGTGATCCTTGGTATCATGACATCTATACATATCTTCGAATAGGAGTCTTACCCGCTGACCTGCCATCGAGCCTAAAATGAACCTTTATCAAAAAGGCATCCAGATTTGTCATCTTAGGTGATACCTTATACCGTAGAAGCATAAAAGGTACCTTACTACACTTTCTAAACACTGAGGAGGCATTAACTGCTCTAACCGAGGTTCATAACGGTATCTATGGCTCACACTCGAGCAGAATAACCATAGCCAAGAAATTGCTGAGGCTGGGTTACTATTGGCCCACAATGGAGTGAGAAGCACATGATCATGCTAAAAGGTGTTTATAATGTTAGTAGCATGGGGACCTCATCCATGCTCTAGCTCAAGAGCTTCATTTGATCATTACACCATGGCCTTTTTCGTAGTGGGGACTTGATCTCATTGGGAAAATCTCACCCACCTCATCCAACGGCCATAAATTTATTATCACTACAACTGAGTTCTTCACAAAGTTGGTGGAAGCCATACCCATGACCTATATCACTGGAAAGCAGATCTCAAAATTCATCCTGAACTATCTCATATGTCGTTATGGTGTCCCACAAGCCATTATCTTAGATAATGGGACACCCTTCAAGAATCAGGATGTTCGTGACTTGTGTGAGAAATTCAAAATCCATCATCGCTTCTCCACCCCGTACTATCCCCAAGGCAATGGCCAAGCAGAAGCCACAAACAAAACCATCCTCAAAATCCTCAAGAAAATAGTCAATGAGGCAGGTCGTGATTGGCACTTGCAGCTTAATCCTGCCCTCTGGGCTTATCGAACCGACATCCACACGCCCACAGGTGCCACCCCATTCTCCTTGGTCTACGAATTAGAAGTTGTACTCCCCATTGAGATTGAGCTCCCATCCCTTAGAATATCACTGCAAAATCTCATCACTGATGAATAATATCAGATCTCAAGACTAAACGAGCTAGAGTTATTGGATGAGAGAAGGATTGATGCTTTTAATCACTTACAAGTCTATCAAAATAGACTCAAACAAAGCTACAACAAGAGGATTAGAAGTAGGACTTTCCAAGTTGGAGAACTAGTCTTAAAAGAAAATCAGAAGAATGTCCCAAATCCTAGCAGCAAAGGCAAGTTTGAACCCAATTGGTTAGGGCCTTTCATCGTCACAACAAACTATAAATCAATGTTATATCAGCTATCAACACCTGAAGGGTAACCTCTGCAGGAGCCCATGAATAGCTCCCATATCAAAAAGTTTTATGCCTAATTCTTTCAAGGTATAGAACCAAAAAATCCAAAAAAATCAAAAAATGTCTTGAAAAATTGGTTACTTTGGTGAAAACCTAGCAAACAGGCATCTTGGTGACAACAAAAAAATCAAAAAAGAAAAAAATCCAAAAAAAAAAAAAAAAGGATAAAAAATAGTAAAGAGAAAAATTGTCCTCTAGTGAAAACCACTTTGGTGGCACTTTGGGCAAGTACCTCAGTGAAAACCTGGCAAACAGGTGCCTTGTGTAAATAAGCACTTTCCATCTACCAAGACCTTTATAGCTTGTTCATCATTATCCCTCAATTTCGCTTCCATCATCCATCTCATCCATATCTCCACCCATCACACATTCACTCACATCCACACCATAGCTTGGTCCTGTTTTCACATCATGATCCCTCCTAGTACTACTTGGCCCATCCTCAAGGTCAGTTTGTCCTGCCTTTATCAGAGTAGTCTATTGCATCACACTGGGGGCATGTTCTCATTGGATCAGATTCGTGTATGGTCTTAAAGTCCTCAAAACATCAAAAAATCTAAAAACATCAGAAAATTAGAAAATCCAAAAACATCAAAACATTAGAAAATCCAAAAACATCAGAAAAATCAAAAAATGTAAAAACATCAGAAAATTAGAAAATCCAAAAATAGGTAAAAAAGTTATTCAAAAAGTAAAAAAAAAGGTCATCTTGTCGAACTACATCATCTCTGAGCTTGAACGTAGGCAAAGTTTATCTTTGATCATCCCCCAAGACATTTAGGTCAGTCCTATAGGAGTCTGTCATAATAAACTGACATCTCATCATGTATATCTTCAGATGTAAATCGGTCAAGTCATCAGTCGAACTACGTGGTCTCTGCGTGTATAACGTAGGCAAGGCTAATCCATCGATTAGCCCCCGAGGCCCCTAGGATAGGTCTTTAGGTTAGTCTCTCGGTCAAAATCTCAAAAAATCCCAAAAACATTGGAAAACTCAAAAATCAAAAACATTTGTAAAACTTAAAAAAAAAACCAAAAATAGCCTCAAAACATTTCAAAATGTCAAAAACATCCAAGTATTTGAAAAAATCCATCCACCTCATCTTGCTTGCACTCACAATAATCAATCATCCATAATAAACTGATCGTCATCCTCAACTTTTGGTGAAACAGTTAGAAACAAGTCTAGCAGGTTAAAAGTAAAACTCAAAAGTGTCAAGTCTCAATTCTAAGTCAATACGTAAACAAGTTGGTCAAGTCTTTGTGTCAATAGTCCATCATCCAAATAGTCCCATATCAATCATTTGATAACATCATGTCCTAGGATGAATCCTTCCTATAAGGGGGCATTATTTATCAGAAAGAACACTTTGGATAAACAAAATGACGTGTCGCCATCCACTAACATGTCCTAGGATGTATCCTTCCTACAACGGGCATTATCTTTTGGAAATAAGTTTCGGTTCTTATCCTTACAAACACATTCCCTTTTGGTTAGCGGTATTGAAGAACATCAACTTGTTTGTGTGCTTTATCTTTTTCTTGACTTATCTTATTGCGCTTAGTCCAAGGACTTCTCGATGATATCCGAACGAAGGATTTAGAGAGATAGGAATGGGGCAATGATCATTATTCTTTTATCTGCTGTGCTTGTTGGACGTTCCTGTAAAATAACTTGGCGAATACTTTCTTTGTTAGATATGTATGGAGGATGTTTTGGACAGCTTGTTGACTATTGCATTGAATGGTTATACCTTTCCGTGTTTTGGTCCGAGGTGTTTAAAACTTCTAAAGTACATCCTAGCAAGGTTTTCGTATGTAAGGTGTGAACAAGAATACTCCTATCTATTTGTTGAGTCAAATTCCATCACACTAAGTACAATGCCATCCTGGTCCTTCATACCTTGATGCATCGTACTTAGGCGTGTTATCAAATATAAAGTAAGTGACCCTTTGAAAATCCCAATCCTTGATAAGAAAATCATCCATTTCTCATCATCATCTCTCATCATCATCTCTCATTATGTTGGCTTGTTGGATCCTCTTTTCATCATCTCATTTCCGCGCTAACATCATCATCACCAATGCATCCATCATGCATCCATCCTGCATCTAGAAAACTGTCAGTATACCACATATCATTCCTATCATACATAATAGGAAACATCAATCATTTCACATGCATTGCATTCATATCATCATCATAATATAGATCTGTTAGTCTAAGCATCTCATAAATCATCCATTGCATAATCACAACATATCACATCATTCACATCATCAATCTCATCCATCTCATATCATATCATCATTTAAGTTGTTTAGGATAATATAGATTTGTTATTCTAAGCATCTTAAAATCATCTCATTTGCATCATCATCCATAACCACCCATTTTGAATCTCTTTATCGTGAGATCGACCCTCAAATCGAATCTTTTCACTCGATCTCTCGAGGGGGCAATGTACCAGTGTACTTCTTTCCACTGGGGCATCCGAAAAATCAGAATTTTTTTAATTTTGATCGCGGCAAGTTTATTCTTTGAACCAACGCAACATGTACATTGCTTCAAAGAGGGGCAAAATGTAGACATTCAAAATTAACATTATGCATTCGATCGGATTCAGTCAAATTAGGTCTCGGCCCATTCATCACTTTCATCCATTCATTAAATAATCTCATTTCCTAAGGTCATTTATCAAATAAACATTATCATTAACCTTTTAATAAATCAAACATCATCCCTTTAATTAAATAGATCAAACATTTATTTAATTAAATCCAATCCATATTTCATCCTTTTCTGATTTAAATAAATCAAATATTTAAATCATAAAAGTCAAACTAACCTAATCATCATTAAATTAACATAATCATCATTTATTTAATCTAACCCTATTAAATACTAATCCCATCCCATTTGCATTCTCTAGATATCTCCACTTGCACAAATAAATCAATTTTATTGATTTATTAAAAAACCCTCATTTTCCCTCAACATGACAAGTTGATTTGTCCCTCCAACATAGCATTTATTGCTCTTCTTTCTTGTCCCCCTCTCAAAATTTATTGCAAATTTGATTTCAAATTCTCCCTCTCATGGGCACTCTTCCCAAATCTTTCACATGCATTGACCACTCACCACTTGACAAGTGTCCTCTTCTCATTGGTGGATCTTTAGTCTCACATTCACCATCTTGGCCTCACCACTTGACAAGTGTCCTCTTCTCATTGGTGGATCTTTAGTCTCACATTCACCATCTTGGCCAATCTCTCATCAAGAAAATCTATAAAAGAAGGATTAATCCTCATTCATCCATCCACAACTTTTATGCAAGGTTACTCTCTTAATTTGAGAACTCATCTTGCTCATCATCTCCATTGCATTTACATCATCTTGAGCTTTGATCAAGGATTGGGAAAGGGTCACTAGCACATGTGACACCAATCCACTATGGAATGGGTAACTTGTTGAGTGTTTTCATTATGCTTGTGGTTTTCTTTTATCCTTTTGTTGCATTTTGGAGCATTTGCAGGTATTTCATAGGAGTGTTCTTGAAGGATTTGTAGGTACTAACCCTTGTTTATGATTAGTGTTTACAGATTTCAAAAGCACACTCACAGATCCAACAATGATATCCAAAAGCAAGAATCCTTTGATTTGACTCCCAAGGACTATGAGATTAGATTCTAGATTTAGTTACTAGGGCATAATATCCTGGGTGACTTACTCCCCCAAATTCAACTCCAGATTTATATGCTAGGAACATAAAAATCTACTCAATCTATTTTTGAACATCAAATTTATCTATGACATACCAAATTTGTTGTTTTTGCATCAAAGTAGTTAATTTCATACAAAATTCATTTGAAAGTCCTTAAATTCAAACCCTATGATTGCTTATCTCATCTTTCAAGTTGTAAGTCTATTTCATATCCTAAAATATCTTTAATTTAAATGTTTTTTAAGAAAATAACCCCCTTGTGAAATCCTAAAATAAAACCCTAGGAGCACACCCCTTTTTTCTTTTTATCAACAATATTATTATGGAGGAAAGGGGTGACCTCACCCAGACCCATGCCAAATATTTTGGCATAATTGATGCATATAATAATATTTTTGCCTCTACTATTTAAGGATGCACATTCTTTACTAATATTCTATCGTTAACTTGAGTCTAGAGTGCATGGTGACATGTTTCTAAGTATGTTAGGTTTCCATGATTGAAGAGATATATAATGGATAATAATATTCTCAAAAAAACCTAGTTAACATGTATTCTCCCATGTAAGAGAATCTTAATATGAATAGAACCTTGGTGTGTTTACAAGGAATCCTTAATATTATTCTAGTAAAGTTTAATTAACTCCCATGGGTGGAGAATTATGTTAACCTTATGAATTAAATAAGTTTTTTTTTAAGGAATTTCAAGTGTATGTTCCTTGATACAAACCTTGTGAGGAGAACTATGTGTCACTTTGATCCCATTTGGGAGCAAGTATGTAGGTAGTTCTTGGGTGAAGGATTCCACTTGACCTCAATTTTGTAGGGGGGTTTACAAGGGGAGAAATCCAAGCTTTGGAGTTGTTCCTAACTTGTTTGATCTTCCCTATTTGGTAGGATTCTATTTGAGGTTGGAATGGGAATTAGATGATTATGAATGAGTTAAGGAAAGAGATGAGTTTTATTTAATACACAATACGCTTCTAAATATTAAGCCAAAATAAGTGAATGGGTCTTACTACCTTATAGTTCGTGTTTGTTGAGTAGAGGCCATCTTTTGCTTGTTCAATATAATTCTTATGTGTTTATGGAGTTAAACTCTAGATCTATGTGAATCTATGTATAGGATCTTGAATTAGTTGATTGTGTTATGATATACTACTTTTTTTTTCCTATTATATAAGTCTTCAGCTGGAGATGACTCGATTGTGAACTTGCAAGATATTTGAGTTGTGATAAGAAATCTTTTGACAATGCCAATGATAGAGCTCTAGGATACTATTAGGAATTTCCCAACACTCACTTCATTTATAGAGGTGATGGTTACTAAGGGCCATCCTAATTATAATACAGTAAAATTTAGATAGGTAATTACCCTACCAAGTGGGTAATAGTAATAGGAGATAATTGTTATATTAGGAGGGTTCACTAGTAGTCACTTATAGGATGAGGATGATTGATGTCAAGTGTTACCTGGGTTGTAAAGAAGATAGTTGACGGTATCACTAAGGTCATAAGATGGTATATGTTGGAAGCTACATCTTGGGTGGATAGGTTTGTTGTTAGTGGCCTATAGGAAATTGAAGTTGTAATCCACTAGGCTAAGAAATCTCACTACTTGTGGAAATTTTTGGGTTGAGGACATACATTCAATTAGAATGAGATACAACGAGTCCTCTTCCTAGTTTATTGATGGTGCAAAAGATTGGGAAATGGGATGGACCCACAATATAGTCTACAATGCATCAACTTTCATTTTCTATATAGGATGCATTATGAATAGACATTAGTTATCCATTATAGATGTCTAAGTAATCAATTGTGTATAACTTAGTCACTCATTGTGTAAATTGTCTCAAGTTTTTGCGTATATTATTATTCATTTCCTTGTCAATGATGACATAAAGTATAATGGGTTACTTGATTTTCATCAAAATAAAAAAATATATTGGGAAAATATGGGACCCATGGTGGAGTATGGGGTACACCAACATTCCTTTCCCAAGAGAATCTACTTAGAATATTACATGTTTATGAATTAGGTAGTGGGATGGTCCATGTAATAGGTTGTATTTATTTAGACTTTATCAATTATTTTTTATGTAAACATGTGATGTATGTGTGGATTGTTCACACTAGATATATGTGATGTATGTTGGATTTAGTAATTTTGATATATGTGATGAGTGTATGAGCCAATAAATATTGGACATGTGATGTAAATATGAGCTAGTCACTATTGTACTTGTAATGTGCATATAAGATAGTCACCATTATACTTGTGATATACATGTGATCTAGATAATGTTGTACTTGTGATGTGCATATGATCTAGTCATAATTGTAATTGTGTTGTAAATGAGCTACTCACCTTGTATATATGTGATGTATGCTAGAGATCATTGTTGTGCATGTGATTTGAGGATTATGGTAAAATCTATGACCACTATAGATGTATTTGTATATGTTTATAGTACACTAATGATTGGTATAAAACCAACACTTGATAGAAAATTGTTATTATTCTATTATAATTGGACTAAGTTGATAGCTTATGCTTAATGAATTGATGGAGGGGGGAATCTCCCTTGAACACATCTTTACACAAACTAGAAAATTCCCAGAACAACAACTTGTAACTTTTATTATATCTTGATGTAATCATCTACAAACATACAATCAAATGCAATACAATTATCTGGTTGCAATACTACTTTTGCAAAAATATGGGCTACAAATACATGCAAATCTACGAAAGACACTAATGGCCACTAAAACTTCAAGCTACACTTTATGCTAAAAAAGAAAGACATTCAACTATGTTCTCATCTAGAAACCCTCTCTTTCTATTTCTGACCACTTTATATGATTTTTCCACCTACCAATGAATTGTGACTTCAACTTTGGCATCAAACAAATCTAGATGTCCATTTTCCCTACCTGAGGAAATTTCCAAATTTTAGTCCAAATTTCAACAACCATATATTTTTGCATAGTAATTGGATTGATAAACTATTTATTCCATTAGAAATATCTCAAAAATTGAAGGGCCATCAAATACCTATTAAAGGATATTTGGATTTTGTCTAATTTTTTAGCCCATTTGGAACCTCTAGGTGGCTCAAAATTGACTTTGAATACTTTTAAAGGGATTTTTAAGACAAAAGCATTCATATCTCAAAAATGAAAAATGATATTGAAGTGATTTACTCAGCATTGGTTTCATTTCACCATTATAGAGCTCTGTGTAAGATTTCATGTATATACATGCATAAATGCCAACATAGTAAAAAATAGTATTCAAGATTGCCATTTTTAGCCCTTATTGAAAAATTATTCACCAAACCTAACATAAATTAAAATAAAAAATTTCTTTTGGGGATGCAAGATTGCTCTTACACTACATCAGGAAAAGTCACAGTTTAAAGGTGAGATCAAAGATCTCATACAAGAGGAGAGAATTAACTCCCTCTAATATTGTTGTGTGAACTACAATGCCTCTGATTCCCATGAGGGGATATGTAAGTAGGGTCATCATGAACTCTCGAGGCTTAGTTATGGGTCTAGGGATGAACCTAATTGTAGGAGTTTAACACTTTTGAGTGTAAGAATATAAGTGGTGACATTGAGTTGTCATCACCATGGTGAATGAAGAAATTTTGAAATCAACACTTCTAATTTATATGGAAGATGGTTGGTTAGTTAAGTTGGTAATTGAATTGAAAAAAATAATAATAGTGGAGAAGGGTGATATTTTACATTTATTTGATTATACTAGACTATATGGAAAGGAAAATTACCCAATTGACCTTCAAAATATACATCCTAACTTGAAATGCCTTTGTAAAATAAAGGAACCACTTGATGAGGAATACTTCAATATTTATAAGATGATCGACATATTTGATGAAGAGCAACTAAATAAAATTAAAAGTGAGCATAATCTATGGTTAAGAGCTGTCAATGTTAGATCAACACCAATGATATAGTTCTCTTCACAGTATGGCATAAGCACTTTGCACAACCGTGCAGATAGCCTCCACACTTTGGTTAAAAGGAAAACTTTGATAATGTGAATTTTCACTACTTTTCTAAGCAAAATGGTAAGGAAACTATAAAATATAAAAACACTTCAGTGCATTTTTTGCAAAAAGCTAGGCCATTTTTGCTATGAACAAATGATGACGTTGACTCTTTAGTGCCACAATGTATCCCTCCTTTGAGAAAGGCCGGAGAACAAGAATGATATCACAAGCATAGAACATTCTTCGACCATTTGCTTTGATTTATCATATTCGAATTCTGTCACATGGAGTGGTGTATCTCATTCTGCTTATTCTAATTCTAAAGGAAATCTTGTCACTTTTAAGTCAAATATCCGGCATGCAATTGGAGACTTGATTAGTTCAGAGAAAAAAAACTTGTCCATATGTTTCTATATTGTGCCTACAATTAAGCTTATCTATGGCATGGTTTTGTGGAAACATACTGATGAAGGATTGATTGCAGCTTTTGCAAAATATGAGAATTTCTTGTGTAATTCTAGTTCCGGTAATCATGTAAGATAATCTAGATGTGGTGGATGTAGGAATGATTGCAAACAGTGTTCCACCAGAGGGACTTGTGGTTAAGCATATTAGAAGTGGAGATGATCTGACAATTCCATGGAAATTCCTAGCCCTGTTCTTGCTCCTGACTATGGAAAATTTCAGTGACCAGATCTGTGCCTATCAGGATGTCTTCTTTGAATCAAAACGATATACATGTAGAGCTTTGTGGCACGGTGATGAAAAACCAGGTCTCTGGATGAATATCATTTCTAGAATGGGTGCTGTGTATAATTTGATTAATGGGGTTAGAAGATTTTGAAAAAATGGCATACAACAAATTTACCGTTAGCAATTCACCTACGGAAAATTTACCGCAGGAAAATTTACGGCAATAACAATTCACTGCACAAAAAATTAATTGCATAAATTTTTGGCGGTTAATTTTCCCTGGCGGTGAATTTTCCTGCGATGAATTACTGATGGTGAATTTTCCTAGAGCCTGAAAAAATATATACATTCAAGGGGTTGAGTTTAATTGGTTAAAGTATTTAATTTTCAGTGTAGAGGTTCAAGTTTGAACACCAAAGGGACATCTAAGATGAAATTTTAAGTTGTGACTCTTCATTTTCTATTGTTGGCTTCAAATATGGAAGTGGTTTCTAAATAAGTGGATTTCTAAGTTGTGACTCTTGGTCTTTCATTAGTTATTTTTAGTGTGGTTGTTCGAAATGAGCTAATATTTGTTTCATGGTTGTGCTCACAATAAGCTTGTGTTGATATCATGTTGATGCTCGAATGAACAAAAATTAATTCAAAATTATTATCAATTTATATATTTATATGAATTTTCTATTTGACCAACTGAGTTTAACTGATAACCGTACGACAGTTGGCAATCCATTGGATGAGATCAAGTAAAAGAGATTTGTATTAGGAAGCTTTATGCAAGAAGGGAGATAAAACTGATGAAACAGGGACCTTTTCGCTGAAGGCTTGTGTTCACAGCCCATCTAGTTGTCTGAAAAAAAATATGTAGAACCAGAAGAGGTAGCTAAGATGGGTTTGAATCTGTTGTTGGAATGGATAACTATTTGGGACAAAAGGATGAGTTGTGAGGATTGGAATTCTTGGGGTAAAGTTATTCTTGAAAACGCCAACGAAAACACATGGCCCACAACAACTTTTGGTATTATCAACTTGGTTTCGCAAATGAAGTTTAAGCTTAAGAGTCTCAAGGTTTTTAACTCTGCACACACGCAAAAAACCCAACTTCCATCTCTAGCTCTTGATTAGCGAAAGGAAGCAATCTCTAATAAAATAAAATAATAGTTATTGAGTTTGATATGTACTGTCGAGTTACAGATATTGCTTATTCGTAAAATAATATAGAGCACTTTGCAAATCCAAAGTTGTGCAGTGAATCATATCTCATTAGATTGGATTATATTATATTGAAAATTTGGTCAAATCGTTAACCTTCATACAACCAGATGCTCAGAACTAATGTTTTATGGTTGGAAAGTAGATTTTCTTTTCCTGGTGTTAAATTTATAGTATCTTTAGCCTTGAACCTAACCCCTTTCTTCTCCAATTCTGTTATGCCATGCTTAATCAGTACTCTCATTTCTATATATTCCTTCTGCGCCCTTTACAGCAGAAGATTCCTTTCTTCCGTGCTCCAATTGCTAAAGACCCTGATCGCCATTGATTGGATATAGAAAGAAAATTTGTCTTTTTCCTATTATTAAAATTCATAAATAGAAATTACCGACAGCTTTCATAATTTTTATTATTTTTGTTGATTTCTAAAATCATTTAATACAACAACCACATCATTGGCTCATTTCATATTAACCTTCTCCTCATCATTAGTTAATTAAATTAATGTTAATTCATTTCAAATTGATTAAATAATTATTTGACTGATTTAATGATGTACTAATTAATTAAATGTTTTTATTATTTTAATTAATTTAATAATTTTATTTAATTAGTTTAGTATTTTATATTTATTCAAAATTGTTTCAAGATTCTGTTGTATTGATGTTTTATCATCACAATAATTCACAAAAATAATTCAACTGTATTATGGATTATGGAAACTTGATATGATTAATCTTATATCTAATAAAATAATTTCTATTATTTAATTTCATTTTCCACTTTACTTTGTAAATTAATTAAATAATTTATTATTTACTTAGTTTATTTTTGTCCACGATCCAAAAGATAATTGATTAGTTGGTTGATTTTCTCTCTTATTTTTAATTTTGACTAATTCTTTATTACTTTCTTATTTTAGTGAAGTTAATTTCATTTATTCCTTCTGAGAAAAATAAATCAACACTATTAACCTTCTCCTTGATTGAAGGTAAAAATTTTCATTCAACCTCCACCATAGACCACCCAAGAAAATCACAACCAACCATCCTCCTACCCAAAAAATTAATAAATGAAGTTACAAAGCTTCCAAAACATGTCAACATGAAATCATGGGTACATTTTTCTATAATTCTTAATCATCCTATTGAGTGATCACATATCAATTCACTAAGAAAATCCACCTATAACAATGAAGTTCTTATTTTATATATTTGTTTATTCACATTTTGTTTGAATTTCATTATGCTATGCTAAGAATTAGGTGAAAATAAGCTGCAATATTAACTTATGTATGTGAACTCAAATCTGAAAATAAGATTACCAAATAAAATTATATATGTGATTAAACATTCACCATAATAGGAAAATTAACAAAAAAAATGTGACACTAGATTTGCACATGGAAAAAACCTTTCAGAGAAAACTTAGCACAAGAAAAGAGGGCAAGTATATTATTAATCTTAAAAAAAAGAGATACACCATAATACACTTCATTATTGATCTTTATAACTCATATGCTTCCATAAACTTGCAAGTAACACAACATGAAAATACCATCTCATGGCTCCAATATTTTAAACTTGTGGGAGACAAAACCATAATGATAAACCGAATAAAAGGTACCAAAATAATTTGAAAAACCCATCACCCTTTCTTGCAAGACAAAGATTCATGATAAAATATTAAATAAAATGCATTTGAGGCTTCAACATGGATGCCTAACCGATAGCCTCTTCATCTTCTATCATTCATGATGTTCTAAGGACTATTAAGCTTCTAGATGGAATACCAATTTGGGCACCTATTTCACTAAAAATGTGAGTACCCCACTCAAGACATTTGACATTCCCAATGTGGATGCCTAGGAAACATTCCAAGAAACATGGAGACACTAAAATGACATAAGATTTCAAGATTAATGTCCTATCAATCTTAACACCACTTATCATGCTCCTATCTCTTTCCATAAAGGTTCAACTCATTTTCTTTATTACACCATTTTGTTGGAGATTATAGAGAGTTGTCTTTTGTCGAGAAATACCTGCATGCTTATAAAATTTATTAAATTCCTTGGAACAATATTTTCCCCCATCATTAGACCTCAACACTTTTATCTTATAATGTATTTTTCAAATAAGGCCTTAATTTACTTAAACTTAGTGAAAAATTCATATACATAATGCATAAAATAAATCTAAGTGTATCTTGAAACATCATCAACTAAAGAGACATCATAACAAGATTTACCCAAAGAATCAACATCTATTGGTCCACATACATCCAAATGAATGATCTCTAAAAATCTCTCTACTAGAAAAATAATGATAAAAATTATTTTTACAAACAAAGTAATTAAAAATACAATCAATCAACCTTTTATTTAAAATAGTCTTAAGTCCTTGTTTACTTATGCTACCCAATATATGGTGCCACAACATAAATGCATTTTTGTGTTAGTTGCATTAGTAGAGTTACATAAAGTAGATGTGTTTACCCTAAACAAAGTCCCTATCTAAGATCCTCTAGCTATCAGCAGACTCTCTTACCAATCTACAACCAAAATTATCTAATGTCACATACATTCTTGAATAATTCAACTTAGATATTGAAACTAAATTTATTGCAAGACTTAGAATATATAAAACATTATCAAGTATTTTAATACTCCCATCATTGAAACACAACTTTACCTTTTCCTTACTAACAATGCTCTTTGTGTTGTTATCACCAAGGAAAACAACTCTCTTATCATATTATTTGTAAGAAGTAAACCACTCCTTGTGAGGCGTCATATGGTAGGAGCAACTAGAATCAATAAGCCAAGAATTATCACTAATAGTGTTAGCTAAAATTAAAAAAAAAATCATTAGAATCATCATCAAAGGAATTTTACATGAAGGAAAAAAATTATTCTTATTATCCTTACACTCCTTCATATATGCTCTTTTAATACAATTCAAACACTTTATTCTACTCTTTTTGTGGGTTTTAGAATTTCTTCTTTTTTATCTCTTTGTGAGAGTCTTCTTGATCTTTGCTATATTCTTACATGAGAAATTCTTCATTTTGACATCATTAGGATCTTTTTCCTTTTTCCAATAATTCTCCCTCTTTCTTGAAATCAATGATAGTGAGATACCTATTACTTTAATGTGGAGTTGAACATAAATACAACTATATCTTAACTTTCTCTAATGGTCTTCCTTTTCTAAAATCATGGTAATAGGATGCTCATAACTTTCATAAGGAATGTGCAAAAATTGATCCAACTTTAAATTATCTTCTTTATGCAGCTTTAAAAGTTAATGCAATTATTAGCTCCCCCTGAATTAATTCTTCTTTTCAAATTTCTACATGAGGTGTAGTTTGCATAAGCATGGACTATTCCTAATTAGATCATTATTTTTCTCTCAAAAGTTAACTCCTATTTTGACTTCCTTGTTATCCCTTGTTAATACCTTCTATAGACTATAAATAATATATCTCTTGATACTAAATGTTGTTCACATTTAAGCTTTCTTCTTTTATTACCCTCAAGGCAATTTTGAATGAAAATTTAACTCCCTATTCTCTCAAATCTTCAATCTCATGTAGACACTTTTAAATGTTGTCTTTATGTGCATGGTTTAAAAGTATACAATATTTCATTAGCTAGGATCTTGAACATTTCTCACAATTATGTAGATGCCAATTCATTACTTTCCCTTGATACCAATCTATTGGACAAGTGGTTCTCTTCAAGTTTTGTGATACTTCATCTTATGAATTATCTTATCCATGGGGATGAAGAATAATTTCATACTTAGCTCTGCTTGAAATTGTGCTTGTCCTTATCGACTAGGAGATATCTCTTGTGCATGTAATGAAGTTTGCACTATCATATATTTATCCTTCTCATTGTCTTGTTCTTGTTTAATTCTCCAAAATTTTATAGACTTTACTCTTTTTTTTGTCATGGTATCTCCCATATTGTGTTTTCTAGGTGATTTCACAAAGCTACTTCTATAACATTGTGCAAAATATCCATAGTTATTGCATTTGTAGCATATGATGTAATTCTTATTTAAAAACCCATATGAACTTATATTCTTGTTCCAACCAAATTTTCTTGCATGTGTCAAACAATCTATTACTTCATGACCAAAGTTGCTACAACAAAAACAATATCCACAAAATGAATTCTAGACCCTGTTCTTATATGCTTGGTTTGATGGAAGGTGCTTTATGAATATGTTAAGTTTAACTTCTAGAGGAGTGATTAAATTTTGGCTTTCCTTAGCTTTGCTTATTTCACCTTTGATGGGACTTTTAAGGATTTCTTCATAGCTCTTTGGTTCTTCTTTACTTGATTTCTTTGGTGCCTCTTTAGAGTCATCCTTGTTGTATATTTTCTCCATATACAAGTCCTTAGTTTATTGAATGGTGATCTCTTTTTATTTAATATATCATCCAAAGTCTTGGTACTCTTATCAAACTTGAGGTTCTTGTTCAA
The DNA here is from genome assembly GCA_007258455.2 of Sequoia sempervirens. Taxonomy (NCBI): domain Eukaryota; kingdom Viridiplantae; phylum Streptophyta; class Pinopsida; order Cupressales; family Cupressaceae; genus Sequoia; species Sequoia sempervirens. The sequence continues at coordinate 54,915,854 of VDFB02000008.1, read as the reverse complement.
CTTGGAGGATGTCTTTTCTAGTTCCTTTCTTAAAGAAACTATCTCAGACTCTAACATTTCACAATATTCTTTCTTTTTCTCTAATTGGAATCTCACTTCCTCTTTCATATTGTAACCTTCTATTGAATCTAAAATTTTAGCTTGAAAATTATAATTTCATATTCTTCAAGACTCCATACTAACTCTACATTAGATTCATTATTCTCTTGAACTTGTAGCTTTATCTTTTGGTTCACCTTTCTAAGCCTCTTGATATCACTATAGGTATAATGGAGTTCCTCCTTAGGGTCCACTACAGTATGACCATTTTCATTTTATTCTTTTAATTTTATCTCTTGTTTTTTTCCACTCATAAGGTGGTTTTCTCTTTTGAAGATATCATCTTTTGTTTCTATTGTCATTTGTGTCCATTTGATTTTTTTGTTGCTTGTTGATTAAATCTCTTCTTGGTATTATCTTTTCCCTTATTTCATTTTCTTCTTTCCATGTGAGTTCTTTTAGATCTACCTTCAAGTGGCTAGACTATTCAAAGGAACCCACTTTGATACCAATTGATGAGAACATGATTATATTGAGAGGGTGTTGAATCAATATAACAACAATATTTACTTTTTCAAAATCAATGTCATATTTAAAACTTGATCAATAACAGTAACATCATTTACTCAACATCAATAATCATGCACAAGAGAAGATCACAATAACACATGATATTTTAGTGGAAACCCTTATAGGAGAACAAAATGAAAAAATATTGTTTATATTAAATTTCTCTTTACAAATTTGTAGGCACCAACCTACTGGAGGCACCAACCCCCATTGCTAAGCACAAACTTAGTGAGGAACACCAATCTCTCCTTAAGGAAGCACCAACTTTAAAAAAAAAACTAGGTTCCACATTCTTGGATGTTTCACCTTCAATGGGCAATGGACAATTAGGTTTCTTATTTGTTATACTTTCCTTCAAAAAATATGTCTCAAAAATATCTTCCTAAAGTATCTTCATAAACTTTCATAAACTTACTCACAATTACCTCAAAAATTTGTTCATGAAATCTTCATAGAATTTCTCATAAAGTCCTCACTAATCTACTCATAACTCTACTATCATTTTTGCTCAAAAATTTCTTTAGGTTTGCTAAATAATTCTCTCTAATATGCTTCATTATACCATTTTTATCTCTTTGAAATATACATATTCCTCTTTTAACTGCATATGTCTCTTTTGGATATGTATATACCTCTACTAGTGTATTCATTTGTTCTTTATCACTCAACACAACTCACCTTTCAATCCACACCACACTCTTAGTTCAAATTCATCTTTTGATTTGATACCTCCATATTTATATGAAGAGATACAACACTTCATAATAAATACATCTTTCCAAAAGGAGGTGTCCTTTCTTAATAACATACCCTTGCTACCTTTATTCTAATTTGCATATTGCTTCTTTTTTAAATTCACCAAGGAAGGTGACTTGATGAAGAGACACATCTTCCTTAATATAATTGCTTCCCATGAAGAGTTCATTCATAACTTTTTATATTTCTTTTAAAAAAACTAAAGTGTTTCCTTAATAAATTTTAGTGTTTCCTTCTATACAATCACTGCTTTTTAGTTGCTATATATTTTTCCTTTATTCCTATTTTTGTCTTTTTTTGACTTTTTCTTTATGTGATTTTTGTCTTTTTATCAAAAATATGAATTGTTGTTTTTCACTTTTAATTGCTTCCTGTTATCAACACTTAATTCTACTCTAAATTTTATTTGTTTTGTTGTTTATTACAAAAAATTTAATCATTTCTATCTTAGAATGATTATTGAATCCATAAACTTAGTTAACTTGATCACTTCATTATTATCACTATCATTTTCATTAATCACCACTCTTTTCAATCTTGAATTTTTGTGCCTTTTAAATATCATAAACAATACTCTTTTCAATGTTGAATCAATGATCTTGATTACATTTATATATATCTTAGAATATATTTCAATACTTGGTTAATATATACATTGATTAGTGGCCTTAGGCCTTTCTCGTTTATTGACAACATGCTCTCCATACCTTTGACATCAATGACAATATTCTAACACTTACTATTCATGAAAATAACATAGGTAATAAGGAATTAGAGAAATAATCATGTCATGGTTCATGAAAATCAAAATCTAATTAATATATATTGAAAATAAAATTAAAACTATTAAAATAAAAATATATTCTACATAGTTAATTATAGAAATAATATATAAAAATTTAAAATAAACATATAAAAATAAAAAATAAAATTATAAAATTAACTTTTGAGAATGTAAAATTATGAAGTATATTAAAACTAAAATAAATTTATTATAAAATTAATCTCTCCATATTAATATTGAATGAACAATATAAACAAGTGTCATGTGCTGGCAAGTACTTGCCTTCATAGTATTTTAATAAAAGTATTTGTTGTGAGGCAAGTAAAAAATGTGTCTTTTAGTTGATAGACAATTTGACATGACATAACAATTTAGAGAAAGGTTAGGAATAGTTTTGGATCAATAAAGTCCAAATATAATCTATTGTAAGAGCGAATATTATATTAATTTTATAATGGTACATTTTAGATTTATAAAATTATATTATACAAATATATTATTAGAAATTTAATTAAGAATAATTGTTTAAAATAATTTATTTTAATATAAAAATTATTAATTTTAAGTACTAAACTTGATTATATTAAATTAATAAATCAATTATTATATATATTATTTATTTTTTAGTAAACAAAAATAATAGAAAATATAACATAATTTATAATAACCAATGTCTTTATAGCTTAATGGGATATATCTATTCTAACTTAATAGGAGGAAATAGAAGCTACATATCAAATACAATTTACATATATTTTTAAATTATTAACATATTAATACAAAATTCACATAATCATTTAAAATACACCTATATTTTAGTCTAGTGGAACAAAATGGTAGTTTTTTTTCTTATGCAACTCAACTAGTGGCCTAGTAGCCCATACTTTATGTACTTGGGGTGAGCAAGGGATGCAGGTGGACGTCGTAGCCCAACCATGAGAGCAAGGGTTGAACCTGAGACCTATACAGAGTGAACCCATAGCCTAAGCCAACTCTGCTACATAAATTTACATATATTTTGTAAATATTAAAATAATAATACAAAATTTACATAATCATTTAAAATGCATACCTATATTCTAGTCTAGTAGAACAAAATAGAGTTACATACATTTATTAATGTTGGATAAAGTATAATAGAACTTATATTTATGATATCTCTAGATTATTAAAAAATGCAAAATAATAATTCACTTTCATTTTTCTTAAAAATCCATCCTTAATACACAAAAACTTTTTAGCCAATCATATTCACAAGAAATAATTTTTAAAATTTATAAGTTAAATATTTTACATGTTCTTGGATAATTTTTTAATTTTTAATTGATTCAAAATCTTCTTAATAAATAATTAAAGAGAACAAATCAAAACCCATTGCAATAAGTACTAATAAGATAAAATAATTTTAAAACCACATTACAAGAAAAAACAAAAGTCACTAAACCAAATTATTTAGTACTAATAAGATAAAATAATTTTAAAACCACATTACAAGAACAAACAAAAGTCACTAAACCAAATAAAAATAATTTGAAAGCAATCTCAACTTTTAAAATATATCTAAGATATCTATTCTGGCAATTTCTCTTACAGCAGAATCCTGTAGGCTGTAGTTGTTGCCAATAATCGAATCATATTTGTATCCTGCAGTAGCATCTGTCATTGCGTATCTCTTAGAATCAGCCTTCACCGAAATAATCTCTCTCTATATATAATTAAATGGGCAATAGGAATAATCCATATATAAATTATCAAGTTTTTGTTCATTTGTGGAAGTCTTAATGGATTGTGAAATGATTCGAATCTTGTCCACAAAATAACTTAACTCGAAAGTGAATGGTGCTGATTCATTCCAGGGCACTTGGACTGAATGTACTTACCGTACAAAACGTATTTGAGCCTATTTAGGTGGTTACATTCCATGTGAACAGGGATTCCGAGGTCAAAAACTTAAATGGACACAACGTGCTGGCAGGTCACTTCCAGCTTCAACAGCTCAGAGTTAGCGTTATATTTATAAAGAGTTCTTATTACTTTAAAAGATCATTAGAGAGAGTGCTTTTGAGCTAAGAAAATGGCCGAGGTTGTAACAGTAACACTGAATAGCGGTGCCAAGATGCCTGTAATGGGCTTTGGTTTGGCCGCAGACAATATCATTGTAGCCAAGGGCTCTGCACCAGTCCACCATATTAAGGCCGCAGTGCTTACAGCCATTCAGGTTAGTTAATAAATTATCAAACAAATTATCATTTTTGGATTTGATTGTGTATGAGATTTTTTGCATCAACGTTTCGGATCACATTCTGTGATCCATCATCAGGATAAAAGAGAGATAGAAGAGAAGAATCAAATCCTCTAGCTCTCTTTTATACTGATCATTCTTCTCTTCTCCTCTAACTCTCTTTTATCCTGATGTTGGAACACAGAGTGTGATCATGCAAAAAAATCTCATACACAATCAAATCCAATAATTTTTTAGCTATATGAATTGTGGAAACTTGATATCACTAATAAGTTATCAGTTTATTTTAGCTCCTTCCCATTTTAACCCATTTTAAAGAAAGTTGCTAATTTATAATTTAGGAAACTTAACATAGTTCAGCTAATATATTTTTCGATATGTATAGAACCCCGCTTTTGCCTGATACAGTTGAACTTTTATCGTGTTGCTGTGGATAAACAACAGGCGCCTTGTGGTTAAGGCGCCTGCTGTTTACCGGCAGGAACTCGGTAAACCGCCCTCATATACTTTTAAATTTCTTTCAATGTATTTCATTAGTATTTGATTCTTTAGATAATTTTCTAAGCTAATAAAGTATGCCTGTGCTTAGGTTGGTTATCGAACATTTGATACTGCAAGCCTTTACTTAACAGAAGGTGTTTTGGGAGAGTCTCTGAAGGAAGCCTTCGAAAAGGGTCTTGTATCTCGCCAGGAAGTATTTGTTTCCTCGAAGCTCTGGGCCATTGACTGCTATTCTCAGGACGTCATTCCTGCTCTCAGGAAAAGCTTAGAGTAAGGGCGGCATTGGATTTTGTTATCATGATTTCTCTTTCATGAGCTATTCTTATGGTTTTCTATTTTCATACAGGGCGTTGAAGTTAGAATACTTGGATTTGTATCTGATCCACTGGCCTCTAGCTCTTAAGAAAAGTACCACATTTCCTATTCTAGCGCCAGATGATATTGTAGCAATAGATATCCATGGTGTTTGGCGAGCAATGGAGAGTTGTGTTGAACTTTGTCTGACCAAAGCAATTGGTGTCAGTAACTTTTCCTCTAAGAAGATTAGCAATATTCTCGCGTTTGCAAAGATTCCTCCTGCTGTAAATCAGGTGTGTGCATTGTCCCTCTGCTCAATGAAAATTGTTATTTAATGTTCACCGATCTTTTAAAAGTAGTGGTCAATTTCTATTTAGGTAGACGGCTTATTGCTCAACTCTTCCGTTGAATATTAATTGGGTAAGGCTTCTAAAAATGGATTTCAGAACGAGTTCTTTTGGTGACGGGGTCTAATTCTTATGCCCAGAAAACGAAATCCAGGTGTAAGCAACCGATGTATTCCAATTTTGTTTTTGGCGTTTATATTTCTTTTGTAGAGCTATGTAGAGAACCCATGATACGATAGAGTTAAATTTCCATCCATATTAATTAGTAGGATTTATTTTTTGATTGGGTTGGCCCAAATTTTTACAGACATCACAGGTAGAGCTCAACTTATTAAAATACTTTTCGGGCTTTATGAAAATTTTGGTGCTTGTGAAGGTTTTCTTTTTATTGTTTTTTCATTCTTACGAGGTGGCATACGGACTTTGATCCAAAGAAAGAATCTATTAGGACAGTCTTAGTCTAGGTAAGACTTCCTATTTTATAATTTAAATATTTGGATGAAGAGATTTTTGACCAGAATTATTAGTTATTTTGGTCATTGCATGGCTATTACAATTTATGATAAATTGAAAAAAAAAAAAGTCTTGGTTTCTATGTTAATGTTAATGTGGACAAGGTACTTCAATTACTTTATCCTCTAAGCTCAAAGTTTGGGTTCATTAGATAAAACATGAGGGCTCCTTCTCTTATTTCAATCATAGCTTTATGGTTGGGCATATCTTTCATGTGTGTAGGCTTGGAAATAATACGAAAAAGGAGGATGGGTTTTTTTCTTTCAATATTGACTTGGTGTAGCTCAATGGGAAGGAAAAGATAAGACAAATTGTAAACATATCATTCTTAGTTTTATTTTTCCTGCAAAGGAACATGGTAAGGGTTTCTTTTCTGAAGAGGTATGTTCTAACAAGGTCAACACATCTCATTTGGGACAATGATATAGGATCTTAAATACGGGAAAATTGAATATAATTTAGTGTTAGAAGAGTTTTTGGATAGTGTCTCCCCCCTCAAATTCATGTTTTAGAATTAAAGAGCATTAGTGGTTGATTAAAGCTAAGGATATGGTTATTAGTCAGGTGAAAAAGTTTTGTAATAAAGTTTGGCTTCAACTTGCCTTGATTGGTGATATTTGTAGCTATTTTTGGGCTTGTTCCTATTTTGATTTTCAATGTTCTTGATGGAGGAGTATTATTGGTTTTTGGTTGTTCCATTTGGGTGCTTTTTTATTCTTTTTTGACTTTCTTATCTCTCTTTTCTGTTATGTACAAGGGTAGGGCCCTTTCAAAACTCCTTATTCTAGTTCATAATTCTAGTTAAAAGTACTTTCCTAAATCAAAAACTTATTAAAAAATCAATCTAGAATCTATGTATAAGGTTTTTGCTTTATTTATTACAAGATTAAATTTTGTGTGTTTTGTTTTGATAGATTGATAAATTTGTATTATCCAGGTTGAGATGCATCCTATTTGGCAACAAAAGAAATTGAGGGAGTATTGCAAGAGTATGAACATTCATGTTTCTGCATGGTCACCATTAGGAGGTCCAGGAAATTCTTGGGGATCAAACAATACATTAGAGAGTCCTCTAATGAAAGAGATTGCCACTAAACACGCCAAAACTTCTGCTCAGGTATTTTTAAACTACTAATTCTTTGATACTTTTATTATCAATTTTCTATATAAAAGAAAATGAATATAACTAAATCATTATAAATTTGATTATTTAGGTGGCATTGCGTTGGGGAATAGAAACCGGTGTAAGTGTGATAACTAGGAGTTTCAACCCTATAAGAATATCACAAAACTTTCAAGTATTTGATTGGAAATTGGATGAAGAAGACCAGAAAAAGATCAATACCATAACACAATGACCAACAGACTCAGTGAGGAACTTCTTTGTGAATCCAATCAATGGTCCTTTTCAAACAATTGAGGAATTATGGGATGATGAAATTTGAATATCTAGTAAAAAGATAAGAGCTTGTACAACTAAGCAATGGATGCTATATGTTATCATTGTAGCAATGATGAAAATAATGAAAAGAACACTAGTGAAATATGTTTTCATCCATTAATTGTAGAGTATTACTATTTGCAGGAGTAAGAAAATATTGATTTTAGAAATTTTTATTTGTATAAAATAATAATCACTAATGAAAGTTTGATTTGAGAGAATGATCTCTAAAGAGAGGGTCTGCGATGTAATAAAATATATTTACACATGTACTAGCAAACTCCCTTTTATTTGATGGAAGAAATAAATAGATACAAATTCTTTTGTCTTCTAATAATTTTAATATATTTTTGGCATGTTAAGAAGATTGATTGGCAGCTACAAAGTGTTTTGTAGTTAGAAGCCAACAATTTGAAATATGAGCTTTGTAGTGTCTTCCACTCCAATTAGACTATCGCGAAGGGTCAAGTTTGTGGTGGCTACTAACCACAATAAAAAGCTAAAAAATTGAGATGTTATAGAAATTAATGACAGATTTTAATATTAGTCATTTTTATGCACTTTCATGTCATTAAAAGAGGATGAACTCATAGAATTTAAGTCCCAACTTGACAAAAGAAAAAAGAAGACATGTTACAAATACATAAGATAACTATTTGAAAAAAATGTTTATAATGAAGAAGAAAAGATTAGATAAAACAAAGATTGTTATATTAACAATGACAATTTTATTATGTTTCTAATAATGATAAATATATAATTCCCTTAATGACAGAGCATATTTCTAATAAGTGATGACTCAACTATGAGTTACTTTTGCTACCATTGTTTGATCTTTCAATTGTTTATTACATAGCTTGATCTATAACGGCCCTAACTAATACTCTCAGCCATTCATCTATAATCTTCATACACCTTTCATTATTCTATCATGACCCTAAGTATTTCTCTCCCCCATTCATCTATAATAATCATATACCTTTCATTATTTTTTATTTTATTGTAATTGTTTCGAGGTAGTGGAGAGGCCAGTATGGTGCATGAGGCAGAGGATAAAAATAGTTAAAAGGAGTGGAATCAATGCCCCATAAGGCGAGCAGAAATATTACATGTCTTGGAATGAGTACTCCACGGAGAGAGAGAAGCGAGCTATGTATGCTTTCAGAAGGAATCATGCATACATTGCATTATGTGCGTAGCGAGAAAACTAGAATGTATTTTAGACTTTAGTGATAGAAATCAATGATACGTTAACGAAGCGAAAAAGAGAGGACGAACTGATCGAAGTAGCAAATGAATTTAAGCGAAGCAAGCTCGTGATAGTCTCTACCACAAAATCGAGGAATGAACAAAAAAAGCAACCTCACTCGAACTCGTAGATCGATGACAAGTTGTCGCTCGTGAATTCATCTTCTTGTTCGGCAGACGCTACTGGGGATCGAAACGACGATCTAGCGAATGATGACGACGTCGATGAAGTGCCTGAGGAAGTGTTTAATGAGGTCAGGGTAGAGGCCATGGGTGAAAATACGTCAGTCTGGCTCGAATCCAAGAAGTACATGCGTTTTTTCAAGGAGGAATATGATAATTTCTTTGTGCTTGCCCTGTTTTCTCCTGGATCTAGTTTTTGGTGTTTTTGTTTGCAATGTAATGCTTACAGATCAATGCCCTGTGCTTGTTATCACTGCAGTTGTTTTTAGTTACAAGTAATTATTATAGCATAACTTGGTGAATATCTTAAGGTGCAATTCAGTTTGGTAAAAAGTTTCTATTTGAATGTTTGAATTGATGCCTATATCCAATTAGAATTAGAAGATCACCATTATTATCTATGCATACCAGAAAATCATTTCATTCCATATGATGACATTGCTTTAAGGAATTCCTTCTACTATTTTCACCCGTATCTAGCTCTCTCATTTTGCATGCACGTATACCAGAGCGACTATAACCATGTTCGACCATATTTCCCCTTCGTTTATATTTGATGGATGCTCAACTCTGTTAGAAAACTCCCGTTTCAGCTCAGACAGGAATGATAATAAGAAAGCTTTTAGAATTCAGTCTTAGGCCTGCAAATGACGTTTCCTTGAACGTTTATGAAGCCTTTATGAAGCCTTTTTAACATATCTGTTTTGACCATATCCTACTACCATTGCAATCCGTGAGACGACATTTCTTTTTGACGTTACGTCAAATACTTCACGTGGTATGTCTATGTTTTCAAGGAAAATTCACCGTCAACAATTCATAATCTGAAAATTCATCCTCAACAATTCACCATCAGAAAATTCATCGCCATGACAAATTTACTTCATGGAAAATATTCATCGCTTACAAATTCACCTTGTGAAAAATTCACCGCGCCGTGGATAATTCATCGCATATACAATTAGAAAATTCAATTTATTATAATAAAATTGAAAACATTTTTCAATATATTTTATTTTATTCTAGAAAACAAATTATACAACAATATAAATCATCTATATTATTGTACTATTGCAAATATGCCGTCGAAATTATTCTTTTGCAAAAAATATCTCAAGGTCTAGAAAATATATATTAAAAAATGTTAATGCGATCGGCAGTGAATTGCTGGTGGTGAATTTTCCATGAGATGAATTTGTCATGGTGATGAATTTTCCATGAGATGAATTTGTCATGGTGATGAATTTTCCAGTGGTGAATTGTTGACGGTGAATTTTTGGTGGTGAATTGTTGGTGATGAATTTTCTTGAAGCCCTATGTTTTGCATGCATTTGTACTACATTGTTAATAATAATCTATACTTGAGGTTTTAATGAATATCCTTTGTGGATTTTAAGTTTTCCTTTTAGGCATGGACTAGTAGGATGTCGACATGGGTTGAGGAGTCCAACATCTTATAACAGCTAGAAGCTAAGATGTCCATGTCTTGAACTCATTCCTTCCCGTGAGATTACATTTATTTACCATTTTTTAGCTTGTAGCTCATATGTTTTATCTATGCTTTCACGCCATGTAATAATGTAACTACTTTCTTCGAAGCATTTTGTTAATCAAATTCCATCTGCTAATAATGGTTCTTCACATTTATAATCATTAATAAAATTATTTTTTTACATTTTTATTTTTATAATGATAAGTCAAGTAATTGTATTGATTAAAATGGTGATAAAATTTTAAATTTATTAATTTGAAAATAAAACTTGTATTGTATGTATAAAATTAATTTTTTTTATTAATTGTTTATTTGATATTTTTTATTAATTGTTTTGATTAGATTAAAACTAGAAGGGCCAGTACCCATTACAAAATAGCCATAGAGGCAGACAAGGAACTCATGAGAAGTGAGAAACCCAAAAATTTAAAACAAAAACTAAAGCTTAAACAATTCAACCAACAAAAACAATTAAGAAAACACATAAAGTTAGGACCAACACAAAACCACAAGGCAGCTATAGGTCTCCCAATAACTTGAGACCAATGATCGCATTCCATTCCTGAGACAAGAATTGGAGCTTCTTTTCAAAAGTCATAGGCCCTTGTTGAATGGGCTAAGTATTCACCATGACATCATGAGATGAGGTAGCCACCATTTTTTAACCCTTCTTCTTCTATATATGGCCATCCTTCAAACCATCTGCAACCTATTTTCCCTGGTACTTCCTTAATTCATCCTGAAAAACTTGAAGGGTGAGGGTAGTTTTCTTCACGGTTTCTTTACTACAATCGATGACGACCTTGAGGCATTGCATGGTTATCTCCTGGTTCTGATGGACAACAACAATCTTAGTCAGTAAATCCCTTTTTTATTCCTTAGTGGCAACAATGGCACACAAATCTTCCAACTCCTTTTCCCACCTTTCCCACTTCGAGAACGACTTGGGCAAAGAGGCAATCATGTCCCAGTGCTCCTTGTTCTCCACCTCCCTCGCCCATGGGATTGGTTGCTCGAGAACCTTTCTCTCCAGAATTTGAATTCTTTCATTAGTCATGATAAACTAGCCCAAAAGCCACTTCATGATATCCTTCTAGATGTTAATAGTATCCTATATTTCATTGAGTTTTTTTATTGAGGGGGTTTGTAGGGATACAAATTGACCTAGATTCACTTTTGGTTTCCTCCAGATTGATGCATAGGTTGGGAGAATTTTAAGGGTTAGGGTTAGAAATAGGGGGTGTTAGGAACATCATAGATATTCGCATGAGCATAAAAGTGCAAAGGAGAGTTGGCTATGGTGGGATTTCATGACTCATCATCATTTGAGTTGTCAAACTCCCCTAAACCTTAAGTAGTGATAGGCATGGGTTCCAACAAAGGGGTGCATTTGATGGGGTCGGGGGGGTTTTAATTCACAGGGGCTTTACCCTAGGCCCAAGTGTTACGACAAATGGTATGAGGGGTTTCATCAAAAGTAAGAGGGGATGGGGTCCATAGAAGGATTAGTGGGGTCATGAATGGTTAGAGTGTTCTTTTGAATAGAGGTGGGGGAAGGAAACATTGTAGAATGAAACTTGTAGAGATGATAAATAGGCCCAAATGGATGGGTAATTTCTTGTATTTATCTTGGACACCTCTAAAAAATTGCTCAAGCGAGGATAAAAGCCAAAAGGGAAGTTCATTTTAACATTATATTGAAGATGATAAAGCATAGGGAAAAGATTCATGTGGAAATAGTGGAAACACCCTTTGAGTGTGACATACCTCATGAGGACTTCAACAATTTTTCTTGAGAAGATAGGTAGGTTCGTGTAGTTAAATCCATTATGCAATCTATTGGTGCCCTCTTGCCCTTATTCAAAAAATGTTTCATGTCTTCTTGGTAGTGGCTTTTCAACTTATGAGGAATGGAAATCCCTTCTAAAGAGAGTTGTGTCACCTCCACAATAAGCTCAAGAGTCACCTTGAAAGAGACCCCATAAAAAATAGCAGTGCCATCCACCCAAGAATTAGTAAACTCCAAAGAAATTTTTGGGTCATGCCCCTGTACCCCCTTCATAAATGAAGCCAACTTTCCCATTCCAGAATGACCCAAACCTCCTTGTCTTTCTTCTATCTATTGCAACTGGTAGGTTCATCCTGAACCAAATCACCCCCCATCGCTAAAATCACAAGCTTTAGAGCAAGCTAACACCAACTATAGAAATTGCTATACGAAAAGAAAAGCCACAAGTAAATGTAAATATAAAATTGTTTACTTTTTTACTCAACAATCATTAGTTTTTCATAGTTATCAATTTACTACCCATTATGTGCTATAGTGATTGATTTGATAATCACTAGTTTTGCATGCTTTGGTTACCATTTGATAGTCATTAATGCCTTTTTAGTTTTTGAAAAGGAAAAAATAGGTTTTACAGGGACGTGAAACCCTAGAGTATAAACAACAAAAGATAAAAAAATAAGTCTAAACAAGCAGATGGCCGTCCCAAAAAGGAAACGACAACACCAAGAGACAACAAGGTCCAAAAAAAGGACTGCCCAAAAAGCCAGAAACAAACACCACCACACTACTCCAAGGTGTTCAACAACTCCTCAGCCTCCTTTTCAACATCCTTCATATCCTGTAACCCCTTGAGGATTTTAGCCATATGTGACGAAGTCAGGGTATTACTCTTAGTGTTAGCCCGGGTACGAGTTGAAATCCCTTCACCAGTAGATCTGCCACATCCTCTGTCCGCATCCAAATCCACGACCAGCGAACCCTTTTGATTTTTTTCGAGCTTTTCCACCATAGCATTGATGATAATGGTGTTATGCCTAGCAATTTTGTGATTGTTTGCCACAGTGGCCCTAATATTTTGGCCTATCTTGGACATATTGCACTCGATACTAGTCAATCTTTCCTCCTGCGAATGCTATCTTTTCCTAGGTAAGGGGGTTTCCTATCCTTCATTCTCTTTACAATTCCAGCTAATCTTCTACTCCAAATCCATGACCCTATTACTTAGATCTATATTACGACCTTTCAAATCACAAACTTCCTTCTGGGTCCACTTGAGAATAGTGAAAAGGCCATCCGTACTTTTTTCTGCCACACTCACAATGTCCTCAGACTTGAGCTTATTCAGGGTTGAATTAATGTCATCTTGATTAGGGGAGTCAATAGGGGCATTCCCAAATCTTCCAGACGCAGGGGCACTAGGGGCCGACTCCTTACTGACCATAGGTTTATCAAAAAGAATTTCCATGGAATTCCCAGAATACGAGACAAGTTTCATAACAAATTAATGCCTTTTTAGTTATTAATTAGAGATTTATAACTTTTGCATAATTATAAAGTTGATCCTATAATCAACATTATTACAATATTCATGTCTATTTATAGTAAGAAAAAAAATGGACTAATGCTATTAGATAACCTATAATATTTGTTTATGCTCAATAATCTTCATGGAAAAATGATTTAGTAGTAATATACCATTTAACTCAAGTGAATATATTTAGTCTTTCCATGTAAGGATCTGTATGAAGTAAAATGCGTAAAATGAACAAGACCACACAAGCAATGAAATGTATTATATTAGAGAATTGAATCATAAAACTAATCTCATTGCAAACAAAGTAGATTCTCTAAAATCGTTCCATTGTTCTCTATTCTTAAGGATCCTCTAAATCATTAGTGCTCTCAAATTTGTATATTGCACTATGAATGTTTGGATGACAACCTAAGAAAGGAGATACTGTAAAAATGCAAGAAACTAACTCCTACATGATTGATAAGTTGTATGATAATGCTATGATATCCAATGCTGTTGTGATAAAATTAAGATTATGCTATGATAATGATGCTAAATGCTATGGTGGAAATGTTGTATAAAATCTAAGATGATAACTAAGATGCAACTATGAAAGTAAGCCATGAATCTAAACTAGTATGATACTACAATGCTCAAATGCTAAATGCAAAATTGTTCTTAATGCTCTATGCTCAAACTCTAAAATGCTCTCATAGAATTTCTACATAATAAGTTTACTCAAAGATGGGATTACAAATGCTTTAGCAAGAGGTTGTATTTATAGGATTTCTAAAGCATAAAATGATGTGGTGGCAAGCAATGGTCAGGATTTCAGCTCGAGAGATGAATAGTGGAGATGAAAGAAGTTAGAGGGAATCATGGAGGATGTTCCCTTGACTGTGAACACCATGCCAAGTGCGAGGAAGAATGAAATGATGGAGAGAGCCAAGTGTCCAAAGTTTTTTTTTGGAATTGGTTGAAGATAATTCCCATTTAAATATTAGACATATTTAAATTCATGTGACACTTGATGATGTGGCAAGAGGAAAATTTTGAGACATGTGCCTAAATTCAAACTAGGAATTTTAATTTAGTGAGAAGATTATTAATTAAATAAAATAGGGCATGTGTAGGATCATGATGGGCCAAAAAGTGGTGATATGATGGGTATGTGGCTGATGACTTTTTTTAAACCCAAAGTTGATGAAATGAAAAGGGTTTTTAAAGGAGATTCTTAGCTTTCCACCAATATAAAATATGCTTTACTTTCAATTTAATAAATAATTATTATTCATTTTCTATTTGAATTATGACTAAAGTCTTGATTGATAGGATGATTGAAAAACATCTATAAATTTCAAACAATGTCAAATTTTTTGAATCCAAAAAATTCATCACATTTTATGATTCTCATACTATAGGATTAAAAAAAGAAAATTAAATTTCATAAATTTTTGACCAAGTTAAGGTGGTCACACATACAAGTTTTTATATTTTTTAAAAGTTGTAATAAAAAAATCATAATTAATTATTTACTTAGAAGAAAATTAGAAAAAAATATGCATCACATCAAGACTTGAGTCTTTTACTTATATCTAAAATATTATAGAAAATATTATCATTTTATTTTGGTTAGGGTGTTCAGACTGACACCTACTTCTTATTTTTTCCCTAAAATTTAAGTACTACTGCATTGAAATTTCAAATTTTCACCAAATAGATTTTTTTTCTAAAATAAACCTAGTAGGTTAGAAACTACATTCAATTTTATATAGATTCTATTTTTTACATATTTTTGAAATAATATAGATAACTTATTCAAATTTTTATGTCAAGTTGTCTAACTCTGATTTTTCTAAATTTTTCGCCAGTTAAGGACCTATTGTTTCCATGATGATCCTACACATACCCAACAAACTATAGAATTTTTTTATTTAATTAAATTTAGAAGAATGTGATTTAAGATGGTAGAATTATAAAGTGTGAACTATATAAATAAATTTGAAATTTATTTATAAGTAGATGAATTAAAGGGGTTCATTAATTAAATAAATTGTATTTAATTAATTAATTATCTTGACCAATTTTAGGTGTATACATTTTGCCCCTCTTTGAAGTAATGTGTTTACACATTGCTTCAAAGAAAAAATTGTTGTTGATGCCGATAAAAATTTTCGATGCCCTAGACGTTGATTTTTAGGTGATAATGCATATATGCCCCCTCAGGAGATAAATTGATGAATTTTTGAATTTTTTACAATTTTTTGAATTTTTTTTGAAATTTTGATGATTTCAAAATTTTATAATCCAAAAATGATTTATCTCCCAAAAAATTATGTTGACATTGCTAGATGATAAATTGATGAATTAAGCCCCTTTGGAAAATAAAATAAATCAACCCCATAAAAATCCCACTTAATTAGCCTTTAAAAGGTTAAAATGGTGATTTTGAATTTCATTTGTGCATTTGGAATTTGAAAATTTGAGAGTGATTGAGCAATCTAGTGCAATTTGAGCAAGATGGTGATTCCCTACCACACATACCAATTCAAGCATGTGTGACATCACAACCGCCCAGTAAGGTATGGACCTCTAGTACGTACCCCAAAAAAACTTCTCGTGATTTTTGAATCTCATTTTTCATGCTTTTTTCCACATTTAAATTCTATTCTTTTATGTTTTAGTGCATTCGGTTGCCAATGTAGCACATCAGTAGATTGTTCTAGTGCATTTAGTAGTTTAGCACGTAGGGCTAGATTTTTAGCGCATAGGATTAATAGATTAGAGCATAGGTGCATTTAGCGCATAGATTGCCTAAAGTAGCACATTGATGGGATGGTGTAGCACGTAGAGTAATATAACATATTTAGAACATGATTTAGCACATTCAATCAAAATTTTGGTGCATACGATTATTTGGTGCATTGATATAGGGATTTAATGCATTGATGAAATTTGATGGTGCATACAGTGATTTAGCACATGTATAGGAACTTTGTTTTGGCACATTCATGAAATCTTTTGGTGCATCCATGCTTTTAGCACTTTGAGTCACTTTTTTAGCACATCTAGGCCAAAATGATGAATTTTTGATTGGACTCCTTGTTTTTGATGATGTTTGATTGTGTTAGCATTTGATTTGATGATGTTGATAGATTAGATGATGATTGATCTCACAATAGGTGAGATTCAATGATAGGATGATGATTATTGACCTCATGATAGGTGAGGATCAATGATAGGTTGATGATTGACCTCATGATAAGAAAGGTGTAATGATAGGTTGATGATTGACGTCATGGTAAGAGAGGTGCAATGATAGGTTGATGATTGACCTCATGATAGGTGAGGTGCAATGATAGATGGTCACAAGATTTGATCAAAGTCTTATTAGAGCTGATTAGATTGATAGGATGATTGATGTTGATTGATTAATTTGTTGATTTGTGATATGCTATGATGATAGGAGCCTTCATCAGTCCTCCAAATTTGGTAGAATTTCCCTAGGACTTGGGATTTGATTCCACATTTAGATCAGGCTGATCTAAATGTGATTGGCTGATGTGGATTGACTTCATTAGTTGACATGCCCTAGCATAGGATTAACAGGGGACTTTTGAACATGCTAGCAGAGAGATGGCATAGTGATCATAACACCTTCCACTTACCTACTGGTGAGATGATAATGACCTCAGAGGATGTGTACCACATTTTGAGGATTCTAGTCATTGAGGAGCTGGTTGTATATGATTCCACTGGGTAGGGAGGGACTAATTCACTATGGAGAGTGTTTGAGGATGACCAGATATGTGGCTATGAGATTCCCTTGAGAGAAATGGTTGATGCATACACAACATTGTCATATGCGCTTGTTGGATTTATTTGAGGGTTCCTTTGTCCTAACCACAGGTTGAAGGGACTTTCAGCTAGATGGGGCTAGATACTTGAGAGAATGATTACTTAGGGGACTAGATATGCTTGGGGTTTTTGCATGCTTGCCCATTTATACCATGATTTGTACCAGGTTGTCTATCTTAGAGGGGCCAGTTTGCCAGCTACAATTACACTGTTGCAAATATGGGTGTGGGAGCATATAGATGACACTCATCTAGTAGCAGATAGACAACAACCAACCATGAGACCATATGTTCATGCATATATAGGTCCCGTTGTCCAACCTAAGTTGAGAAAACTGGAGTACTAGAGGAGAGTACTGGACGATCTTGAGGCAGTGACATGGTGGCCCTACATAGACTACGAGCAGTGGCTAGAGGATGATACCGAGATGTCATACTTATGCTCATCTATGTACTTGATTGGGAGGACACAATTTAATATTGAGAGATTTCTACTAAGGAGGGCATTGTGATAGTATAGCAGGGTACAAAGCATGCCCCAAGGAGTGGCTCATTATGCATGGTGACAGATTGATGTACTAGAGTGTGGGCCTATGTTGTCCTATGATGCTACAATTGAGGAGTAATAGGGTTTATAGGATATTATCCATGATTATCAACTAGAGATCATAGAGGCTCTGATATCTGAGGAGTATGCATAGTACCATTTCTTACATCCATTCCTATGCATCTCCAACCTAGATGAGTCGGTAACACTATAAGATGACGAGCCAACACCACATGGACATAGGTGGAGGAGAGATGGAGGAGATAAGGAGGAGGAGGAGGGAGAGAGCAATGATGATGGAGATTGGGATGGAGATGGAGGAAGTGGTGGAGATGGTGATGGGGGTGATAGAGATGGAGGTGATGGTGGTAGAGGACATGAGGGTGGTGCAGGGCCAATGATAGATGTACAGGACTTTAGAGTGCCTCGAAAGAGGTGATGATTGGTAGCTACAACATAGTAGCATGTATAGATTCAACTACCCTCACAGCAGGAGTAGACATAGATAGCTGCATTGCAGGTTCAAGTGCAGACATTGCAAGGTTAGCTAGCATAGGAATAGGCCTTGCTATAGACATAGACCCAGGCCCAGGCATAGATTTCCCAGAGGGATACCTTGAGGCAGTAGGTTGAGCATGGAGAGGACATGGGCAAGAGACTACAGAGAGTTGCAGAGGGCATTGATACAATAGATTACTTTAGAGAGGTACGACACACTGCTAGCAAGGTGGAATTCTATAGGCTAAAGTATCATGAGGTTGTTCCTCCAGAGCATCAAGAGAGCTACACGGACTCTTCCAATCACACTCACTCCAATACTAGTAGTAAGGGTGTTGTAACAGGGCTACCTCATAGGGATCCAGGGGCAAGGCCATTAGGTACAACTGGAGGTACAGGGCTAGCATTGTCAGGGGAGAGCACCACATAGCTCTTTGATGATCATTTGAGATGTATACACCGATTTAGCTGAGACATTATGGTTTCTACCATTTTTTGATTTTGTATCTCTCCACATACTTGGATATCCTTGTACACTTGACATTATTATTTTGAGGTTATATGATATGCAGTGATGATTAGCGATCTATGCGTCTATATGTGATCTATGATGGACGCATTTTGTTTCTATATTATGATGCCTATATGTTGTTTATATGATGTTTATATGATGCTTATGTGATACTTAGATGGTGATTATGTGTGTATGCAATGATTATATGATGGTGTATGAATGATGATTTTATATGATTTATTGATGATGTTTTATGCTATGTGAGATGGATTTGATTATGCAAATGATATGTGATGTTTATGTATTCTCATGTAATGATTATGTATGGATCCAATGATGATATGATGATAATGGATGATGATTGTATATGCTCGCAAGAATGATGCTTTTATACCATGTCATGTTCCATAGCAACTTTTTCTTCTTGGAAATCTTACTCTACTGGATATATCTTTCAATCTTCTTAGTGAACCATTTTCTAAATGCAACTATATGAAATGATTTTGATTATGCAAGTAAGATGCAATACACTTCCTTTTGTGTTTTCTGATGCAAATATTATGATGTAATGCATGGATGGATGAATGATATGATAATGTATATATGAGATGATAATGATTTCTAATGTATGTATGATTATGCAACTACATGAGTATGACATGTTTTTTACTTAATTTCAAATGTACTCAATCCATTAATAATAGAGGTAATTTCATTTTTTGAAAATTAATGCCAGCCTTGGAAAACTCGTTAATACAGATGCAAAACTAATATGGATGGAATCTAGCTTAACCATGCAAATCTAATATGTGAATGTTGTCGTCATAACAATCAATTTTTCATGCTTTTTATCATCATTGATCCTTTAAAATGTTGAAAGTGAGTATAAACATCAATGGTATAATTAGACCATGATGATCTGAGTACTACTTCCATGATTTTTGATATTGCAAGTTAACACAAGTATATAGGTATAATTAAGCTAAGATGACTTGAGCATTTCTCACATAAATAGACATGAGTTAATCAATTTCCTCTGCAAATTTAGAATGCCATCGGTGATACTTTGTAGAGCACATCTCATGAAAATTTTCATAGTAGTAATTATCAACTCAGAGAAAACAGACAAAGAAAAATCATACTCCTTCCTGGCTCCTCTAGTTCAATACATCCTTGAGTCACTCCAAAGATATGAAAACATCAATCAAAGTACAACAGTTGAACATTCAATCCAAAGTGATAAATTCATGATTCATAAAACATCATCCATTTAAATTTGTTTTGATTTGATTGATTTGGCTGTTTAATTTGTATGGTTGATGTGTTAATGATTGTAATTGATGTTCAATGTTGGGTTTTGCAATATGATTGTTGTCTTTGTTGCATTGTCTGGCTATTGTTTGTCTATTGTTTTAAGCTCAAAGTTTATTGTCCCCAGTGAGTTCAGGATTTTTCCCCCAATCTAGGGTGAGACATGACTGCAATACCAGGATATGTACATGAAGCTTTCTGATGATAAGCAGAATGATGACAAAAGTGAAAGGTTGGCATGCTCAAATATATGGAAAAGCTAATCTATCATAAATAGCACCTATTGCTAGGTTTTCACTACTTATTTTTATTGCACCCTTTTTTAAATTATATGATTTTTTTGACCTTTCTTTGACTTTTTTTGTATTTTTTATCTTGTTTGATTTTTTTTACCAAGATGCCTTTTTGCTAGGTTTTCATCAAGGTGGCCATTTTTTTAGGACATTTTCTTATTTCTTTGCATTTTTTTAGGACTTTTATTGATGCACTAGATGAACTAGGTGTAGAACTTCTTGAGATGCAAGCCATTGATGGGTTCTTCAAAAAAATCACCTTTAGGTGTAGACAGTTGATATGCTCCTAATATGAAGACTGATAAATGATAAAGGGACCTAGCTAGTTTGGTTCAGATTTCCCCTTATTCTCTCTATCTTGTTGATTACAAGGATTTTCTTTCAGGACCAAATCACCAACCTGAAATTTTCTTGGTTTTACTCTGTTTTTAACTTTGTGACATCCTCTACTAATAGGCTTTCAGGTGATCCACATTTTGTTGATGACGTTCATCCAATAGTTCCAACTCTTGTAGCTTAGACACTCTATAATCTTCATTTGAAATGATCCCCTTTAGTGACACATGGAGTGATGGTAGCTCAAACTCAATAGGTAAAATAACCTCTAATCCATAGACTAAAGCATAGGGTGTAGCTCCTATCAGGGTGCAGATACTAGTTCGGTAGGCCCATAGAGCATGATTCAATTGAATGTGCCAATCAGGTCCAACATTGTTGACAGTTTTCTTTAAGATTTTCAAAATGGTTTTATTTGAGGCCTCTACCTGACTATTTCCCTGAGGGTAGTATGGTGTAGAAAATAGATGTTAGATATGAAACCTTTCACAAAGTTCTTGGATGTCCTAATTCTTGAAAGGTCTACCATTATTAGTGACAATGGACTGAGGAATGTCATACCAACATATAATGTAATTCTGGATGGAGGATGTGATTTGTTTGTCGATGATGGTAGTCAAAGGAATAAATTTAATCCACTTCGTAAAGTACTCTATGGCTGTGATGATGAACTTGTGTCCATTAGTAGATGGTGGATGAATTGTACCTACAAAATTCAATCCCCACTAACAGAAAGGCCATGTTGAGGTGAATGGTTGCAATTCTTGTGCTGGTGCATGGATTAGGTTTCCATGGATTTGACATTTTTGGAACTTCTTGTCAAATTGAAAAGACTCCTTTTCCATATTCGGCTAGTAATACCCCAAGTGTAGGAGATTTTTAGCGAGAGTTAGTCCACTTGAATGAGTTCCACAAATACCTCATGAACCTTGCGTAAAGCAGTTTTAGCTTCATTGTGTTCAAGACACTAAAGGAGAGTACCATCCAGACCTCATTGGTAAAGTACATCGGCTATCAAGGTATGTGAAGCTGCTTGTCAAATAAAGTTTCCATTCTAATTTCAAGATAAATCTGGTGGTAGGGTGTTGTCTTTTAGATAGGTGTAGATCTTCACATAGATAGAAGGTCCAGCCTCGACTAGATTGTATATGACTTGGGACTCAGGGTTATCATAGGCATGGTTAAACAATTGTTCCACCATGAACATGGGCTCACTTTTCAGGTATCTATAGGAGAGAAGTGATGGTAGCCATAGCATCAACAACTTTATTATCCCCTCTTAGAATCTGCTCAAATTTGATCTCCACAAATTACTTTTTAAAGTTATCAACCATTCTTTTATATGGCATCAGTTTATCATCTTTTTTCTAGTAGTTTTCATTCACTTGATTTATAATCAATTGAGAATCTCCATAGACATGTAACTCTATTATTTTCCACTCTATGATTGTCTTGTTACCAATGATCAATGCTTCATACTTAGTTGTGTTGTTAGTACAAGGAAACATTAACCTGTATGATTTTGGAATGGTATGTCGTTGAGTCATGACAAACAAGATTCCTATACCTGATCCATGTTGCATGTAAGATCCATCAAAATATAACATCCACTATTATGTTGACACTACAAGGACATCTATTTTTGGAATCTCAATGCTCATGGGATGATCATCTTGTAATGTTGCTTCAGCTAGTTGATCCACTATGGCTTGACCCTTAATTGCTTTCTTGTCCACATACTGGATATCAAACTCCCTCAATATCATTACCCACTTGGCTAGTCTTCTTGTCAAGGCAGCCTTGCTAAGTAGATACTTCAATGGATTAATTTTAGCTATGAGTTTGATGGTGTGGGTTAAGATGTAGTGTCTTAGTTATTGAGTAGCAAATACTACTGCCAGAATTTTTTTTTCAATGAATGTGTAGTTCATTTCATAGCCATTCAAGGTCTTGCTGATGTAATAAATTGCCCTTTTTTCTCTCACATAATCTTCCTATGCCATTAGAGTGCCAAAAGAGACCTCAGTTGTTGTAATGTAGAGTAATAATTGTTTTCCTTCAGTTGGTGGTACCAGTATGGGTGGTGACATTAGATAGTGCTTCAGTTGGTTAAAAGTAGCTTCACATTTTTCATCCCATTTGAAAGAAACATTCTTGTGTAACAAGTGATTAAAAGGATGATTTTTATCTATCAATTGTGTGATGAACCTTTTGATAGATTGGAATTATCCTTGTAAAGATCTGAGTTGGATGATATTCTTAGGAGGAGGCATCTCCATGATGGATTTGAATTTCATAGGATCAACCTCAATGCCTTTAGTTGATACAATATATCCCAAAAGCTTAGCTGATGTCACACCAAATACACATTTCTTTGGGTTTTGTAGACACGCAAAATATGCATATATGTCATTCCAATAGTTTAATCAAATAACCTTCATTTCATCCTTCAAATTAAATAAATCCACTTCATCATTACATCATTTAAATAAATCAATTAAATCCTAACACTTCAATAACTAACCTTTATCTTGCATCATCCTTTAATTAAATAAACTAAACTTTATTTAATTAAAAGCCCAAATTCATATTTCTCCCATTTTTATTTAAATAAATCCAAATATTGAAGTCAAAGGGGTCAAACTCACCTAATCATTATTAAGCTAATCTAATCCTAATTAGCCTAACCTAACCACCCATCACATCCTCTAGATATTCCCACTTGCACAAATAAATCAATTTATTGATTTATTAAAATCCTTATTTTCTATCAACTTGGCATAAAACATAATATTCCTTCAAGTTTGAAAATGATGACAAGTTGACATGTCCCCTCCAACATTTCATTAATTTCTCCATTTCCATGTCCCCCTCTAAACATTTATTTCACAAATTTGAATTTGAAACTCCCTCTCTTGGGCACATTTCCCAAATCTTGCACATCCCTCAACCTATGGAAAGTTGACAAGTGGCCTCTTTTCATTGGTCTATTTTTAGTCCCACATTCATCCATTTGGCCATTCTCTCATCAAAATAATCTATAAATAGGGGGCTTAATCTTCATCAAATCATCTACACCTTCATGTAAAGTTACTCTCTTGGTTTGAGAACTAATTTTTCTCTTCATCACCATTGCATCTCATCATTTCAGTTTTGAGAAAGGATTGGAAAAGGGTCATTTTCACATTTGACACCAATCCAATATGGAATAGGTATATGTTATGCTTTTGAAATGTCTCTAGATTTCTCTTGCTATTTATTGCATTTTGAAGCATTTACATGGTATTTCATAGGAGTATTTTTGAGGAATTTGTAGGTACTAACCCAAGCTTGAAGATTAGTGTTTGCAGATTTTAATGGATGATCACATATGGTGCTAGAAGGAGGGATTTTGAGTCTATTTTCTTATTTATTTGCAAGTCCTCTTTCAGGAGTCTGCATTTCTAAAGCTATTTTCTCCATTCAATTCATGTATGTTGTTTTTGTCCTTGTGGATAAGCATTCGAAGATTATGTACTTTGGTAGTTGACTTGCAAGTAATTAGCTGTTTATACATGATCAACATTTGATTCGCTTTTGATCATAGCAATGTTTTCTTTTTTCTTGTAACTTCGATTATTTTGTAGCTTTTGTAAGCTTCTTACAGATTTAATGACTTTGGGCTATGGTAATCTCCACACAGCGACCTCATGTTATGAAATAAAAACTGAAGTTTTTGTTCTTATTGATTTTAGTCTTATATTTGTCTTATTGCCTGGCGACTTTAACAACTTTGACCTCTTGAATGACTTCAAATGATTAACTTACATGATCTCAGCTCTTCAATATTATGTCTACATAACCACGAGTTATGAAGAATGCTAATCAAGCTTGAAGTGAGGCAATGCTTTTCAACGTTTGTTAATTAGAAGAAAATCTACGTCACTACCAAAAGTTTCATTTTAATGCATCAGGAATGATGTTGGTCAAAGATTATGAGATTCATAGAAGAACATCTCTTTGAGGCAACTTCCCAAATAGTTCACGCGTCTGTATGGAGCTTTTCGAAACTATTCAAGACATATCTCTTTTTCTTGCATGGGAAGAATGTACTACTACCAAAAGTGCTCACCCATACAAATTTTATATGCCTTTAAGTCATAACTTCTATAGGCTATTAGCTTTCTTTTCAAGAAAATAAAGCACTTTTTTGAAAGGTTGTACTTAATGATTGGCTGGGGTGTTCAAGAATTTGAATTTGGCCTCCACTTTTCAGCTCACCATGAATGCTACGAATCATTCTTTTTCTGTTGCAAATATTTTACTAAGAAGCCTTGCTCTATTTGTTTGGTCGTGGAAGTAAACTCCCATCAATGCAACTATTGTTAGGGCCGGTTATCAATAGTACTGGGAGTCCGTGCAATATTTTAGGTGCTAATGCTCATTACATCAATTTTTTAGATATCAGTATATTGATCTTACACCTGACTTTCTACTCTTGCGAATTGCTCCTTTTCTTTCTTTTTAGATTTGAGCCTAAAGCTTCATTGAGCGCCACTATTATTCTGCTACTACATATTTGACCCTTAGTTTTCATCGTACAACAACACAAGTTTTTGATGACCTAAGTAAATATCCTTTAGCTGCGAAGTTAGAGAATTTTGAGGTCGCTGCGAAGTTAATGCGCATTTTATCTCCCCCCGTATATCACTTATGTAAGCCTACTAGCGCTTTTGTGTATGTTTGTAGATGTCTCTGTGAAATGTGTGGGCTAGAAGGATGATAGTTACAACTTTTCACCTACTAAATGCATCAACTTGAGAACTTTTACATGCCTTTTTTATTTGTCCATGTTACTTTTATTGAAGAGTGGATAGTACGCATGACTTTTTACATTCTATGAAACCATGTGCCTATGGGGCATGATATTGGGAAGTTCACATGCCTTCTCTAAGCATCCATAGTTTTTGATAGAATATATTAAAGTAGTTACAACTACAACATCTAATAGACATTGACTGATGATGAGGCAGTGCTGTGAAGGCGGTGATATTTGGTTTCCTAGAGTAAATGCCGAAATCATTCAAAGCATTTATTTAACATAGCAGTTACAGTGCGCAGTTATAGGATCATAAGCTTTAATTTTGTGTCTGTAATCTTTCTTTTTGTTTCAATCTAACACTTCCTTCGTTATTTTTGGAGATTTTGAGGTCTGACAGAAGTTGCCAAATTTTTAAAACCTGCATTTATGGTTGCTGACTTTCCGCATACTAATAATATTCATCTGAAATCTTCTTTAAAAGTTTGGGCACAATTTTCTTCACTTGCTAGTTGCATTTAAATTTGAACATTGTTCTTTTTTTTGGGCGTAGCCTTTTCATTATTACTTACAATTGTTCAAAAAAAAAAAATTGTTCATACACGTTGTTTAAAAGTTTCCAAGATCTTTTTATGACAAATGCAAATCCTTAAAAAGATCTTTATCAGATGTTTTTCTGTATGCCTGCTGACCATTGTATTATGGCTTTATAATATGGTGGTAATAATATATAAGTTTTATGGATTTATATATATAGGGTTTTAAAAGCAGGTATTCTTTTATGAAAGTTAGGGTAAAGTAAAATTTTATTGATTTTAGTTATTGAGTTAAATCATAACTCAAGTGCTTTGTCAATACAATTTTATTCCTTTTCAAAAGTTGGTATGCCTTATATATTTTAACCATTTTTTTTGCATAACCCTTATTTGTGATATTTACATGAAAAGGTACAAGGAAAGCGAGGAAAAACAAAGGTGAAAATGAAGGAGGTACAACGTGAAAATGAAGGAGAACAAAGAAAAGCAAAGAAGGAAAAAGAAGTATGAGGAGGATATTTTAAAAGATCAAAGTGTTTTTAAACACTTTAATTGTTTTGTTTAAACATTTTTTCATGAAATCATTATCTTTTCGTTCTTAGAACACTAATTTTGGTTTGATTTTAAAAAGAATCTTTCAATTTCTTTGTGTAAAGGCTAAAACAAACTTTAGGATCACAACTTACTAGGTTTTGTTTCTTGGGTTAACAATTGAACAAATTATCTCACTCATCTTTTGGTGCTTAAAAATAACTCACATTTTGATTTGTGGATAATAAAAAGAACAATTGCAACTTTGTTTTTCGTGAAAGCTTACTCAAGCTAAAGGCATTGAAAAAGGATGTATGCGCTTCTCTCGCGCTTTATAGCGATCTTGAGAATCAAAAGGCCTTTTTCATGACTTTAGGGTGAGACAAATCCATCACCTCCACACTTCGATTTGGGTTTAAAATTGAACAAGATCTTGTGCGAGTGTGAGTGGGGGAATTATCGCATATATTCTCTCTCTTTGTTTCCATCAAAGATTGATCGAGTTACGAATTTTTGTCTTTACTCGCTTTTGTTTGTCCTAGAGGGCTTGCTTGGGGAAAAAGTACTCACCCAAGGGAACGACTCAACCAGTAACACTCTAAAGCCAAGAGTATTTCCAACCAGGATATAAATGTGGATATTAGAAGAAACGCCAATATAACACAGTTGATTCCGATAATATGGATCCGAAAGGGGACTCTTGCCATATGGGTCAATCTCCACAAACAGAAAGTCCTTATTAAAACCCATGTGCTAGAATTTTCCAAAATCCTTTAATCTATTTTTTGGTGCAAGAACTGTTGTTCTGAAGCCACCCCACACTTTTACGGTCTTTTAGTAGAAATGGAAAACATGCCATGGGAGTTTCATGGGTGTTGATGCTTGGCTGCCCTGTATAAGTGAGTGCCATGGAGGGGAGCCAGTGGGGTCAAGCATCTAACCATTCACTAAAGATAAGCGTAGCTATACTTGTCTAAGTGGGGATTCAAAAAATATTTCCTTACACATCCATAGGGTTTGTACTTGTTCTTGGTTTGAAAACACAGTGCTTTGATCGAAAACATTTGAAAACAAACACTCAACATGATCCTCAAAATTTCAAACCCTTTAGGAGGCAAATACCATTGATCTAATTCTCATGTTATTGCTTGCCCTTGAGATTACATCCTTAGAGGTTTCTAAACACTTGATTTTACATCTCAATTTTCCCCCTAAAGTTAAATAATAGATAACCCTTGCCTTAAATTCATCAAAGTCTCACATTGTATACCTTGTGAAATGAGACGAAGTTGAGACATTGGACATTCAGTTTGAAATCTAATCAAGAGTGTGTGGGCATGTGCAGGATCATGGTATGCCAAACAGGCCCTTAAGTGGCAAAAAATTCAGAAAAATCAGTGTTAGGCAACTTGACGTAAATATTTGAATAAGTTATCTATATTATTTCAAAAATATGTAAGAATAGAATTTGTAGAAAATTGAATGTAGTTTCTAAAATACTAGGTTTATTTAAAATAAATAAAATCTATTTGGTTGAAATTTCAATGTAGTAGTACTTAAATTTCAGGGGAAAAATAAGAAGTAGGTATTCTGCTGACCACCTAACCATAATAAAATGATAATATTTTTTGTAATATTTTATATATAAGTAGGGACTCATGTCATGTGATGCATATTTTTTTTTACCAAGTAAATAATTAATTATGAATTTTTATTACAACTTTAGAAAATATAAAAACTCATCCGACCACCTTAACTTGGTCAAAAATTCATGAAATTTATTTTTTATTTTTAATCCTATAGTATGTAAATAGAATGTGCATGTTTTGGTTCAAAATATATTTGAGAAAGTTATAGATGTTTCAATCCGACCTATCGTCAGGACTTTAGTCAATTCTAATAGAAAATGAATAATAATTATTTATTAAATTCAAATTAAATCATAATTTATATTTTTTGGAAATTTTTGGTAAAAAATAATCCATTAAGAAAATATTAAAAACAATTGGACCCCACACATGTGTTTCCAATGATTTCACGCAAAATCAAGATCAAGAAACCAAAGGTGAAAGCCCTTAGTCTGAAAGCCCATTAAGAACATCTCTCTATGTTATACAAAGTTAGACAAAGACTACTTTTCAACTTTTACAAAAAGGTTTCAAGGAACAATCACGGTTTGTATTCATTCTATTACTGCCAAAACCCAAATCTTTTCAGAGAGTTTGAACATCTTGTTTAGACAAAAGTTTATTCTTCAATACCTAGGTCTACGCAAACAAAGTGTCTCTTTTAGGCTCATTTTAGGATCAAAGCAAATCAAAATATTTTTCATCCACCTTTCAAAGATCAAAACAAACATCATCTCACAAATCACCTTTTGGAAAATATTGAAATCATCCTTAATGCTAGGCTTTTTGGCAAAATCAAAATCATCAAAATCATTGAGACTAAATCCTTGAAAACATTATCAAAATCACCTTTGGCTAAATATGTGTAGATGCATCCTTTTGCATATGCTTAGTCAAAATCATCATGTTTAGCTTAGTATATGTAGATGAATCCTTCATCATATGCTTAGGAAAACTATCTTGTTTGGATAGGTGTGGGTAGATGCATCCTTCTCCCTGCATATATACAAATTATCATCCTTTGGTCAAATCTATCCCTTAGATAAGCATCCAAACATCTTAGGGTCTATTTGTTCAAAAATCCAAATCAAAATCAAAATAAATCAAGGACAAATCAAAATCAAAACCCGAAACATATTTGAAAGTCCCAAAAGCCTAGTATCTCCTTCAAGACTTACCAAACGATCATAACATCCATATCATTCATCTTTTAAATCATCATCATATCACCTTTCGCTCCTCAAGATATCCTAATTTTTTTTGTTTTGAGACATAAAATAAAGATCAATCTAAAGAATCAAGAGATTCATCTCCCATTCTTAAAAATTGATCCTTGTTTTATGGTTCAAACTAGATCTCAATCCAAGAAGAGCATGGAAGCCAACAAAGAAACACCTGATTCAAGTGATTTAAGTCAAACCACTCCTGAAATGAATCCCATTGGGTCTGAAACTCTCATAGTTAACCTTCCAACATCATCACAAAATCCACAAGAGGAAAACCAAGGAGAGGACCTTACCTTTGGAATGACTCATGACAAAATGACTGAAATGCTTCAAAATCCAGAAAACCATAAAATCATCAACATCATGATGAGGCTCAACCCTTCGTTATACATGCTTGAATTAGCAAAACAAGGATCCAAGTTCCCTTCAGATTTTGACATGAGTACCATAGTGGAGACATCATTTACTCCAATCTCATCCACCATTCCCATCTCATCTACACCCCCATCCCAAAACATCATGCAAAACATTCCGCAGATCACGACATCGCTTGCTCCAACCCAAACCAATGTTAATAAGGGAAATGCATTTCTAAATGCTATTCAAACACACCCTGTTATTAACAATAAAAACTTGGATGCAAACACCGTATTGGAAAAAAACATACCCCAAAACCCATTACACAAAAATGTTCCTCTCACATTCCATCATGATCCATCATCATCATTTTTTTACGCAACACCTCAAACACCTCTCCTCACAAATTCACAAGAGGAAAGAGATATGTTCAGACCTGGGGGTATTTTCGGCACCACAACAACTCACACCCCTTACATTTCCACCACTTCCACCATTTCCATCATCATCCACACCACTCCTTGGCTTAGGGCTTCCCCCTTTATCAAGTATCGATCAAAACAACATCCCAAATATCAACCAAAGCATTATGTCAAATGCTCAAAACTTATTGTCAACATTGCAACAATAGACAACAAACACACAAGCAATCGCAACATCATCAAATACCCCCATAACATCACAAAGCATGGTCTCTCAAGGGCCAATCACATCAATGGCACCATTTATCACTCAAACCACCACACCAACAACACCATCCATCAATCAAATAATCAACATGACATCACCATTCACCACCACCATAAACATGATTCTGAATCCACCTCCTCCCCCACCACCACCAAATTCCACCACATCAAGCCAATATAACGCATCATTGCAAGCTTCTTTCCAAAGAGGATACCAACAAGTTCAAAAACAAAAGGTCATACAACTAGTTGCTCAATAAGCTACTTAAGCTACACAATCTGCATTACAAGCGCAACAAGTTGCACAAGCCCAAGCTTTACTGCAACAACAACAACAACAAGCCACACAAGAATTGCAAGCACAAAAGGTAGTGCAAGCACAATCCGCACAAGCACAAACTCAAGCGCAAGCTCAATATCAAGCATAACAAGCCCAATATAAAGAACAACTCCTTGCACAAAGACAAGGAACACAATTGCAAGCATATCAACAAGCAATAAAGTAATATCAAGAACAAAAAGAAGTAGTAGAATTGGCAGCCCAACAACAAGCGTTGTTGGAACAACAACAAGCACAACAAAAAGAATTGTTGGAACAACAACAAGTGCAACAACAACAAGATCAACAACAAGCGTTGTTCATACAAAACTAGGTAGAAGCCTACTCACTCGGTAGAACATACAGATACCATCAAACAACACACTGACCAACCCACCCATCCAACCCATGATTCAAACACCCCAAAACACTTTCATCCCACCCCCTAACTTGCAAAATGATGTGACGACACAAATCAAGTTGCTCTCGCAACAAGTGCTCGATCTTCAATCAGGGCGAACAATGAAAACACCAAGCAACTTGTGTCCCTATCCATTTGATAGGAGCCTAGATATGAAACCATTCCCCAAGGGATTTGAAATCCCCAAATTTGACAAATATCGAGGGACGGGAAACCTTGAAGATCACATTAGGGAATTCCAGGTTCATTGCATGGAAGTCGCATATGACGATACTTATCTAATGTGGCTATTCCCTAGGAGTTTGGCAAGCCATGCCATGGATGGTTCTCTCACTTACCTTCAGGAATTAGAACATTTCAAGAAATTATAGATGCATTCATTAAGAAATATGCATGCAATATTGTAATGGATGTTAGTCTAGAAGAACTCTCAGCTCGGAAACAAGGAAAGGGTGAATCTTTCGCTTCATTCCTATAATGATGGCGATCCAAGGCCAATCAAAGCAAGTGGAATATGTCAGAAGAACAACAAGTTTGCACCATCATAGCCAACCTTGAAGGTCACTTGGAATTTCATCTCAAGGTTCAGGGCATCACCATATATGATCAATTGATACCCAAGGTGCTCAACATTGAAATAGCCCTTATGACTCAACCTACGGAATCAACATCATACCCCAAACAACAAAACAACCACCCACCATCCAATTACAATGTTAAGCCTTGCACATGGGCAAGGAAGAAAAACATTACTAATGATGGTGTCGTCGATGCAAAGGTGGTCATTAGTGGTCCTTGCCAAAATACACCCACATCGCAACTCTAAACACAACACCAAAACAATCATCACATAACACACCAACCACACAACAATCCAACAATTAATAATCTCAATGAGCAAAGAGGACCACCCCAACGCAAGAATTATCCCAAGTGAAAGTACACTGCTTTGGGGGAACCATTGCAAGTCATCATGAAAAAGTTGATGGACGAAAAAATCATTCAGGCTCCTACCTTTAAAAATTACCAAGAGTCGGATGTGAAACCTCCTTGGTCTAACGAGAATCAACTTTGTGAATTCCATAAAATCAAAGGCCATACCACAAATAGTTGCATGAGATTGAAAAACATCGTTCAAGATCTCATCAATAAAATAATCATAAACATGGAACAACCCACAGGAAATCAGGATCTTAAGATATGTACGAATCTGATGCCAAATCATGGTAAGAAAGGGAATAAATGATAAAGGGAAAGGCACCCACTCAAATGTAAATCATGTGTATGAAATAGTCGTCGCCTCCCTAGATGAAAACTGTATGGTCATTACTATCAAGGGCGCCTATGCTGAAGATTGTGGAGTCACCACAAGAGGTGGCAAAGTAACCATTGTAGGCTCATCCCAACCAAACAAAGTCCCTACATCCAGACCTATCCATAATGGCTACAATGTCCTAGATCAACTCAAGAGAACACCAATGCAAATCTCCATCATGGAGTTGCTAAAAATCTCATCTGCTCATAGGAAAATTCTTGAAGAAGCGTTGGCCTCATCCACTGTCCCCATAGATCTTGATGTGGAACAATTCCAAGCTATTTTCAGAAATATCATTATGCCTAATCTTCTTACATTTTCTGACCAGGATTTCCCCACTCAACCATCTCACAACCGTGCACTTCACTTAGAAGCCATAGTACATAAGAGAAAAATCAAAATGGTCTTGGTGGATGGAGGTTCAGGCTTGAACATTTGTTCTCTCAACCTCATCAAGCAGTTAAAAATATCAGAAGATTCTATCAACAAAGGGAAGGGTATCATGATAAGAGCATATGATGATCAAGAAAGAGTGTCTTAAGGCACGATCAAACTCCCTATTCAAGTAGGACCAGCTCTCATGGAAACCACTTGTTAGGTCTTGGACCTTGACTTGCAATATAATATCCTCATAGGATGCCCATGGATCCATGTAATGAAAGCAGTAGCATCAACCTTCCACCAATGTGTGAAATTTACACATAATGGACAAGAAGTTACCATCCATGGAGAACCTGAACCTTTCTCATACTGCAAAAATATTGAAGCAAAGTATTACAAAATCTCCCTTGAGTACCAAAAAATGATAAGGGCCCATCCACACAATACATCGATCCCACCACCCTTGCATCCACTTTTGTGACAAAGACACCCACCACTCCCGCCATTCCCACCATTTTTGACATTAAGCTGATCGTCCAGGATGACGGTTATGGAAACTACAATCTCCCTATCAATGCTTTTGTTGTAGGAGAATTACCACAATCTCCTAGATCATGGGGTCATCCACAAGAAAATCAAGCTTCAACATCACAAACATCTCCTGAAGACTATCCCAAATTCACAAGTTGGGGAGACCTTGACCAGGAGGTTATTGAGGAAGATCCATGATCACATATGCTTTATCAAGATGAAAGACCAACACTTGAATTACCAATGGATGACAGAAGCAAGGGTCTGCAAATGATGCTTGCAATGGGATACGATAGAAGCCAAAGACTTGGACAAAATGAAAATGGGCTCATAATACCTATCATGCCAGAGATGCGACCAATAACAAATCTCAGCCTTAGATGTACCCCTCTGAGTATAACCCTACGTGGCCGAAGCCCTCCAATTAGAGCGGTTAATAAACCTTGTCAGCCAACTGCAACAGAACTATGCTTACCAATATCCACAGGTCGTGTTCTAGATAACTATACCTTTGATATAACATATGTCTATAGTAGTAGCGATGATGAGGACCCCATATCCAATTTACCTAGGCTATTCGAAGATACTACTTTTTGCATTATTAGCACCCTTTCCTTTGAAACAAACCATCAAAATCATGAGATCCACCTAGTATATCCCCAACTCATTGACCATGACCAACAAGGACCACCAATTCTCGATACATTCAAAAATGATGAGGCGCTCTCAAAATTCATGGGATTGTGGGACAACATTCCAGATGGGGATCACAAAGTAGGGTTTATAATGGAGTTGGACATAGATGCCTATTATGGGGAAACAATTGAATCCTTCAGTTGCAAAAGTGAGAAATTAAGAATAATATCCAAGTCCTTGAGTGAAAACCACATTGTGGCACTCTCTGACAAGAAAAAAGTAAAAAGAAAGGATGCATCCAATGGTGAAAACCTTTCTAAGGCACCTAAGGATGGGGGATTCAATCTTCCTTTAAGAGCTATTCATCAGGAAAAGTTAACAATCTTGGCCAAAAAATGCAATCCAGTCAACCTAGGAACAAAGGCAACCCCACATATCACATTCTACACAGAATCACTACTATTAGAAGAGCAATAACTCCTAGCAGCATTCCTAAGGGAAAGACATAAACTTCACATGGAGTTATGTTGACATGCCAGGACTTGATCCAAAGACAGTGGTTCACGACTTAGCAGTGTATCCAGAAGTAAAGCCCATCAGAAAAAACTTCAAAAAATGCATCCTTAGATTGCCTTATTAATCAAAATGGAGTTAAAAAATTTATTAGATACAGGATTCATCCGACCAATAGATTATCCAGAATGGGTATCAAACTTTGTACCTATTTCAAATCCTGACAGGGCCATTAGAATCTGTACAAACTTCAAAGATTTCAACAAGGCATGTCCAAAAGATGACTTCCCGCTTCCCAACATCGACATGATAGTAGATATGACAATAGGACATGAGATGCTATCACTAATGGATGAATTTTCAGGATACAATCAAATCATGATAGAAAATGAGGATCAACATAAGACAACATTCACTTGTCCATGGGGGACTTACTTCTAGAACATGATGCCATTCAGCCTAAAGAATGCAGGAGCAACATACCAAAGGGCCATGACATTGATATTCCATGACATGATCCATAAAATGGTTGAAGAATATGTTGACGACATCCTAGCTAAATCCACAAAAAGAAAAGTTCACATAGCAACCCTAAGTGCTATCTTTGACAGATTGGAGGAATACAAAGTCAGACTAAATCCCAAGAAGTGTGTCTTTGTCGTACAATCAAGTAAATTGCTAGGATACATAGTGTCCATGAGGGGTATCGAGGTGGATCCAGAAAAAGTAAAAGCAATCCTCGAGATGGAGGCACTGAAAACATTAAAACAATTGTGAGGTCTCCAATGCAGACTCCAATCCATCCGACGATTCATAGCACAACTGGCGGACAAGCAAAACCCATATTCTCACTTACTCCATAAGGGGGTAGCATACAAATGGGATACCAAGTGTAAAGAGGAATTCAAAAAGATCAAGGAATACCTACTGACACCATTAGTATTAATCTCACCCATCCCAAAGAAACCATTGATCTTATACGTATCAGCAACAACAACAGCCCTTGGAGCTCTTCTAGCTCAGTATGACGAAAATGGAACAAAAAGGGCTATCTACTATATCAGCAGAACAATGGTTGGGCATGAGCTAAACTATTCATTCATCGAGAAAGCATGCCTCACACTAGTGTTTGCATCACAAAAATTTAGACATTACATGTTGGCACACAAGATAAAGCTCATCGCCAAAATTGACCCTCTCAAATATCTACTATCAAAGGCAATGCTCATGGGAAGAATGGAAAACTGGGTTTTGATACTGTCAGAATATGACATTGAATATGTGGAGAGGAAAGCAATCAAGGAACAAGTCATCATAGACCAACTGGTAGAAGCACCTATATATTCTGAGAATCCTCTTGTCTCAGAGTTTCCAGATGAATCTATTTTCAACATCAATGTAGCTGACCACTGGAAACTATACTTTGATGGCTCATACACACAACATGGATCAGGAGCTTGTGTCTTCTTCATCATCCCACAAGGGGATTACATACCAAGGTCCTGCAAACTGGCATTTCCTTGCACTAATAATATTGCGGAATATGAGGCTTTGACTATAGGTCTCTGAATAGCAGTACAGTGGAACATCGTGGCTCTCAAAGTGTATTGAGACTCCTAATTGATCATAAATCAAGTCAATGATGAATACCAGACCAAGGACGACAAGCTCACTCCATACGAGAAATTGGTGGAGACTCTCAAATAATCCTTCATCGAAGTCACATTTGAGCAGATTCCTAGAGCCAACAACAAAGCAACAAATGCCATGGCAACAATTGGGTCCCTACTGGACATCCCTAACAATGCTCCAAAATATGAATTCTTGATAGAGTAGCTTCTCGTGCCCACATTCGAGGTACTAGAATCAGAATTCGTGTGCAAAATTGTTGGTCCTAGTGATCCTTGGTACCATGACATCTACACATACCTTTGAATAGGAGTCATACCCACTGACTTACCATCAAACCTAAAACAGACCTTTGTCAAAAATGCATCCAGATTTTTCATCCTAGGTGATACCCTATATCATAGGAGCATAGAAGGAACCCTACTACACTGTTTAAATGATGAGGAGGCATTAACCACTCTAATTGAATTTCATAATGATATATGTGGTTCACACTCGAGTGGAATGGCCATAGCCATGAAACTACTGAGGATGGGGTATTATTGGCCCATAATGGAATGAGAAGCACATGATCATGCCAGAAAGTGTCTACAATGTTAGCAACATAGGGACCTCATCCATGCTCCAACTCAAGAGCTTCACCCTATCATCACACCATGGCCCTTTTCGCAATGGGAACTCGATCTCATTGGGAAAATCACACCACCTCATCTAATGGCCAAAAAATCATCATAACTAGAACTGGTTGCTTTAATAAGTAGGTGGAGGCCATACCCATGATGTATATAACTAGGAGGTAGATCTCAAAGTTTATCCTGAACTACCTCATTTGTCGGTATGGTGTCCCACAAGCCATTATCTCAGATAATGGGACACCATTCAAAAATTAGGATGTCCGTGACTTGTGCGAGAAATTGAAAATCTAACATCACTTTTCCACCTCGTACTATCCCCAAGACAATGGCCAAGCAGAAGCTACAAACAAAACCATCCTCAAAATCCTCAAGAAAATAGTCAATGACACAAGTTGTGACTGACATCTGCAACTTAATCCTACCCTTTGGGCCTATCGAACTAGCATCTGCACACCCACTGACGTCACCCCCTTTTCCTTGGTCTACGGATAAGAAGCGGTACTCCCCATTGAGATCAAGCTTGCATCCCTCAGGATATCACTGTAAAACCTCATCACTGATGAAGAATACTGGGTATCAAGACTAAATGAGTTGGAGTTACTGGATGAGAGACGTATATATGCTTTGAATCATTTGCAAGTCTATTAGAATAGACTCAAAATGAGCTACAATAAGAAAATTAGAAGCAAGACATTTCAAGTCGGAGAACTGATCTTAAAAGAAAATCAGAAGAATGTCCCAAACCCAATCAGTAAAGGAAAATTTGAACCCAATTAGCTAGGACCATTCGTCATCACAACAAGTTACAAATAAGGGGCATATCAATTATCAACACTCGAAGGGGAACCTCTGCAGGAGCCCATGAATAGCTCCCATCTCAAAAAAAATTATGCCTAAATATTTCAAGGTATAGAACCAAAAAACTCAAAAATTAGAAAAAGTCCTAAAAAAATGGTCACTTCAGCAAAAACCTGGCAAACAGGGGTCTTGGTGACAACAAAAAAAATCAAAAAAGAAAAAATCCAAAAATCGAAAAAAAAGGATAAAAAATAGTAAAGAGAAAAATCATCCTCTAGTGAAAACCACTTTGGTGTTTGGTGGGTGTTTACAAGCAGGTTCCTCAAAATAAGCACTTTCCATCCACAGGATCTTTACGGCTTGTTCAACATCATCCCTCCATTTCACTTCCATCATCCATCACATTCAGGTCTCCATCCATCACTCATCCACTCACATCTGCACCATAGCTTGGTTGTGTGTTCATATCATGATCCCTCCTAGTACTACTCGGCCCATCCTCAAGGTCATTTTGTCCTGCCTTTATCGAGTAGTCTATGACATCACGTTGGGGGCATGTTCTCATCGGATCGGATTCATGTATATTCTTAAAGTCTTAAAAATCAGAAAATCCAAAAACACCAGAAAATCGAAAATCCAAAAACATCAGAAAATAAAAAAATCCAAAAACATCAAAAAATAAAAAAATCCAAAAACATCAAAACACCAAAAAATCCAAAAACATTCAAAATCATCAAAAACCCCAAAAATAGGTCAAAAAGTCAGTCAAAAGTCAAAAATAGAGTTTTCTAGTCAAACTGCGTCATCTCTGAGCTTGAACGTAGGCAAGGTTGATCTTTGATTATCCCCCAAGACACTTAGGTCAGTCCTTTAGGATCCGGTCATAATAAGCCGACATTTCATCATGTATATCTTCATCTATAAATCGATCAAGTTGTCAGTCGAACTACATGGTCTCTACGTGTATAACATAGGCAAGGATAATTTGTTGATCAGCCCCCAAGGCCCCTAGGATAGGTCTTTAGGTTAGTCTCTTGGTCAAAATATCAGAAAATCCCAAAAACATTGGAAAATCAAAAAATCAAAACATTTGAAAATTTCAAAAAATACCAAAAATAGCCTCAAAACATCTCAAAATGATCCAAAAACATCCAAATATTTTTAAAAATCCATCCACCTGATCTCACTTACACCCGCAATAAACACCATCCATAATAAACTGATTGTCATCCTCAACCTTTGGTGAAATAGTTAGGAACAAGTCTAGCAGGTTAAAAGTAAAACTCAAAAATGTCAAGTCTCAAGTCTAAGTCAGTACGTAAACAAGTTGGTCAATTCTTTGTGTCGATAGTCCAACATCCAAATAATCCCATATCAATCATCTGATAACATAATGTCCTACGATGAATGCTTCCTTCAAGGGGCATTATTTATTAGAAATAGAACTTTGGA
This sequence comes from Sequoia sempervirens, assembly GCA_007258455.2. Taxonomy (NCBI): domain Eukaryota; kingdom Viridiplantae; phylum Streptophyta; class Pinopsida; order Cupressales; family Cupressaceae; genus Sequoia; species Sequoia sempervirens. The sequence continues at coordinate 54,876,388 of VDFB02000008.1, read as the reverse complement.
TAAACGAAATGATGTGCCGCCATCCACTAACATGTCCTAGGATGTATCCTTCCTACAATGGGCATTATCTTTTGGCAATAGTTTCGATTATTATCCTTAAAAACACATTCCCTTTTGGTTAACAGTATTGAAGAGCATCAACTTGTTTGTGTGCTTTATCTTTTTCTTTTGACTTATCTTATTGCGCTCAATCCAAGGACCTCTCGATGATATCCAAACGAAGGATTTAGAGAGATAGGAATGGGGCAACGATCATTATCCTTTTGTCTGTTGTGCTTGTTGGACATTCTTGTAAAATAACTTGGAAAATATTTGCTTTGTTAGATATGTATAGAGGATGTTTTGGACACCTTGTTGACTATTGCATTGATTGGTTATACCTCTCCGTGTTTTGGTTCGAGGTGTTTGAAACTTGTAAAGTGCATCCTGGCAAGGTTTCTGTATGTCAGGTGTGAACAAGAATACTCCTATCTATTTGTCAAGTCAAAGTCCATCACACTAAATACCATGCCATCCTGGTTCTTTATACCTTGATGCATCATGCTTATGTGTGTTATCAAACATAAGGTAAGTGACCCTTTTAAAATCCCAATCCTTGATAAGCAAATCATCCATCTATCATCATCCATTTTCTCATCATCATTTCATCATCGTCATATCTCATAAAGTTGGCTTGTTGGATCCTCTTGTCATCATCTAATGTCTTCTTTTCCGAGTTAACATCACAACATGAATAGTTAATCATCATTACCAGTGCATCCATCCTGCATCCATCCTGCATCCACAAACCATCAGTATTCTGCATATCATCTCACATGCATAATCATCATCATAATATAGATCTGTTTGTCTAAACATCTCATAAATCATCCATTGCATAATCACAACATATCACATCATGCATTTCATCCACCTCACATCATATCATCATTTAAGTTGTTTAAGATAATATAGATTTGATATTCTAAGCATCTTAAAAACATATCATTTGCATCATCATCCATAACCATCCATTTTGAACATCTTTATCACGAGATTGACCCTCAAATTGAATCTTTTTGCTCGATCTCTTGAGGGGGCAAGGTACCAATGTACTTCTTTCTGCTGGGGCAATCAGAAAAATCATAAAAATTTTGAATTTCAATCACGGCAAGTTTATTCTTTGAACCAACACAACAAGTACATTGCTTCAAAGAGGGGCAAAATGTAGACACACAAAATATGCATATATGTCAATGCAACAGTTTAATCAAATAACCTTCATTTCATCCTTCAAATTAAATAAATCCACTTCATCATTACATCATTTAAATAAATCAATTAAATCCTAACACTTCATTAACTAACCTTTATCTTGCATCATCCTTTAATTAAATAAACTAAACTTTATTTAATTAAAAGCCCAAATTCATATTTCTCCCCTTTTGATTTAAATAAATCCAAATATTGAAGTCAAAGGGGTCAAACTCACCTAATCATCATTAAGCTAATCTAATCCTAATTAGCCTAACCTAACCGCCCATCACATCCTCTAGATATTCCAACTTGCACAAATAAATCAATTTATTGATTTATTAAAATCCTTATTTTCCATCAACTTGGCATAAAACAGAATATTCCTTCAAGTTTGAAAATGATGACAAGTTGACTTGTCCCCTCCAACATTTCATTAATTTCTCCATTTCCATATCCCCCTCTAAACATTTATTTCACAAATTTGAATTTGAAACTCCCTCTCTTGGGCACATTTCCCAAATCTTGCACATCCCTCAACCTATGGCATGTTGACAAGTGGCCTCTTTTCATTTGTATATTTTTAGTCTCACATTCATCCATTTGGACATTCCTTCATCAAAATAATCTATAAATAGGGGGCTTAATCTTCATCAAATCATCTACACCTTCGTGCAAAGTTACTCTCTTGGTTTGAGAACTAATTTTTCTCTTCATCACCATTGCATCTCATGATTTCAGTTTTGAGCAAGGATTGGGAAAGGGTCATTTGCACATTTGACACCAATCCAATATGGAATAGGTATATGTTATGCTTTTGAAATGTCTCTAGATTTCACTTGCTATTTGTTGCATTTTGAAGCATTTACATGGTATTTCATAGGAGTATTTTTGAGGAATTTTTAGGTACTAACCCATGCTTGAAGATTAGCATTTGCGAATTTTAATGGATGCTCACAAGTTTAATCTTACATTGAATTTCTCCAACTGAGTGAAGATTTTTTCTAGGATTTCAATATGTCCCTCTCTAGTGTATAATTTTTCCAATAAGTCATCTAGATAATCCTCCATAAAGGTGTGCATCATATCATGAAAGATGGTGGTCATCACATGTTGATAAGCAGCCCCAACATTCTTCAACCTAAAAGGAATGACATTCCAATAGAAATTACCCCATGGACATGTGAAAGTAGTTTTCTCTTGATCCTCTGGTGCTATTTTTATCTGGTTGTAACCTAAAAATCTATCCAGAAGTGATAGCATTGCATGACCCACTGCCAAATCCACAATGATGTCAATGTTAGGCAAATGAAAATTATCTTTCAAGCAAGCCCTGTTAAGATATCTGAAATCCGTACATATTCTAATACTATGGTTGGTTTTTGAAATTGGCACGATGTTTGATATCCATTTAGAATAATCAATTGGATGGATAAATCCTGCATCTAGTAGTTTCTTCAATTCATCTTTCACCAACAAGGCGATATGTGGATGCATCTTTCTCAATTTTTGTTTCATTGGCTTCACCCTAGGTGGTAAAGATAAATGGTGCATGATAAGATTTGGATCTATGCCTAGTATATCATTGTAGGACCAAGCAAAGTTGACTTTCCTCTCTTCAAAGAATATAGTGAAGCTTGGTTTTTCTTCCTTTGTCATGGATGTTTCTAGTTGTAGGGTGTTCATTGTTTCAATTATACCAATGTTGATGAAGTGTGCCAACTGAACTAGCACTGAAGATCTCTTATGATAGTGTTCAAGAAGAGTGTCAAATCCTCCATCTCTTGGTGCCTTAGAGTGGTTTTTGACTTGAGATGTGCTCTTTACTTTTTCTTTTTCTTGATCTAATACTACCATTAAATGGTTTTCATCATTAGATCTATTTTTAATATTCATTTTACAACTAGAAGATTTGACACTCTCCTTGTCTAAAGATTTTTATGAGATCATTAGAGCAAAGGAAGTTCACAATAGTATGATCATCATTCAAAAAGATGGGGATGTCAAGCAGCTCAGTTTGGCCCTAGTCAATTAGTTCAGGGTGTACCAATGGCAAGGAATTGTCAAACTAGCTAAGGTCAAAAGGGGTGAGCATCATGATGGCAATGTCGTCAGAGTGTTGAATAGTAATATCGAGGTCTATGATGTTTCTCTCTTCTGAAGTATCTATCTTGATCAAAATTTGATCATCTTCACTTGAGTTATGGATATGTTGTGATCTAAATTCAAGTGGCCTAGAACTCAAGCTTTGTCCCTCCATATGTGTTGGAGCATACTTTTGTATCACATCAATTTCTTTGTCATGACAAGATTCTTTAGAGAGCAAGTCCCATTCATACTCATTGGAATCTATTTTAGAACTATCTCTCACTGGAAGGATTCTCTCAACAATTTTCTTCCTGGTTTCGAGTATGTATAGGATCATGATGGGGCAAAAATTGGCAATATATAAGTGATATGATGACCCATATGGCTAATGATTTTTTTTACCCAAAATTAATGAAACAAAAAGGGTTTTTAAAGGAGATTCTTAGCTTTCCACCAATATAAATTATGCTTTACTTTGAATTTAATGAGTAATTATTATTCATTTTTTATCTGAATTACAACTAAAGTCCTAATTGATACGCTGATTAAAAAACATCTATAACTTTCAAACAATATAACATTTTTTGAATCTGAAACATGTGTCACATTCTATGCTTTGTATACTATAGGATTAAAAAAAGAAAAATTGAATTTCATGAAGTTTTGACCAAGTTAAGGTGGTCAAACATACGAGTTTTTATATTTTTTTAAAGTTGTAATAAAAAATTAATAATTAATTATTTACTTGAAAAAAATATACAAAAAAATATGTATCACATCGGGACATGAGCCCTCTACTTATATCTAAAATATTATAAAAAATAAATATCATTTCATTGCAGTTAGGGTTGTCAGACAGACACCTACTTCTTATTTTTTCCCTAAAATTTACATACTATTACATTGAAATTTCAAATTTTTATCAATAGATTTAAAAAAAAACCCTAGTAGTTTAGAAGCTACATTCAATTTTCTACAGATTCTATTCTTACATATTTTTGAAATAATATAGATAACTTATTCAATTTTTTACGTCAAGTTGCCCAACTTTGATTTTTCTAATTTTTTGCACTTAAGGGCCTATTTTTTCCATGGTGATCTTGCACATACCCTTTCTTCTTTTGCCGGCAGGACCCTTTCCATCATATCCCATCTTCTCTAAGATTGTTTTCCATTTTCCATATTGCTTTGTTTGTACATTTGAAATTGATGCTTGTGATGCTTCTTCATATTTGTATAACCAATTTAAAACATCTTTGTCCTCTCATTCATCTGGACTAAAGTGCCCACTTTTACAAACTTTCCATCAAAGAGGGTGGTTGGTTGTGAGGATTGTTGTCTCAATGTGGATGGCTTCCCATATGACTTAGGAGAAGTTAACAACTGTAAAAGACACAATGATTGCTCAAATGAATATTCCCCCATTCCTTTATCTTTTAACTGGATATTTTCGAAGTGTTTTGATAAGGAATTGAGTTGAATTTCATGATTTTATGGAGTAGAATCACCGATGCTTTTTCTTTTGACTGAATCTTTTCCTCAAGTTGGTTTGAAAAAGAATTTGATTGACTTTCACTACTTGATGGAGTAGAATCATTGATACCCTTATCCTTTGATTGGTCCTTTTTCTCAACCCACTTTGACAAGGAATTCAATTCTCTTTCATTGTTGAATGAACTAGGAGTTGTAGCTTCCCTGTTATGTGGCACAAAAGTATCTTGGGTTATTTTGAGTGTGTTGCAATATTGTGGATTGTTGGAATCAGCTGAAATGGTGATCTTTTTCTCCTTCAGAGGAAATTTCAAACATTGGTGATACATTTATGGCACTGCTTGCTTCTCATGAATCTAAGGACATCCCAAGAGTATGTTGTATGTCAACTCCTTGTCCAACACTTGGCAAACCAGATCTCTTACAACCAGTCCCACTTGAATTGGTAGCACAATTAGTCCTTGGGAAGATCTCTCTTCATCATCATAGGATTTTATAGTGATTTCCCTTCTAGCATCAATGGCATTTTCAGAATATCCAAGTGCACAGATAAGTTTCAAAGTACGGGTAAAAGCACAAAGTTATGTCACACTTTATAAAAGAAACAACCAATGTTGATCCAATTTTTAAACTTGAATCACTAAAAAGTGGCATATATGTTTTGAATTTTGAAACGATGTAAACTAGTAAAATATGTATTTTTAAGGATATTTTATGTTTATATTTTTTAAAAAAAATTTAAAATCTATTTTAAACTAGTTTTTGATAAATTAAAACTATAATTTAGTTGTTGATAAAATGTTGAAAAATGAAGTTGCATGGGACGTCAAACTTTTTATAGTAATTTTTTTTTCTTTCAATTTTTTTGTGTATATTTATAACCTAAAATTTTAGTGCATGGATATATTTTTTTCCAATTTTGATAAATATATATTTTTAAATAAATATTAAAATGTGTGTGAATCAAAAAATAATTATTTTCATTGGATGTCAACTTTCATATTAAATATTTATCTAAAATGGAAAAAAAAATTATACCATCTTAAAATAGATTCTTTTATCTAGTGCATCATATTTTTTTCATTTTTTTTTAATAAGTTTTAGTATTTTTCCTTGGCATAGTAATCAACCTAATATTTTGTGTTGATAATCTACTTTTAGTAAAAATAAAATATAAAATATTAAAAAACAATTAAACTATTAAAATAAATATATTTTTGAAAACTAAACTTATGGATCTACAAAAGGGTATTTTTATGTTTTTTTTTAAATGTTATTTACATTAGCTGGAGTTAATAAAACTTCAGGTTTTTCAAATAATTTTATTTTTTTGATAAATTGGACTCAAAGTGGTGCTCCATGTATATTTTTAGCCAAAAAATTTAGTTGAAAAAGTTGTGGAAGCATCTAACTTAGCTAGAATGAATCTTACTAGATCATATGTTTGACCAAAACTGATTTTTAGTTAGAAATACTTAAATTCAGTTGTGCTGATAAGTTGGCTAAAAGTGTGAAACAACTTTGTGCTTTTACCCGTACTAATATTTAAGCTAGCTCCACCATCTATTAGAACATGTTTGACTTGGTGTTTGTGGATTAAAACCTCAATGTGAAGGGAAACATTATGTGGATGATTGATTGATACATCATCATGTTTAGAAAGTGATAAGTAATGAGGTGTGGTCAAGTGTCCCACCATAGCTTGGAATTGGAAAACTTCCAGATTATTTGGTACTGTGGTGTCTACTAGAGCTTGTTCTAGAATTTCTTTGTGAGCTAGTGAAATTTTGAGGAGTTCTAATTGTAGACACCTAAAAATGGTCTGGAGAATCTAATTAATTGAATACGACTTATTTGATTAATTAATCTTAAATTCTTCTACTTAGTAAATAAATAGAAATATTTATTTATATTAAGTTCATTTATTAATTCTTCTATTTTTCTCTCCTAATTAAATAAACAAAATTAAAAACTTTGTTTTATTTAATTATTATCATTTTCATCATATTATTTCTCTCTTAATTAAATAAACAAAATTAAAAACTTTGTTTTATTTAATTATTATCATTATTACTTCTATCTTAAAATTAAATACACAATTTAAATAATTTGTGTTATTTAAAATCACATTTCTTCTTAATTAAATAAAGATCGCTAAAAATCTTTTATTTAATTATCATTCTCCTTTTAATTTAATAAACAAACCCTATAGTTTGATTTATTAAATTATTTATTCCTCTTTTGCTAAATTTAAATAATAAATTAAATTTATTTAAATTTATGCACTATTCACTCACCAATAAAATTAATTTCTCAAAATTCAAATTAATGGCACTGCCATTCACGGGAAAAGCTTCAGGGACAAACCTGCAAGAAATTCTCTCAACAACCTTCCACCCACCTTCCCTCTTATCTTGCCTGGTGTTTTCATGGGGAGAAACCATTCTCCATGATCAGCTCCTTCTTATCATCCCATGCCTTTGGATTCTCCAGATAAAATCACAGCCCCTCATCCCGTGTTCCTGTGCAATTGTGCTGCTATGAAAGCTATAAATATAGCTCTTGAGCTACAAGAAATGGATCCCAACTTATGCAATCTTACTCTGCAGGTTTCCAAAGCATTCAAGCATCCAAACCATCAAGCATTCAAGCATCCATCCATCATCCATCAAGCAACAATCAAGCATCCAACATTTGCAGTCATGGCTGCCATTAGAATAGAATTTGCACATTTAAATCATATTAGAGTAGAATAGTTCATTTCTCATTCTCTAAGTGTCATTTCAATAGTTTAATTAGCTTACAAATCTGAGAGCTAAGTAGATTAGAGAAATCTTTAGAGTTAGAGAGCAATAGGATAGATTTCTGAAGCTTTCTAGTTTAAATTAGTTTGAATTCATTAAGTTTTAGATGCAATATCTTATTTAGAAGCGTAGATGCATAGTTTAGATTGTTTTCCCCATTCTACCGCTTACACTAATATTAATATTTGAGTTGGGATTTTCTGCAATTGATCCACTATGTTGTAATGAGTTGCAAGGGAAACAAGTGTCTTAGATGTAGCTCCTTTCAATATTACTTTGGCTTGCCCCCTCATGGTTACGTTGACTAGTTGGTCATCTTGTTTCTCTCTAATTTTAATGACATTAATCTGATTATCATTTGCAGCAATTTTTGTGATCAAATTTATTGGTATGATGTCATTAGTTTGATGTGATTGGATGTTGATGTCATGGTGATGAGTTTTAGATGTAATAATTTTTTGTTCATGTTTAATTGTGATGACATTAATTGAATTATCAGCTACAACAATGTATTTTTGGCCCTTGATTTTGATATCCTTGCTTTGGAATTCTTTGATTGGTATGATGTCATTGATTTGATGTGATTCAGTCTTGGTGTCATGGTGATGATTTTCAGTTGTGACAATGTTTCTTTGGCCCTTAATTTTGATATCCCTAGTTTGATCTTCAACTACCTCAACATGATGAATGGTAGAGTCATAAAGATAGTTTACATTTTCCCCTTTGGTGTTTAATGAAGAGGACTCCCCCTTTTTGTAGTTTGGGAAAGGATTCTTGAATGCTCCATGATCAACATTTGTTTGGGGCCCTTTTTCAAATATTGTCTTGTTATCAATCCAATCTTGTATCAAATGTTTTAGTTGCATGCAATCATTTTTCTTGTGTCCTTTGTTTCTATGAAATTCACAATAATGTGCATCATTCCACCACAAAGGTTTAACTGTTGGTTCCCAATCTCTTGCTTTTGATCATGTAATAACCTTGGCTGCAAGAAACTCTTTTAATGTTGATTCCAATGAGTATCCCAAAGGTGTGAATATTTTACGATTTTATGTTTGATATGGTGGTGGTCTAGATTCAACATTGTTTGGATTGTTTTGATTGTTGGTTGGATTACTTTTTTGATTGGTCTTGGTGGTAGCTGCTATCAAGTTAAATACTAGTTTTGCATTTTGTGTTTTAGCTAAGACATCACTCTACTAGCATTCTTGTTTCTTTGCCAAAAAATTGGCTTATCATTGTTGTAATTATTAGAGGAGCTTGCTAAGTTGTTTTCATTGTAAATTTTTATGACTCCTCTCTTGACCAAAGCTTCTTCAATTTGGATTCCATTTTCAGTCAATTTATTAAAGGTTGGTGGGCATTGTAATTCCAATCTATAGCTCATCTCATCATTTAAGTTTTCAATGAATATTTCCATCTTTTCCTTTTCAGGTATGGGATGAGAATATCTTGCAAACAATCTTCTCCATCTTTGTAAGAATATGAGGAATGATTCACCCCTTTTCTACTTGTTATTGAAAAGGTATTTCATGGTTATCTTGTGTTGGATGTTGTAAGAGTATTGGGTGATGAATTTATTAACCAACTCTTCAAAGGTTTTAATTGGTGGTGCAAGTTTGGAAAACCATTCTAGGAAGTTTCCCCTTAGACTGTGCAGGAATAATCTCATCAAGTAAGTTTCTTCATATGCAAATTCAATATTCATGGTTCAAAATTCCCTTACATGATCTATTGGATTTTTTTTACCATAGTATTTATCATACTTTGGGAATTCATACTATTTGGGAGAATGAATTGTGTTTATATTTTGATCAAAAGGATAGGGGAAAATGTCTTGTATCAAGTATCCTTTTGAGGTTCCCTTTTGCATGTATAGAATATACGATTGGAAATTTTTCATTTGATGAGTTAAGGCATCCACTGGATCTGTATTTGATGGATCATTTTTTAGTATTTTTAGGAGGTTCTTTCAATTGATTAGCATCAAAGTCATGTTCAAGTTTGATACCTTTATTAGCCATCATTAGAAAGTATTTTTCCCCATCTCTTTCAAAAATATTTTCTAGGAACTTGTGGAAATTTGGATCTTATTGAGCATGTTGGATGTCTTCCTCAGTTAGTTCTTCACCTTCATATTGGTGGATTTTATGGAAAAGATTTTCATCAGCTTCAGCCATGGTGTTTTGAGTTTCAAGTTCTTTTTCTTTGAGTTTTTTCTTTTGGGATCTTGTTTGAATGGGCATACAGGTGTTATAATTTGACTAAACTTTGATATTTTTTTGAAGAAGTGCCAGGGATAATAACTAAGTCAAATAGAATGACAAATTCTATTGATGAGACTAATTTTAATCTGATTATAAAACTTTGTTTTGTGATGAAGGATGAAAAATCCTAATGAGGAAACTCAGCTTAATAATTAGAGGTGGGATAGGTTCAATAATTTAGGCACTTTAAGGTGTTAGATCTTGGTTTAGTTTGAAGAATTTCACTTGTAAAGGTCAGTATCAACAAGTTTAAGCACTAGTGCGACCGAGGAATGATTTTGTTATGGAAAAGATCCTTAATTTTGGTTCAAACTAATGAACATGGGATGAATTTAGCTCTCTTGTTTTATGTTTACTAGATGCACTAAAACAGTGTATGGATGCACTAAAAGATTACATGGATGTGCTAGAAAACAGACAAAATTGTCCAGACTATATCCAATATGCATTAGACAATGGATTCAATGCACTAAAAGATAGACCAAATGTGCTAGAGAATGTATTGAATGTGCTAAAATTTGGACTCAATGCACGATAAAATAGACTAAATGTATGATAAAATAGACTAAATGCACCGGAAAATGCTAGTGATGTGCTAGACTACCCCTCCTAGATGTGATTTTGACTGGGTATACTATAGGTGAATGTGCTAAAAGGATCTATAAATGCACTAAAAGATGGAGTAGATGCACTGGAAGATGACCTATATGCACTAGGAAATGAAGTGAATGCACTGGAAAATGAATCTGCTATGCTAGAATGTACCCTATATGTGCTAGAAAATAGACTAGACACACTAAAAGATTATGTAGATGTGCCAGAAAATGTTGTAGATGCAATAGAGAATGCAGTGAATGCATTGAAATAGGGGATGTATGAGCTAATCTGGAAATTTTTAGTGTTTTGCAAGTCTATCTAGTTATTCCACCTTTTAATCTATGAATCTAAATGTTTTGAGGGTATGCTTTTCTGAACAATGATTTTTATTTGGTTTTTAGTTGTAAATTATGTGAATTAAGTGCTTTAAATGGATGATTTTCTTGAATTATGACTTTAAACACAGTAGCAAGTTGTCAAACAATTGTTTCCATCTAGGAACTAAACGTTGAGTGTGTATTCACGAATGTTGTCTAATTCCTTCAATTTCCATAGGTATAACACAAGAGAAGATAGTTCAAGAACTTTTCTATTTTCAAGGGTCACTTAAAATACCATAGCCCACATCTTAGAACCATGTCAGCTCACACAACCTTATCACCCCCTAGAGGACACCTATTTTTTTTCCTTTCCTGGGTCTTAACCAAAGTTGAATCCTCTTCTTTTGGCCAGTAATCCTTGATAGTTATATGGTAAGTATCTTGGGGGAAGATTCTTCCCTCCCCTTGCACTGTGATATCAGAAGTCTTTAGAGACTAACTTAGTTGGCTTCTATACTAAGGTTCGTAATAAGGGTTTCATTTTGATCCGAAAATAGATAAATCGAGAGACCTCCCAACCTTTAGAACAAAGGCTTTGGGGATGGTTATCTTGAACACTACCATTGAATTGTGGACTTTCCTCGAATTCACTTTTGATTATAGTGGGTCAGAAACCCTAGCTTTGGTTGTTACCACTTAGGTCATTCCTGTAGGGTGAGTACTTTTTCCCACTATGACAGGCCTTCTAAAGGTGTTAACAAAGCATAAAATAGCAAGTCTAACATTCTGGTCACCCAGTTAAGGGGAGAGAATAGGCCCATCACTTCAAGCATAGTAGACAAGGGGTTCTTTAAATTTTTAATTAAACTAGGTTCCTAATTTAATTAAAAGAAGACAATCAAACCTCCAACCCTTGCAAACATCATTAGTAGTTTGATAAAACTGTCTTTGACCAACATATAAAAGTACCTACAAAATAGAAAACACAAATTAGTTCACGAAATTTTGAATTTCTACAAAATTAACCAGATACACTAAAATAGACATCAGATATGCTAAAAGATCCCTCCTATGCACTAAAATAACTACCAGATGCACTGATATAATAGTCAGGTGTGCTATAAGAACAACTCTATGTGCTAAAATATTTCACAGATGTGCCAAAATAACTACTCTATGTGCAAGAGAAACTATTGAATGCACTAAACTATTGACTGAAAGCACTAAAAGGCCCCCTAAATACACTAAAATAGGAGTTGTATGCACCAAAAGATGTTATTGATGCATCATAATAGGAACTAGATGTGCTCAAATATGTTTCATATGTATTGCAAGAACTCATGATTGCGTTAAAATAAATCCACTTCCAACCAATTCACATAAACTTTTCCAAAAATTGTTAAAAATAGGGTTGGGCCCCACGTGGGCACCAAATTTTGTATGTGAAGTAAAATGTGCGAAATGAATAAGATCACACAAGCAATGCAACATATTATTTTAGACAATTGAATCATAAAACTAATCTAATTGCAAACAAAGTAGATTCTCTAAAATCATTCCATTTTTCTTTATTTTCAAGGATCCTCTAAATCATTAGTGCTTTCAGATTTGTATATTGAACTATGAGTGTTTGGATGACAACCTAAGAAACGAGATGCTGTAAAAATGCAAGAACCTAACTCCTACATGATTGATAAGTTGTACGATAATGCCATGATATCAAATGTTGTGATAAAATGAATATTATGCTATGATAATGATGCTAAATGCTATGGTGGAAATGTTGCATAAAATCTAAGATGATAACTAAGATGCGGCTACTAATCCATGATTCTAAACTAGTATGATGCTACAATGTTCAAATGCTAAATGCCAAATTTCTCTAAATGCTCTATGCTCAAACTCTAAAATGCTCTCACATAATTTATGCATAATAAGTTTACTCAAAGATGGGATTGCAAATCTTGTAGCAAGAGGTTGTATTTATAGGATTTCCAAAGCATAAAATGATGTGGCAGCAACCAACGGTCAAGATTTCAAATGGAGAGATGAATGGTGGAGATGGAAAAAGTTAGAGGGAATCATAGAGGATGTTCCCTTAACTGTCAACACCATGCCAAGTGTAAGGAAGAATGAAATGGTGGAGAGAGCCAAGTGTCCAAAGTTTGTTTTAGAATTGGTTGAGGATAATTCCCATTTAAATATCAGACATATTTAAATTCATGTGACACTTGATGATGTGGCAAGAGAAAAAACTAGAGACATGTGCTTAAATTCAAATTGGAAATTTAAATTTAGTGAAAAGATTATTAATTAAATAAAACAAAATATAGGAATTTTTTAATTTAATTAAATTTAGAAGAATGTGATTTAAGATGGTAGAATTAGAAAGTGTGAACTATATAAATAAATTTAGAATTTATTTATAAGTAGATGAATTAAAGGGGTTCATTAATTAAATAACTTGTATTTAATTAATTAATTGTCTTGACCGATTTTAGGTGTATACAAGATCATTCTAGTAAATCAATAGATAATTTGGTGAGCTCCTTTAACTCTTATTACAACTAGAGAACTATGCAAGGGGGTTCAATCTCCTAGTTGAATAAAGAAATCTCAAACTTATGGATTAATATTTTTTCCTTAAGACATTAAGAGAGATTGATGCTAAAATATGGTAAGGCATAAGCTAAATAGTGAAACACTTAGAGTATATTCCTTATTTTCTTAATAAATTTTATAAGGAGATTATTAATTTCCCTTCACTTTTCATCTAAATTTTGTTAATGTTATAATGTCTCAATACAATGTTACATATTATGCTTCATGGAGATATATATACTTGAGATAGTTATTAATAAACATAAAATGAAATAGATAGCATGGACATAGTTCTTGATTTAAGAATTGACATAAACATACACTTTCTTTATGAAAATGTGATATATTTTTACTCTATAGATGGTTATTAATAATATTAATTACATATTAAAATTGTCCTAGTTAACTTTGATGATCATCATATTGTTATTTTTTGAATGCTAGCACAAAATTGGTATCAAGCCATTGAATACAAATATATGTGACTAAGTATGGATTATGTAGTTAGTGGATACTTTAAATTGAGCTTTGAATTACAATAAATTGTGAAATACTAATGAGTACAAGTTCTTTTAGGCCATTTTTATTAAATGGTATATTTTCATGCTTCATAACTTATACCATTGGAAGGTGTCAATTTTTTCCATATCCTCCTCAACCAGCCATGATGAATGCCTCTATTTTGGTGGACCACTTGTTGGATGTGATTCCCCATTATGTCACTCCCCAAGAAATTTTGTTTATGAATCAAAGAGACTTAGATGAGGCAATTAGGGAGTTTTCTTTTTCCCTTAACCTATTTAAGGCCCCTGGGCCTAATGGCCTACTTCATTTCTTCTTTCAAAGATTTTAAGATCTTGTTAGTTTAGATGTGATTCTTGCTAGTAGGGAATTCCTCTCTTCTCGTAGCATACTGAAGGAGTTCAATAATACTCTTATCATCCTCATTTCCCAAAAAATTGGTGCCATCAAGTTATATGAATTTCACTTTATTAGCCTTTGTAATATCTTCTACAAAATTGTTCTAAATTGTTGGTTAATCATAATAAACCTTCCTTGGATAAACACTCCATTCAGCACAGAAAGCTTTTGTTCTAGGGTGAAAAATTACTGATGTTGTCATGTTGGTCCATGAAACCCTTCACTCTATGAGTAAAAGCAATAAGGAAAGTATAGACCTCAAGTTAGACATTTCCAAAGCTTATGATAATGTTTCTTGGAGTTTTCTACTTGAAGTCCTGCACAAATTTTGATTCGTGAGTTATATTACTTCTCCTATATTTTAAATGATCATAAATGAAACTTCTTAGAATTACTTCTTGAATTCTAGTGGTATCAAGAAAGGGGACCCCCAATCCCCCCATCTCTTCATTACGATGGAAAATATCCTTGGGTGAAACATTACTAATGGTATTTTGAATGATGCTCTACCTAGTTTTTCTCCTTCTTCCATCTCCCAACAGATTTCTCATCAATAGTTTGTGGATGATATGATCCTTCTTGGGGAAGTCACTATTGTTGATGCTAAAGGGTGGATTAATGTTCTTAAAATTTTACTTTTGCATCTAGTCAATGTATTAATCTGGCTGAGAGCATAGTTTTCTATGTCAATTTTCCCCTTTGGCTCCAAACCAAAAATTCAAGGATTTTTAACTTTTAGATCCTTTGTCTCCCTCCTAGTTACATAGGAATTCCTCTAACAATGATTAAATTTGATAATTTTTTGTGGTCCAACTTACTTAAAAGAGTTTAAAGAAAACATGTGGCTTGGAAGGGTGACCTTCTTAGTAATGTAGGTAAACTAATCCTCTTGAAGTCCACTCTACAAAGCATGGTTTTCTACTTCATGTCCCTTTTTATCATGCCCTCTTCATGGTTTGATAAATTGGAAAAAATCCAAAGAAGGTTCCTATGGTGGAGAACTAAAAAAATCACTTCTCTTAGGTCAATTGGGACACTATCTGCTCCAAAACATTATACAATGGACTTTGACTTAAGAAAAACTAGGCAAATGAACATTGTGCTTATTACAAAAGTTAGTTGGAGGTTATTAAACTAGCATTTTGAATATATTTATATCATTAAATCTAAATATCTAAATGGTGGGGAGGGTATTTCTTTCCTTCATAATTTTCAAATCCCCTCAAGGTCTATTAGCTGGAACAACCTCCTGAAAACTAAGAATTTAATTTCTTAAGGTGTCTTTTGGCAGGTTCAGATTGGTGAATTTGATTGTTTTTAGATGAATTGTGCATTTCAAAGCAAGCTCTTAGTCTCCATCCAATTTATTCTACTATCAAGTCAGATCTCTACTCTAGATTGGGCCCTAAGGTTTGAAACTCCTCAAATCTACCCTTTGGAAGATTGATCCTAACTGATATGAACCCCCACTTCACTTGGCTACCATAAAAATTCTCAAAATGGTTGATTATATAATTATTTTCAATTTTAATTTACCAGAGTCTTTGGTGTAAGTGGACTCGGAGGATAGTAACTATTCAGTTAAGTTTGGATACAATTTTTTTTCCACTCTTTGGGATCTTCAATTTAATTGGATGAAGATTTCGAGGAACAACTCTTTGCCCAAGGTGCAATTCTTCTAATGGATGACATCCCATGAGAGAATTTTTGCATTCTATAATCTTCAAAAGAGGGGGAGGAATCTCAACAATAGGTTCTTTCTATGTGAGAAAGATGAACAAATAATTCCTCATCTTATATTTCACTCTTCCTACTCTTCATAGGTTCATCAAAAGATCAATCTTTGTTGAAGGTTAGTTGGTTATGGAATAAAGATATCAAAAAAATGTTGGATGGGTCATCCTCTATGATATCTCATCCTTTACTCACTGAGATATAGTGGGAGACCCTTCTTTTCAAGGATTTTAGGGATAAAAAATTCCTTGAGAAGGTAGTTCTGAATAATATTGTTAAATAGATTATTAAGTATCTTAAAATAACCTCTTGCAAGATGAAAATATATCCTTCTAATATGGAGTTCACATTTCCTCATCCTTGAATTTATCTGAGGTCCTTGATTCCCTGAGCTCGAGAATTCATCTAGATAGGAACAATACTACTTGGTACCCTTGATCCAATTGGCTTAGGGTTATGTGCAGGATCATGATGGGCCAAAAAGTGGTGATATGGTGGGTATGTGTAGGGTATGTGGCTAGTGCCTTTTTTTAACCCAAAATTGATGAAACAAAAAGGGTTTTTAAGGGAGATTCTCAACTTTCCACTATTATAAATTATGCTTTACTTTGAATTTAATAAATTATTATTATTCTTTTTCTATTTGAATTATGACTAAATTCCTAATTGATAGGCTAACTGAAAAACATCTATATTTTTCAAATGGTATCACTTTTTTTTAATCTAAAACATGTGTCACATTCTATGCTTCACATACTATAGGATTAAAAAAAAATAATTATGAAGTTTTGACCAAGTTAAGGTGGTTAGACATAAGAGTTTTTATATTTTTTAAAAATTGTAATAAAAAAATCATAATTAATTATTTACTTGGAAAAAACTTACAAAAAAATATGCATCTCATTGGGACATGAACCTTCTATTTATATCTAAAATATTATAAAAAAATATTATCATTTTATTGTGGTTAGGGTGGTCAGATAGAGACCTACTTATTTTTTCCTTGAAATTTAAGTACTACTGCATTGAAATTTCAAATTTTCACCAATTAGATTTAAAAAAAAAACCTAGAAGTTTAGAAACTACATTCAATTTTCTATAAATTCTATTCTTACATATTTTTGAAATAATATAGATAACTTATTCAAATTTTTATGTCAAGTTGCTTAACTTTGATTTTTCTAATTTTTTTGCCACTTAAGGCCCTATTTTTTCCATGATGATCCTTCACATACCTTAAGCTTAAATTTAATGACTCGGCCAAAGGGAACCCAATTCAAGTGAGTGGGGGTGGCATAATTCATGACCATAGAGGGAAGATGGTTCTTTCTTATGTCATTAATCTGGTCATGCAAACATTGAATTATACATAATAGATAATGACTTATCATAGGGTCCTTATTGCTAAGTATGTTGGAGTGTCCACTTTGAAAATTGAAGGTGATTAAAAAAATACAATTTTATTTTTGAGTGGGAAGGTGACCCCTTGCTGGACCTTACAAGACCCTATCCTATTAGATTATAATGTCAGAATGAACCTTGGGAATTATAAATTACTCATGTGTTCCATGATGGTAACAAAGTGGTGAACTCTTTGGAAAATCTGAGAGCCTATATGGAGAAGATTACAATTTGGGATGATCTATCAACAATATCAAAGTACATGTGTGAGCTCTTCATTAATGATGAAAAAAGTACTCCAATTTTGTGTTCAAGCTAAAATCCTCATTAGTTCACATTGAAAACTAGCTTGGGTTGTGAATTAAGCAATATTTTCACCTCATCCCACCTTTTCATAAGTAAGCTTTGTGTCTATTTCTACATCGTAACTGGTGCTTCTAAAAAAATATCAACTTTCCTCTATTCAAAGTGTCTGCTATGATGCATGGTGATCTTTTCGAAGAGGAGATTACTTTCTATGAGGTTTGGGAGAAATAAAAGGATGTTCGGACTATCCATCAATGGTGTAAGCTGGCTAATTATATTGAGGGTATGATGGGGCATGACCCTAACATCTCCATGGAATTTTCCAAATCTTGGAAGGATGTCAATGTGGATGTTGGGGCCTACACTTTCACTATTATCATAGAACTTATCATTAATTTAATTGGTCTTTCCTTAGAAGGGTCATGTCTGCCTAGGAAGCCTAAAGGCCACTATCAAAAGGAGATGGAAATATTTCTCAAGAAAGGGGATAAAATTAATTATCTAGAGAAATAATTCAACAAAGATGAACTCTCAGGTTTCTGGAGCAGAATGGCGGAAGTTCAAATGATATATCTTTCTTTGGAAGGTAGGTTTGAGTGCTTCGATTCCCACCTTTTTCATATTATTAATCACTTCCGTTATAATGTGAAAATAAATTTTATGTTTTGGATAATATCCTCTCTCAAATAATTTATTAAGGCTATTCAAGAAAAGGGGGAGAAATTACCCCTTCACTAGGGGTTGATTTTTGGATGGTATTATTTCAAGGAGGTTCTTCCCTCCTCTTTGTCATTTTCTAGGAAAACCTATTGAATAAGACAACTAAGAGAGGGGGGTTGAATCAGTTGTCATAGAATTATACCTTTAATTCAATCACCATAACTAATACTTAAAACTACTTAAATGATTAATCATCAAATGTCAATGTAGAAACTCAAATCCAACACATAAACACAATAACAACATATTTACGTGGAAAACTAAATGAGGGAAAAACCACGGTGAGGATTAACTCACACTATAGAGAATATCAAAATTGATTAGAAAAAAGGCTCATTGCCTGAAATAAGGACTCACTATCTAAAACATGGACTCACTGTCCAATAGGGCTATAATTGAGAGGGCTCACTGCCACAAAGATACAAAGACAAAGAAGAATTGTTACAAAGAGACTACAATCCCAATGTAACAAAGGATTCCACCATAGTCACTCAATCAAATTTCATGAATGATAGAGTTCACCTTTTGCTTAATGCATCCAAAAACTTAACATTAAGCTTCACACTGATCTCCCACACTCACAACACACACTTATTGAATAGAATCAATGCCACACCAAACTGCACTTCCTCTTTTCTCTTATCACTCTTCTTCATCTCTCTTGTATGTTTTGCATCACTAACTCATCTTGTATTTGTACCATCTTCAACCTTGAAACATATCTAAAGTTGGCCATCCAAATCCAAATCAAAATTAGGTCGATGCCAAAACATCCTAGAATGGAATTAGACTGAGGGAAACCCAAATGTAACACCCTGCCTTGGTTACCGTTAAAACAAAGTGTAAAGAATAAAATTAACAGAACAATTTTTTTTTAAAAGATATTTAATTACACAACTGATATGAGGTTTCCAAGATGATGTTACACTAACATAATAAATAAATTGAACACATTATGTCATAAATCATAATTACAAATTTAATGCCATGAACGATCCAGTTTACAAAACTTAATACAATTGAATATCCATATGTCCATATTACAACATGTGAGATTTCAATAAATCTCAATACATCAAAATGATGGTATAATGAGAACGCTCTTATACAAGAGGTAAATATACAAAGCAAATAGCAATCACATCACAACTACAATCCATATCCACGAACACATTCCGCATCCACTATCACGAACAATGAAGTAATTGGAACCAGCTGTGAGTACAACATCAACTGCATGAAAATCCAGGGAAGGTATAGCATGGTTTCCTCCCAACCACGTGGAACCCAAAGGTCCACTCCCTCCGTGCTAGGAGATAATGATAGGTCCACAAACAATGAAGACAGAACATTATATTTACATGGTTTACATTCATATTACGATATAACGATAACAAGTCATAACAAATAAACTCCCAATAACAAAAACACAACTATAGATAACTCAACAAAAGGATCACAATCATGGAATAGACAAAGAGTTTCATCACATTGTTGGGATAGGTTACTCTGGTGAATCTTCCTAGACTACCGGACCTCTCCAAGAGTTACCCTGGAAGTCTCTACTGATTCTCAACCCCTATGTAGACTAATGTGGAGTCACTTCATCTTTCAAGAAGACAAGATGGATGACTAGCCATTCTAGGCCTTCTCAGCCTTTTCTCAATCTAAACAAGCATTAAGAAAGGAGGTGAGGAAAACCTTTATCTGAGTTAATGTTTAGTTCTACCCAACCCCTAATATATTAGTTAGGTTTTCACTGAATTTACACACCTATGATAGGTTACCTAGACAATCTCTTAGGATTTCGGCCCCTACCGCAAACCACTCTTTCTATAACATGACTCAACATAAAAGTCTAGGGGTAGCTATTAAGCGTAAAGTTCAAAACCACAGAGGTTTACATCTTCCACTAGGATCGGACCATAGTCTCCAAAAAGTTTCCTAAGACAACAACAAAATATACAAGCTATACCCCCAAGTAAAATAATTGTAATAAGAGCAACATAAAAATAAAATAAAACTTAACAATACGACTTTCTCTTCTCTAGTTTTATGGAGAAATAAAACATATCTCAATAATACGGTGTATACATGCCTAAATAATATGTTGTCAACCCCACTCATACATGCATTCTTTCATCATGAACAAAAAGTTCATATTATTTTGATGTAATAAAATGTCTAATAAATTTAAAGGAAAAAGATTTATTATTATAAATCAGTATAGATTCATTATAAAAGAAAATCCTTAACAACTATTATTCACTCATTTAAAAAGAAACAATACAATTTATTATATAAAGAAATGTAACAATAGTGAACTAAGAATAGTTTATTTTATTCACTACTAAAGAGAATTAATTTATAAAGCATGTAATTAGCATGCGATGCAAAGAACACACTATAAAGAATAGAGTAAAGGTTCGGAGTAAATATCATACTATAAAAGGCAGTAAATATGCTATGCAAAGACATTTAATAACTCCTATTCTGAATTCACTCACTAAATTAATTTAATCCTCCTTGTCTATCTAACATAATCAACCATTTATCACCATTGGCTACGAATTAAGTCTAAATAACAAATGTCATTATTTAACAATATTTGCATACATAGTATTATGTGTTTCAAATAGTTTGCAATCATATATAAAAGTTGTATTCTGCGCTAACAAATAGTAAGAAATCGCCATGCATTACTAACATAACATGGAATATTCCAGTGGAGTTTAAGTAACACTTTTTAAGTCTAAATTTTTAAACGCATGCATAATACAGAATGAACATAGATGCGGATTTTCCAAGACTATGCGCATGAAGAAGAGAATGAGAGAAGTACGGCTTCGTAGTGGAATATTATCTGTCTAAAGGTTAAAGAATGTTTGATGA
Source organism: Sequoia sempervirens (assembly GCA_007258455.2). Taxonomy (NCBI): domain Eukaryota; kingdom Viridiplantae; phylum Streptophyta; class Pinopsida; order Cupressales; family Cupressaceae; genus Sequoia; species Sequoia sempervirens. Next base: position 54,855,013 of record VDFB02000008.1, on the reverse strand, counting down.
GGGGTAGTTTTAATTATACAATATGTTTCCCTTGAATGGAGAGTCTTCAAACATTATCTACAGCCTGCGTGGAATTTTCAAGTGAGAACTGTTATGGTAGAAAGATATGGGTCAAGGGAATTACAGAATTCCAGAAGAAAATTATTACTTCAGCAAACAACGCTGGTAAAGAGTAAGACGCCATTCAAAATGGAAATTCTATGCTTCAGGAAATGATTTAATCTAAGTCTTTTGATCAAGGATTATGCAGCAATTATTATGAGAAAGGGGTTGCGTGCAGACCAAATGAATAGATCAAAATAAGATTGAATGACAGGAATTTTCAAATAAGTCCAGATGATAAACAATGAAAGTAAAATCAGGATACTTGATGCGTCCCATGTAAGGTTATTTAAATCTAAACACTCTGCCTACCAGCGCTATGACAAGCAATGCATAGTATTTACAATATTTAAGACAATTTGTCAAAAGGCGAATTTAACTGACAATTTAATTTGTAAATTTTATACTTATAATATAAAGCAATTGTAATATGGAACTCAATTAAGAGTCCAAGATAAATCTATGCCAGAAAATCATAGATCAATTTAGGAAGACATGGCAGTAATCTCCAATATATTAATAAATAAAAGATAAATCCAGGCGCCATTTAAAAGATTCAGCATTATAGCTTTTAACAGAATAATAAAAGATCAATGGTAAGAAATTATAATGAGATAATAAATTGTGTTCAAATTTCACCTGGTAGAAATTAAGGAATTATGAGAAATGAATGCCTAAAGGAATCTAAACATTTCCTTTTATTTACAGTTAGGTGTGTTAAGCGAAAAAGGAAAATAAGATTCAAGGAAATTCTAAATAAAAACTCAGATACAAGACTGCCTGAGCTTGCACGTAGAGTAATGATAGAAGATATGTAAGAATTTTAAGTCATTAAAGAAATAAACAATCTTATTTTATCAATAGCTATATGTATTCATAATATCCCTATCATTATTTTTACTTTACTATTCTATTTGAATTGGAAAGTCTCTCTAACGTTTCTTGTCATTGAACAGACTTGATCTTTGAAATCAAGAGTTAATATGAAATTCATATTTTTCTTTAAAATTAAAAGAAAATTCCTCTAATTGTTTCCTCTGTTGCTATGTCCAGGTTTAGTTAAGAAATTCTTTCTCACAACACAAATATATGTTTTTCCTAAGCATGTAAATTTCAAGTGAAAATTTTCAAGAAGAAGAATAAAGTTATTACCAAAATAAGAAAGGAACCTGATTTAAAAGCTTAATGGCTGGCTGGAAACAAATTCTGCAACTTCTGTCAATTCCGCTATCAAATCACCAGGCTTTGAGAATGAAATTCAAATCAATCTAGCTCAAATTATGCTTGTAAACCAAAATCTTAAGATAAAAGTTTTTCTGAAACAATTGCCGTGCAAAATTTTTCTAAAAACTGCTGCCATGAAAATTCTTCTAGATTCTTCCTGTGCATATAAAAATTGCAACCCCTCAAAAATTTTAATGCCTGCAATTTAACTCTCAATCATAAAAATTAATTGATTGTTCATTATGCAATCAAAATAGATCAATCAGATCAGCTTACACTTTTAATATCAAATCATATTTTCAACTTGAAATCAAAGATTCGTATCTTATTGAAAATATATTTTCTTAAAAATATCTATTTTCTCATAATTCAAGTTTACACAAATAAATCAGCGATAAATATTTAATTAATTACATTTGCAAAGAAATAACTTTCACTTTTAAATTCGATAACTTATTTAATTTAATTTAATAAATTAAATCACAAACATTTATGAATACATTAATAGACATTTGATAAACTTAAATATTAAATTCTCAAACATAACATTACAAACAAACACGACACAACAAAACAAACTGGACAACAAGGAGGGGTAACAAATAGATACTCGCTCGATAAAGAGCGATGGTTCAAAAAGGAACTACCAATACCTCTGAATCAACATAATTTTATTGAATTAGGGTACGCTCAGACCTATCAAGCAGGTGGAGCCGTTACTCGGTACCTGTATCTGCAGGAAACATCAATGTTAAAATATATATACTTATATCAGAAAACACACCGTGAAGAAGAATTGCAGCATAGTAGGGTACTCATGAATGAGTAATACTACATTGTCTTCTTCACCAACACAGACGAGCAAGACAAATCATAAACAATCATCTCAACATGATAACCACATGAAAACTCATAAGCTAATAAACCATATTAGATATATGTCTACTTCAATAACATCACAGAAATAGAACCAGATAATCAGGATGTCAATGTATCATCCATGAAACACAAAACAACATAATATCCAAGTCTTCTCTGAAAAGGAATAACATAGTATCATAATTAACTAAAACATTTATCAAGCAGAATGAACTAAACAGAGTGTCGAAACTGGAGGGACACTACACCAAACACATACTTCATCATTCTCGAAAGTAGTATTTTACACAAGTTTGACCAAACCAACTGGTGTAAAAAACATAGAACCATTAAGCACGAACTTTCCAAATGCTGAAATTAACTTCAATACAATCTAGACAACTCAACTCTAAAACTGAAAGTTATAAGACTTCATCAAAGAGAAATCCAAACTGATAACATTTCTCTTGGACCTCAACCAGAAACACAGAAACCCATAGTTCACGACTGGTGAACAAAACTTGCATTGTACAATGAACCAATGGTTAAAAATCTAAATATAACACCTTCTAACAACCATGAACAACATATCTTAACCACACAACTAGAGGAGAAAATCCGGACCAAAATTCAGAGCAACAACTAAACACATGCAACATCTCTTTATTACAATTTTCTCAATATCCTCAACATATACAACCAACAACAACTAGTGGATAACCAGTTGACCGGTTGACATAAATGACAACACCTTCAATCTCTTCATTCTTGCAACAATCTCCCATTTTGTCATTGATGGAAACACATGATGTGAAAAACCATCAAATACAACATACAAGCTCTGAATACACTTTTTTGTTTCTCCCCCTTAGAAGATATTTCTTACACACTTCTTCTCCCAATCTTCCTTTCCTTTCTCACATGCTTCTTCTCCCCCTTTGACATCAATGGAAAAGAAAAAAATAATATTTTACATTGATTTCTCCTTTGACATGAAAACAAAATACCCATAATGACAACACTCGATACTACCTGCTCCCCCTAAGAGGCAGCCACCAAAACATCATCCCAGAAAGTAGATAGATCCATAGATCCACAGGAGTGATGCATCTCCATGTGCATTTAGCTCAAGAAAGGAGGGGCAATAACCCATAACTTCTCCCATAGATACTCAAAAGTATCTTTAGGAAGAGCCTTTATGAAAATATTAACAACCTAATCCTTCGTTAGAACATACTCAAACTTGACTTCATTCTCCATGACCTTTTCTCTCAAGAAATAATATATGATAGATATATGTTTCGTCCTTGAGTGCATCACATGATAAAGTATAATAAAACTTATATTTATAATACCTATACATTCTTAAAAAAATGCAAAGTAATAATTCACTTTCATTTTTCCTAAAATCCATCCACAATACACAAAACTTTTTAGCCAATCATATTCACAAAAAATAATTTTTAAAATTTATAGCATTAAATATTTTACATGTTCTTGGATATTTTTTTTATTGTTAATTGATTCAAAATCTTCTTAATAATTAATTAAACAGGAAAAATCAAAACCCATTGCAATAATTACTAATAAGATAAAATAATTTTAAAACCACATTATAGAGAACAAACAAAAGTCACTGTTTTAACCAAATAAAATTAATTTGAAAGCAATCTCAACTTTTAAAGTATATCTAAGATATCTATGTTGGCAATTTCTCTTGCAGCAGAATCCTGTAGTTGTTGCCAATAATGGGATCATATTTGTATCCTGCAGTAGCATCTGTCATTGCGCATCTCTTAGAATCAGCCTTCACCGAAATAATCTCTCTCTCTCTCTATATAATTAAATGGGCGATAGGAATAATCCACATATAAATGATCAAGCTTTTGTTCATTTGTAGAAGTCTTGATGGATTATGAAATGATACCAATCTTGTCCACAAAACAACTTAACTCGAGAGTGTATGGTGTTGATTCATTCCAGGACACTTGGACTGAATGTACGTACCGTACAACACGTATTTGAGCCTATTTAGGTGGTTACATTTCATGTGAACAGGGATTCCGAGGTCAAAAACTTAAATGGACACAACGTGCTGGCAGGTCACTTCCAGCTTCAACAGCTCAAAGTTAGCGTTATATTTATAAGCGTTCTTATTACTTTAGAAGATCATTAGAGAGAGTGCTTTGAGCTGAGAAAATGGCCGAGGTTGTAACAGTGACACTGAATAGCGGTGCCAAGATGCCTGTAATGGGCTTTGGTTTGGCCGCAGACAATATCATTGTAGCCAAGGGCTCTGCACCAGTCCACCATATTAAGGCCGCAGTGCTTACAGCCATTCAGGTTAGCTAATAAGTTAACTGTTTATTTTATCTCCTTCCTCTAAGCTAAGCTCCTTCCCATTTTGAAGTAAGTTGTTGATTTATAATTTATGAAACTTAACTTAGTTCAGCTAATATATTTTTGGACATGTATAGAACCCCGCTTTTGCCTGATACAGTTGAACTTTTATCGTGTTGCTGTGGATAAACAACAGGTGCCTTGTGGTTAAGGCGCCTGCTGTTTACCGGCAGGAACTCGGTAAACCGCCCTCATATACTTTTAAATTTCTTTCAATGTATTTCATTAGTATTTGATTCTTTAGGTAATTTTCTAAGCTAATAATCTATGCCTGTGCTTAGGTTGGTTATCGAACATTTGATACTGCAAGCCTTTACTTAACAGAATGTGTTTTGGGAGAGTCTCTGAAGGACGCCTTCGAAAAGGGTCTTGTGTCTCGCCAGGAAGTATTTGTTTCCTCGAAGCTCTGGGCCACTGACTGCTATTCTCAGGACGTCATTCCTGCTCTCAGGAAAAGCTTAGAGTAAGGGCCGCGTTGGATTTGATTATCATGATTTCTCTTTCATGGGCTATTCTTATGGTTTTCTATTTTCGTACAGGGCGTTGAAGTTAGAATACTTGGATTTGTATCTGATCCACTGGCATCTAGCTCTTAAGAAAATTGCCACATTTCCTATTCTAGCGCCAGATGAAATTGTAGCAATAGATATCCATGGTGTTTGGCTAGCAATGGAGTGTTGTGTTGAACTTGGTCTGGCTAAAGCAAAGCGATTGGTGTCAGTAACTTTTCCTCTAAGAAGATTAGCGGTATTCTTGCGTTTGCAAAGATTCCTCCTGCTGTAAATCAGGTGTTTGCATTGTCCCTCTGCTCAATGAAAATTGTTATTTAATGTTCACCGATCTTTTAATAGTAGTGGTCAATTTCTATTTAGGTAGACGGCTTATTCCTCAACTCTTCCGTTGAATATTAATTGGGTAAGGCTTCTAAAAATGGATTTCTGAACGAGTTTTTCTGGTGACGGGGTCTAATTTTTATGTTCCCAGAAAACGAAATCCAGGTGTAAGCAACCGAAATATTCCAATTTTGTTTTCGGCGTTTATATTTCTTTTATAGAGCTATGTGGAGAACCCATGAATCAATATAGTTAATTTGCACTGATATTAATTACTAGGATTTATTTTGCATCCGTCGACGATTTATTTTTATGATTGGGTTGGCCCAAATTTTTACAGTCATCACAGGTGGAGCTCAACTTATTAAAATACTTTTCGGGCTTTATGAAAATTTTGGTGCTTGTGAAGGTTTTCTTTTTATTGTTTTTTCTTCCATGAAGACTCTATCCTTATTATATTATAAGGTTAGCTGTACTTTTTCGTTAATTTTAATGTCTTTCTTACGATGTGGTATACGGGCTTTGATCCAAAGAAAGAATCTATTAGGACAGTCTTAGTCTAGGTAGGACTTCCTATTTTATAATTTAAATCTTAGGATGAAGAGATTTTTTTATCAGAATTGTTAGTTATTTTAGTCATTTCATTGCTATAGACAATATGATAAAATGAAAAAAAAAAAAGTATTTTCCAGGTTTCAATGTTAATGTTAGGTACTTCTTCAATTACTTTATCCTCTAAGCTCAAAGTTTGGGTTCAATAGATAAAATATGAGGGCTCTTTCTCTTATTTCAATCATAGCTTTATGGCTGGCCATATCTTTCATGCGTGTAGGCTTGGAAATCATCTTTATCTGAAAAAGGAGGATGGGTCTGTTTCTTTCAAGATTGACTTGGCATAGTTCAATGGGGAGGAAAAGATAAGACAAATTGTAAACATATCATTCTTACTTTTATTTCTCCTTTCCCAAGAGGTATGCCCCAGACAATGATATAGGACATCAAATAAGGGAAAATTAGAATATAATTTAGTGTTAAAAGAGCTCTTGGATAGCGTCTTCGTCTTCAAATTCATTCTTTCAAATTATAGAGCATTAGGGTTTGATCAAAGCTAAGGATATGGTTGTTGGTCAAGTAAGAAGTTTTGTAATAAAGTTTGGCTTCAACTTGTTTTGAGTGGTGAGTTTTGTAGTTATTTTCGGGCTCGGTCCTATTTTGATTTTCAACATTCTTGATGGAGGAGCATTATTGGTTTTTTTGTTGTTTTGTTATGTTTTTGATGTTGGTTTCATGTGGGTGCTTTTTTATTCTCTTTTGACTTTTTGGTCCATCTCTTTTCTGTTTTGTACAAGGGTGGGGCCCTTTCAAAACTCATTATTCTGGTTCATAATTCTAGTTAAAAGTACTTTCCTAAATCAAAAAATTATTAAAAAATCAATCTATAATCTAGCTATAAGACTTTCGCTTTATTTATTAAATGATTAAATTTTTTGTGTTTTGTTTTGATATGTAGATTGCTAAATTTGTATTATCCAAGTTGAGATGCATCCTATTTGGCAACAAAAGAAATTTGGGGAGTATTGCAAGAGTATGAACATTCATCTTTCTGCATGGTCACCATTAGGAGGTCTAGGAAATTCTTGGGGATCAAACAATACATTAGAGAGTCCTCTAATTAAAGAGATTGCCACTAAACATGCCAGAACTTCTCCTCAGGTATTTTTAAACTACTAATTCTTTGATACTTTTACTATCATTTTTGTATATAAGAGAAAATGAATATAACTAAATCAATATCAGTTTGATTATTTAGGTGGCATTGCATTGGGGAATTGAACACAGTGTAAGCATGATAACCAAGAGTTTCAACCCTATAATAATATCACAAAACTTTCAAGTATTTGATTGGAAATTGGATGAAGAAGACCACAAATAGATCAATACCATAACACAACAACCAACAGACTCAGTGAGGAACTTCTTTGTGAATCCATTCAATGGTCCTTTTAAAACAATTGAGGATTTATGGGATGATGAAATTTGAATATCTAGTAAAAAGATAAGAGCTTGTACAACTAAGCAATGGATGTTATATGTTACCATTGTAGCAATGATGAAAATAATGAAAAGAACACTAGTGGAATATGTTTTCATCCATTAATTGTGGAGTAATACTATTTGCAAGAGTAAGCAAATATTGATTTAGAAATTTTTATTTCTATAAAAGAATAATCACTCATGAAAATTCAATTTGAGAGAATGATCTCTGAAGGGAGAGTGCTCCTAGTCTAAAGAGAGAGCTTGCGATGTAATGAAATATATTTACACATGTTCTAGCAAACTCCCTTTTATTTGATGGAAGAAATAAATCGATACAAATTCTTTTGTCTTCTAATAATTTTAATATATTTTTGGCATGCTAAGAAGATTGATTGGCAGCTACAAAGTGTTTGGTAGTTAGAAGTCAACAATTTGAAATATGAGCTTTGTAGTCTCTCTCACTCCAAGTAGACTATCACGAAGGGTCAAGTTTGTGGTGGCTACTAACCACAACAAAAAGCTAAAAATTTGAGATGTTATAGAAAATAATAACACATTTAATTTTTTTAATCTCTTTAATGTTAATTGTTTTTATTCACGTTCATGTCATTAAAAGAAGATGGACTCATAGAATTTAAGTCCCAACTTGACAAAGGAAGAAAGAAGGCATGTTACAAATACATAAGATAACTGTTTGAAAAAAATGTTTATAATTAATAAGAAAAGATTAGATGAAACACAGATTGTTATATTAACAATGATAAATTCATTATGTTTCTAATGATGATAAGTCTATAATTCCCTTAATCAGAGAGCATATTTCTAATAAGTGATGACTCAACTACGAGTTACTTTTGCTACCATTGTTTGATCTTTCAATTGTATATTACATAGCTTGATCTATCACGACCCTAACTACTTCTCTCATCCATTCATCTATAATCTTCATACACCTTTCATTATTCTATCATGACCCTAATTATTTCTCTCCTCCATTCATTTATAATCATAATATAGATTTCATTATATTTTATTTTATTGTAATGGTTTCGAGGTAGTGAAGAGGCCACTATGGTGCATGAGGCAGAGGATATAAATAGTTAAAAGGAGTGTAAACAATGCCCCATAAGGCGAGCAGAAATATTGCATGTCTTGGAATAGGTACTCCACGGGGAGAGAGAAGCGAGCTATGAGTGCTTTCAGAACAAATAATGCCATACATTGCATTATCTGCGTTGCGAGGAAACTCCAATGTATTTGAGACTTTAATGGTAGAAATGAATGATATGTTAACGAAGCGAAAAACAGAGGACGAACTTATCGAAGTGGCAAATGAATTTAAGCGAAGCACGCTGGTGATAGTCTCTACCACTAAATCGAGGAACGAACAAAAAAGCAATCTCACTCGCACTCGTAGATCGATGACAAGTTGTCGCTCGTGAATTCATCTTCTTGTTCGGAGGACGCTACTGGGGATCGAAACGACGATCTAGTGAATGATGACATCGTCGATGAAGTACCCGAGGAAGTGTTTAATGAGGTTAGGGTAGAGGCCATGGGTAAAAATACGCAAACCTGGCTCAAATCCAAGAAGTACATGTGCTTTTTCAAGGAGGAATATGATAATTTCTTTGTGCTTGCCCTGTTTTCTCCTGGATCTAGTTTTTGATGTTTTTGTTTGCAATGTAATGCTTACAGATCAATGCCTTGTGCTTGTTATCACTGCAGTTGTTTTTGGTTACAAGTCATTATTATAGCATAACTTGGGCAATATCTTAAGGTGCAATTCAGTTTGCTAAAAAATTTCTATTTGAATGTTTGAATTGATGCCTATATCCAACTAGAATTAGAAGATCACCATTATTATCTATGCATACTAGACAATCATTGCATTCCATATGATGACATTGCTTTAAGAAATTCCTTCAACTATTTTCACCCGTATCTAGCCGTCTCATTTTGCATGCACGCCTACCAGAACGGCTATAACCATGTTCGACCATATTTCCCCTTCGTTTATATTTGATAGATGCCCAACTCTGTTAGAAAACTCCCATTTCGGCGCAGACAGGAATGATAATAAGAAAGCTTTTAGAATTCAGTCTTAGGCCTGCAAATCACGTTTCCTTGAACGTTTATTAAGCCTTTTTAACAAATCCGTTTTGACCAATCCTACTACCATTGCAACCTGTGAGACGACACTTCTTTTTCACATTACGTCAAATACTTCAGGTGGTATGTCAATGTTTCTATGTTTTGCATGCATTTGTACTATATTGTTAATAATTATCTATCCCTAATCTTTTAATGAATATCCATTGTAGATTTAAAGTTTTCCTTTTAGGCATGGACTAGCAGGATGTCGGCATGGGTTGAGGAGGTGCAGCTTATAACAGTTAGAAGCTAAGATGTCCGTGTCTTGAATTCATTCCTTTCCATGAGATGACATTTAATTACGATTTTTTAGCTTATAGTTCATATGTTTTATCGATGTTTTCACTTCATGTAATAATGTAACTACTTACTTTCTTTGAAAGATTTTGTCAAACAAATTCCATTGCTAGTGATGGTTATTCATATTTACAAATTTTATTGAATTATTTTTTACATTTTTATTTTTATAATGATAAGTCATGTAATTGTGTTGATTAAATTCGTGATAAAATCTTAAAGTTATTAATTTGAAAATAAAATTTGTATTGTATCTATAAAATTAACAAGTTGTTAATAATTGTTTAATTGATATTTTTTTAGAAATTGTTTAGTTCTTGACTCACCAATTATTAGTTTTTTTAGAGTTATCAATTTACTAACCATTATGCGCTATAGTGATTGATTTGATAATCACTAGCTTTGCATACTTTAGTTACCATTTGATAGTCATTAATACCTTTTCATTATTAAGAGATTCATTCTATTACAAGATTCATCTTTTTTATAGTAAAATGAAAAATGTATGGACTATTTAGGTTGTTAAGCTAATCTTATTAACATTCTTATTACAACTAGAGAACTATGCAAGGGGGTTCAATCTCCTAAATGAACAAAGAAATATCAAACTTATGGATTAATATTTTCTTCTTAAGACATTAAGAGAGATTAATGTTAGAACATGGTAACACATAAGCTAAATAGTGAAACACTTAGAGTCTATTCCTTATGTTCTTAATAAATTTTATAAGGAGATTATTAGCTTCCCTTCACTTTTCATGTAAATTTTGTTAATGCTATAAATGTCTCAATAAAATGTTGCATAATATGGTTCATGGAGATATATATACTTGAGATAGTTATTAACTAGCATTTGCATGTAGTGACATGCCATGGTGAGTCGATAGGTAGAGGAGAAGTCCTTTCCAATCGGGAGCCAAATGTCAGAAGGGCTAAAAACTAGGAAGCCTGACGCAAATTCTGACCAAAGTGCACACAATAAGCCTATTGGCTAATTATTCATAATTCATTCATTAATTGAGCACCTCTATGTAATGCATTATGAGATGCGATGTCTAGGAGAAAAAAATTTCTTGATACCTGAGCATCACACTTGTAAACAATCTCCCTACAAGGACAATATTGGGTTGGATTTCTCTACAAGGACAAGAATAAATATGTATACATATCTCTCTATATAGATAACTTTATTTATTGATTTCACCTTTTGTGTAGGCTAAAGGAATGGTCGGATTAGAATAGTAATTTTGCATCTAGCTTAAAAAAAAGTCTAGGACAAAAGAAAAGTCATTCTCTCCACTGGGGTGGATGATGCAATGAACAATGAAGATCTTGGTGAGATGCATGGTACAATAAAATAATATCATAAAAAGTTATAAGGTCAATTCATAGATTGAAAAAAACTAACTTGGCAGTGAATAATTCAAAATTAGTGGTTGTGCATATCAAAACCAACATGGAAGGAAAGAAAAGAGGTTCACCTAATTCTACAATTAAGGATAGTTTTGAGTGGTCCCCAATTTATTGTGTATGAGCTTGGGTAGAGCTACCCCACAAAAAATATATATTGTTTTTCCTTTGATTATCCTTTTCATGGGAAAGGGGCACTATCCCTTCACAAACATCACCTTACATTGCTTTCATTGGTCCCTTAGTATCCTTGCATAGAAGAAAAATAATTAGTTTTGGCAATGGCAATATTCATATAAAGATCTAGGAATTCCTGAGTGGGGAAATGGAGCTAACTAAGAATAAGAAACAAATATCTCCCAACTAATTGCTTTAAAATAGTGTTATGATCACTTCCATTATCACATCTAACTGTGATTTTTTATGAGGCACAAAACAAGATCTTTGAACAAAATGCAAACAGGATGATCAAATTTATGTGTATTACTTCCTGATAACTATTCACTCAAAATCCTATATATTTAATGAGAATGGAATATGTGAAAAACAAGATAGATCCTAGAAAATGTGTTATTGAATAGACATTTTTAGGCCAGAAGAGTAGACAAAATTTCATGAAGTTAGGGAATAATAATTATAGCTAGACTGTCTATAGAGACATTATTCATGACAAAAAAACTTTGAAAGGATGACAATGGGGTCATCAAATATATGTGCACTACTTCATGAAAAATGTACACTCGAAATCCTAAATATGGTTAATGAGAATAAAATATGTGAAAAAATTAAGTAGATGCTTGAAAATGAGTTTTTACATGGAATATTTTGTGTTAGAAGAACATGCATACTTAGATTAAGTTATAGAATAATAATTATAACTACAACGTCTAGAAGAGAAAGTATACACAAAACAAGATATTTGAAGATGATGGAGATGGTTGATCAAATGCATTACTTCCTGAAAATTTTACACTCAAATTCCTAAATATGGTTGAGAATTGAATATTTAAAAAAGTAATGTATAGGCTTGGAAATAAGTTTTTGCATGGAAGCTTTTGTGTCAGAAGAAAAGACACACTTTCATTGAGTTAGAGACAATATGCACAAAACAAGATCTTTGACGAATATGTAGATGGGTAATCGAATATATTTACATTACTTGATAATTGTTCACTCAAAATTCTAAATATGGTTGATGAGAATGGAAATGTGAAATGCTTAGGTGAATTCTTTAAAATAAGTTTTTGCAATGAAATTTATGTGCCAGAAGAAAAAACATACTTTCACATACTTTCATTTAATTAAAGAATTAAAAATATAAGTAAACTATATTTGGAACATGCAATATGGCATGTCATGTGAAATTGAAGGCATTCTCAATCTCTTCAAATTATAGAAAACAAAGTCTAGATACCTCTCTACTTTGGACAATTCACCACTACACTATTGCATTCAAATTGTTAAGAATTATCCTTAAAAATAAATCAAGGGACTAGAAATATATTATGCATTGCACAAATACATACATAAATACTGCAAATCACTAAACAACTGCACAATATTTAAATTATAATGAAAAACACCAGTTTATTTGAATTTTTTCCATTCTAGATGTCTATAAGAAATACTAACAAACAGTTTATGAAAAATACTAACAAACAGGTCATGGTTCTAACACAATCAAGATACCCTAAAATCCTGAATAAATAAGTATTTCCATCAATGAAACAAATTGTATTACTAGATCATTAAATCAAATTAACAATTTATCAAAATTATCGTTCAACAATTGAAACTCACTTTATCAAGAAAAAAACCCATAAGAATGGATTTTGAATTCTACTATTTGATCTAAGTAGTAATACTCTCTAGACTTTAATTGCAGACTTTCTCATAGGGAAATACATATCTTTCTTCTTCTCTCTGTGTGTCTTCAATGAAGCCTAAAACAAAAAACAAAAGAAGTTCAAATTAATCTATTTTAACAAGAATCATTAGAACATTAATTATGTTTGAACTTCTTGAAAAAAATCTCCTCTGAAAGCAGGTTCTCCACAATATAATTAATCATTACATAGACAATATAATTCAATGTTTCCAAATGGGCACCCACAAATGAAAAAACCCAACAATGGTATGAGCTCAATTGGAAAAAACCATCATTTTTTTTGCCACAACGATATGTGCTCAATTGGAAAAACCATTATTGTTTCCAAATATGAAACCAAAGTTCACATTCCCATGAGAATTGATAAAGCAATGATATCAAGTGGATAAAATCCTTTCTAGATTTGACAGTCATGAAATCTGAGTATAAGTATAAGAGTTAAGGGAATTGAAACCAATGAAACCTACTATACAAGGATTACTTCTATGTATGTTGAAAAAGGATTCAAGGGAGCTTAGACATGGTAATAAGTATAGTAAATGTAAGGGAAGTAGTATAATAATGATAATAAGATTGAGCAAGCAAGAACAACATTTAAACTCTCCAACAAACAATGAGAATAAATCAGAGATGTGGCAAGTTGTTGATATAATGAGGCTACAATGTGCATTTGAGCATGGCACATGTTTTGTGGAACTTTAGTAGAATCCTACCCAAATGAAAAATACTAAAAAATAGGTCATGGTTATCATACAATCAAGATACCCTGGAATCTTGAATAAATAAGTATTTTCCATCAATGAAAAAAATTGTATTACCGGATCATTAAATCAAATTACCAATTTATCAAAATTACTGTTCAACAATTGAAACTCACTTTATATATAAAGAAACATGAGAATGGATTGGGAATTCTATAGTTTGATCTAAGTAGCCATACTCTCTAGAATTTAATTGCATACTTTCTTGTTGGGAAATGCATATCATTTTTCTTCTCTCTCTTTGTCTTCAATAAATCCTGAAACAAAAAACAAAAGAAGTTCAAATTAATTTGTTTTAGCAAGAATCATGAGAGAATTAACTATGTTTGAACTTATTGAAACAAATCTCATGCCAGAGCAAGTTCTTCACAATAAAATTCATCATTCCATAGACAATAGAATTTAATGTTTTGAAATGGGGATCTACAAATCAAAAAACTCAACAATTAATACAACAAAATCAAATAGACAACCCAAGCTGAAAGCCATCCTACATAAATATTAAATACACTGCTAAACATCTAGTATTAAAATCTCAAATGCACATTAATACAAATAATAGAGACTTGTTGGAAATGCTACCAAGGCAACTGATCTCCAAATTGATCACAGGTTGAGAAAGGTGGACTAGGCACCCATTCAAGAATATGTAAGTCAGAAATATGGTTACTGCCATTATACAATCCACATTATAATTGAATTTGGGATTGAGGCTACTAGTTCCAAACTTAAACCTCACTATTATGAGGATGAAGACTTAGGTTGGCCACTAGCAACACCTATTTTGATTATTTGACAAGGCAAATTATCTGTCACTATTATATCTATCTACTTTTTTGTCATGTTTTAAAAAAACTTCTAAAACACCTATAGGTAATATAGGCACCTATTTTTTTGCCATGTTTTAGGTTACTTTTAAATAATTAAGCCTTCAGTTAAAAAAAGAAAGTATAGAATTCATGGTATAGAGACAAGTACAATTTTCATTACTAACATTAATATTCAGATTTACCACAATGGTATGAGCTCAATTGGAAAAACCATTATGGTTTCCAAATTTGAAACCAAAGTCCACATTCCTAGTAGAAATGATAAAGCAATGATATCAAGTGGATAACATCCTTTCTAGATTTGAAAGTCATGAAATATGAGTATAAGTAAAAGAGTTAAGGGAATTGAAACCAATTAAACCTGCGATATAGGCATTACTTCTATGTACATTGAAAAAGGATTCAAGGGAGCTTAGACATGGCAATAAGTATAGTAAATGTAAGGGCAGAAGTATAATAATGATAATAAGATTCAACGAGCAAGAACAACATTTAAATTAACAAATAAACAAAGAATAAATCAAAGATGCGGCAAGTTGTTGATGTAACAATGGCTACAATGTTCATTTTAGCATGGAACATGTTTTATGGAACTTTAGTGCAATCCAAACATACTCCATAAAAGGAATTACACAAAAATGCATATTAAATGTAAGTGAGTCGTCATATAGGTCACTGGATAAACACAATACCTAGTGTTTGGTGATATGCTACCTAATGGCATGAGTCTTCTTTGGGTGCAAGTCAAGTGACATGTACTTCTTCTTGAATGCTTCTCTCAAATAAATTTTTTCGGTCTGGGAGATAACAGTAAGAACCTATTCTATCAATTTCCTTGCCACTTTACTAAAAATAGCAATAAAACAACATTAAATAAATAGTTCTTACAAAATTGAACCAAACCAAGATAAACTATAAGCTCAAACAAGAACCCAATAGGTACAAAAATTTCTTACAAGAATTGAAAATAAACCCAAAACACAAATGGAGATGCAAATCAAAACATACTTACAAACCTAGAAAAAACCTAACATATGTACTCAACCCTAACAACCACAAATACTATAAAAAATCACACCAACCTAAATAACCCCTAGAAAACATATAAAACCTTAATTCCAAAAGAAATAAACACTTACGTCTTTGAGAGCTTGTTGGGGGATCCTCCTGTAACCTTAGCCACCCTGAGGAGTTCCAACTCGGCCTTGAGCTCCTTCACCTGAATCAACAGATCTGACTTTCTCTTTATGCGTAGCTCATGAACCTTGATCCTCATTACCAATTACAAAATTACTATAAAAATAAACAAAAATCAAAATGCCCAAAACTTCCAATTGGAAAGCAATGCACATATGATTAATAATGAATGTTAAGGAGAAAAATGTAGATTCACATCATATATCTTTCCAAATACATGATAACTCAACCACTATAACCACAAATTTTAACAAAAAATGTCAAATGTCTTAGCCATTTGTTATCTGACTTTTGTTGAAATCCTCCTACGAATGAAACCCTACGCTAGAAAAAAAATTACAAACAAAAAACCTGCAAGAAGATGAACATAATAGAATGGCGAATAATATGTGAAGTTTAGGGTTTAGTGGTAATCAGTTATTACCAATCGACTAGGGTGAAAAACTGGCTTAGCTAGTACATCAATTCATAAAGATTTGAATAAAAATGGAAGGTCTAGTTTATTTGAGTTAAATATTTCAACAAAGATCTATGAAATACCAACACAAAACAAAGATATGGTAAAAGGAACCATGTATATTCATTATAGATGTATGAGTCCAAATATAAAGGGTACATATGCCATTATGCCATAAAACCCTAGAGCAAGTATGTTATGAAGTATTGCATAATATATCATTCGAAAGAGGAATGTACAAACCCTAAACATAGGGATTTAAAATTTACAAAATCCCCTATATGGGTAGTCTAGAAAGTAAACCAAAAAATAAGTTCTTATCTATCATTCACAAGTGATCTTTGACTGATGCTTCCACATGCTCGATGTCCACTGAAGCCTTAAAATTGGAATGAGGTAATAAGAAAAATCTAATCCTCATCGAAGGAAATAAAGTCAATGAACCACTATAAATCATGCACCAACATAAGATTCAAAGGAATCTTTTCATAAAACCATAACCAACCGATGCTTTGAAGTGATGCATCCAATAATCCTTCTCACCCATGCCAACGAGAAATGGATAAAATTTCGTCTGAAGTTCCATATGTAGATGAAGCTCTTATGGGTGTGGCACCCCCTCTCCCAAACCTGCAGTGAGTAGTACCTCGTCCAACCCACAAAGTAAGTCTCTGTTAAATAGATCCCTTGCTAGGGAAGCAACAACCTCTTTGGGAATGCTCAAATTAAACAAAGACATAATAAATTGGGAAGTTATGTTGGTATTCACTTGATACCACCCCCACAAGTTAAGAAACCCCTTTCTTAGAATCAATCTCAGTGCTTTAAAGGTCAAGAAATTCCCATCTAGTAGTAACCCTTGGAGATGTTGATCTGTCACTACATCAAAAAATGCTAATTGGATCCTACAGTGGGTGAGAAGAATTGGGGTTTCTATTTTCAGGAAAAAATTGGGGCCTCTGCATTATGAGAAAAACTCAAACTACTGCTTCTAACCACCACAAAACAACTAACAATCAAAACATGGGCATTCAAAACTCCACATATAATCACATGGAAATTTTCACACAAGCATTCCAGAGAATGGTTTAGCTGAAAGTTGCAATAAAATCCCATCATGGATGAAAATAGTGAATGCAAGCTTCACCTAAGATGTTTGGCATGAAAAAAAACCTAAACATGAAAAATAATGATAAGTGGTGGGAAAAAATCAAGTTAGTTACTCCTTCAGTGGAAAGAAAAATGTTAGGCAGTGGACTTCATGATGTATTCAATATAGAAAAATTACTCACCCATCAGACACTACAGCCAACCATATTTCCTATGCTTTCCGTTAGTCTTTTATTAATATTATTAAACTTGCGACCTTTTTTCTGACCGGAGCCGGATGTCGAAAGGGTTAAAAACCAAGAAGGCTTATGACAATTCTGGGCAAAGTGCGCACAATAAGCCTATTGGCTTAATAAACATAAAATGAAATAGATAGCATGGATATTGTTCTTGATTTAAGAATTGACATAAACTTTCTTGATTTAAGTACACTCTCTTTATGAAAATATGATATATTTTTATTTTATAGGTGGCTATTAATTATATTAATTAAAATTAAAATAGTCCTAGTTAACTTAGTCATCATCACATTGTTATTTTTTGAATGCTAGCACTAAACTAGGATAAAGTAGTTGAATAAAAAATATATGTCACATAAGTATGGATTGTGTAGTTAGTGGATACTTTAAATTGAGCTTTGAATTATAAAATATTGTGAAATACTAATGTGTACAAGTTCTTTTGGGTCATTTTTATGAAATGGTATATTTTCATGCTTCATAAATTATACCATTGGAAGGTGTCTATTTTTAACATAACCTCCTCAACTAGTCATGACTAATGCCTATATTCTAGTGGACCACCTGTTAGATATGATTCCCCATTCCATAACTCCCCTAGAAATTTTGTTTATTAATCAAAGAGTCTCAGATGAGGAAATTAGGGAGTTTTCTTTTCCCTTAACCTTTTTAATGCCCTTGGGCTCGATGGAAGACCTTATTTCTTCTTTCAAAATTTTTAGGATCTTGTTGGTTTAGATGTGATTCTTGCTTGTAGGGAATTCCTCTCTTCTGTTAGAATATTGAAGGATTTCATTAATACTCTTATAAGATCCTTATTCCAAAAAAAATTGGCACCATCAAGTTATCATAATTTCTCCCTATTAGCCTTTGCAATACCTTTTACAATTTTTCTTCTAAATTTTTTGTTAATCATATTAACCTTCCCTTGATAAACAATCCAATCAGTGCAAAAAAAATTTGTAGTGGGGTGAAAAATTATAAATATTGTCATGCAGGTCCATGGAACCCTTCACTTTATGAGCAAAAGCAATAAGGAAAGTAAGGCCCCCAAGTTAGACATTTCCAAAGCTTATGATAAACTTTTATGGAATTTTCTATTTGAAGTCTTGCATAAATTTGGATTTGTGAGAAAAATTATAAAAGTAATTATTTAGGTTGTGTTACTTCTCCTATATTTTTGGTGATCATAAATGGAACTCCTCAGGGTTACTTCTTGATTTCTAGTGGTATTAGAAAAGGGGACCCCCTGTCCCCCTATATCTTCATTATGATGGCAAAGATCCTTGGGTGAAACATTGCTAATGGAATTTTTAATGGCACTCTACCTATTTTTTCTCCTTCCATCTCCCAACATATTTCTCATCAATAGTTTGTTGATGACACAATCCTTTTTGGGGGATCCATTGTTGCTAAGGCTAAAGAGTGGATTAATGTTCTTAAAATTTTGCGTCTACATTTGGTCAATGTATTAATCTAGCTAAGAGCATGGTTTCCTATGTCAATTTTCCCTTCTCACTCCAAAAAATAAAAATCAATGGATTCTTAACTGTTATCTATCATTTATCTCCTTTCTAGTTACATAGGAGTGCCTCTAACATTGAGTAATGTTGATAATTCTATGTGGTCCAACTTACTTGAAAGAGTTCAAAGAAAACTTGTGGCTTGGAAGGGTTCCCTTCTTAGTAATGTTTGTAAACCACTCCTCCTAAAGTCCACTCTCCAAAGTATGGTTGTCTACCTCATGTCCCTTTTTATCATGCCCTCTTTAGGGTCTAATAAATTGGAAAAAACAAAAACAAGGTTCATATGGTCGAGAACTAAAAAATATCACTTTTCTTAGGTAAATTGGGTCACTATTTGCTCCAAAAAATTATACAGTGAACTTGACTTAAGAAAAACCAGGAAAATGAACATTATGCTTATTACCTTGAATTTAGTTGGAGAATGTTAAACTAACATTTTGAATAGATTTCTATCCTTAAAGCTTAACATCTAAATGGTCTAGAGGGTATTTCCTTCCTTCACAATGTTCAAATCCCCGCAAGGTCCATTAGCTAGAACAACCTTCTCAAGACTAAGAATTTAATTTCTCGGGGTGTCTTCTAGTAGATCTAGACTAGTGAATTTATTTGTTTTTGGGATGAATTATGCATTTCAAAGCAAGCTCTTAGTCTCCATCCAATTTACTCTACTATATAGTTAGATATTTTCTCTAGATTGGGCCTTAAGGTTTTAGACTCCTCAAATCCGCCCCTCTGGAGGATTGATCCTAGCTGGTATAAACCCACACTTCACTTGGCTACCATAAAAATTCTCTAAATGGTTGGTAATATAATAATTTTCAATTATAATTTACTAGATTCTTTGGTGTGGGTGGACTTTGAGGATGGTAGCTATTAAGTTAAGTTTGGATATAACATTTATTCCACTCTTTGGGTTCTTCAATTCAATTGGATAAAGATTTAGAGGAACAAATCTTTGGCTAAGGTGTAATTCTTCTAGTGGATGACCTACCATGAGAGAATTTTTACATTGTATAATATTCAAAAGAGGGGGAGGCATCTCAAAAATAGGTGCTTTCTATGTGAGAAAGATGAAGGAATAATTTCTCATCTTATATTTTACTCCTACTCTTGGTAGGTTAGTTGGGTATGGCATAAAGATACTAGAAGAATGTTGGAGGGGTGGTCCTCTTTGATGTTTCATCCTTTACTCATTGAGTTATATTGGGATCTTCCCATCTTTTCACAAGTTATATTCTATATAAACAGCACAACAAAAAGTGTTTTAAGGATAAAAAATTCCCTGACAAGGTTGTTGTGAATAATATTATTACGAATCTTAATACAACCTCTTGCAAGATGAAAACATATACTTATAATTTGGAGTTCACCATTGCCTCGTCCTAGAATTTATTTGAGGTCCTTAATTCCTAGAGCTCAAGAATTCGTCTAGATAGGAACAATACTCCTTGATCACCTTGAGGGTTAATATTAACTTTGATGACTTGGCCAAAGGGAACATGGGTTCAGCGAGTGGGGGTTGCATAATTCATGATTGTAGAGGGAAGATGGTTCTTTCATATGTCATTAATCTAGTCATGAAAAATTCTAATTATATGGAATAGATGATGGCGTATCATTGGATCCTCATAATTGCTAAGAATGTTGGAGTGTCCACTTTGGAAATCAAAGATGATTAAAAGAACACAATGTTATTTTTGAGTGGAAAGGTGACCATTTGGTGGACCTTACGAGACCCTATCCTATTAGCTCATAATTTCATAATGAACCTTGGGAATTAAAGATTTTCTCATGTGTTCCAAGATGGTAACAAAGTGGTGAACTCTTTGGTAAATATGGGAGCCTATGTGGAGATGATTACAATTTGGGATGATCTCTCAATAATCCTGAACTACGTGTGTGAGCTCTTCATTAATTATGAAAAAGCACTCCAATTTTGTGTTCAAGATAAACTTCTCATTAGTTCACATTTACAACTAACATGGGTTATGAATTAAGAAATATTTTCACCTCATCCCACCTTTTCATAAGTTAGCTTTGTCTCCATTTCTACATTGTAACTGGTGCTTCTACAAAATTCTCAACTTTCCTCTATTCTAAGTGTTTTCTATGATGGGTGGTGATCTTATCTAAGATGATCTTGCTTCCTATGAGGTTTGGGAGAAGGAAATTTATTTTTGGACTATTCTTTGATAGGGCAAGTTGGCTAATTATATTGAGTGTATGGTGGGGCATGACCCTAACATCTCCATGAAATATTTCAACTCTTGGAAGGACAAAAATGTGAGTGTTGGGGGATAAACTTTTTCTATTAACATGGAGCTTATTGTAGATGTCATTGGTATTTCCTTAGAAGGGACATGTCTTCCTGGGAAGCCTAAAGGCCACTATTAAAAGTTGATGGAAAGATTTCTAAAGAAATGTGATAAAATTAGTCATCTACAGAAAGATTTCAACAAAGATGACCTCTTGGGTGTCTAGAGAAAAATGGAAGAAGTTCAAATGACGTATGTTACTTTGGAAGGTAGCTTTGTTTTCTTCCATGCCCACATTTTCCCCATTCTTAGTAACTTCCATTATAATGTGAAGATAAATTTTACATTTTGGATAATGTCCTCTCTCAAATAATTCATCAAGTCTATTCAAGACAAGGGGAAGAATCTACCCATTCCCTAGGGGTTGATTTTCAGATTGTATCATTGCAAGGCAGTCCTTCATCCATCCTTTTCCTTCGCTAGGAAAACCACCCTTGTGGTTAGTGATTTTTTTTCTTTGGAGGGCCTCCCTTCTACCTCAAGACTTGGATCACTGTCATGTATAAATTCCCAAAGGGTCACTAAAGATAAAGGAAAATCCCCTATTTCTAAGGTCCCCACCCTGATTTCTAAAAGGAGGTTTCATTCTCTAACCCAAACTAGATCTCTATTTTGGATAATTTTGAAGATTCCTAGTGTCCCTCCCTTGATGGTTCCCCTACTAGCTACCCTATTGGAGATGACTTTTTTGAAATCTCCAAGTCTCCTCTATCAACCAACCCTTCTATCCCCCTAGATTTTCCTACCCTTTTTATTAACCAAGATGTTGCCCCAAAAGATCCTCCTTTGGATGCTGATGTGTGTGCCAATTTTTCCCCTCTAAAACTAAAAATCAATGACCTAAGAAAGGCTATGAATGGTCAAAATGATATTTTGAAATGGTTACTAGCCCAATTAATCACAACTAAAGATAAAATTCATAATTTTGAAGACAAGGTGCTCAACAATAAGGGTTCATGGCTAGGTGAAGTTGATGATGAGGGGAGTTGGTACCTTATTCCTTCGCTTGCTAAGTCTTTTGACAAGTGGTCTAATTGGAAAATGATTCCTAAGAATTCAAGGTTGTGGTCAGAACTATGTACGAGAGGCTTAAGTTGCAGGAATAGGTGGCTACTATGCATAGCAACTAGGAAAAAACCTTGAGCTATTTAGAGGAAATTCCTAACTACATCAATGAAATGGTGAAAAACACACCATTCACCATTTAGGTATTCCAATAGGAGTTGTGTAATAGTCATGGCAAGAGGGATGGGGAGAAAGGTTAGGATGTTCTGTAGTCTAAAAATAAGGGGAAAAAGTTGATTGTTCAACTATTCCTAATACAAAAGAGGGCCCAGCCATGCAAAAGAAACCTTTGTATTTTCAAGGAAAACTATAGTTTTTGGTGAATGAATTGTAGGCCATTAATGGCCTCAACTTGTTGGGTGAGCAATAGCTGGTCTAGTTCCTAGATGGTCTTCTCCTATATTTTTTCTCTTCTTTTTTCTTCTTTGTTTGGTTATTTTTATTTTTCTTTTCATGTGCCCCATGTCTCATGAGCTCCCTTATTTGGCCTAAACAACCATTTTGTAAGGGTATGAGACCTTCCTGACTTTAATCTCATCAAAACTTATTGTTATTAAAATATTATGAGCTAAATTTTTTTTATGTGTTTTTCATTTGAATTTTCTCATATGGTAATATGAAATAAGATTTGTAAAGTATTTTGTGTAATACATAAATATGAATTTTAAGGTTGATATAAATTTATCATGTTACACACTCTTATTATGAATAATTTACATATTTTATTATTTGCATTCTAATACAAGGTGGAGTTCAAAGTCATGGTTGTTCTATTTGGAGGAGGGTATGTAATACCTATATAGTTTTTAAAACATTTTAATATTTCAATCTATATAATTTTTTTATAACATGGTACTTAGACATCATCTAGTTAACATGATAAAATGGGTAAATGTATAGCCAATAAAAATGGAGCATATTATATTCTTTTTTTTTTATGAATATCATGATATGGTAGAAAACATGAAGTGAAGTCTTTACCCTATATTTAAGTTTAGATCTAAAAAATATTGTGAAAGGGTATGAAATTTTGATTTTTTCTATTTCTCATAATATAATATAAACACAATGATAAATAGTGAAATAGTATTTGGTCAAATAGGGATTGGATAAATTTTATCTTATAACTTACTTATGACAAATGGACTCTACTAATGTTTTGAATTCTTCCATTTGATTAACATTAATTATTATAGATTACCTATATATACCTTTTCTTTATAGATGGAAATGATTTTATTAGTATGGAGTATGAGATATTAATATTTTTTTATAAGTGACTATAACTATATATCACTAGTAGATATTATGCGTAGAGTAAATTGATGTAATAAATATGAATAATAAGTTCACGGACTGCAGATAGTTTAATAAGTGGTGAAATATTATGGATTACTAATGATTGTGAGCTATTTTGAGTCACTTTCAACTAATGGTAGGTTTTTTTTTTTTTTTGGATAAAAGGCAAGATATGCATGTAGTATATATTAATGTATAAAATATTTACATAAATTTTTATCAGAATATTGTATTTTGTCAAACCAAAATCCCTGCCAAATAGATTGACTACATGAATAACTACCTGGAAACAACAAAAAAATTTAACTGATCCCAGACCAAAGCCCATACCATACCCAATTAATTTTTTTTATACTTTTGCTTTCTCAAGCATAGACTATCTAGAATATAGATATATTTTGATCCTTATAGTCCAGAATTACATTAGAAAAAAAATAAAAAACCTAGATGAAGATGCAGTATAACATTTAATAAAAAATCTTAACTTTGTTCAAATTAATCTTCTTCCATATGTGCCACAGATTTTTCATCATGGTCTTCATTGCAACCACCTTGTTCTTCTTCACAGTCTACATCCAATTCTTGCACTTTCCTCTTCCACCTTGAAATGTGAATGCCATGATTTTCCATTATGTTTGGAGAGGAATGAGAGCCCGAAACAAACTAAACCTGGTTTTCCATGAGTAATTGATCTATTCACAGATTGGGGATAGGAAACACATAATCATGTGAATGGAGGAAATATATGGAAGAGTATTTCTCTTTAAAACCACCCTCCATATTTGGGAAAATAATATTATAATTTTTGTTCAAAACTTTAAGAAAAATATTGTCATTATTGTATTCAAAATCCATCTTAACCCCATTGTTGGATTTTAATCCCAACTGTCGCTCCTTCCAATTTTTCCCCACATTCCTGCATCTCCTCTTGTAGCTCCATGTTGGGGTGCAGTGACTACCATTGACTTGCAACTTTGTCTTCTATCTTGTGCAATGGAGTGGTGCCTCCATAGTCCTTCAGAGGTGTTTTTTGGATAATTACTATTAATAATTATTGAAATGGGTGTGACGAGCATTGGGTGGGAATATCCTAGTTCATAGGGTCCTACTTATATTGTTGATGTCAGCTAGTGGGAATCCCAAAAAATTCACTTGTGTGCGTCCTTCTCTACTCCAAAGACCTATATGTCTTATGGTTTGGACCCTAGGACCTTTGTCATACATTTGAAAGATATTTTCAAAATTCACCTAGGTGAATCAAATGGTAGTGTATGTGCAAGATTAGCATGGAAAAGCAAGCCCTTAAGTGGCAAAAAATTCAAAAAAATCAAAGTTAGGAAATTTGACATTTTTTTTTTGAATAAGTTATCTATATTATTTCAAAAATATGTAAGAATAGAATATGTAGAAAATTGAATCTAGTTTCTAAAATACTAGGTTTATTTAAAAAAAAAAGCTATTTGGTGAAAATTTGAAATTCCAATGTAGTAGTCCTTAAATTTCAGAGAAAAAATAAGTAGGCGTCTGTCTAACCACCCTAACCACAATAAAATGATAATATTTTTTTACAAGATTTTAGATATAAGTAGAGGACTCATGTTCATATGTGATGCATATTTTTTTGGTAATTTTTTTCCAAGTAAATAATTAATGATGAATTTTTTATTAAAAGTTTTAAAAAATAAAAAAAACTCATACTTTTGACAACCTTAACTTGGCCAAAACTTCATGAAATTATTATTTTTTAAATCCTATAGTATATAAAGCATAGAATGTGACAAATGTTTCATACTCAAAAAATTTGATACCATTTGAAAGCTATAGATGTTTTTCAATCAGCCTATGAATCAAGACTTTAGTCATATTTCAAATAGAAAATGAATAATAATTATTTATTAAATTCAAAGTAAAGCATAATTTATATTGGTGGAAAGCTGATAATCTCCTTTATAAACCCTTTTTGTTTCATCAATTCTTGGTAAAAAAAAAATCGTTAGCTACATACCCTATAGATACCCATCATATCACTATTTTTTGGCCCATCTCGATCTTGCACATACCTGACACCTTGTGTGTATTGTTTGAAGTAGGTGTGCCTATTAAAAATATTGACTGAGCCGTTGATAGATCTTTGGAAGGAACCCTAATATTGAAATTTTTCACAAATGGGTGGCCTCAAAATATGCCACTAAAGGCAATGTCTCTATCCTGACACTTCCAAAAGGTCTATTATGTTTCTTACTTTTCTCTTCCTAGGGATTGAGTTTTTATTCTTATGCATGGCTTGTGATACTTTGGTAAAATAAATTCTTATTCTCTACAAATGTTAAATTGAATTTAATCCCTATAATTTAATTTTTGATATGGTCCCCACCTGGGTAAGACTCTTAGGATAATTCCCCCTTGAGATTTGGAATGAAAAATTATTTCTAGTATTACCAACTTCTTTGGCCACTTTCTCATGATTTGACAAAGTTACCAATTCTAGATCTTGATTTTTTTGTGTGTTTCTATGTTAGTGTTGAGCCTCACAAAATTTATCCTACTTCCATTGAGCTAAATTCTTGTTTGGGTAAGTCTAGACTCATTAGATCAATTATGCGAACTCAGATCCTTATTGCTAGAAATGCTCTTTTGTTGGTTAATTATGAAATTCTTGTCCTAAAGGTAGGTAAGTAGAGAAGAAAATTTTTCAATCACCTACTAAGAATAAAGCTCCCTAGGTCACTCAGCCATTGGTGATCCCTACTAGATCTAGCTCTCATGTTGATGGTGATCCCTTTATTATTCATCATACTCTTATCCTGAGGATTCTAAGTAATATGAATTACTTGAAGTCAAGCCTGAGGCAGGATGCCCCTATGCTTCCTCTTGTGGGATGTTCTATTCCTATATCTAAGTCTTCAGATGAAGGGGTTAATAGAGGGACCAATGTGGTGGATGCCAATGTTGTTGGGCCAAGGCTAAAATTCAGCTTGATTTTTTCCCCCTCTTCTAAATATCAATAATATCCTAAGTTGTGGAGTTGGATAATGTTCCTTTCTCTTCCAAGATAGAATCTACTTTTGTATTGTCTAAGACTTAAGTCTCTCAATTGACTACCCTAATGTTTGGCATTTCCTCTGGGAATCACAAGATTTTCTTGCCACAAGGAGCTAAAATTAGTCCTTCTAGTTTGGTTGGTTGTATTGAGTTGTTGAACTCTCCTTGTACTCCTTCCATATCTAAAGTTTTATTCTCTTCTTAGAATAAAATATATATAGGGAATATGAGTTATGTGGGGAATGATTCCAAAAAAAGGAGAAAACATACAATTGAAAAGAGGTGAAGAACTACTACCAAAGAAGTGGAAAATGGGAAATAGAGCACTCTTGAGCAACTCGGCTGTAAAATGGGTAAAAAATGATAATCCTTTCCTAGAATATTTGGGGATTTAATATCCCCCAAAAGAATAACATTATCAAGAAACTTATTAAGTAACACAATCAAATTTTTCTACTACAAGAAACTAAAATAAATTTTGAAGCCTTTGGTAGATTTTTCAAGTACATCTACCCATACACTTTCTATATAGTTGTGGACGTTGATGATTCCTTATGAGGTCTTGCTAATTTATGGAGAATGTATTTGGTCCAAAGTGATTTTATCTCTTAAGATAAATATTTTCTTAATATCCTCTTCAATAGTAACTAAGTACATTATGATTGGGTCGTATCTAATATCTATTCTACTAATACTCTTGTCCAATGTCAAAATGCATAGTATTCTCTTATGAGTTTTAGGAATTGTTTTTGAATTCTAAATGGTTTCTTATAGAATATTTTAATACTCTCATCTACCATTCTAAAAAATGAGAGGGTTTTTAGAATTTTGAGATAGTATGATGGACCTTCAAATTTTCTTCTCAGCAATTGGCTAGTTGATATTGAGCTGGAAGGTTGTATGTACGTACATTGTTCAATAAAAGAATGGGAAGAAGTCTTATTCAATGAATACTTAGCTTATTTTTGGTTTCAAATAGATGGGAAATAATACAAAAATGTAGGTTTTCTTCCACTATAATAATTGGTTATGATCACATCCCCTAATTTTCAATTGGAAGATGCCTATTTTAAAGAATTTCTTTCATCTATTGAAGTTATGTGGGAAAATAACACTCAAATTTTTTCATCTCATTGATAGTTTCTCAAAGGTGGATCTCTTGGTGTCAAATATAGTTAAAAAAATTTAGAATTTGAAATCTATAAATAAAAAATTTAAAGCTTGGAATGAACATTCCTTTGGAAATATTTTCAATCAAAAGCAGGCAGCTCTAGTGCAATTACAAATTATTCAATTTAAAATAGATAGGGTGGGAGCCTCAAAGGAGCTTTATTTCAATGAGAAACAGACTCTTAGTACTCTTTATAACCTCATTGAAAAAGAGGACTTGTTTTCTAGAAAAGGGGTCTAGAAATTGATGGATCAAGCAAGGTGATAGGAAAACTATGACTTTTCACCAAATTGCCTTAAGCATAGGAAATAGAATAAAAAATCTTAACTTATTCTAGAAAATGGTACAAATACCTCTTTGGAAGAACAAGTCCAACATGAGGGTGTTATATATTTAAAGAATATTTTAAATATTTCCCCTCTTTAGGATCGTCATATGGAAGTTATATCTAACTAATTGCTCGAAGTTATTCCTAACTCCTTATCTAACATTGATTGTGTTATTATAGAAAGGAATGTCTCCTTTGAGGAAGTCAAAGAAATTGTTTTCTCCTTTGATCTCTTCAATGTAATTGGACATGATGGGTTCCCTTCATATATTTTTCAAATGTATTGGGATATTGTGGGTAAGGAAATTGTTCAAGTTGTTAAATAATTATTTTATTCTTAATACCATTTAAAAGAGATAAATAACACTTTCAATGCCCTCATTCCCAAAAAGGATTAGATCCAACAAGGTGAAAGAGTTCAAACATGTTATTTTATGCAATATATTTAATAAGATCCTTTCCAAACTACTGGTCCAAATTATTAAACCTTCTCTTGAGAAGCTTATTCATCAAAATCAGAAATTTTGTCTTCTTTGTATGAAAATCAATGATGCTATAATTGTGGTACATGAGACCATTCTCTCAATAGATAAAAGTAATAGGGAAGGTAGCTACTTAAGTTGGATATTTATAAAGATTACGATAAGGTATTTTCAACATCCTCTTGAGAGACCTTCAAAATATTAGATTCCATGTGAGAATTCTCTATTTGGTTAAAATTAGTTTCTCCTCTTTGAATATCTTTGCACAGTTAAATAGAAGTCCTCAAGGTTACCTTACTAGTCTCATGCATTGCACACACACCTCATTATAAATGAGGACCCCCTCTTTTCTTTTTGGCTTTAACTTCTAGTTTAGTGCGTTATTTTTATTTCCTTTTTTGGTTACTTACTTGTTTTGGATGAAGCTTTGGGTTTCTTTTTGGCTTAGACCATCAGTAATGGTTGAAGAAAAATGTATTTGTGGAGATTTTTTCTAGGGATATTCTACTTCAAAATATTGCAAGATAAAAGTGCATGAAAAGTTCCACAAACTTCCAAAAGCCCACAAGATCACGTGTGCTTGGTTTTTCTACATGTTTTGCACCCCTCGATTTCCCATAGAGATTATTGGGATGAATTTTCCACAAGGAATGAAAGTTAGATTGCCACAAAATGGTTAACCTAATTCACTTGAGTGCTCAACAATTTATTATCTTTGGTGCATTAATGGTGATAGTTATAGGGGGTATTAGTTTTTGTCTCTTTGTTAAATTATTGTGTGAAATTTCAAGAGAGAAGAGAAATTTGCAAGCTCTTACTTATTGAATGAACAAGAAAATTGAGAGTAGGGGATGATTCATTTTTAACAAACTAAAACATCAAAACCCTCAACAATAATCAGATCCAAATTCACTAATTAAACCCTTAATCTGTTATGATGTTTAAACATGAAAATAAGATATTAGAAACTGAAATAACCAACACCATACACAGGAGAACACCAAATTTATGTGGAAAACCCAATGAGGGAAAATCCACATTGAGGATTAGTTCACAATATAAGTAATTACAAACTTGGTACAAAGAAGCTCACTACTAGAATAGGACACATTGTCCAAAAAGGCTCACAACCTAGACTCACTGTCAAAATAGAAAGAAGAAAGAAGATATAATGTTACATAGAGAACATTATCCAAATTCAATAGAGATTCCACCATAACAATTTCACCAACACTAGTAGCCTTCTGAAGATCTAGATACCTCATCTCACTACATTCAATAACCCTGCATTAAATATCACATTGTAATTCACACATCTACACTTAATTTCAGATGAAAACACTCAATTATATTCCACACTTCATCTCGCATCTTTTCACCTTGAATTTATACCATTGGTGACTTGAAAATATCTTCAAGTCACTACACTCTTCTTGCACTTCACAAATTCAAATTAGGTTGGCACTAAACTTTCCCATGGTGGATAGGAACAAAAAGTGGACAAAAAAAAAACTTATTTGAGACCCAAATAAACTCACATGCCACGTTTATTCCTTCATTAATGATTAAACATCTTCAAATTTAGTGTAAATGTTAGGTCAACCATTACCTATGTAAACACCATTAATATTTGAATTACATGCCTCCTCAAATCCAAGGATGATGTACAAAACACATACCACACTTCATCATGATCTAGAATATTCCTTTATCCTCATAAAATCCATCAAAATCCTTCACAACAACTCACACCTTTAGAATGTACATAGATAGTACACTCAAAATACACTTCTAAACACTACAACTCTACAATCCAATTTCCAAAGTATCAAACAATAAATCCTCTTGATATAGGAAAGAGATCAACCTCATCAACACACCTTCAAAATTTTAGGACCTAAACAAAAACTACAAAGAAATGAGGAGAAAAAACATTTCTCCTAGACACCAATATAAGCAACACTATAAAACAAGTTCATGCACTGGTGAACATAACTTCATTTGACCTTCAATCCAAAAGCTAATATTCTGGATACAGAAGAATATGAACACCTCTATCCAATATATCCAAACCACACAAGCATATCTTTAACCTAGAAGAAATGCAAAGCAAAAACAAAACACCATCTACAAACTAAAACAACTTTGCAACACCCAATTTCCTTATTTTATCAATTTTCTCAGTATCCTCAACATATGAAGAATAAATAGGAGCTTATCAATGAAACAACATAGGTGAACATAAAAAAATCAACTAATGACAATATAATGCAACTAATCAAAGTGACAATATCTTCTCAACCAATACACCACTATAATCAATGACAATATAGGCTTGTTGACTTTAATGACAACACCTTTGTACTCGCAAAAATATAAACATACTTATTTCCTTTTTCTCTTTTCTATCCTTTACAAAACTATCTCATTACACTTTCTTTCCTTTTGATACTTTCCTTTTTCACATGAATTCTATTTCTCTTATATAACTTCTCTTTCTCTCCCCCTTTGAAATAGAACCAAGAAACTTGCAACTTCTCTGAATACTCTCGCTTAGGAGTACACGAGAATTAACTCAACAACCTTTACATCATATATTTTATACTATAATAATGTTACTACCCACTCCTCCTGAGAGGTAGCAACCAACATCAATGCATACAAAGAATGAATCCATATATCCACTAGAATGATGCATATCCATATGCATCTAGTTCAAAGGAGGGGCAATAACCCCTAATGTCTCCCAAAGATACTCAAAAGTATCCTTAGGAAGATCCTTAGTAAATATATCAGCAATTTGATCCTTTGTAGGTACATATTAAAGCTTCACTTCATTCTCCACAACTTTCTCTCTCAAAAAGTGATACTTAATTGATATATGTTTTTTTCTTGAATGCATCACTGGATTATTTGAAATATTTGTTGCACTTTTATTATCACAAAATATAGAAATAGGTTCATCATACACTACTCTAGCATCTTTCAATGACTATCTCATTCATAATACCCGTGTAGAAAAATATGTTTCGGTAATATACTTAGCCTCTATAGTACATAAAGAAACAAAATCTTGTTTCTTGCTAGGCCATGATACCAATATACATCCAATAAAGAATGCACCACCACTATTATTTTTCCTATCATCAACACAACTAGCCCAATATGTATCTATGTAAGCACTCAATGTGAAATCCATATCCTTATGATACCACAAGACATAACTAGAGTGCCCTTAAAATATCTAAATATTCTCTTCACCATTGTAACATGTGTCTCTTTAGGATCTTTTTGAAATCTATCCACAAGACAAATTGCATGCATGATATCCACACTAGTAGAAGTTAGTTATAGTAGACCACCAATCATAGATCTATACTTGCTTTGATCATCCTTTGGGGATTTGTCATCCCTACACAATTTGCAACCAGTAATCATAGGAGTACATACTGGTTTGGAGTCATCGGTTCTAAACTTTTTCAACATCTCTTTAGTGTACTTTGATTGAAAATGAAATGAATATGCCTTTATTTTTTTGATTGATTTGTAGCCCAAGGAAGAAATTCATCTCCCAAAACATAGACATTTCAAATTGTTTCTACATCTCTTCTACAATTTTCTTACACAATTCTTTGATTCCTCCAAAAATAATGTCATCAACATACACAACCACTATCAAGATTCGATCTTCCTAAACTTTAAAGTAAAGATTACTATTTGCAGTGTCGTTATTGAATCCTTGATGAATCAAATATCTATCCAACCTTGAATAGTAAGCTCTAGGAGGTTGCTTGAATCCATATAATTTCTTTTTCAATCTGCAAACCATATTATCCTTATCTTACAACTGAAATCCTTTTTGTTGTTCCATGTAAACTTCTTCCAATTTTCCATTTAGGAAAATAGACTTCACATCAATTTGATAAAACTTAAAGTATTTATGTGCTGCAAAATCCAAAAATATTATAATTATTTCATTCTAGACACTAGGGTTAATGTCTCCTCAAATTCTATTCCTTCAACTTGTGCATAGCCCTTACACACAAGCCTCACCTTGTTTCTTACTACTTGTCCATTCTCATTCAACTTATTTCTGAATACCTATTTAGTTACAATTTTTTTTTTTCATGTCTAGGAACCAGTTTGCTAGTTTGATTATTCTCAATTTGCATAATTTATTCTTCCATTAATTTCATCCAATGTCCATCTATGTATGCCTCACTAACTATCTTCGGTTTTATTTCATAAAGTAAACACAAATTTTCCTTTGCTTCAAGAACTCTTCTTCTTGTAAAAACTCCTTTTTTTCTCTCCAATGATCTCTTCAGAATGATTTTTCTATAGATACTTAGGACTCTTAGGGGTATTTTCTAGAGCTTCATCCTCTTCATTATGAACTTATTTTTCCTTAGCTTTTTCTTCTTCTTCTCCATAAGAACACTCGTCTAACTCATATCCATCTATTACAATTGAATTTTACAAATCTTTATCAACCTTAACGTTTGCATTTTCAACATATCTTCTTAGTCTTTTATTGTAACATCCATAAGATTTAGAATATCCAAGGAAGATTCTTGCATTACACCTTGCATCAAAATTTCTCACATTTTCATCATCTCTTTTGATATATAATTTCCTTCAAAAAACTCTAAAGTACTTGACAATAGGAATCCTTCCGTACCACAACTCATACAGAATCTTTGTGTGGTTAGATTTTTCTTGAACTCTATTAAGTATGTAAATAGTAGTATGAATTGATTCTTTCCAATAGACTTTTGATATATTTTCTTCTCTCATCATAGTCCTTGCAACTTCTTGAAGAACCCTATTTTTCCTTTCAGTTACTACATTTTGGTGAGTCCCACTAGTAGAAAAGTTCCTCTTTATACCATGATTCTCATAACACATGTTAAATTAGTTGGAGGTGAACTCTCCACCTTTACCAGACCTCAAAATTTTGATCTTCAAATCCATTTCATTCTCAACCATTGTTTTAAATGCTTAAATCTATCTTGAGCTTCATATTTTTCTCTAAGAAAAATAACCCATGTTATTCTATAGTAATCATCAATTAAAAGCATGAAATACCCATCACCTTGATGAATTCTCATTCTTTTCAGACCAAAACAGTCTATATATACCAATTCCAAGAATTCGGTAGAAGATTGTTCTTTTCCTTTGAAACTACTTCTAGTTTATTTTCCAAATTGACAATCTCTGCAAATAGAATTGATAGGCTTAGTAATCCTCAATAGATCTCTCACTACTTGAACTAAAATGATTCAAACAAGGTTATCAAAATTGATCTGACACACTATCCCATAACATAACCAACTATCATTAATCTAAGTCATAAAATAGTGACCATCAACACCCTTGATCTAATAGATATTTGCATTTGTCCTCTTTCTAGCAGCAATTATGGTTCTGGACCCTTTTATGATCTCACATCCATCATCTTGAAACATAAGATTCTATCCTTTTCTACACATTTTTCCAACACTCAAGAGGTTATGTCTTAAACATTTAACACGGTAAATATATTTATTAGTATTCTTTCCATCAAAAGTGAGTGAACCTATGAACACAAATCTTAGCACTTGAATAATATCAAAATTTAACAAGTCCTCCATCATATTTGTGATGTTTAGCAAACTTAATCTTGTCTCTGATCATATGATTTGAGCAACCATTATCAATAACCCAATAGTTCTTATCCTATCTAACATGAAAAGAAGATACCATGGTACCTCCAACTTTATCCATTTTCTTTGGGACACTTTCCTTCATACAATGATCAGAGTTAGTGGAACTAGATTCATCTTCTAAATCTAAGAACATGCATTCATTATCATCAAAGTCTCCAAAAACAAATTCATCATCAGAAATACTAGCATCTTCTTTAACATAGTATCTTTTCTTGATCATCTTTCCTTTTTTTTCCTTTTTCTTTTTGTTCATGGTTCTATATGAACATATTGAAGCATAGTGACCTATATTTCCACAAATAAAGAACTTGAAAGGTAATTTACCTTTGTTCTTGTCAATGCCCTTTTTCATCCTTCTTACAAATTTAGATTCCACATCATTAAGATCATCTTCATCTATATCTTTAGCTTTTTGTAATTTTCTAGTCTTAAAAGTAGTCTCCACTTTTGCACCATTTTTTAGAACAATTTTCCTCATTTCAAATGTAGTTATTTTTCTATACAAATGATCTCTAGTGTACATATTAAAATCAGTTTAGGTTCTTTGACTTGTGCACCAAGACCTCTCATAGCACTTACCACTTCATTAACCCTCTGCATGTAACTTGTGATTGTTTCATCATCAAACATCCACAAATTCTCAAATTATGATTTCATATTTTGTAACTTATCTTGTTTCTCCTTATCATCTCCTTCATAGATACTTTCTAGTATTCCCAAACTTATTTAGTAGTTTTTAGATCCATAACTTTCACTAATTAAGTATTTGAAAGATTGGTCAAAAGAACAAACCTTTCCTTTCCATATGTTTCATAAGCCTTTATTTCATCACTTTTATGCAAACATTTTTTAGGTATTGTGTATACAACCTTTACTGCCATTGCAACTTCATATCCAAGATAAATCAAATAGCCTTCCATATTCACCTTCCAGAATGCATAGTTTGTACCATCAAGCATAGGGATCTCCTTCTTGTTCGACATCCAAATCTACCTCAAGCAATTAAGATTTCTCCAAGGAAGCTTTCTCCAATACCAATTGTTGAATGAATAAGACAATTGAGAGGCAAGGTGGTGAAATAGTTATACCAAGTTAAAACATCAAAACCCTCAATAGTAATCACATCCACATGCACTCATTAAACCCTTAATCTATTATGATGTTTAAACATGAAAAGAAGATAACAAAATTTGAAATAGCCAACACCATGCACAAGATAATACCAGATTTACATAGAAAATCCAATGAGAGAAAAACCACAGTGAGGATTAGTGCATAATATAGTAATTGCAAAATTGGTGCAAAGAGGCTCACTACTAGAATAGGAAACACTGTCTAGAAAGGATCATAGCCCAGGTTCACTGCTAGAATAGAAAGAAGAAAGAAGATAAAATGTTACATAGAGAACATTATCTCAATGCAACAAGGATTCCACCAAAACAACTCCACCAATAATAGAAGTCTTCAGAAGATCAAGACACCTATAACTACATTCAACAATCTTACAATAAAGCTCACACTACAATTCACACTTCTGCACTTAATTTAATATCACAAAACTCAGTTCTCTATTCCATACTTCATCTCACATCAATTGACCTTTCATTTATGCCATCCACAACTTTTAAAACATCAAGTTGGCTACAATCTTCTTGCACTTCTCAAATTAAAACTAGGTCAAGAATAAAAACTCTTTTAGTGGATAGGAATGAAAAGTAAACAAAAACAATTAGTTGGAACCCAAATCAACTCTAGTATTTCATGCTACACCTTAATTAATGCTTGAAAATCTTCGAATGTAGTGTAAACACCGAGTTACTCGTTACCTGTGCAAACAACATTAAACTTTGAATTACATGCTTCCTCAAATCCAATGACAGCTTGTGAATGACAAACCATGCGTCATCATGATCTAGAATGTTCCTTTATCCTCCTAAAATCCATCAAAATCCTTCTCAACAACTCACACCTTAAGAATGTACGACTAGTACACTTAAACTATACTGCCAAACACTACAACTCTACAATCCAATTTTTGAAGTACCAAACCATAAATCCTCTTGACATAGGAAAGAGATCAACCTCATCAATACACCTTCAAAAGATCAAGACCTAAAGAACAAGTGTAGAGAAATGTGGAGCAAAAGCATTTCTTCTAGACACCACTATAAGTAACATTGTAAAAAAAATTCACGCACTGGTGAATGTAACTTCCTCTAACCTTCAATCCAGAAGTAACAATTTTGGATATAGAAAATCTAAGCACCTCTATCCAACATATCCAAACCACAAAAGTAGATATTCAACCTCAAAGAAATACAAAGCAAAACCAAAACACCTTCTACAAACTAGAACACCTTTGAACACTCTATTTCCTTATATTATCAATTTTCTCTATATCCTCGACATCTAAACCATAAATAGGATATTATCAAAACAACACTAGAGGTTAACATTATTAACTCAACTGATTACAACATGATGCAATTAATAAAATTAATAATCTCTTCTCAACCACTGCACTACTATCATCAATGACAACACCTTCATACTTTTAACACTCATTTCCTGCAACTCAATCACATTCAATGAGAAGTTTGTTGTCAAATTTATTGAGGGGTTTGTTTAGGATTCGATATGTAATGGTTAAAATCCTATGACCTATTTTCAATTTTAACAAATGTGTAAACAATTAAATAGATAAATCAATTTCAATGCACATTAAATGAATGTGGATTAATAAAATTGAAAACCCATCATCCACATTTCGATTTTTCTACTTGAATCATATAAAAATTGAATTAAAGTGGGTGAAAATTCATATGATGGAAATTTTAGAGTTTATAGTGTGGGCGCTAAGGTTAAGTTTCTTTTTTGTGTGTCTTCATGGTAAAGTTTCAAGGTTTTTTCTTATCTCCCAATGATTTTTTAGTGTGCTTTGAGCTGGAAAGAAGCCATCGTTGGTTGGGGCCTATGTAATAAATTTTTTTTCTAATTCTATAGGGTAAATTGTCTTGTTTAATATATGGAAAAGTAGATTTTTGGCTATTTTTTCTAATCATTATGTTCATCTGGAATTAGAAATGCTATGGTTTTACTCTAACATTATTATGCAAATTATTTTATTATATTCTCAATTGTAGGGAGTTCCCAAAGGTAATGTGAAAGGAAACATTCATTTAGACAAGATTAAATGGAAATTGTTGCAACTACACAAAAATGATGTAATATGTTCCAAAAAGCTTCAAAATATGTTAAAATTTAGTGTTTGAAATGTTTTTCTTGCAGTTGTAATTTGTGTTGTGTTAGTTTATTAGTCTTGTCCTTGTCTACTATAGTTGCTTATTTCTTGAGGATGGTTGATCTTTTGTTTTGTATCTTCTTGCAGGCAACTTATGACTTCCATTCTTTATATAATCATTTTGCATTGATTGAATACAAAAGAAAGTTTCAAGGTTTTTGCACCCAAAAGTTGTAAATTTTTGTGGCTTGAGTTCTGACCTAAGTTACTTCCAAATTGTTGTTAGTTCATGCTAGAGGTGTTGATCTTCAATTTTTTGTGATAAGTTGTCCTAGATTGTCTGTGAAGTTTCAATTAAGGAAAATTTCTCTTTTTTTACAAAGATGCCTATTGTGAAATCAACTTGAAGAAATTCTAGCTACGTTAAGCTAAATTTTAGAAAAGTTTAATATTGTCAAAAATGCAAGATTGAAAAAGATTCACCCATGTGGGACTTTCATTGTCATTCACCTTTATACAACCTCCATAAAATAATCACAATTGATATTTATCACTATAGGTCTTCACATTTGAAGCTTTCAAAAAGTGGATTGATTAATTTTTTTTGCAAACTCGTATGTTGTAGAAATTTGTGTTGTGTGTTCCTTTTTTATCATTCATCTTTTTGTGAAGTTTGTCCTAGTATTTTTCTTTTCACAAACCTTTATTTTATGGAGATTTGAATCATATTTGACCTAGTTCAAGTTTCCACATACATATTTATTTGAAAATATGTGATGCTTCCTCTCTTTTCCACAATCTAGCACTAACGTTGCCTCTTCATATAAGTGTATATTAAAAAGCGTACAAATTTAGAGCCAATTGTTTTTTGCAAATTTTATATGATGATAAAATTAATGCAAGGTTGTGTCCTCATCAAAATTCCCCAAGGTTCATCATGTCCATTTTTTTATAGGACTGTATTAAGGTATTTTCTACAAATATTGTTTGTGAAATTATAAGGGACGTTAAACCTTTATTACCCTCCCTTTAAATTTTTTAGTTAAGATCTCCACATCCTTTTTCTCGCAAGTGTATGTCTTGTCCAAATTTCTGCAACATTTTTTTTTCAAAAATTTGATGCATGTGAAACTTGTTGAGCATGGAGGGTGTTTCTTTCATGAGGAGGGTAAGTTTTATATTTTTGCAAAGGGTGATGATGGTACAAAGTGTTGCATTTTCTATAGTTTAATGATCCTTAATTCTCCAAAAAAATCACTCTACTTTAAATTATGCAATTTTTCTAATGACTAGATAGGATGCGATTTTTTTCTATGGAGTCAATTGAGGATATTTTTTAAATATTTTTAAGTTATTAATGATTAAATATATATTCAAAATTCATATTAAAGTAAGGTATTTAAGTTATCCCATTAGGGGATTGACGTGAATCATATTTAACATGATCAAACTTGTTGGGCTCCTTATTACATGATGTAATTTTTAGTTTTATGTATAAATCAGATAGAACATCACAAATTAAGTTCAAATTCAAGGGAGTTGAACACATCACATCGAGTTGACACCTGGTTAGTGACACCAAAATGGGTCACATAGATATGCAGGAGTTCAAAGAATGAATCTTGGGAGATAAGAGAACTTAGTTACCCACAAAAATCAAATAGAGTGGAATTAGATAGACCATCCGGTTCCCTCCTTCGATGTTGTTCCTAGAATTAATTATGGGGGTCATGAGTACTACTGCAAGTATTCATGTAATGTAATTTTTGTAGATGAAAGGTATTGGTAGAATTGTATACTGATTCCATTTCTTGTACCTTTGGAATTCCTTCCTTTTCACACATGATCATTGCTTGTAAAGAATATATTTGTAATGATAGAAAAAGGTCCCCTTAACTTGACCTTGATTTAGTGTTGTAATATTCCTAACATATTCACATTTGGTCATGGGTCGTTGTGAACTAATGTATTTAAATAGAACCAACACTTAAGTGTTGTGAAGTGTTGTAACACACTTTCACACTTTTCTAAGGTGTTATTAATTAACTAAGCTTGACGAGCCTATTTTTAATCAAAATAAATATTAACCTTGCATTATTTAAAGTGTTGTAAAGTATTGTAACATACTTTCACACTTTCAAGGCTTTTCATCAATAATTCGGCTTTCTTATGCTTTAATTGGCCCTTTTTTGCATCTAGAAGCCCCATTTATGTCATCTTTTCAAGGATAATCCTGACACCAATCATTAACCAATCATAATTCAGGTGTTTCTAGCTTGCATGACCCATATCTAGTGATCTAGGACTCATTCACCACCTTGGGTGAATGGGTCCCACCTAGGTTTTTGGGTCTTGAACTTGTTTTCACACATTTCTAAGAACTTTTCATTTTTGGTCCCATACATTATACCTAATGGGAATAATTTTCCAACATGGGAGAATGAGTCTTGTGTGGCCCAAAATCAAATTGAAATCAAACTTCTTATGATATTTTATTCTCCTATATCTGATGTCAGCTTGTAGTGTTATAATTTTAGGAATTCTTGCATAATTGAGTATAAATACATGGTTCTTTCACTCATGAATTTAGACCTAGCATTCAAGATATTATTAATCATTCATAAGAGAATTCAAGAGTATTCAAGAACATTCAAGGGTAGATTATCAAGCATTTTAGACCATTCTTCAAGTGTCAATCATTGTGTCAAATATTTAATCCATCATGTTTGTTATTATGCTAACAATTGTGATTTAGGGTTTATGATTCAAGCAAGTGTTTCATGCAAGATAAACATCATTCAAGCAAGAGTCAAGAACCACATCCATTACAACCATTTCAAGCATATTCATATCACCTTATTGCTAGGGTTTGGTGAGTTGCAACATTATCTTTTTTTCATTCACCATTCTCCATTCATATTTGCTTTCATTTCAAGGTTTAATTACCAAAAGGGTTTGACCAAGTAAAACCCCT
This sequence comes from Sequoia sempervirens, assembly GCA_007258455.2. Taxonomy (NCBI): domain Eukaryota; kingdom Viridiplantae; phylum Streptophyta; class Pinopsida; order Cupressales; family Cupressaceae; genus Sequoia; species Sequoia sempervirens. The sequence goes on along the minus strand of VDFB02000008.1, from coordinate 54,814,065 downwards.
ATCCACTAACCCAAAAAAAAATTTCCCTCTCCTTTGTGTGTGATTTAAAGGTTTATGTTGCATATTTCCTAAGGAGAAATATTGGAGAAAATTTGTAAATTGTTCAAAGTTTTCAATGTTGTTATCAAGCCTTGGAGAGAATTGGAGAAGACCTATAGTTTGCAAATTAGAGATTTAGATCTAAAAACCAATCAGGAAGGAAGGAGTAGATAGAGAAGAGCATGTCATATTTTGAAGTTGCAAAAAATCCCAACTAGAATGATTTTCCACTTTTAGCCAATGAGTCCTAGTTCTAGTCAGTTTTTAGGATTTTACAAATTTGGATACCCTTTTGAAAAATTTCTATTCCTGCACAGTTTCCTAGAAATATGACTAATTCAACCAACTTGGTGAATGAATCCTAGTTAGCCTTGAAAGTAGAATTTCTAGTGATTCAAATTTCCATTCAACCCTCTCTAGATTTCTAGGTGCACACTTTCTATTTTTCAATTTTTTGTGTTGTCTCATTCACTTTTCTAGGTCATTTAGTTACTTTACATTCAATTAGGGTCTTGAATTTCATCTTTCATATCATTGTATTTTCCAAGGGTAAACTTGGTGGTGAACCTCCTCATTAGATCCTATTCATCCCCTAGGACAACCCTATTACAATATTTCTTTCTCTTTTGAGATCTATAGGGTTACCCTTGAATAAAACTAGAAGTGTGGGTATGCTCTATGTCTTATAGCATACAATGGAATCCATCCCACAAATCCACCATTTAATTTTGGTGAACCTAAATTTAGAACACTAAAATTTTGATTTGGACTGCATCATCATCCTAGATTCTGCTTACATTAACATTGCATTAGGATTTACATTGGTTAAATAGCATTCTACGGTTTCAAATTTTGCAAAAGTGAAAGTTCATATAGCTTGCATTTTTTTCATCTAATTTCATTGAAAATCATTCAAAATTTGCATTTGCATCTCAAATCTAGATCATATATCATCAAAAACATAAAAATCAACTAAAAAATTCATTTTTTTGAAACAAATCATTACTGGGACTCATTCACCAGCATGGGAAAATTAGTCCCTTTGCATATTATGCATTGCATTTTCTAGCATTCAAAACATTGTTTCTAATTTTCTATTTGTTGTTATTTCTTTTTGTTTCAGTTTCTAGCATTTCTATTACAAGCATTTCATTGTTCTTAACTTATAATGCATTTGTATTTACATTGCATTTAGTAGCCCTTGTATGAGTATTTGGTGTCCTATTGCTAATACTATAGTGAGAATAAGTTTGAGATTCATGTCATCCCACAATAGTATAATCATTGTGGATTTTGGGTTTTTAAGCTCTTTCACTCCTAGTATTGAAATTAGTACACTAGGTATAGACAACACCCTTAGAAACTCTTTTCCTTTGAGTATCATGCAAGTTCAACCAAGGAATGATAGTATCCTGCAAGAAAACATAATTCAAATTCATGAGCACCTAGAAAACATACAAAATCAAGTGTAAAATGACAACATTTCAACTATTGCAATCCCTACTATAGATAACATTCATTGCATGCTTGAAAGTGAAGATGGGCTTGACCTTGTGAAAAACATGGTGCAAATCTTTGGAAAACATCTCACTCCAACCACTATTTGTCCTTTACCAATAAGCAATGTCACAAGACAAGGAGTAACTCAAATTGCTCCTTCCACAACAATTTCCTTAATACCTACCCATACCACTCCTCAAGTCACAACAACAATGCAACAAGTTAATAATGTGATTCCTTCCTTGGGTATTCATGCTAGAATCCCTAGTTCCTATGTGGCATCATAAGTCATATCTCCTACCACCTTACCACCTATAAGCATTTCATTCACTTGTCCTTAAAAATCATACACTCCACCATTTTCACTTGCATCTCATAAAAAAAGTAATGACCCTATCAAAAAATAACTCTTCCAAACCATTTCATCCATCCAAAAGAAAATTTCCACCATCAAGAAAAATCAAAATGGTCCACCTACATATTATGTCAAAATTAGTCCACTATCCTTATAGATATTACAAACATCGATGCCAAAAGGTGTAGAGGTGACTAGATTTTAGAAATATGGAGGGAAGGGAGATCCTACTAACCATGTTAATGCCTATACCACCTTATGTAGTGACTTTTTCCTTGATGAAAAAATATTGGAAAAGCTTTTTCCTAGGTCCTTGAAAGATACTACCTTGGAATGGTTTCCTTCCTTACCGAACAACTTGATTCATTCATTCAATGAATTTGTTGATGCATATTTTGTAAACCATTTCTAAGTGCACATGACTCCCAAGATGACCTTGGTCATTTTGATGAGATACAACCAAAAGGAAGAAGAAAAGATAACTAACTTTATCTCATGATATCAATCACTTTATTCACAAATCAATGTCAAGGTCCCCAACCCTCATCTCCAAAAGATGTTTATAGAAAAATTCCAAATAAAGATTCAATACAATCTCATCATGATGAAATCCCCATCCTTCATGAACTTGTGTATTTCCCTCCAGGATTATCAAAATTTGGTTAGTAGTCGAGATACAAAATCCACTTCTAACCAAATTGAGAAATATGAGTGCAGAAACCAAACAATTACCAAGCATTTAGAAAACAAAACTAAGGGTTCCTTCAATTCAATCCTCATCAATAAACAACTCAAAATTTCAATAACCAAGTAGCTACTGTTAAAGCCATGATACCCTTTAGCTATGGGGACCCAAAGAGACAATTCACTCCCTTACCCAATAGCCTTCATAACACAATGTCCCAACTTCTAGAACAAAAAAATATTACCTTGCTTCCCATCAAAATACCCGACCTTAATAAGACTTTAATCCCAAGATTTAGATCAAATGGTTATTGCCACTATCACCGATAAAATGGACATGACATAGAACATTGCATGCATCTTAAACATCTCAAGTAATACCTCATTGATTCTAGTCGTCTATTCATTGGAGGTGTTAGAGATCAAGGAAATAAATCTATTACCCATCCTAGACAAAACCTACAAATATTCACCAACCCCATGCCAAAACATAATATTTCATTTTTCAAAGTCAGTGAAACTACAAAGAATGATGTGATGAATGTTGACACAGATGATGATAATAATGATCCTAAGCAACATGATTCTATAGATAATGATCCTTTGGATGACATGGTAGGATTGATAAATGTCATTCGTCGTAAGGGTTGAACTAAGAATCCTATTGATATTTCTTTCTCCTCTAAGGATATTATTAAACATGCTCACGATGGTCCTCTTTACATAGTTGATCAGATTTATGATAAGCCCACTAATGAGATATTAATAGATCTTGCTTGTGGAGAGAATGCGATCATTGAGGAATTCTTACTTTTGCATGAGCTCTATCAAGATATATACGATAAATTGAAAGCATGGATCAAGACACACAATGGTTTTTCTTTCCCTATGATGGGATCTAACACTCTTCCCTTGCAAATAGACCGAAAACATTAGATGTCTCATTCTCCATCATCCCTCAATTGGACCAATTTCATGTGAAGCTTGCCCACACATGGCTTCACTCCATTAAATTTTTCCCTTCATTTGTACATAAATTCTTAAAGTTTACCTTTGACAATGAAATATTCACTGTCCACCATAGTGGCTTCAACCCTTTGTCATCCTGTGCTATAGAAAAATGGCCTCTTTTCATTTTCATGGCCTTTTAGGTCTTTTTTCATGGGGTTAGAACTACATTGCTGTGATTTTATGTTGTAACATGGCTTGAACATGCTTATTTAGGTACTAAAATTCAAATATTTACGTCTAGTGAAGGTGTTGTGAAGTGTTGTAAGACATTTCTACATTCTTCTAGACTCTATTTAATGCAATTTACCAAAATATCACCTTTTTACTCATTAACAAGTCCTATTTTGAAGTGTTGTAAAGACTTGTAACAAGCTTTCATTCTCTTTTAGGCATATTTTCACTATTTACACCCTTCTCATGCTTTATTTGGTCTCTTTATGCCCTCATAAGTTGTAATTAAGTGTATTTTTGAATGTTATCCTCACAAATAACATTAAATACAACATTTTTCTTGACATGTTTTTTTAGGTCCTAGGTGGGACACATTCACCATAGGTGGCGAATGAGTCCCCCTTGGCCCCAAATTCAAAATATTTCAAATTTCCTTTCAATATTTTATTCAAAAACACATGATGTCGACCTGTGATGAGGTATAACAGTTACTAAGCCACGAGAATTGTATAAATAAGTTTTTATCTTATTTTACATCTACAATCCTCCAACATTCACATATCATATTCAAGCAATCTCAATCATTCAAGAATTTTACATCAACAATTCAAGCACTATTCAAGCACTTTGAAGCAACCATTGGCATTACTTCAGACTTGCATCATCAATGGTTAGGTAAGTTGATAGCACTTGCATGTTATTAGTTTATCTTTCTCTTTCATTTCATTATCTTTTCAAGGGTTTAATTACCAAAAGTGGGGATTGGCCAAGGAAAACCCCTATTAACTATCCCTCAATCATTTTCCCCCTATTGCATGTGTGTGTGAGAAAATATGTGAATTAAATTAATCAATTACACACAACAGATGCAATGTATTACATTCAAGAAATCTAAATTAACAACACAATTCGATAAAACGATTCCTTAAAGCCATTCCATCTTCCTCTAATCTTAAGTATCCTGGAAATAGTGCTCTCAAATCTTAATTATGCACTGAATTACATTGATGCCACCTAAGAAATGAGTATCCATTAAACTAGAATGTAAAATATATATCTAAACCTACATGATTTTGATGTTTTAGATTGATAATGGACTAAATGATATACTAAATGGTGAATTGTTGTATACAGAATGCTAATGAAATGATGCAATGCTAAATTAAACTAATACAAATGTTGTGAGAATGATTCTAAATACTATATTCAAACAAAGACACATCTAAGAATGCAACCATGATTCTAATTTACTTGCTAAACTATTCTAAATTCTGAATCAAAATATAAGCTAAGCTCTCAAATGCTAAGATGATTTTTTTAGAGTAATTTTATGCAATGCTCTATTGTTAAAAGATATAAATGAGCCTCTATTTATAGATTTCACCAAGGAATCAGGTGAGTTGGCAGCAATGGATGATTAGGATTCAATTTGGAGTTAGTAATGGTGAGAAATGAGGAAGTCGAAGAGAAATAAGGAAGTTGTCCCCTTTAATAGAACAATCTTGCCAAGTGTAGAAAGGAATAAATGGAAAGAAGAAGCCATGTGTCCTTGATTTGGTTGAGATTTTTGAGGCTAAATAGCCATTTTAGAAATTATGAATAATTATTTTCATGTGACACATGGTGAGTTGGAAGATGATGTGGAAGGAAGTTAGAAGAATATGGAGAAATGTGACAAAATTTGACTTAAGAATTCAAATTTAATGAGAGGGAATTAATCAAGTAAAACAAATTAGTTAAATTGGTTTACTTAATTAAATCATGAAGAAAGTGGCTTAGATAAGAGGAATTAAGAAATACAAACTGTATAAATAAACTTTTCAAATTTTTTATACATTAGACGAAATACAAATTTTTATTAATTAAATAATCAATATTTAATTAATATTCTCCAGACCAATTTTGGATGTATACATTTTTCCCCTCTTTGAAGTGATGTGTTTAGACATTACTTCAAAGAAAAAATTACGAGTGTTGCTAAAATTTTTATGATGCCCCATATGGTGATTTTAAGAAGATCACTAATGTATGCCCCCTCAGGAGATAAATTGAGGAATTTTTAGTGAAAAAAAAAAAGATTTTTGATGATTTTTGAAAATTTCCATTTATTTGTGACAATGTTGATGATGAAATTATGATTTGATGATATTCCAGAGATTTATCTCCTAATATGGAAGGATTGAGCTACCCCAATTAATTGGTTCCTAAAAGAAATTAAAAAAGTCCCACCAAAATCACACTTTTAATTACCCTTTGTTAAGAGGTAAAAAGTGAAAGAGCAACCTTGATCATTTGAGTGAAAATGGTGATCCCATATGAGACACATTGATTCAAGTGGGCGGGGTGATACAATCGGCCCGCAGGATATGAACCTCCGATATGAATTTTGAAACCTTTCTTGTGAATTTTGAATCAATTTTCCCGCATTTTCAATTTCAATTTTTGATTTTTGAATTCTTTCGGTGCATACAAAATTTTATTTGGTGCATAGAATATTTTTTTTGATGCAACTACCTAGAGTTTTATTGCATATGACAGATTTAGTGGTGCATCCATAGACTGTAATGGAACATCAATTTTTGGCACATAGGTGGCCTATAATGGCACATTAAATTTTATATAGTGCATCCACTAGGAATGGCACATCAAATTTTAGTTTTGGTGCATCCACCCAAAGTAATGGCACATCAGCTTTGATGGCACAATGAAGCACTATTATAACACATCTAGGTTAGAATTGAATATTTTTTTATTTTTCTCATTGAATTTGATGATGTTTAATTGCATTAGCCTATGATTTTGTTGTTGATGATAGATTAGATGATTTATTGATCTCATGATAGGTGAGCTGCAATAATGATGATGTTTTTTTGACCTCATGATAGACGAGGATAAAAATAGATGTTCGCAAGATTTGATGAAAACCTCACTAGAATTGATAGTGTGATTGATTGATTGATGTTATATATTGTTTTGCTAATTCAATTGATTGATTGATGTGCTGATTTGCGATGTTTTATAATGATAGGAGACAAATTTAGATAATCTTCAGTCCTGAGAGTGATTCCCACATAATTGGGAGTTAATCCCACATTTATCATAGGCTGATAGGGATATCATTAAGCGATGCAGATTATCTTCACTGATTGACATGCCCCATATTAGGATTAATCAGGGATTGCTAACTGCACTCGCAGAGAAGTGACATAGCAACCACAACACTTTTCATCTAGCCACTAGAGAGATGCTGGTGACACCAAAGGATGTCTATAGGATTTTGTGGATTCCTATGATGGGTGACATCATGACATATGACCACACTGAGTAGGGAGGTATAGATTCCTCACACCGGATATTCCATGATGATCATATTGCTGGGTATGAGATTCCTTGACAGGAGATGTTTGAGAGGTATTCCCCTTTACCTTCCATGCTTGAAGGACTTATCAGTGGCTTCTTATGTCTCAACAAGAGGGAAAAGGGGTTGTCCATTAGTTGGGGTAGGACACTAGAGCAGATGATTTATTTTGGGACCCATTTCACTTGGGTTTCATGCATGCTCACATAGTTATACAATGATTTGCATTAGGTAGTTTACCTCAAAGGAGCTAGTCTATCCACAGGTGTGACCCTATTGGAGCATATTGCGGTGACACATCCAAAGACATAAATTTTTTGGCCATCTGGGATAGCTTATGTCTATGGCTATGTAGGCTCAGTTTTCTTGCATAAGCTACAAAAATTGGAGTATTGGAGATAGGTATTGGATGACCTAGATTCAATTACATGGCAGCCATATGTAGACTATGAGTAGTGGGCTGAGGATCATTTGGAGATGTCTTATGTTATGTCATCCTAGTATCTTATCAAATGGACATGCTACATCATCAAGAGCTTCCTATTGATGAGGGTACTCAGATAGTATAGTAGAATTTAGGGTATACCACAGGTATTGGCCATGTATGTGCGAAGGCAACATGATGTGACTGAGTAGTGGCCCATGTTATCTTATGATGCCACATGTAATGAATATCATCATTTACAACCAGTGATCTGGGACTACCTTTCAGGGATCGTTGAGGTTTACATGACCAAGGAGTACTCATAGTACCTTAGTGAGCACCAATTTATGAGTATCTCTAGACCTGATGAGTTGGTGCTAGCCTTGGAGGATGATGAGGATAGACCACCTAGACAGAGGAAAGATAAAGGTGGTGGAGATGAGGAGGGAGATGGTGGAGATGGTGATGAAGTAGGTGGTGATGGAGGTGGGGATGACGAAGGAGATGGTGGAGATGGCGGTAGAGGAGGGGGTGATAATCCAACACTAGATGTTAGAGTGCCTCGTAGGAGGTGATCCTTAGTGACAACAATGCAACAACACATACAAATACGATTTCCTTTGCAGCAATAGTAGTCCCATATCATAGTGTTGCATGCACAGGTTTAGACCTTTCAAGGCCAGCTGACAAAGGTGTAGGGATAGTTATAGACACAAAAGCAGTTGTTGTCATAGGTTCAAGCACAACTTTTATAGGCCTAGGGGTAGATACATACTTGGACAGTTGAGAGGGATGCTGCTAGACAATGGATAGCATAGGTGCAAGGCCAGGGATAGGAGCAGGGTCAGGTTGTTGTGTTGACTACTGAGAGAGATGCACTAAGAGAGATGCATTGAGATGACAGATAGAGTAGGTAGAGGCCATTACTGAGATATTGCAATAGGCTATGACAACTTTCAGGTCATTAAACTATTTCTGGGAGATTCACCACACTATCCAGGAGGTTGAGTTTTATAGAGGTTGGTATCATGAGGTGGTCCCCCTCAAGCGGCAAGAGAGATTTACTTGGTCTTAGTATGGTAGGTCGCAATCTCAGATAGTGAGTATGGGTGTTGCATAGCCATTGCTTGGAGATCAAAGAGATCTGGGTGCAGGTCTATCATGTACATTGGGATATATTAGTTTTGGGATGCCAACACCATTTGGGGGGAGCACTACATAGCTCTGATATTTGATGCTTATTATGATATGGACATGTATACAGTGATACTCGATGATTTTCTATCATTTTTGATGATGCATTTTTTCATATTCATATATCCATGTACATTTGACATTTTTTTTTGAGATATACATCCAACGATGATGATGGTTGACCTATGTGTTTATGTGTGTTGACCATGATGGATGCATTTAATTTCCTCTTATGTATGCTATGTGATGTTTTATGATGGTGATATGATATGTAATGGATGTAACATGTGTTATGATCCTATGATGCTTTTATGAATGATGTCTATATGGTCTATGTGATGAATCTAATTTATGTGAATGGAATGTGTTTAAATGCTATGTTTTTGTACTTTACTAATGCAAATATGATGCAAAATATGAAATGGATGAATGGATGATAACATTAATGATGGATAATTCTACATGTTCTTATGGATGCATGTTGTTATGATGTATGATATGCATGGTGCTCTTTGTTTTTGTATTTTACGATGCAAATATATGAATGAATGCATGAAATGGATGAATGTAATTTTACATATATGTTAGTGTGTTGTGATGCAAATGTATGGAAATTTATATGGATGGAAATGATATGTTTAATGCATTTGTTTTTGGATTTTCATAATGCAAATATATGAACTAATGACTAGATGGATTCTTTAGAAAATGACATGTTAATGCATTTGTTTTTATATTTTCATGATCCAAAGATATTGTCTAATGACTAGATGAATGAAAAAATGACATGATAATGTCATGAATGATGTCCTAATGCTTATGCATTTAAAATGTGAATGATATTTTTTGTAATTTAACATGTACTAAATTTGTTAACGATGGAAATAACATCACTCATAATATTGTATTAGCCTTGGAGAAATCTATAATTACCACCATAGCACCTAGTACGAATGTAACCTAAACATGCAAACCTAAAAATGCAATGTTGTCATCCCAGTAATTACTTTATTGTGCTTGGTATCATCATTGATCTATTCAAATGTTGAAAGTGAGTACAAACATTGATGGTGTATTTAGACCATGTGATGACTTGAGTACTAATTTCATTATGTTTGATAGTGCACGTTAACACAAACATCTAGGTATAATTGGACCGAGATGACCTGAGCATTTCTTGCATGAACAAACAAGAGTTAACCATTTTCCTATGTGAATCTGGAATGTCATCAGTGATACTTTATAGAGCACGTCCATTGATGATTCACATAGTATTAATGATCAACTCACAAACAACATACAGAGAAAAATATCAATCTTGATCATAGCTTCTCTAGTTTTTGACATCCTTGAGTTGCTACTAAGAAATGATAACAATAATCATAATACAAATAATATGAACATTTGTGAAAGCGATAACATTGTGATACAAAGTATCATCACCAAATGAGACTTTTTTTTAGTTGATCTTGTTGTTGGTTCAAATGATTATTTTTGGTGAGTCTGGTTGATGTTCAAAGTTGTAGCCTGCTTGATTGTTGTGTTTTTACCAAGTTGTCATATTATTGTGTGTCTGTCATTTTTAAGCTCAAAGATAGATTTTCCCCCAATGAGTTCAATATTTTTCCCCTAGTGGAAACAAACCAATTTATTATGGATATGTACAATGATCAACAATCCAAGGTGAGACATGACTGACATAATAGAATATGTACATGAGGCTCAAAATGAAGGATGTGGATAGTGATAGCAAGGATCCAATGGTTGACACATACTCTTATAGAGGAAGAAACCAACCTATCACAAATAGTTCCTATTGCCAAGTTTTCACTACTTGCTTTTATTGCACTTTTTTAGATTACGATTTTTTTTATTTTTATTTTTTTGTCACCAAGATGCCTGTTTTCTAGGTTTTCTCTAGGGTGACCATTTTTTCAGGAATTTTTTTGATGTTTTTGGATTTTTTTTAGGCCTTTTTCCAATGCAGTGGATGAGTCATGTGTATGATTTCTTAAGATGGAGACTATTCATAGGATCTTCAAATAGCCCCCCTTCTAGTGTGGATAGCTAATATGCTCTTGACCCATAGATTGACATAATGAAAAAGGGGCCCAACCAATTTGGTTCAAAGTTTCCTTTCTTCTCCCTATTGTGCTAATTGCATGGGTTTTCCTTTAGTACTAGGTCACCAACTTTAAATTTTCTAGGTTTGACTTTATGATTGTAACTTTTGGACATCTATTATTGGTAGGATTTCAGGTGGTTCACTGCATGTCGACATCGTTCATGTAATAGTTCCATTTCTTGCAATCTAGATACCTAGTATTATTCATTAGAGATGATACCCTTCAATGAAACCCAGAGTGATGGTAATTCAATCTCAATGGGTACAATGGCCTCAAACCCATATACAAGAGCATATGGCATGGCTCTTGTTGGTGTGCGAATACTAGTGTGGTACACCCATAGAGTAGGTTTTAATTGGATGTGCCAATCACAGCCAACATCATTGACTATTTTCTTAAACATTTTCAAAATGATTTTGTTGGAAGCCTCTGCTTGACCGTTTCCCTGAGGATAGTATGGTGTAGAGAAGTGATGCTAAATGTTGAACTTCTCACATAACTCTTATATGTCAAAATATTTGAACGGTCTTCCATTGTAAGTGATAATGGATTGAGGGATGTCGTACCGACAAATGATGTAATTAAGGATGAATGATGAAATTTTATTTCATGTGATGGTGATTAAGGGGATGGCTTCAATCCACTTTATGAAGTATTATGTAGCTATGATGATAAAATTATGTCTATTTGATGAAGATGGATGGATTTTACCAACAAGATATAGTCCCCACTGACAAAATGGCCATGTTGATGCAAAAGGCTAAATTTCTTGCATCGATTTGTGGATGAGGTTGCCATGAATCTGACACTTTTGGTATTTCTTGATGAACTGGAAAGAATCCTCCATGTTTGGCCAGTAATATCCTAAAAGAACGAGTTTCTTGGCTAAGGTTAAACTACTTGAATGAGTTACACAAACAACCTCATGAACTTCCTATAAATATGCTTCAGAATCATCACATTCCATACATCAAAAGAGAGTTCCATCTATACCTCATTGGTATAGTACATCCGCAATAAGACTATGTCAGGTGGCTTGGCGAATGAAATTGCATTTTTGATTTTGAGACAAGTCGAGTGGAAGGGTGTTATGTTTTAGGGAAGTATAAATGTCACCATAGATTAAGGCATTGGTATTATCTAGGTCACATATAACTTGGGACTTGGTATCATCATAAGCAGGGGAAAATAGTATTTCCACCAAGAACTTGTAATGGCTTCTCTTCAATGGAATTTGTAACAAGGAAGCAATAGTGGCCATGGCATCGGTAGCTTTATTGACCACTCTTGAAATCTATTCAAATTTGATATTAATAAAATAGTTCTTAAAATCATCAATCATTATTTTGTAGAGAATCAATTTTTCATCCTTTGTTTGATAATCATCATTGACTTGGTTAATGACCAACTGAGAATCTCCATATACTTGCAATTTTGGAATTTTGCATTCTACAACTGTTTTGATGCCGATGATTAATGCTTCATACTCTGCCATGTTATTGGTACAAGGGAACATCAATCTGTATGATTTTGGTATGGTATGTCCTTGTGGAGTGATAAATAGGATTATGGCCCCTAATCCATGTTGGGTGTGTGATCCATCAAAGTATAATGTCCACTATTTTTTAGCCAAGGTAAGGACATCAACGTCTAGAAATTCAATGTCTAAAGGATGATCATCTGGTAGAGGTGCTTAAACTAATTGGTCAGCAATTGATTGTCCTTTTATTGCTTTCCTATCCACATATTGTATTTCAAATTCACTAAGTATCATAACCTACTTGGCCAGTCTTCTAGTTAAGTTAGCTTTGTTGAGGAGCTACTTAAGTGGATCTATTTTGGCTATTAACTTGATGGTGTGAGTTAGAATTTAGTGTTGTAGTTGTTGGGTGGTGAACACTACTGCCAAGAAATATTTTTGAATGGAGGTATAGTTGATCTCATTTCCATTTAGTTTTTTGCTGATGTAGTAAATTTCCCTCTCTCTTCTTGCTAAATCATCTTGTGCTAATAGAGCTCCCAATGACACCTCAATTGTTGCAATGTATAATAGGAGTGGTTTTCCTTTTGTTGGTGGTACTAAGATAGTTGGACTCATTAGATATTGTTTCAATTGGTTGAAGGCTTCTTCACATTTCTCATCCCATCGGAAAGAAACATTTTTGTGCGACAAATGAGTAAAAGGATGGGTCTTGTCTGCCAGTTGTGAAATGAATCTTCAGATTGATTGGAACTTTCCTTGCAGAGACCATAGTTGACTGATGTTTTTGGGTGGTGGAATTTCCATGATAGATTTAACTTTTGTTAGATCTACCTCAATGCCTTTTTCTAAAACTATGTATCCCAAGATTTTGGCTAAATTCACCCCAAACACAAATTTCTTTGGATTCAGTCACACATTGAATTTATCCAGTATAGCGAATATTTTGTCTAAGATCTCTAAGTTTCCTTCTCTGGTATATGATTTAGTTAATAGATCATCCACGTACTCTTCCATGAAAGTATGCATCATATCATGAAAATTTGTTGTCATGGCATGCTGATAAGTAGCTCCTACATTCTTAAATCTAAATGGCATGATGTTCCAATAGAATTTTCCCCATGGAAATGTAAAGGATGTCTTATCTTGATCCTCTAAAGCTATCTTGATTTGATTATAAAAGGAAAATCCATCCATAAGTGAAAACATGGCATGTCCTGTCGTTAAGTCCACTATGATGTCTATGTTACATAGAGGAAAATCATCTTTCAGACAAGCCTTATTGAGATCTTGGAAATTTGTGTAAATACGAATGACGTTATCAAGTTTTGAGACTGGTGCAATATTGGAGATCCACTTGGCGTATTCAATGGGTCTAATGAATCCTGCATCTAACAACTTCTTCAGCTCTTCTTTTACCAACAAGGCAATATGTGGGTGTATTTTCCTTAGCTTCTGCTTGACAAGTTTTAATCCTAGTGGTAAGGATAGATGATGCATGATGAGTTCTGGATCAATCCCTGGCATGTCGGCATATGACCAAAAAAAGTTGACTTATTTTTCTATGAAATATTTGAGGAAGCTTGGTTTTTCTTGGTCTGTCAAAGATGTTGCTAGATGGATGGTCTTTACTATCTCTTCACTGCCAATATTGACAGACTATGTCCAGGTTCAATCAATACCTTTGATCTTTCCTAAAAGTGTTCTGGGAGAGTATCAAATCTTCCATCATTCGACTCCTCAAAGAGGTTTTCTCCATCAGATGTGCTCTTTGTTTTTTACTTTTTCTAGATCTGATACTGCCATTGAATGGTTTTCACCATGAGATCTGGGTATGTGCAGGATCATGATGGGCCAAAAAGTGGCAATATTATGGGTATTTGTAGGGTATGTGGCTGATGACTTTTTTTTACCCAAAATTGATGAAACGAAAAGGGTTTTTAGAGGATATTCTCAAGTTTTCACCAATATAAATTATGCTTTAATTTGAATTTAATAAATAATTATTATTTATTTTCTATTAGAATTATGACTAAAGTCTAGATCGATAGGTTGATTGAAAAACATCTATAACTTTCAAATGGTATCACATTTTTTGAATCTGAAACATGCATCACATTCTATGCTTCACATACTATAGGATTAAAAAAGAAAAATTAAATTTCATGAATTTTTGACCAAGTTAAGGTGAATTAGACATACGAGTTTTATATTTTTTAAAAGTTGTAATAAAAAAGCATAATTAATTATTTACTTAGAAAAAATACAAAAAAATATGCATCACATCCGAACATGCGTCCTTTATTTATATATAAAATATTATAAAAAAATATTATCATTTTATTATGGTTAGGGTGGTTAGATAGACACCTACTTCTTATTTTTTCCCTAAAATTTAAGTACTAGTGTATTGAAATTTCAAATTTTCACCAAATAAATTTTATTTATTTTTAAATAAACCTAGAAGTTTAGAAAATACATTTAATTTTCTACAAATTCTATTCTTACATATTTTTGAAATAATATAGATAACTTATTCAAATTTTTACGTCAAGTATCCTAACACTTATTTTTCTAAATTTTTTGCCACTTAAGGGCTTATTTTTTCTATGATGATTCTACACATTACCATCTATTTCTTGTATAATTCATTTTTTAGTTGGAAGATTTGATCCTACCATGTTTGGAAGTTTCGTTATGATGTTCAATGGTGGAATTTTCTTTGGGATTGTTGGCATAGAGGAAATTAACAATGGAATCATCATTTGGGAAAGTAGGGATGCCAAATGGCTCAGTTAGGTCCCAATCTATGAGTTCGGGATGAACTAGGGGTAAGAAGTCACCAGACTAGTTAAGGTGAGAGATAGTAAGAGTTCTGATGGCGGTGTCTTTAATTTTTCCAATAGAAAAATTGAAGTCCATAAGGTAACTTTCCTTTGAATTATTTGTTTCACTCTAAGGCGAATCATCTTCGCTAGAATCATCAATGTGTTGCAATCATAATTCAAGTGGTCTAGAACCTGAACCTTGTTCCTCCTCAAGTAGGGGTGCATACTTGTGTACCACATCAATTTCCTTGTAGTGAAAAGACTCTTCTGATAGTGAATCCCACTCATATTTAGGGTATGTGCAGGATCATCATGGGAAAAACAGGCCCTTAAGTGGCATAAAATTAAAAAAAAAATAGAGTTAGGAAACTTCATGTAAAAATTAGAATAAGTTATCTATATTATTTAAAAAATATGTAATAATAGAATATGTATAAATTTGAATATAGTTTCTAAAATGCTAGGTTTATTTTAAAAATAAATAAATCTATTTGGTGAAAATTTGAAATTTCAATGCAGTGGTATTGAAATTTCAGGGAAAAAATAATAAGCAGGTGTCTGTCTGAATGCCCTAACCACAACAAAATCATAATATTTTTTTAGGGTATGTGTAAAATCATCATCGAAAAAATAGGCCCTTAAGTGGCAAAAAATTCTAAAAAATTAGAGTTAGGCAACTTGACGTAAAAATTTGAATAAGTTATCTACATTATTTCAAAAATATGTAAAAATAGAATCTGTAGAAAATTGAATGTAGTTTTTAAACTAATATGTTTATTTTTAAAAAAGTAAATCTATTTGGTGAAAATTTGAAATTTCAATGCAGTAGTACTTAAATTTTAGGGAAAAAATAAGTAGGCATCTATCTGACCACCCTAACCACAATAAAATGATAATATTTTTTATAAGATTTTAGGTATAAGTAGATGACTCATGTACCGATGTGATGCATATTTTTTTGTAATTATCTTCCAAGTAAATAATTAATTAAGAATTTTTAATTACAAATTTAAAAAAATATAAAAACTCGTATGCCTGACCACCTTAACATGGTCAAAACTTCATAAATTTTTTTTTTTTTTAATCCTATAGTATGTGAAGCATAGAATGTGATGCATGTTTGATTCAAGAAATGTGATACCATTTGAAAGCTATAGATTTTTTTCAATCAGCCTATCAATCAAGACTTTAGTCATAATTCAAATAAAAAATGAATAATAATTATTCATTAAATTCAAAGTAAAGCATAATTTATATTGGTGGAAAGCAAAGAATCTCCTTTAAAAACCCTTTTCATTTCATCAATTTTGGGTTAAAAAAAAGTCATCAGCCACATGGGCCATCATATTAGTTACATATTGCCACTTTTTTGCCCATAATGATCTTGCACATACCCTTTATAATATTTTAGATATAAGTAAAAGACTCATGTCCTGATGTGATGCATATTTTTTTGTAATTTTTTTCCAAGTAATTAATTATGAATTTTTTATTACAATTTTTTAAAAATATAAAAACTTGTATGTCTAACCACCTTAACTTGGTCAAAACTTCATGAATTCTTTTTTTTTTTAATCCTATAGTATGCAAAACATAAAATGTGACACATATTTCAAATTCAAAAAATGTGATACCGTTTGAAAGCTATAGATTGTTTTCAATTAGCCTATAAATCATGACTTTTGTCATAATTTAAATAGAAAAAGAATAATAATAATTTATTAAATTCAAAGTAAAGCATAATTTATATTGGTGGAAAGATGAGAATATCCTTTTAAAAACCCTTTTCATTTCATCAATTTTGGGTTAAAAAAAAGTCATCAGCCACATAGGCCATCATATCACTTACATATCATCACTTTTTGGCCCATCATGATCCTGCACATACCCTTCATTAGAAACAGTTTCATGATCCTCATTGGCTTGTAACTGCAAGATTCTTTCAACCACCATTTGAGTCATCTTTTCTTTTGTCTCCTTTTTATAACCCAGCCCAGTCTTATCTTTTGGATTGATTAAGAGTGGTTGAATTGGTTCGACAATTCCTTCTTTTCTTTTGCCTATAGGGCCTTTTCCCTCATATCCCATCTTTTACAAGATAGTGAAGCCTCTTCCATATTGTGTTTTTTGTACATTTACAATTGTTTCTTGACATTTTTCTTCATCCTTATAGAGCCAGTTTAGAATATCTTTCTCTTCTGCTTCATCCAACCTAGTGCTTTATTTTACAAACCAACCATCAAATTTTGTAATTGGTTGTGATGTCTATTGTGTTGATGTTGAGGGTTTCCCATATGAATTTTGGGAAGAGAGTTCTATGAAAGACATAGATTTTTCAATGAAATATTCACCAACACCTTTATCTTTGACTTGGACTTTTTTCTCAAATTGTTTCGACAAAGCATTTAATTGGGCTTCATAATTTGGGGATGTAGAAGGAGAAATTTCTTCTTTCTCTTAGACTGCTTAGACATGGAATAGGATTGAACTTCATGAATTTTAGAAAAGACCAAGGGTTTGGATGAAGAACTTGACTAGCTCTGATCATTGGAAGCGATGGAAGTAGAGGCCTCTCCGTTATGAAGCACAAAGATATCTTGGATAGATTTTAGGGTATTGCAATACTAAGGACTATTTGAATTAGTCAAGATGGTGATTTCTTGGTCACCACAAGGGAATTTCAAGCATTGGTGGTATGTTGACTGGACCTCTTCCATTTCATGGATCCACTGGCAACCCAATACTATGTTGTAGGTCAAATCATTGTCTAAGACTTGGAATATAACATCTTTCTGAATCAGTCCTACTTGAATAGGTAAGACAATCAACCATTGTGAAGATCTTTCCTCATCATCATATGCTTTTATTGTAGTATTTTTCTTTGAATCAATTGCATTCTTAGAGAATCCCGTGGAACAAACAAGCCTTAAAGTACATATATTCAAGTTGGCTCCTCCATCTATTAGGACATATTTTACATGATGCTTATGAATTAGGACTTCAATATGGAGAGTGGCATTGTGGGGATGAGAGATAGATGCGTCATCATTTTCTGAGAAAGATAAGAAATGTGGCACGGTCAAATGTCCCACCATGGCTTTGAATTTACAAACTTCTAGATTTTTTTGTACTATTGTGTCCACTAGGGATTCTTCCAAAATTTCTTTGTGCGCAGGTGAAATCTTGAACAATTCCAATATTGATATTTTTTTAGGGATCTTTCATAATTTTTCCACTATGTTGTATTGATTGGATGATGTAGCGGGTGTTTTAGATGAACTTCCTTTTAGGACATATTTTCCTTGTGGTCTCATGGTTGTGTTTACTGGCATGCTATCTTGTTTCCCATTGATTTTAATGACATTGACTTTTGAGTATCAATTGCAGTCATATATGGTTGTCTGTCATTAATTTTATTTTCAAAGATGATGATGTCTTGTTCTTGTTCAATTGGAATTTCATAGATTGGATTATTGTTTGTAGTGATATTTTCGTTGGCACTGGTTTCAATGGGATTCATTTGATCTTCTGCTACTGAGATATGATTCATGATAGTATTGTAAACCTAATGTTTTTATCCTAATCTAAGTGTGGAAACTAACTAAACTAGAATGTAAAAAAAAAAACACAAGATCACCTCAAATGATTAGCGTAAGGAAGAAAACACAAAATAATGATTAAAAAGACAATGACTATACCCTTTGTGTTTACTCCTTGGTTGGCCCTATATGTTGTTGAAGATATGTGCTCCTTGGATTTCTTTATAATGAAGATGAGTGCAAAATGAACAACGTGGATGCAATGAGGATGATAATATGATCTAATACAAGTGCTACAATGCAAGAGGATGGCTTGGATATGGCTTTCAAATTCAAGGGAATAAGGGTGAAAAATGACTAAGTTATGTAAATGCATTAGAAGAGGAGGTATTTATAGAATAATTTGAATTCTCTAGAGAATTCAGTAGTCAAGATTATGCCATCATGGCCAAGATGAAGGGCTATGGTGAGTTGAGGACTCACAAGCCCTCACATCTTGGCATGTGGAGGGTGAAGTGGCCAAGGATGTGATGAGGTGTAAGTGAGGTGGAATAAGGCCAAATGATGTGGAAGAAAGACATGTACCTTGAAAGTACACTGGGAGATGAGAAGATTTCCTCAAAAAGGAACTTCATGTCCCCAAGTGAGAATGAAAGTGACACTTGAAGAATTTTAGAATTATTCAAAAATCTCCATGGGAAGGAGGAAAGTATTTGGAGAAATAAATATGAATTAAAAAATTCACATGATTGGAATAATCTAGTGGATAAGACAAGATTACCAAAAAGGTGGGATTTTGACACATGTGGGTGTTGTGAGAAGTCAAAGGTTCTAAAAGGCATAGACACATGTGAGTGATGTGACAAGTGAAAGGTTCTAGAATTAATCCAATAAAGAATGCAAGTGGGAAAAGTTGGAGAATGTGACTTTAATCCTTGATTCAGGGTGTGCACATACTACTCATGAATTAATTAAATTAATCCATATTAGAAGAGGATTATGGAGGATGTGACAAGGAGAGAGAAAAAGGAAGAATTTAAAAATTGATTTAAAAATATCAAATGAATAAATTAAATAAATTAAAAAATTTATTTAATTTAGAGAAGAAAAGGTGTAAGGTAAAGTATTTAATTGTAAATTTAAATACTTTAGGTAGAAAGGTGAAATATTAATTAAATAAATCATTTAATTAATACTAAAAAAATAAATGAATAGAGTAGATAATTTTGACCTTATGGAAGTGGTCAAATTTGGATGTCTACATTTTGCCCCTCTTCAAAATATTGTTAGAATAACGGTGTTTCGAAGAAAAGAAAATGCAGATGACTCCATAGAGGAAGTGACTAGCAAATGATACCCCAACATGGGAGGAGATGTGTGAGCTTCTCAAATAGAGGGGAATTAAGGGAGATGCCCCAATCTTGTGATGGAATAATTATGACAGAGGAATGGGGAAAAATGGTAGGGTATGCCCCCTCAAGAGGGTGGTTGCGGAAGAAAAACGGGCCCTAGGTGATTTCTTGATATTATAAAATGAAGGGAACAATTGGATAGAAGGAAAAAAACTAGGAAGTTTTGAATTTTGATTGGAGTTGATTGGACATACGGTTTGCAAATGGTGGCTCGGGATGTTCGGGGATTAGTTGGACGAAAAAAATTTAAATAAAAGGTAAAAAATACCCTTTATTTTAAAAAGGTTAAAAAGGAGGGAAAAGTTATATAAGGTAATTTTGGAAATTACCTCACCTAATTTGCACTGTAGCAATTGAGAGAGAGAGAGAGAAGAGGAAAGGAAGAAGACGAGGAGCCACGACACCGGAGCATTATGACTCAGATATTATCCACCAGGAGGATGAGGTTAAACAAAAAAAACTTTTTGGTATTTTAAGAATTTTAATATATCTTTTAAGTTTCATGCCAATTTGAAAAGTTGGGTTTTGTTTTCGGGGTAGGGTAAGAAAATGGGTCAGAGGCTAAAATTTAATTTTTTTCTATGTGGGTTGCAAAAATAGGTAATTAGAAGGGTTCTTGGGGGATGGATCTACCACAGGATGGGATGGGTTTGCCCCAGACAAGGACAGGTCCACCTCTCGCGAGGACGAGTTCAGCCTGGATGGGGGTAGGTCTACCCCACGGTAGGGCAGGTTCACCCCGCGCCGGGGCACGTCTGCCCTTGATAGGGGCAAATCCGCCCCATGGCGGGGTGGATCTGCCCTGCTCCAAGGCACATCTACCCTACAGTAAGGCGGGTCCATCCCACATGGGGGTGAGTCTACCCCACGCTTGGGAAAGTCCACCCCACAAAGGGGCGGATCTGCTCTAGACATGGGCGGGTCTGCACCAAGTGTAGGAGGGTCAATCCTGGATGAGGGTGGGTCTACCCGCTGACTAGGGTGAGTCACCCAAAATTAGGGGGAACCTAGGGGGAGAGAGAAGAATTGAAAGATAGAAGAAGAGAAGAGAAAAAAGAGATTAGGTAAATGATGTCCTAGAACCAGGAATGAAGTGGACTGGCATGCGGGTTATTATGGATGCTGAGTTTTGATTCACTATGGACCCATGAGAGACACTCAGAGGTGATGGTGGTGATGATAGTTGCTATGAACATAGTGGATCACCATGCACTGGTAGACGCTGGATTGGTGCACTTATTAGGCTATCTGAGGATCAGAGTGCATCAGGATATGCTGATAGGGCTCATAGAGCGATGGAGTTCAGTGACATCGACATTCCATCTTTCGATGGAGGAGATGACAATGACGCTAGAGAATGTGTGGTGCATTTTGAGGCTTCCCAGAGCAGGGCGATTAGTGAGTGAGGTGACATCGACAGGGGCAGAGCTAGATGAGACCGTACAAGTGTTGTTTGGGAAAGATGACTTACTTGTGTAGAGAGGGTAGTTGGATGTGGATCAATCTCTAGTATTGGGAGTGGCACCACTACCACTTTATCTATGTGTGTTAATTAGTTGGATATTGTTACCAGACTAGAGTAGACACTTTTGTAGTTTATAGTATATGGAGGTGATCTAACATATTGTCGAGGGGTGAGAGGGAAAATTTTCATGGGGCATGTGTGTATTGGCACATTTGTATAGAGATATGCACATGATCTGCTACTAAGAGGCACTGAGTGTGAGAAATGTGACTTTATTATAGGTGTAGGCCTAGGAGCATATTAGTATTGTGAGGCCATTAGTGGTACAGAGAGAACAGGTGGAGGAGACAATGCTTGTAGCTTGGTGGTATGGGTAGGATGAGGGTTGGATTTGGCATTATGAGATGCATGGGGATATGGACAAATGGAGGAGAGTCTTTGATGACTTGTAGGAGGAGCACATAGTATGGTGTCCATACATGTGTCAAAAATTTATAAGATGGATGGATGATGAGGTTAGACAATGAGACAACTTCACATCAAAATGCTTCTTAGTTAGGAGTCAGCCTTGCATAGTTGAGGCACACATGCCAGATAGAGTAACTCGGCAGTTTGGGGTGGTACAAGATATTCTGGTAGGTCTTGACATGTTTAGACAGATCAACCAAGAGTGGCCATGGGGGGAGCCAATCTTACCAAGGTTTTCCAAAGATCATTGGGATACATAATTTCTAGTGGCATATCTAGGGAGGGTTGTTGGTGAGGTAGATGTAGGGATGACAGTGTGATACATCAGGTGGTTCCACAACCATGGATGGGATAGGATTACACTAGAGCAACCCATTGTGGGGGCCATAGGATTTGGATCAAATGATAAGTGAGGATTGGATAGTGAGGGTAGAGAGAGGAGGGGACAAAAATGAAGAGGACATGAGGTAGTTGGGGCCATAGGGTAGGAGGAGTATGCAGGGGTTGCAGGATAATAGGGTGGAGGACAGGGCAAAACTAGGGCCGCAAGATAGCCAGAGAGGATTAAGAGGGCGAGGAGATAGCAAATGAGGCATAAAATAAGGATGGATGTGGGGGAGGAGATGGATGTAGCACAACAGGGTGATGGGAGGGGGCCAGAGGATGTAGCATGATAGGTAGAGGAGAGGGGGTTGGAGATGAAGATGTTGGATGTTCCTGAGGTGGAGGTGGGAGTGATGGGAGAACATACGAGTGTAGGGAGTAGAGTACAGTTGAGGATAGTGTGGGTGAGAAGCAAGGCTAGGAAGGAGGATGGAGGGGTTGCAAGACAACAAGATGGAGGATAGGGTAAGATGAGGGTCAGAGGACAACCAGGTAGGGTGGCAAGGAGGAGGCAGGCCTAGGCGGAGATCGGAGCTGAGTCGGAGCCCCATAAGAAGAGAGAGGATCCTGATGGGGATGTGATATTTTTAGGCTAAGAGATGAGGGTTGGGAAGAGAGGACAACCGAGAAGAGTTCATGTGACTATCAGGAAGGAGTAGGGGTATGCTGATACAGGGCCAGATGCTATGGATGTTGATGTTCATATGGTGGAGTCGTTGGCAATGGTACTAGGTGCATCAGCTAAGGATCTTGTTGTTTTATTGAGGGTGACTCAATCAAGACTATAGATGATGGAGTAGAGGATGAGGTGCACAGAGTTCAAGCATAGGGATAGAGAAAGTATGGTTTTATTTTGGATCACTTGACCTCACAGGTGGGTATGTCTAGGATCATGATGGGCCAAAAAGTGGTAATATGATGGGTATGTGGCTGACGACTATTTTTTTACCCAAAATTGATGAAATGAAAAGGGTTTTTAAAGGAAATTCTTAGCTTTCAACTGATATAAATTATGCTTTACTTTGAATTTAATAAGTAATTATTAGTCATTTTCTATTCAAATTATGACTAAAGTCCTAATTAATAGGCTAATTGAAAAAAAAAAAATCTTTTAAATGGTATCACATTTTTTGAATCCAAAACATGTGTAACATTCTATACTTTGCACACTATAGGATTAAAAAATGAAAAATTGAATTTCATGAATTTTTTGATCAAGTTAAGGTGGTCGAACATACAAGTTTTATATTTAAAAAAGTTGTAATAAAAATTCATAATTAATTATTTACTTGGAGAAAATTACAAAAATATGCATCACATCGGGGCATGAGTCCTCTACTTATATCTAAAATATTATAAAAATAATTATCATTTTATCATGGTTAGGGGTCGGAAGACACCCACTTCTTATTTTTCCACTGAAATTTAAGTACCACTACATTGAAATTTCAAATTTTCACCAAATAGATTTTTTTTTAAACATACCTAGTAGTTTAGAAACTACATTCAATTTTCTATAGATTATATTCTTACACATTTTTGAAATAATATAGATAACTTATTCAAATTTTTATGTCAAGTTGCCTAATTCTATTTTTTCCAAACTTTTTGCCACTTAAGGGCCTATTTTTTCCATGATGATCTTGCACATACCCAGGTATAGGATGTGAAGAGGGAGATAGATGATTTGTGATCAAATATGGAGGGATTATGAGGTGATTTGGCCAGGGTGTCCTAGGATTGGGATAGATTATAGGAA
Source organism: Sequoia sempervirens (assembly GCA_007258455.2). Taxonomy (NCBI): domain Eukaryota; kingdom Viridiplantae; phylum Streptophyta; class Pinopsida; order Cupressales; family Cupressaceae; genus Sequoia; species Sequoia sempervirens. Next base: position 54,789,868 of record VDFB02000008.1, on the reverse strand, counting down.
ATGATGACTATATTAGAGGCTAGGGGACAATAGGATCCCAGAGAGGTAGTAGATTAGGTTCCAATAGGGGGTGAGTAGCAGGCCAAGTGGGAGATGGAGGAGTTGAGGGCATAGGTGACAGGGCTACTGAAGGAGAGGATTGAGCTCTAGGATAGGGTGTCCACTATAGAGATATCTCTAGGGGATGCACGGGTGAGGGTGGAGGAAATGGAGGCCCGTTTAGAGATTGTGTAGAGAGAGAGGGATATGGTGCATGCAAAGGTAAAAGCCCTTCGAGGTGAGAGAGATAGAGCAAAGACAAAGGTGTAGGTGCTACAGGGGGAGAGGGATGCAGGATAGGGATAGATAGAGACTGTGTAGGGTGATTGGGATGCAACACTGATTCAGGTGTAGACTTTATAGGGGGAGAGGGATGCAGTAGTGGCTTGGGAAGATATCATGGAGATAGAGGTGGCACAGGGGTGGGCACAAGAAACTCAGGGTGAGGGGGACGAGATAAGGCTAGAGGTGAAAAGATTGTAGGCACAGATACAGGCTATGTAGATATAGATGTAGGATGACAGAGATAGGTCCACAAAGCAGATATCATCGCTAACAGTAGAGAAAGATCAACTGAGGTTGGAAAAGAATGTATGGACATAAGAGAGGGGTATCATTAGAAAAGATTGAGATAGGTACAGGCATGAGCGGAATTTCACTAGATATCAGGCCGCAAAGAGTTTCGAGTGCATGAGAGAGGCGACCTATTGGATGTTCACTTATCATCATGTGGTTCTAGATCCAATGCAACACACATTTCAGTATGTCTGATAGACTCCTCTGATACCTGCACCATCCAAGACATTAGGGACATAGACTCGTGGATATAGTGAGTCACAGTAGACACTCCCTCATAGGGGGTCAGTGCTTGACTCTCCACAAAGGTTGAATGTGGGTAACTCATTTGGTAGATGAGGGGCTACCATATTTTGACAAGTGTAGGATGGTCAGTACAGAGTTTTTGATACAAATTTTCCTATTTATACTTTATTTTATGATTTGATGTATGCGGTGGATATATATATTGGTGATATCAATGGACATTATTATGGACTATGTGATGGATATATGATTTTGATATTTATATGATATGCAACAACCCTTATTGACACCTTTTTATGTATATGATGGATGATGCATATGTGTGTGTATGATTTTATGATGTGTGATCATGATTATTTGTTTATGATGTTATATCTTGATACCTTGTATGGATGCAACTAACATGTGTAATGTAGGATGTGATGTATGTTTTCATGATTTTAGGGATGATGCATACAGACTTAACATTTTGTGATGCAAGTGGCGATGCATGTAATGTGTTATTTATATAATATGGAAATGTATGGAGATGAATCTAAGATGCTATAGAATAACTACTCATGATTAATTTAAACAACTTAAGATAATAATGCAATGAGCCAATAATGCAACATAAATGTCAATAAGGACTTGCATGAGAATGTGGGTGGATGGTGTGAAATTTGCACTTGTAGAAAACCATTGATATCATGGGAAGAATACGAGAAAGAGAAGGTGAATATTTGCACAACCAAAATCATAGGTTGATGGATAGGGATGAATGTAACGAAATTGATTTATGAAGTGCAATCCTAATTCAAATTTTCCATCTTTCGAGCACTGATTTTTGCTATAACATAAGTCACCATGTTCCAAGGTATATAAAAACCAAGGAAAGTTAGTATCTAATGCATAAAACAAACACAACAAACAAGGTTATCTCAACGCCCCAAAGTGATAAAGACTTTGGTTGGGCCAGGCATTAGGATAACCATAAGCACAAAGGATTGTCTCAATGTAACATAAGATCTTAGAGATCTTGGTGGGTATTATGTGGGACAATCCAGTACACAACAAAAATAAACGAGCAAGATATCCCCCTATGTTAACCCATCAAAACACAGTATAATATGATAGATCATGGTGACCTTGATTAGTTGGAATAGGGAACTCAAACAATAAACAAAATCCAAAAATTATTAAAAGATCACAGTCAAGTTCAAATGTCCTTTTCCATAGGATCAAGAGGATGGATGGGGTTGATGAGGTCTATTATGAAGGATGAATCTTGTTGAGACTGATGATGTATACTAAACTAAGATGACCCACATGACACATGATTTTTGACACTATTCAGATCTTTTGATACTAGAGGATCTTTTTTTTGATGAACCAACTAGATAAGGGAATAATTGAAAACATAACACAAGAGATGACATAGGATTGACACACCCTAATGACCTAGGGGCTTGGAGGTTGATCAAAGATTATCCTTTCCTATGTGAAAGTGCAGAGCCCTCATAGTTCAAGAAAATACAATGGATAAAAATGAAAAGAGGACCAATGGAGACTGATGTTGAAAGACATGACTGGTAAATGCCTTAGGGGAGGATCAAATGATCAACCTTGCCTATGTGAAAGTGCAGGGGCAACATAGTTCAAAATAGAAAAATGATGAATGACTATGGATAAGAGCACAAAGGGGATGATGGAGACAAATGATGGATTACTGAAACGGGAAGGTAAAAATCTTGTGAGGGTGGATCAAATGATCAACCTTTCCTATGTGAAAGTGCAAGGGCAATGTAGTTCAACAAAGACCAAAGAGACCAACATGACCGAATGAGATCTAAGTTGATACCGACAAGATGATAGACCTTGGATGATGACAGAGTGACAAGACAACCAGACAAATGGTGCAAGCTTAGATGAGGATAAAATCTCAGGATGAATCATAGCGGATAATCTTCCAATGCTCAATCAAAACATACCAAGTGGCCAAGGTCAGGATGTGGATGAAGTGATAGGATAGGATAGGATGTGGAGACATGTAATAATAAGGACATAAGGTATATAATGATTAAGCTCTCTAAAGATGATGCTTGTTATTAGGTTTTCACCAACCAAACTTATCCAAGGCACCACCAAAGGTGGTTTTCACCATAGGATGAACTTATTTCTCTTTACTATTTTTTGTATTTTTCTGATTATGGCAAGATAGGAGGACCCAACTAATTTAAGTGTAAAACCTCTTTAGGTGCATTATGTTGATAGGATCTTCGAGGGGCTCCCCTTCAGGTGTGGCAAGGTGGTAAGCCCATGATCCATATTTTTTTGTGATAACATAAGGGCCCAACCAATTATGTTCAAACTTCCCCTTCTTGTCTCGTTCTTGTTGTGTATGCTGATTTTCTTTAAGAACGAGATCTCTAATGTTAAATTGGTAGGGATGAAAATTTATCGTTATAACTCCTCTTGAGATGATTTTGTTATGCTTGAAGGTGATTGTATGCTCTGGGGATCTTTCATCTAGGAGCTCCAATTGGGAAAGTTGAGCAACTCATGATTCTTCTTTAGTGATGAGATTCTTTAAAGATATTCTCGCAGATGGGATTTCAACTTCAATTGACAAGATGGCTTCAACTCCATGGACAAGGAAAAATTGAGTGGAACCAGTGGGAGTGCAGATGGATGTGCGGTAAGCCCAAAGGGTAGGGTGGATATTGAGGTGCCAATCTCAACCAGTACTGCTAATAACCTTTTTCAATATTTGGATCAGAGTCTTGTTAGTGGCTTCCACCTATCCATTACCTTGGGGATAGTAGGGAATGGACCACCGGTCTTGTATATGAAAGGTGTTACAAAGCTCTTTTATAGCCTGGTTTTCAAATGGTTTACCATTTTCAGAGATGATGGTGGAGGGGATGTCGTATCTATAGATGATATGGTAGAGGATGAACTTGGAGATTTGAGTACCCATTAGCTAGGAGAGTGGTATGGCTTCCACCCACTTAGTGAAGTACTCAGTGGTAATGAAGGTGTGGCCATTAGAAGATGGAGTATATATTTTTTTGACTAAATCAAAACCCCACTAATAAAATGGCCATGGTGCTACAATACATTGCAGATCTTGAGTAGGAGCATGTATTAGGTCTACATGTTGTTGGCAAGGTAAAAATTTCTTCACAAAGTAACGAGATTCATGCTCTGATGTAGGCCAATAATAACTAGCCCTCATAATCTTCTTTTACTAAGGCCGTGCCATTTGAGTGGGCTCCAGAAACACCACTATGCACCTTTGTTAACGTAGTGTGAGCTTCAGCCTCATTCAGACATCGAAGAAGAGTTCCATCATATCTACAATGATAAAGAGTATCACATATAAGGGTGTAATGGTATGTACATTGGATGAATTATTTTCATTTATTGTAGGTAAGGTCAGCAGGTAGGATTTTGTTATGAAGATAAGCATAGATTTCATGATACCATGGGGATGCAAGACCTATGATCGTATGTAGGGATTAAAAGTTTTTCAATCAAGAATTCACATTTTGTTTGATCTTGAGGCATGCCAATCAAGGAACCCATTGTATTCATTGTGTCAACATGTTTGTTCTATATTCTAGGGATTTTGTCAAACTGAATAGAGGTGAAATATTTCTTAAAGTCATCAACCATGTGCTTATAAGGTAGCAACTTCTCATCCTTTGTTAATAACTCATCATTGACTTGTTTGATGACTAGTTGTGAATCACCAAAGAATCTTAAGTAAGTGATATTCGATTTGATTGCGATTCTAAGGTCACTAAGAAGAGCTTCATACTCTACTATATTGTTGGTGCATAGAAGGCGAGTTTGAGTGACTTTGGAATATAATCACCTTGGGTGGTGACAAACAAGACACCTACCCCCAATCTGTTATGTGTATATGACCCATCAAAATATAGTGTCCATGTGGTGGCTTTTTCTACTGTAAAGACTTCCTCATAAGGAAATTCAACCACCAAAGGATGTACATCAAGAAAGGGAGCATCAACTAATTGATCTACTATCACCTATCCTTTAATAGTATTCTGATCCACATTTTCAATATCAAATTCACTTAGAAACATGACCCACTTAGCCATGCAACCAGTTAAAATTGTTTTGGATAACAAGTATTTTAGTGGATCAACCTTGGAGATGAGTTTTACTAGATGGCTAAGCATGTATTGTTGGAGTTTCTATGAGCTGAAAAAACCATGATGAGGTAGGCTTTTTCCATTGGAGAATATTTTAGTTCATAGCCAACCAAGGTCCAACTAATGTAATAGATGGCTCTTTCTTTCAATGACTCATCATGCTGGGCCAACAATGCCCCTAGTGCCACGAAAGTAGTAAAAATGTACAAAAGGAGTGGTTTACTAGGGATTGGTGGCAAAAGAATTGGTGGATGAGCAATATTTTCTTTGATCTTATCAAAGCCAAGTTGACATTGTTGAGTCCACTTAAAAGCATTATCATTCTTCAATAGGTGAGTGAATGACTAACACTTATCGACTAACTGAGAAATGAATTGTCTAATGGATTGAAGTTTACCATGAAGGCTTGTCAATTATTTTAGGTTACATGGTGAAGGCATATCCATGATTGATTTAACCTTGGATGGATCCAATTCTATACCTCTCCTAGAGACAATGAAGCCTAACATTTTTCTTTACATAACCCCAAATACACAGTTCTTTAGATTTAGACAAAACTTATAGTGCTCTAACTATTCAAAGATATTTCTTAGGACTACGGGGTGTTATGCTCTAGTTCTTGATTTTCCTAAGAGATCATCAACATAGCCTTCCATGATGATGTGGATAAGATCATGAAAGATGATGGTCATTGCATGTCGATAAGTTACCCATATGTTTTTAACCCCAAAGGGCATAACATTATAGAAAAAGGTACCCCAGGGTGTGGTGAAGGATTTCTTGTGTTGATCTTTGGCCACAATCCTAATTTTATTATATCCAAAAAATCCATCCATGAGGGATAGCATCTCATGTCTAGTTGTTAAATCAACCAACATGTCTATGTTTGGTAAAGGAAATTTAGCTTTAGGACACACCTTGTTGATATCTCAAAAGTCTGTACATATTCTGACCTCCCCATTAGGTTTGGGTACTAGCACAATGTTGGAGATCCATTCAGAGTAGTCAATGGGTCTTATAAATTTGCCTTCCAACAATTTCTCCAATTCTTTCTTGACCAATAGGGCAACTTGTGGGTGTATTTTGTGGAGCTTCTACTTAACTGGTTTTTTATTTGGATGCACATCAAGATGGTGTACAACCAAGGAAAGGTTTAATCCAAGAATTTCTAGATATTCCCATGCCAAATTGATCTTGATTTCCTTGAGGATCGTGGAGATGGTGGAATATTCTTCTTATAATAATGCTTTGGCTACATAAGTGATTTTGGGATCTTCTTCAGTTCCCAAATTGATTTCTTGTGTTTCTTCTATCAAGATGGATAATTGTTCAGACCATTGTGTTCCTACAAGGGGAAGATGATTGTTCCCATCTTCTGGTGCCTCGTTGAGGTTTTCACCATTAGATATGTCTTTTGTTTTGACCTTTTTCAGGTCAAGAAGTGCCTCAAGAGGTTTTCACTAGGTGACCCTTTTGGATTTTTCTTTTTCTTATTTTCGTGACTAGGGTGTTCATCTTCCCCTAATCCCATGAGGTGTACATAGGTATCCATTGAGGTAAGTGATTTGGTAGGTGTACTATCACATTGGTCCCAATAAATGAGTTCAGGATGGCGAAGGGAAAGGATAATAGTGCAAACAGATAGGCATACAAACATGGAAGAAAGGTCTACATGGTCTACATAATTGTATATGTGTATGATGTGTTCTTTTGGTATAGCTTCCAAAGGACCATCACTTGCAATGATGTTGTTAGAGGTACTAGTCGATGCTGTGAGACACTTTTTCTTTTTTTCATATCCTAAGCCTAAATTTATTGGAGGTACAAAAGTTTTGATTGTCTTCTTTCTTCCTAGCTCTTCTAGACCGAGACCTCCCTCCTGATAATTGTGATTTTCAAAGTACTTAGATTGCCAAGGGTACATTTCTTGAAAATATTTCTATAAAGGAGGAGTAGGTTCGAACAGGTTCTTCTCAATATATCCATTGACTTATATCATCTTCAGGCATATACTTTGGTAACTCGAAAGATACATAAGTGCTAGTGCCCACATTTTTGGAGCTCAAGGTGACTACCTTTTGTTCCCTTTTTGGTGAAGATTAAGAGGGTTGACCATATGTGTGTGGTGAGAGTGGCATGGTTTCTATGTTCAAAGTAGTACACATTTCATACTCACCACACCTCTTGTCAATGATCTAGACCTTGGTGATATGGAATCAAATGTAGAAGATGGGGCAGATGTGGTGATAGGTGATGAATTAGGTGATGGATTGAGTGAAGATGTTGGCGGTCATCCCATTTCAACTCCTGGATAGTAATGGGAGTGGGGGAATGATAGTTCAAGTGAGCCATAGTATTCAAAAGGCCGAGGATCGGCTTGTATTGTAACTTCCATTCCATTAAATGGGAATTTCAAGATTTAATGATAGGTGGATGGGATGGATTGCATGGCATGGATCCATGTTCGGCTAAGGAGAAGATTGTAGGGGAGGTTTAGAGATCAAGGACATGATAGGTGGTGTATTGTATAATAGGACCAACTTGAATTCAAAGTTCAATAAACCCTTCATAATCCCTTTCTACATTATCATAAGCGTTGATGGTGATAATTTGATTACTTAAATCAGCATGGGTATATCCTATTTTCTTTATGAATTTTAATGCACATAGATTGAGAGAAGAGCCATTATCTATCAAGACTCTCTTTACTTTATGTTGGGTGACGTGAACCTCTATATGATGGGGTCGATTGTGGTTCATGTTGATGGTAGGCATGTCATTTTGACTGAAACCTAGTTGGTAGGTTGATGACAGATGTCCAACTAGGGCTTGGAATTGTGTTGGGTTGATGTTATCAGGAACACGAGCATCCTATAAAGATTTTGTTAAGATTTATTGGTATATAGGGGAAGACTTTAGCAAATCAAAGATAGATATTTGTGTTGCGATCTTTCCTGGATGATCAAGGATGTTATAGTGAGAGCTCAGAGGAGGTGATGGGACTAACGTTGTGGCTCTATGAACTGTAATACTAGTATGCTAAGTGGTAATAGCACATTGAGGCTCTTTTCCTTTGACACGTATCATAGACACATGTGGTTCCACTTGTTTGATGTGCATGATGAGACTTTGATAGTTAAGTGGCACATTTTTGTAACTCATGTTGGTGTTTTTATTCTAATTATTGTTATTGTTAGCTCCTTGGTTGGTGTTAGATATGCTAGGATCTTGGTTATGTTTAGGGAAAGCATTTTGATATATTTGTAATTGAACATTGGATGATGAAGCTTGGTTGGCATCCACATGAATATCTCCTTGATCTATAAGATCTTGGATGTATGTTTTCATATTTTGACACTTATTTAGGGTATGCCCTTTAATCTTGTGAAACTCACAATATTTTTTTTCTTTAAACCAGGATGGTTAGGCTTAGATTCATCAGGTAGCTTGGTCACAGGATATGTGATCGGATAATTGGATTGCAGGTGCCTGTTGAACACGACATTAAGGGGTTCTCCTAATTGAGTGTATTGTCATTTACCATTCCCTTGATTAGATTCTTGATGGGGTCGAGGTTCCCCTTGTGGTACAGATATGGAATTGGGCATGGAATGTTGTTGTTACTGGGAGGTATTGGCCACTTGAACATGTTTAGTGTTAGTGATGCCATCTTTGACTACATTCTTTATTTTTAATATAGCAACGATATTTTTCAATGGATGACTTGTCCTTATCTGAGTTATACAATTTAATTTTCCTTTTTGCAACAAGTTCTCTCTCAATGATGGGGCCTTTTTCAATAATGCCTATGGAGGTAGTAACAAAATTGAGATTAAGAGCATGTGCTAGTTCAAGATGGGAATTAGCCACAAAAGGGTGATGATTTCTTTCTTGTTGAGAGGAGACTTCATACGGCTAGCGACAACTCAACACCTTGGTAGGTATTTAGTGAAAGTTTCTCCATCACATTGCTTCTCCTTAAAGAGGTCTAGAGTGTCGATATATTTTTCCAAATTAAAGGAGAATTTTTTAACAAACTATTTGGAAAGATCAGTGAATGAAGAGACTATCCCCTTCTTGAGGTCCATGAACCAATCTAAGGCTAGTCCTCCTAAGCTTCTAGGGAACAGACACAAGAGATAATTCTCATTATGTTGAACATCTTGACATTGTGCATAGAACTCTTGTAGATGGGCCTTTGGATCTTTGGTTCTTGTATATTTTTTGAACTTAGGCATCTTAAAATGTTTTGGAAAGGAAACAAGTGAAATTGAAGAATCAAACAGATATGGATGAATTTCCTCAAACTTGAAGGATTTCTTGGATGTACCCACTTGTAAGTCTTTTAATACAACTTTGAGTTCCTTTAGATCTTGATTGATAGGTGGGGTTGGATTGGATGCATTAAGTGGAAATTGCTGATGTAACACATATGGATCATATGAGTATGTAGGTTGATATTGATTAGTGTAAACAAGTTGGGGATTGATGTAATGCTTATAGGATGATGATGGGTGAGAGGCGGAAGATGCCTATTGTTGAGATGGCTACTACTAGTAGTATGAAGTGGATAGAGCATTATATGGACCTTGGTAGTTGTGATAGGTCGAATATAAGCGTTAGAAAATGAGTAGCAAGTAAAAGAGTGTAAATAAACACCTTAAAACAACCTACACCTCAAGATTAGCCTAAGTTGGAAAAAATTCAAGATAAAATCAACAAAATGGAACCTTATACCTTGAGTTGAGTCGATCCTTTGGTTGGCCCTTCGATCTTTGATGTGTATGCTCCTTAGATGGCAAGATGCAAGCTAGATGATGATGTGAAGATGGATGGAAATGGATGAAAGCATGAAAATGGCTAAGTGTAGATTGAGAAACAAAACTGTAAGAGTTTGGCTAGCAAAATGATCTCTCCCAAAATGAGAGAAAAGAGGGGGGATTTATAGGATTTTTGAGAATTCCTAGGGGAAATGGAGGGCCAAGATTGAGCCACCAAATATCAAGATGTAGGGCTAAGGTGAGTTGAGAACTCACAAGCCCTCACATTTTGACATGTGGCAGGTGAGATAGCCCTAAAAGGTGAAGTGGACATGAAGTGGAAGGAGAAGTACATGACATGGAGGGGGGTACAAAGTACCTTGGGATTGGATAAGATCTCCTCATAAAGGAGGTCCTTGTCCCATGTGGGTGAGAGGACATGTGAGGAATTAAAAATTCCTCAAATATCCTTGTGGGGAGATGGGAAATAATTTTAAATTCCAAAGGGTGCATTGGGGGATTAAATGTGAATTAAAAATTCACATAGGGAAGGGAGATGCCTTGTCAAAAAAGAAAGACATTTAATAAGGTTGACTCAATTAAGTGATTACGATTGTGCAAGTACTTGATTAGGCTGATTAATGAATATTAGAAGAGAGTTAGATTCCACATGTGACCTGATGTGACAAGTCAAAGATCACATGGGGAAGAGTAATGAAGGATTAGAGGAGGGTTAGGTGGCTAAGAGAGATTAGAGGCCAACTTGCAAAAGTTGGATGATGTGACACATCCTAATCAAGAATTAGGCATGTGCACATCTAATGATGGGATTAGAAGAAGGATTAAGATAAGATAAAAATGATGGAGGATGTGACATGAGGGGAATTAAATAAATGGAATATTTATTTAATTCAATTGATGGAAGGAGGATTAAAGAGATAAGGTATTATTGATTAAATACATTAGGGATTTGGCAGAATTAAAGATATTAATTAAATAATAGCAGTATTACTTAATTAATGAAAATAAGACGAAAGGGGATGAATTTGGATAAATTAAGTGTCCAAATTTAGACGTCTACAGTAGTATGTAGAGGCTCCTTGTTGATAAGGCGGTTGTTGCTAATAATAAGAGGTAGCCTAAGCACCCTATTGATGAAGTGGTGGTTGTTGCACATAGGATGTGGATGAGACACCATGGTGACGTACAAGCTCTCAATGAGCATAATAAGGATTGGCTTGGTAATTATATGCGAAATTGGGTTGTTGTATGACATGTGGAGGTAGTTGTGGATTACGCTGTTGCTGATATGGATTGGTATGTGGTTGTAATCAATTTATGTACGGAGGTGGTTGCATTGGTGGTGGATTCTGACCAGTCACATGGATGTTTGGATTGGTATCAGTAGTGTATGTACTGGATGGATGGTAGAGATATTGTGTGAGAGGATTATGTTACATTTGTGGGGAGACATGTGTATGTGATTGTTGATGAGGTGGACGAGAGGGGATGTGTTGTGGGAATAATGTAGAAGCACCATGGGGTGGTTGTTGAGGGTGTGTCACCATTTGTGTTGTATGATGAGCAATATGTTGCCACGGGTTTGGAACATTGTGTTGTGGTATGTTCTGCTGCAAAGGTTGTTGATGATGTTGTATGGGAACTAAAATAGTAGTAGTATGTTGTGTTGGTGTTTGTGAGGAGATGGTTGCATGTTGTAGTGGTGCTTGCAAAGCAACAGATTGATGAGGATTATTATCCTGAGGGGTTGGTAGGAGATTTCCTATGGAAATATGTCCTGGTGGTGGCATTAATGTGAGAAATGGGTTGCCCCCAGTGTTAATGAATGGTCAACCTGGGTATTGAGGTGGGAATGGTAGAGTAGACGTGATGCTTTCTAGCATGCCATATGCATAGGGATCATAAGGATCATATAGTATGGTAGGGGAAATAGCTGGAATGGAAGAATAATTGGTAACTTGATGTATCAGAACATTCCCAAACTCAGGATGATACCAATTATCTATGGGTGTACCCTCAGGAACATAGGAGTTTTTGGGAACATTTTGTGAGTCTTGATGTACTAGTGGAGGTTGGGTGTGGGTATACTATGACATATCAAAGCCAGATTGTGGATTCATTCCTTTCATGAGTAAAGTAGCGAGGATCTTATCCCCGCATTCATCAAGGAGGTGATCTATCATTTTAATGTTAGTAGGATTTCTTAGGTTTTCATCGACGGTAACTTCAGGTTGATTGATCATGTTTTCATCACCATGTAGTGAGGTGTTTTGATCGTTGGTGTGAGATTATGATGAAGTACTGTTATGAGGGTCTTGGGGGATTTTCACACTATTTTTAGGCTCTTGAGAGGCATTCACATAGTTAGTGAGATTTTGGGAAGTGTTTGCCCCATTTTTAGGGTCTTGAGGAATGTTCAACTTGGAATTTTAACCTTGTTGTTGTGCCATTTGCTTCTTGATTTGTGATCTAGTTTGAAAGGGCATGTAAAATCCATGGACATAATAGGTGACACTAGATTTAATTTAAGGATGACCTAAATGACAGTTGGAAGATTGATTTGGATTTGATAAGAATTGGTTGGTTGGACGATGGGATTGAATGATTGGATTGATTAGATAGTTGATTGATTAGGTGATTGGATGGGATTGATATTAAAGGATTGGATAGGACTAAGATTGAATGATTGAATAGGATTGATTGATAAATGATTAACAAGATTAGGTGATCATGGATGGCATAAAGGATTCTAAAACCAGTTTAGAAATCAATTGAGGTGATTTAAGGCATTGGTTGATTGATTGGTTTGAAGGATAGATAAAGGATTATGACACCAAATCCACCTCAAGATATAAATGGATTGATTGTACTAAAGATGATGACTTACAATGCCAAATGTACCTCAAGATGGAAGTGGATTGATTGGGCCGAAGACAATGATTGATATGTAGAATAACAATCAGATTCAAACACCTTGGTCAATTGGGATAATAACCTCTCAAACAAGTTTTAGGGGATTTGGATTGAAAGAACGATGATGAATGATGCAACCTAAAGATGCTCTAAAGGTTCCTATATGATGTGGGTGATGATTAAGTGATATTTTGGAAAATGAAAATGGACTAAAGGATGAATTGTGAGTGGACGAAAGAGAATGAAAGTTCTTAGATCACAACAAATGATAATATTTTAGGTTCCCAACTGGTTTTTGTTCAATTGAGCCTAACAAATGGTGAAATGGGTTCACTAGAAAATGGAATAAGTCTTTAGAATGGTGAAATGAGATCCCTAAAGAATGAAAAAGGTTCCTCAAATGGTGAAACAGACAATTGGAATGGCAAATAGATGTTTGGAAGGAACAAATGAAAGTTTGGAAGGGATGAATGGCTGTTTAAGATGGGTGTACGGATTACTACAATAGGTGAATGGATGAATGGAGGATCAGAATGAATGAATGAGGTGAAATTGACTATTTGGGGGGAAAGGTTCACCCTTTTGCAGGGCAGGTTTTCCCTTCTGCAAGGTTCTACAGGGTAGGTTCAGCCTCCTATAGGGTTCTGCATGGTAGGTTCATCCTTCTATAGGGAAAGTTTACCCTTCTATAGAAAATTGGGACTTGACATGGATGGGAACGACTATGGAAAGGACTTAAAATATAACAAACAACAAGCAATAAGGTTGACTAATCAAAATTTTTACTGGTTTTCCATAAGAAGACACTTTAAACAACACAATCATATGATTAGTGTTAAGGGTATGGCCAACAAAGTCCTTAATCTAGGATGCACAAGGATTCTAGGGAGTCCTCGATATACTCTCGATACGTGAGGCACAACCGTGAATGCCAGCCCATCACAAGCATGAGTCAAGAACCCCAATGAGATACTGAAGGGCTCAGATAAAATATTGACGTCTATCTAGGTATCACCCTCACTTTGATGCTCCCCCAAACATGATGTGACTGGATTGAGGTACAAATTTCAATCTCCCTCCTTTCTATACCTTGTCAGTATGCATGGTTGAGATCATCCCTTGCGGTGATGAAATCCCCAAGCAGGTCCTGCTAGAAAGAAGGCACTAATAATTTTTGGTTACTCCCCAAGATCACACAAAATTCAAGGGGAAAGCTTGAATGAAATAATTCCCCCTTGGGTGACACAAAAATATTTGCAAACAATAACTTTTACCCCCCTAGTTAAACTATGTGTCTAGATTAATCAACAAAAAAAAGAAGGAAAATACTAAACAACTAAATAAACGAATTGCCCTGCAAGAAAATGTTAGCTATTTTCTCCTCCATTCTTCATCAAACACAAAACAAGCTACATAAACATTAAAAAAACTCAGTTTTTTGGGTAGGTTCACCCTTCCACAACAAACAATTAGCAAATAAATTAATAAGAAACTTAGTTTTTGGGCAAGTTCACCCTTTTACAACAAACAGTTAGCAAACTTATTAACAAAAAACTTAGTTTTTAGGTAGGTTCACCCTTTTGCAGCAAACAGTTAGAAAAAAAATCTCAGAAAACTTATTTTTTTTGGGAAAGTTTTCCCTTTTGTAGCAAATAGTTAGAAAACCAAATCTCAAAAAATTTAGTTTTTGCACAGGTTCGCCCTTCTATAGAGTTTTGCAGGGCATGTTCACCCTTCTACAGGGTTTTACATGGTAGGTTCACCCCTCTACAACCTAAACCTACAAACAACTTAAACAATAAGAAACAAAAAAAGATGGAACCCATTTGTGAGTCCTAGTGGGCATGCGAAAAATGTGAACCTAATATTTTGATCCTAATCTAAGTGTGCAAACTAACTAAACTAGAATGAAAAAACAAATACACAAGATCACTTCAAATGATTAGCCTAAGGAAGAAAACACAAAATAAGGATTAAAAAACGGAAATAATTATACCTTTTGTGCTAACTCCTTGGTTGGCCCTTGATGTTGTTGAAGATATGTGCTCCTTAGAGGGATATGTAATGAAAATGAGTGCAAAATGAACAATGTGGATGCAATGAGGATGATAATATGAGCTAATACAAGTGCTACAATGTAAGAGAATGGCTTGGAGATGGCTTACAAATTCCAGAGCATAATGGTCCAAAATGACTAATTTATGCAAATTCATTAGAAGAGGGGGTATTTATAGAAGAATTCAAATTCTCTAGAGAATTCAACAGTCAAGGTTGTGCCACCATGGCCAAGATGAAGGGCTATGGTGAGTTGAGGACTCACAAGCCCTCACATCTTGACATGTGGAGGGTGAAGTGGCCAAGGATGTGATCAGGTTTAAGTGAGGTGGAATAAGGATAAATGGCATGGAAGAAGGACATGTACCTTGAAAGTACATTGGGAGATGAGAAGATTTCCTCAAAAAGGAACTTCTTGTCCCCAAGTGAGAATGAAAATGACACTTGAGAAATTTTAGAATTCCTCAAAAATCTCCATGGGGAAGAGGAAAGTAGTTGGAGAAATAAATGTGAATTAAAAATTCACATGAGTTGAAGAATCTAGTGGATAAGACAAGGTTCCCAAAAAGGCCAGATTTTGACACATGTGGGTGATGTGACAAGTCAAAGGTTCTAGAACACTTAGACAAATGTGAGTAGTGTGACAAGTCAAAGTTCTAGAACTTGCATGGGAATAAGGAGCATTGGAAGGATAAATGTGAATTAAAAAATTTCATGGGGAAGAGAGGAGTCTTGGGTGAATAAATGTGAATTAAAAATTCACATGGGAAAGAGGGTCAACGCTAAATATGGAACATGTAAAGGTTGACCAAAAAGGTATGCTAAATGTGGTAAGCTGATTAGATTAAGGTTATGCAAATACATGGTTAAGGAAATTCATAAGGGATTAGAAGCAAGTGGGAAAAGTTGGAGGATGTGACATTAATCCTTGATTAAGGGTGTGCACATCCTAGTCATGAATTAATTAAATTAAGCTAGATTAGAAGAGGCTTATGGAGGATGTGACAAGGAGAGAGAAAAGGGAAGAATTTAAAAATTGATTTAAAAAGATCAAATGAATAAATTAAATAAATTGGCATGTTTATTTAATTTAGAGATGGAAAGGTGTAAGGTAAAGTATTTAATTGTAAAATTAAATACTTTAGGTAGAAAGATGAAATATTAATTAAATAAATTGTTTAATTAATATTGATGAAATAGATTAATAGAGTAGATAATTTTGACCATATGGAAGTGGTCAAATTTTGATGTCTACAAGTATCATTGACATAGTTTAGGTTCTTTCCCTTGCTGTTTGTTGTAGAGGACTCCCCTTTTTCATAATTCAGTAAACAATTTTTAAATTCTTCGTGATCTACATTTGTTTGGGGTCCTTCTATTTGTATGAATTTGTCATCTATTAAATCTTGTATTTTATGTTTCAATTACATGTAGCTATTTGTTTGATGACCTTTGCACCAATCATTTCACAGTGCAATAGGCATCATTCCACCATGACAATTTTACTTTTGGTTCAAAGCCTCGAGTGCGAGGTAGTGTTATGAGGTTATTTGCAAGAAGTTCCCTTAATGCAAATTTGTGTGATTGACCAAAAGGTGTGAATTTTATGTGGTTTGATTTTGTTTGATAAGGTGGAGGTTTGGATGTGGTATCACTTTGATTTTGGTTGTTTTGATTGTTAGATTGGTTGACATTTTGATTAGTTCCTTGATTGATGTTTTGATCAGTCTTGGTTGTGGTTCCCGATAGATTAATGGTTGGTTTTGTATTGTGTGTTTCAACAACACCATCATTGGAATTCTTGTTCCTTGTCCAAAATTTGGGTTTCTCATTGTTGTGATGGTTAGAAGATCTAGCATTGTTTGATCCTTCATTGTGAATTTTCAATAACCCTCTTTTCACTAAACCTTCTTCAATTTTGACATCGGTTTCTACCATCTTATCAAAGTTAGGGGGACATTGTAATTGGAGCCTATAGCTCATTTCACTGTTAAGGTTCTCAATAAAAATCTCCATATTTTCTTGTTTGAGTATGGGACAAGCGTATCGAGCAAATAACCTTCTCCACCTTTGTATGAACATGAGGAAATATTCTTCTTGTTTATGTTTGGTATTACAAAGATCCTTCATGGTTATCCCATGCACAATGTTGTATGAATATTGAGTGATAAATTTTTTGAGAAGTTCTTTAAAGGATTTTATGCTTGGTTGTAGTTTCAAAACCCATTCCATACAATGGTCTCCCAATCTGTGAGTAAAAAGTATGATCAAGTATGTGTCCTCATGAGCAAACTCAAGACTCATTGTTTGAAATTCTTGCACATGGTCTATGGGGTCAGATTTTCCATTGTATTTGTCGTATTTTGGTAAGTCACAATTTCGGGGAAATGGTATCATGTTTAATTTTCTATCAAAGGGGTAGGGACAAATATCTTGCAACAAGTATCTTTTGGTAGTCCCTCCTTGCATATCTTGCAATTGTTGTTGAAGGTTCTTCATTTTATGTGTTAGGGTAGCCATTTGATCTATATTTGGTGTTTTAATGTCAATTTTCTTTGGGGTTCCCTTCAATTTATTGACATCAAAATCACTTGGTAACTTGACACCTTGGTTTTCTAACATTATAAGGTATTTTTCTCTATCTTTTTCAAAGATTCTCTCTAGGAATTTATGAAATTTAGGATCTTGTTTTGCTTGTTCTATTTCCTCCTCTATTATTTCTTCCATTTTGTTTTGAGAAATTTTGTGAAAGGGATTTTCTTTTGGTTCACCCATGGTATTTTGAGATTCAATTACCTTATCCTTAAGTTTTTGCTTTGGGGACCTTGTTAAAATGAGCATGCAAATGATGAAGGTTTGCTAAATTTTGATCATTGTTTAGGAGTGCCAAGGAATACCTAAGTTGAATACAATAATGAATCCTATTGTTGGGACCAAGGTAATAAAATTTGATGTAAAGTGCATTGTTTTTGGATGAAGGATGGTAAATCTTGATAAAAAAAACTCAACTTGATGATCAAATTTTGGTTTTGATTATGATTGGGAACTTTTAGATGTGTGATCAAAGTTTAGGTAAAGGATTCCACTTGTGGAGGTCAATTTTAACAAGTTTAGACTCTAAGGAACCTAAGGAATAAGTCTGAACTTGGGAAGATCCTAAAATTTTGGTTCCAATTGTGAAATAGGGGAAAAATTTCCTTCCTAGACAAGATGTTCAAATCTTTGGAAAAGTCTTGGATTTTGACAATAGTAAAAAAAATACAAGTTGGGATTGTTCTTTGAAGCTTTTCAGTAGAAATTGAAAAGAAATCTCTCTCTAAATTTGTAGTGTTGCGAGACATTTTTGATGAGCTTTTCGACAAAGAGCTATGGACTTTGGTTTTTGAATTTTAATATTTCATGAAATCATTTGATAGAGAACATGTTTAGAATATTTTTTTCTTGAGGAATGATTTTGGATTAGAAAATATTTTGAATTCTAGTTTCCAAATGTTAGATGGGAGTCAAATTTAGCTCTCTAGTTATGGATTTTGGTGAATGTGCCATAATAGTCAGTGTATGCGCTAAAAGTTAGATGTGCTATAGCATGGATTGGATGCACCATAGAAAGGTTGGTATGCACCATAGAATCAAGTGGATGCACTAGGGAATAGCTCAAATGCACCAAAGTTTTAGGTGAATGCACTGTAATAGAGAGTGTATGCACTAGTAAAAGCAGTAAATGTGCCAAAAGAAGTAGTGTATGTGCTAAACAGGGGAATATAATAGTTTTTTGCTAGTTTACTTGATTTTTTTGGTTTTTAGTTAGAGAATGGTTTGTTTCAAATGATGTGTTATAAATCACAGTTTTACACTTGTAGTGTGTAAGGTTTTGTGTAATTTTTTTTTTTAAAACACTTTGAAAAACACAATCAAGCAATGTACACTCCTATGGTTATGAAAGATTGTAGTCTTTTGGATTCCATGTACGTTTTATCCCAACCACACTTATTCTTAGCCGATGAATTCAAAAGATTAGCCACACGGGATCCCCCTTACAGTACACTAACTTCTTAGGTCAACCAAGCTTCCAACCCCCATAAAACTCCCACGGTAGGCTAATCATGTCTACTAAAAAATACAAGAATTTGGATGCCTTTGCAACGGTCATTGCTACACCAAAGAATATATAAAAGGTTTTTCGCCAACTATAACAATGGTTCTAATACAAACATTTCGTTCATGAGGGATGATCCATGCTGCAAGAGACCATTGTTTCCCTTCTTATCAGAGCCATCCTCATGATACTTTCCTTTCAACAAGTACCACTACAACAAAGCCTTGTGATTTTCTCCATTTTTTGCTTCCACCCACTCTTTTAATGTATTTTTTGCCAATTTTTTGAAAATGTCGCTGCTATTTATCGAGATGGCACTAGATTTTGTGTTTATTTGTGTCGATCAAGACAATTTTGTGCTAATTTAGGTGTTAATTTGTACCAAAATTATCATCGACTATAGTGCCGATATTGGCTTCGAGTGTGGTGCTGCCATTAGCGCTACCTTTGGCTTTGAGTTTAGCTTTGAGTTTAGCACAACTTTAAGCTCCCGACTTTAGCTTCAAGTTTAGTGTTAGTTTAGACACCCCTATGTCAAAGAGACTTATTTATGTCTCATTGACGATGTAAAATAGTGAAATGTCAACAAGATATAGGCATATCGAGGAGAGAATCACTTACCTCACATCGACAAGGTATATCTAGAAGTGCTTGAAAAAACACAACTCTTGGATATAATGAAGTAATGTTGATGATACATTAAGATATCGATAAGAAAAATAAGATTATCTCATCAACACTCTTAAAGTAATGATCAAAAGCATACAATGCTAGACTATCAGGAAGGTAAGCAACATATGTTGTAGAGTGGTATACACCACAACCCTGCAACAAGAAGCCTTCAGGAAGGTGGTAGTGTGGTAAATAGTTGAAGGGAAGGGAAAAAAACCACCATACTGTAGCAATAATCATGAGTCTCCTTGACATGGAAAAGTTACAATGATATATAAATAAATACCGCCAAAGGAAAATATTGATGAGACAGTGGCATATCAACAAGAGATATTAACTTGTCTCATTGACACTAGCAACCAAAATCAATGGAATGTAATATCTAATGTTGATGAGACATTGATATATCAGTAAGACAAAGAAGATTGTCTCATCGACACTCTTCAAGTAATGATAAAAAAATACACCGCTATACCATTGAGAAGGTGAGCAACATATACAGTAGAGCGGTATACACTGAAACCCTGCAACAAGAAGCCTTGAGCAAGGTAGTAGTGTAGTAAACCACATAAGGGAAGGGAAAAATCCTGCCATACCATAATGGGTATAATAAGAGACAAAGTTCTATAATACGGTAATCATGGCTTCATTACAACTCTAATAAATATACAATCATTTGAATAAATCATTTGAATATAGCCCACCAAAATACTCTAAAACTCTAATAAACATACTCTAAATTTTCTGTCAAAATCTTATTTTCAGGCATAGCCTACCAGACTAGAGTTTTCATTTTAATAAACATACAATAAAACCTTTGTTGAAACCATATTTTTAGGTGTAGCCCACCAAAATGAAGAAGTTTTTTAGTAAATAATGATAGAGAATGGTAAGGAGATGTGTGTGATAGGAGGCATAGGATTCATTATTGTTTATCTCATTCCTACTCTGATCAACAAGGGTTACAATGTTTGTAGTAGTGTTTGTAATCTAGGTATTTAATTGACATATCTTTGCATAATCTCAAATTCCTTCAAATTCATTTTAAGTATCAATGTATCCTATATAGGGTTTAGAATGACTTCTTTTAATTTTAAAAAATAAATCAGATTCTTTTGAAGTATCAATGTGTCCTATATAGGGTTTAGAATAATTTTTTTTAATTTAAAATAAATAAATAAATAATGTATTTTCCTCTAATTAGATAATATGGAGATCTACTAAATCTTCCCTAGGACACTGTCCTCTTTCATACTATGTTCATTACTCTGGCTAATAGGGTTTTGCATTTGACATATTTAATATCTTCATGATTGTGGCTTTTAAATAGATCTCAATCTTTGCTTTAATATTTATCATGGTAACCCTTGAGTTCCATAATCCACCTTCAATCTCTTCTAAGAATGTTGTCTTAATCTAGAATGCATAGTATGCATATAAAGAAATTCCTTCATACCTGCCATTGTTCCAAACTACCACTCACCTCCTTGCTTAAAATGTTGCCTCCATAAGCACAATAACATGTTTTTAAATCATTTTTAAATCATGGTTGCCAATGATTGACCATTAAGGTCACTCCTTTCATCAAGATACAATGAGATTTTTGTCTTCAAACTTAAGGCATTGTCCAAGATAACATTGTGAATTTTTTGTTGTGTACAATTTGATTTTTTTGCACATTTATTGCTTCGCTAACTGCCTTTAAGATTGGATATTGCACCATCAACTACAATCTCAAACAACTCACTCATTGTCACTTGAATATTCCTTTCATGAGCATCCTTGTATAAAATCAAACTATGCCCTATACACTGCCTACTTACTTACTAATATAGGGGACTCATTGTTTCATGGTATTTTTAGTTTTATTTAGAAGGGGTTCATATGTGAAATTTTTATGTGTAGGAAGAATATATTGTGATGGAATGTTTTAGTATGGATGGTTCAGGAAAAAATGGATTGTTATTGGTGTCATAACCAGGTTGGATTGTACCTTGAGCCAATCTAAAATACTTTCGAGTGTTTTTGCTCCAAAGTAGAACTTGTGTGTAGGAATTTCCAAATATTTGATAGAGGAAGTTCCTACATTCTAAAGATAAAATCATAAATCTACTTATCCAGTTTTTGATCCAACCTGACATCTTTAATATCTGATAGAGAAAGTTTGTACATTCTAAAGATAAAATGATAAATCTGGTTGGCTTTGTATAATCACTCATTTGAATTGTTTCTTTAATAGTTTTAGGTCCATGTGCACGTACATATCTTCTTCTTTTTCTAGTTGAATACTCAGACTTTGCATTTTCTCCAATATACATCTAAAATAATAAAAAATATGCATTAATTTATGATTGTACCTTGAGCCCGTGTGAAACACTTTAAGGTGTTTTCACTCCGAAGCAGAACCTGTGTGTAGGAATTTCTAAATATTCGATAAAGGAAGTTCCTACATTCTAAAGATATATTCTATTAAACATTCCTTATTTTCTATAAAATGGTGTATATATTCTTGTACTTGTAAATATTCTTTTACTGTTATGTCTATTAAAGAAAACAAAGTTTTAATAAAAAAATGCTTCACCCTTTTTTGTAAGTGAGTATGTGAATTATTGTTTAAGGAAAAATCTTAAAGTTTCTACATTTCTAGTTTACTAGTTTCAAATCTTCATTTGCTATGTATATAAAATTGTGTGTGCTCTTTATCTCTAATGACATAAAATAGTAATGTCATTAGAATCAAGATTTTCAATTTCAACACCATCATTTTCCACACTTTTCATATCCTTTTCACTTTTAAGTACAATCATCAAAATTTTGTTTTTATTTCTTGTCCTAGTTAATCTTGATTCCTTTTAGCACAACACAGTAGGTTGCATGTTAAATTTCAAACATTTTTTTTGCATTTTTTTATATATATTATTTTCTCAGTGAATCATTATGTAACAACAATTTAACTTTTGAAATATACAGTAAAAAAAAATGAAAGCACATGTTTTATTTGTCAAGGGAAATGTATGGTGAATATATTCCCTATGTCTTTCAGATAAGTGTGCAAGCAAAATAAGACATAACTGATTGAACTGATTTTCTATTATACAATTTTTTTTATGCAGAGGCTACAACAACTTATCATGGATTAGTTTTGGCTAAGAAACAAGGTGTTTCTAAACAATGGATAGAGGGGGACTCTCATAATGTGATTAATTTTCTCATGATGAAATTTCCTCTTGCATGATCAATTGCCAATTTTGTTAATGACTCGATATCTATTATTAACTCTTTTGAGGAGATCAAAATCACACATGTTTTTCCTGAAGTGAACATGATGGCTGATGAGGCTGCCAATGCAGGAGTACCTGAAAGATCTGAGTGGGATTCTTTTGAATCACTACCTCTAAATCTAAAGTGTATTTCTAATGATGACCAAATGGCTCATTTCTAGGAGAGATTTTCTCAGGGAAAGGTTTTTCATTATGATTTTAAGTTGGGTTTTGCACCTCAACCTTTTTCTCTTTTAGGCCCATAGAATATTTAGTCTTTTGGACATCATTAAAATATTTCATTTCATTTCATTATTCTTTCCTTGGTTTCCGTAGAAGGATGTACTAGTAGTTTTGGCAGGGTTGTACTTGGAATGATAAGCCCACATATTGTGGGTGTTTGTTGTATTATTTTGAGTAGTGCCTGGTTCATTTTACTTTTTCATTTCTTCCAATTGTTCTTTGTTTTTTGTTTGTTTCCTATAACTATGGGTGGTGGTCATTGCAGAATTGAGTTGAGTTCCTGTGAAGAGTTTCTGAAAAATGCTACTATGTGGGAGCACTTGGAATTGGGGAGGTTACTCAATTTATGTAGAGAATAAAAGGCTTGGACCCTAATGTAACAAATTTATTTGTGAAAGGATTGAATGGGAGGTCTCTACATTACCAGGGCATTAAGTTTTGAATTGATGAGGATTTTATTACAAAGGTAATTGGTCTTTCAGTTGTTGGGAGAAGTTTTTTAGAGACAAGGGAGCGGCTAAGAAGGATTTTGTGAATTTATTTAAACATGACGAGAGGAAGAAGATTAAGGAAATTGGAAGTGGAGGTTATGCTAGGAAGTCCCTAAATCCACTTTGGAGAGACCTTGTGTTGGCCTTATGCACTACTTCACCCTTGAAGGTAGATTCTCTGATGTTTACACTCACCATTTTATGATCTTAAATCATTTTAGGCATAATGTTTCAATCTCATTTCCTTTTTACCTATTACATTATATGGAGAAGAGTATTGAATACCACAGAAAGAACCCTAAGAAGGTGGTTCTTCATGAAGGGCTTATGTGTTTTATTTTTTCTCATATCAATCCAAAGTTGATCTCGATCTACCCTAAAACTCTTGGTAAGAAGGGAGTTAAAAATGATGGATATAAAACAAGGGACTCTGTCAATGAATGAGTTAGTAGTTCGAAGGAGGAAGAGTTAGAATATGAGGATATTTCTATTGATGAAGGAGGCTCTAAGGAAAGGGGCGAGGAATCAAAAGAATGTGGTAAGGGCTATGAGATTGATGTGGAGTTGTGGGAGACTATGGCTAATTCTATTAGAAAATCTTCGAAGGGGAAAACCAAAGGAATGAAGAGAGTTAAAGCTTTGGCCAAAAGGAAAATTGAGATAGGTGCTAAGGTGGTTGCCCCTAGTTCAAATGTGGATCCCACGTTGTATTTTGGAAAAGAGGGTTTCAAGGGTTGTCATCTCGTGGGTGATGTGGATCCTTCAAATTTTGATTGTGTTAAAAATGCTTCATTCGGGAAGCCTATTCCTGGTAAGGATGGTTTGTTAGAGAGATCCCCAGTGCAAGAGCTTAAGGTGTTGGTTAATTTTCATGGTTAGTTGAGTGACCCTACTGATATGGGTAACTCTAAGATAGAGGTGAAGCCTAATGAGAATGGCCCCATGTATATGCAGGGGATCGATGCAGTTAATTGTTCTCAGGATTTTTCTACTGTGGAGAAGGAAGTGAAGAAGGAACATTTGGAGGTGTTAGATGATTTGGAGAATCTACCAGATAAGGAGAGGATAAAGGTGGATGTTTTGGAGGTTGAGGATTCCCAAGCTAAAGAAGAGGATGAATAGAATAGGGATTGTTCTGATGCCCCTGCTAACTTGGAGTAGAAGGGTCATCCTCTAGTTAACTGGGATGAAATTGACATGAATATGTTTTGTAGAATGGCCAAAGATGGGATGAGAAACCTGATTTCCCTTGTTAAGTGGTTATTTTCTAAGGTTAAGGAGCTCAATATTTAGATGAAAAATTGGCAAGATGTTTGTTTTTCTATGCTAAGAGGTAACCGAAAGGAGTGGGAAATAAAAGGAAAAGTGAAATCAATGCATATTAAGCTTGATAAGCTACTAGTTGATGTTGATTGTTTGGGGGTTTCTCATGAGGAAAAAATTTCCTCTTTTGAAGTTATTGTTAATAAAATGTTAGAGGACAAAGTGGCAATTCTGGATGATAAAATGGGAAAGATGTCAAAGGACTTGAAAATGGTGGTCAATATCAATAATAACTCTTTGAAGACCATTGCTATGGTTCTTTTTGTTTTGAATGAGAAAGCATTGAATTCAATCAAAAAACCACTTGAATTGGGTAATGTGGAGGAAAGGATTGAAGATATTAGTGGTTCATACCTAGTGGAGAAAGCAAAAGATTCTACTCCTATGCTAGAGAAGGTCATGCAGGCGGGTCCGTGCCTTAGGATGAGGAGCAAGATGAAAAGGAGGGCTCATGTTTTTGTTGAGAAGATGAAGGATGTTATCAGTATGCATGAGGAGGTCATCAAGGAGAACATGGCCTTGAATAATGTTTTAGATAATTTTTTGTGGCTGGTGCTTCCCTTTTTGGTTCAATAGGGTTGCTGATGTTTTTTGCTTTTGGGTTTGCTGATAGGTTGCTAATGTTCCATCTTATGTTAGCTTTTTGGGTCTTTTGGGCTGCTGGCCTTAGTGGTTTAATTTCTCTTGCAACTTGGAATAATTATAAAGGGTTTCAACGTCCCTTCAAAACCTTTTTTTCCTTATCAAAAATTGATTGAATCTGATTTTATACTATACAATTTTTTTTATGTGCTCTTTACTTTTTGCATGTGGATTACCCTCAGAAAGTGACTACTTATCTTTTCTTAAATGAATAATTTACATTTCTTGTCTATGAAAGGAATTTACTACTTGACAATAGGTTTGTAAACTTCATACAAATTAATATTGGTGTAAAAGGCCATCCTTGCAAATGTTTTTTGGTCTAGAATTATAATGGAAAATAAAAAAGCTTGCTAGGAAAATAAAATAGGTTTTCAATTGTTCAAGTACAACATAATATTATTGAAGTAGTTCAAAGTTTAGGAACTTCAGATTCATGGATCTCCTTGGAGGTCACCCACCTAAAATAAGAATAGTAAATTAGTATGAACCTTTAGTCATAAATTAAAATACAATATAATATTTCTATGTCTCTCACACATGAACGTTTCATATAACCACATACCTTGTAAATGCTGAAAATTGACTTATGGGATTCCTTAAGTCAACTATAAGACATGAATCCCCCCTAATTTCCAATGGCATGATATTATATCAAACACATTTATGAAAAGGTCATTATTAATTTTTTCTCACACAATAAAACATCAAAATAAATTTTGTGCTTAATCAATGTTGTCTCGTCTATTTCCACTCACTTTTCTCTTAGTGTTTTAGTATTTCTACGTCATCCACATTCTCTCTCCTTGGCCTCCTCTATGAATAAAATTTTTTCCATAGAAGCTTTCACTGCACTACTACTGAGAAGGAAGACACAACTTGCGGGACTGCAGTTAAAACCACTCTACTACACCGAGTTGATGAAGGAGCCATGAGACAACGGTGGTCACTGCATTTCCACACTCCTATGGTAGAAAAATTGTGGGAGTCACTACAATACCACTAGGAATAGAAGGAAGACTCACATGCCACCACAAAAGCTTTCACCGCATTACCACCAAGAGGGATGAAGCACTTTGTGGGACTGCGGTAAAAACTGCTCTACTGCACCGAGCTGATGAAGGAGCCATGGGACAGTGGTGGTCACAACAATGAAAATAATCACTATACAATAATGATAGGCACTAAATTAGGTGCACTTGGTGCCACCATAGGTGCCCCAAACTGATTACATTAATGACCAAAATTCAATGCTAAAGTTGGTGTTAACTAACACTGACTACTAAATAAAAATTGAAAATTTTAAAATTTCCCACATGAAGGAAGAAATCATATGAAAAAAAACGGAAAAATTCCATGTGAAGGAAGAGATCAGGACACTACCAGAAATTGATGAAAATTTTGATTTAGTTTGTGACACCATAGGTAAGGTTCCAATTTTTTTTTCTAGGTTGAACTTGCGATTGTTTACAGCTCTTTGTATGGCATTTGAATTCAAGATTTTTTACTGTTCTTTATATTGCATTATAAATTTTAAAACCTTTGAGAAACCAACAAAAAATTTTACCCTACCCTTTCGAGATTTGGCTTAAAATATTATAGCATGAAGCCAAGATGCGTGGAGGAAGTCTAGTGAGGAGAGTACACATGGATTTGAATTTTGTCATAAGACTATATCAAATTTATTAAATTATTATTTTTATATTTTATATTTTAGATTGGTGATGATATTTTTATTTTATTTAAGATAAATCAAAATATACAAAGCTCCAAATAAAAATTTCTTTCAGCACCATCACATCATGACTGTTAAAATAAAATAAAAACCTACAAATCAAAAATCCCTACCACACCCGCCTGAAAACTATCCAACCAACTACAACCCAAACCTATGCTATTTACAGTATCAAAAGCAAAAACAAAGCTTAACCCCTTAAGCTTATGTATCAACATGTAGCTTAAACACAATAAACTATGCAAAAAATGAGCTTTGAGTTTAGGCAGAAGTTCTAGAAGCACTGCCCGGATGCAATGGGCATAATTTCATGAGCGGCTTCACCTTCTTTCTCAGACGCAAACTCTTCTTCTCACAGAGGTCCTCTCTACCGATGGCTTTGAGTCTCACTATTATCTCCTCAGTCTCCATTAATTCAACACATAGTTTCAAAGCTTTCCACCCCCATTCCGCAGCCTCTCTCCACACAACTTTAGTTCTTCCTTCTAGCCACCTAATCAAAGGGAAATTTATCTCTGCTACTTCTAGGTCCACAACTTCCATTCCTTCGTTCACATTAAAGCCTTTTCTTGTTATAGCCTGTTCTAAGATACTCTCCATATCCACTAAGAAATCCTTAAGCACCAACACTTTCATCACTTTCCTTACAACCTCCACTGACTTTCCTAAGTATAGTCCCCATACCATGATCAAAGATTATATATCCATATTAGTCTAATATATATGCTTCAAATCTTCAAAGCCATTATCTAGAATGATTTGCACAAATTGTGCCACCTTCACATCCTTGTAATGGAACAAGCCACACAATCTTTTCATCGTCACTTTACCAACAAAATGATCCAATTTCCCCCTGACTTTTAAAGTGAATTTGGCCTCCATTTATTCTTTGGTATGTTATCCACCAGACTACTTCACACCACCATCCTAACACTCTCCTTACTCCTGCAAACAAAGAAGCACCGAAGGAAATGCAAGGAAAAACTTCATTACATAGAAATTTTCTGGCCACATCACCATTAATGTTGAATTTACGTCTTATGCCCGCAGAAAAACCTTCATCAATGCTTCATGTCCAAGAATTTTGAAAAGCATTCCTCTACATACTAACTAATACCACCTTGCATTAAATGCAACAGACAAAAAATACTCCAAATTAGAAACTCCTCTAAAATCCTCAATTATAAATTCATCCACCTCTACAAACGTTAAATCCCATTTCGAGAGGGTATATGCTTCCATATTCCCTATTATCCTAACATGACTAATCTTAAAATCCTCAAAAAGACCTAATTCTTCAATAATTTTCCTAATCATACCCTACAAATGTCAAGCATCAATTCCTCCTTTTATTATTGTTTGGATGATTATCAAGGAATCACCCTCCACATGAATTCTTGTGGCCCTTAACTTCCTAACTAACTTAATGGTCCTAACGATATTTAAATTTTATTTGTGCATAGTTAAATTGAATTAGTATGTGTTTTAGGACAAGGCCTCCAATGCCAGGCTTGAGAAACTTTGTGCCATGCATCGCAGTGGCCGAAAAAGTTTATAGGCCTTGATCTGTATTTGTGTAAGTATATTTAATATGTTAAATGCTATCTTTTTTTTATTTCCTTGGAACAATTAAATGATTGCATATTAATTAGTCTAACTAGTTCATGTGCCATGTTTTTACAGGAGGACAAATATGGCCGCCATCCAAAGCAATTTGGAAAGAATATGCTACCAAAAAAAAAGTGGAATGATTTTGTAATCTAGATGGAGAATGAGGTATAAATAGTTGAGTTTCAATAAATTAGTTGGATATTTTTGTGTTAATATGTCAACTTTCATCTCTTGTGTTGAGTTTTTTATTGATGTGTAGGATGAGTAAATAGAGCTCAAACCTTATGATTACAAGATGGCCATTTATGTGCATGAATAAATAGTATAAGGATGTAGATGAAATCAATTAATCTAACTTTATGCCTCTTGGAAAGCATTCCTGTTGAATCTCTAATATTAGGTTCTAAGACTTCCCTATAGCTTTTACCTTTTTTTATTACCTTTCCTCTTCACTGTTAGACTCGTCTCCATTTTCCTTATCTGCATTTTTAGCTTCGACTTCTAATTCATCCCATGTTTTACCTTCCTCCTCTTCATAATATTCTTCCTCTTCTTTTTCCTCCTCTAACTCCACAAGAGATTCATCTTCTGAACCTTCTTCATCTGTTTCCGATTCCTCTTCTACATCAAAGGGTTCATATCCTTGATCTAACTATTTTGAATTATCAGAATCAGAATCACTAGATTTCATATTCAAAAATTCCCAACCATCATCTTCAATAAATTTATCTGGATCATTAGTAATAGTCTTCAAAATTTGCCACCAGTTCAAGTTCATTCTACTTTCATAATACTTTATACCCATGGGGTTCAACCATTCCTTGATGCCATCAAGTGAAGATTGAGGAATGGTGTACATGTGGAGTACATCTTGCTTGAATTCTTTGAAAACAATGGCCATATCAAATGCCTTTTTCTGAAGTCCTACTCTCTCAAGGTTAACATTTCTTAATCTCACTAATAGTGATTACTAAGAATGGTAATTCCACAAATTCTACCAAATAGTTTATCATAGGAACAATAAAAATAAACGCTTTGAAAGGAACTCCATGAAAACCAAACTCTCTAAATGGTATATCAAACTCTAGTTCAAAATATTTTAGATGAGGCCACTCCCATAGCTCCCTTACTCGCTTGAAAAATCCTTGAAACTCAGACTTCTTAACATTCAAAAGATAAATGGAATTTCCTCAACACCCAATAGAGCTATCCAAAAAATCTAACTAAAAACACAAATGTGCTCCCACACACAATGGCCTAATGGCTAGTTGTCATAGAAGTCAAACTACTGAAGTAACAACATTGATCGAGTTAACATATATGCATCATTTGTGTAATAAGCTGAAATGCGTAACAAATGTTAATCAATACATTGAATGTGAGATGCGTTGAAATAATTAAAAAAACATGTTTTGGGGAAAATATTAGTAGCATGGGGGAAAAATGCATTAACCCTAATAAAATCATTTTTTGTTGTTCTTTATACACCACCTATAAGTTTTCCTTGGATGATAGTACTGAATTTATATATGTTGTACCCCTTAAATGTCCTACATGTTACAAATATGGAATAAAAATGCACAAATTTGTATCGAGTCCAAAGGCCAAGTCATTCTGAATAAGGGCAGCCAAACTTGATAAGGATGCAGTCACTATTACATGTATTGACAATCCAGAATAGTGATGTATATACAACTACTTGTAAAAACCATAATCAATGAAAATATTTACATTCAAATCTAAGTTTGAAAGCTTTCATTTCATTTCATGCATCTAATTCCTTGTTGAAGATTGCGGGTGTCAACAACAAAGATAGAATAGCCCTCCTTAAACTATAGCTAGTTTTAAAGTGCAGTATTTCCAAATTCAAATCCACTTCTTAGCTAAGGAAAAGAGGTAGGATTCTCAAGTGCTAACTCAAAAAGAGAAGGCCATAGAAAACATTGAAATAGAAGATCCAATAAGTGAGATGACATAGTTGTAGACCATAGATAATCAAAATTCTTGCAATGAATAGATGCTTGTGATACAAACAAAAGGTGCTTACACATTGGCTAAATATATCCTCATCAAATGACCAAAAATAAATTTCAAATTTGTATGTAAACTTTGATAGTCAAGAAAAATAGTCATAAAAATTGGAAGTAAAATTTGGAAGACATGTAGGTGAACTTAATTCATCTAACTTTATTCCTCTTGGAAAAAATCAGGATCTCCCCTCCTAAAGTTTGGACCACATCCATTACCTTCACATAAAATTGGACATCCTTGGTCTTCTTGGTTCCCATGCCATGATATGGTTATGCAAATGAAAATGAAGCAATGTAATCATCTCTTTCTTGCTAGCTAAAGGAATGCATTCTTAATGTTTTGATACATGATATTAGCTCTCTCTTCTACTCTCATAGTTGAATACCGAA
This sequence comes from Sequoia sempervirens, assembly GCA_007258455.2. Taxonomy (NCBI): domain Eukaryota; kingdom Viridiplantae; phylum Streptophyta; class Pinopsida; order Cupressales; family Cupressaceae; genus Sequoia; species Sequoia sempervirens. The sequence continues at coordinate 54,758,605 of VDFB02000008.1, read as the reverse complement.
ATCCATTATGGTGGGTTTCCGGAGTTCCAGTCATATTTCATCCTCTACCACAAAATTTTGGCTTGATCCACACATCTGCCAGCCTAATTGGTTTTTTTTTGAAAGTTGAAGTTTCTCCTAATTCACCAATGTAGCTCTCTGCCTTTTGAGACTCTTTCATTTCTACAGATCATCTTTGGAATTTAATAATTTTTACCACATGGTTGATGTGCTTTGAATCCTAGCATCTAAAGGAAACCTCCTTAACATAAATATTGCTAGGGAATTTAAATGTTGCCATTGTAATTGGCATTAAAGCTGGTACCTGCAACATTGAAAATTATCCTTATATAAGAATTCCCTCCATCTTTTTTTCTTGTAATACTCTTGATGGTGGCTACATGAAATATGATTTTGATTCCTCTTCTACTTCAGAGGGTTCATATCCTTGATCTAACTCTTCTGAATTATTAGAATCAAAATCACTAGCTTCCATATTCAAAAATTCCCAACCACCATCTTCAATGAATTTATCTGGATCATCAACAATACTCTTCAAAATTGGCCACTAGTTCAAGTTCATTCTACTTTAATAATACTTTATATCCATGGAGTTTATCCATTCCTTGATGTCATGAAGTGAAGATTCAGGAATGGTGTCAATTCCAAGTACATCCTGCTTAAAGTCTTTGAATACAATAGCCATATCAAATGCATTTTTCCCAATTTCTACTCTCTCAAGGTGAACAATCTCAATCTCACTAATAATGATTACTAATAAAGTTAATTCCATCAACTCTACCAAATAGTTTACTGTAGGAAAAATAAAAGCAAAATATTTGAAAGGAACTCCATGAAAACAAAGCTCTCTAAATGGTATATCAAACTCTAGCTCAAAATATTTTAGATGAGGCTGCTCCCATAGCTCTCTTACTTGACAAATCCTTGAAACTCTATATTGATTTTATATTTCATGTCCTTCTCTTGATGTTCTTCCTCAATTTAATCAGGATCATACATTGACCTTCTTGCCCCTCCTAAAGTTTGGATCACATCCATTACCTCCACATAAAACTAGGCATCCTTGGTCATCTTCGTTCCCATGCCATGATATGGTTATGCAAATGAAAATGAAGCAAAGTAATCATCGCCTTGTTTATTGGTTGGAAGAATACATGCTTAATGTTTTGATACAGGATATCAGCTCTCTCTTCTACTCTCGTGGTTGAATACTGAAATCCATTATGGTGGGCCTTGAGAGTTCTAGATATCTTTCTTCCTCTTCTACCAAATTTTGGCCTGATCCACAAGTTTCCCAGCCTAATTGGCTTTGTTTTTGAAAGTTGAAGTTTCTATGACTCACCAGTATTAGCTATAACTTTTTTGAAATTTTATTATGGTATGTGCACTTTGATATGATGTAATATGATTATGGTTTTGTCTCATATGTTGTAATATTAGATATATAACAGAAAAATAAATTATTGCATGAAATAAATAATGAATTTTCATTTTAAACGATTTTTTTTTGTAGAACATGGGTCTTCCATACGATCAAGATGATCCTCAACATGATATAGATCCACAAAATATTGGTTCTACTGATATAATTCACATGGTAGAGGATGATGATGATGCATATATGGAAGAAACTGAGGCCAATGACAATGATGATGACAATGATGACAATGATGATGACGACAATGACGACGATGATGACAATGATGATGAGGAGGAGGAGGAGGAGGAGGATGATGATGATGATGATGATTATGATGATGATGATGGCGATGATGATGATGAGACACTTGGTGATAGTAACCAGTGACATTCATGATCATATAGACTACATCATGGATCATTATTGATACATCATTATGATGACTCTTTTCATGGTTACTATCATATGTATCATTTTCAGGGTCTATAGTACTATATTGTTGAGTTGTATCATATTGACATGTATCATTTTCACTATATCATTTAGAAATTTATCATCTTGAATTGTATCTTTTCACTTATGTCGATTATTGGACATGTATCATTTTGACATGTTTTTGGTGTACTTGCATATTTGAATTTCACTTGTTTTAGTTATATATGATGATGTTCTTATCAGTAATGACTTGTCAATTTATATATATTAAAAGTGATCAATTATTTTTGGATGGATATTTATTAAGTATGATGATTTTAATTTACTGCTCAGGATGGATGCTGTGAAATTCAATTAAATTATAGATATTTTGCTCACTTGTTTTAACTATAGATGATGATCATCTTATACTAATTATATTGTTATTTAATCATATGAGTTGAATAATTAAATTACTTTATAATCATGAGTTATTTAAGAGGCATGATATATTTAACTAATTAAATTGAAATAAAACATATTAAATTAATAAATGGAAGCAAAAAAGAAGCAATTTTAGAAGCAACAATGGAAGCCAAAATAGAAGCAAACTAGAAGCAATCTTGGAAGAAAAACTAGAATCAAAACTTGAAGTAAACCTAGAAGCAAAACTAGAATCAAACTAGGAAGCAAAACTGGAAGCAAACCTTGAAGCAAAACCAGAAGCAAACCTAGAAGTAAAATCGGAAGCAAAAATGGAAACAAGACTAAAAGCAACCTTGGAAACAAAACCAGAAGTAAAACTAGAAGCAAAACCTGAAGCAAAACTAGAAACAAAACTGGAACCAAACTTGGAAGCAAAACTAGAAGCAAAACTAGAAGCAAACCTGGAAATAAAATTTGAAGCAAACTTGGAAGCAAAATTGGAAGCAAACCTAGAGGCAAAACTAGAAGCAAAAATGGATGCAAAAATGGAAGCAAAACTAGAAGCAATAATGGGAGCAGACATGGAAGCAAAAATGAAAGCCAAATTGGGCACCAATTTTGGTGCAATTTCTGATGTTACTTCCTGACACTATTTTAGGTGCTAACAAAGGTGCTATGGTTCTTCAATGGTAAATCCATAACTAAATATGGCACTCAATCTAGCACAAAAGTTGGTGCAAAATCTGACATCGAGCTGACTATTCCTATTTCTATCAAGTTTAGCGCCAACCAAATTTTTCAATTCATGACTCAAAATACAATAAAATCTAATGTAAAATTTGGCATTGATTTCCTATTGTGTTTTTGTGTACCCACACTTATATACAAACTAGAAGTCGCTTGGATTTAGCATTTTACCGGTTGGGTCATTCCCTTCGGTGATTAATTTTTCCCACAAGACAATCCCTCTAAGATAAACAAAAGAAAGCAAGTATAACCATAGTTTGATCAATCTTTATTTCACATGAATAAAGAGATAGCATACGCTATATACTCCACTTGCACTCACAGATAAACAAGAATGGGTCTGCCTTTTTGGTCACCCAGTTAAGGGGAGAGCATATGCCTACCATCCACACACAAAAAAAACATTGTGTTCTTTCCTTCCTAAATAGTCTAGATTCCTAAATTTTAAGTAAAAAGGAAATAAATCACTCCAACACCTACATCAAATATATCAATAGTTCACAGTAAATGTTTCTTTGGCAGCGTTCTTGAGTTTCAAAAAAGTCTCTTGTAGTGTTTGTGAAGCCTACATAATATAAAGATATCCATTAGTTTTCAAGCTCAAAATAAATTTGTAGAGAAAATAAAATGCACCATTATAGTATGTTGATGCGCTACAAAAATAAGTCAATGCACCATAGAAAACATGAAATGTGCTATAGAAAGTGGTAAATACACCAAAAAAACCCCCTTATGCACCACAAAATGTCATGGATGTGTCGGAGAAACCCTTTGTTGCACCAGAACAGTCAGTGAATCCACTGAAGAATCTTTCGAATGCACTAGAGAAATTGTTGGTTACGCCAGATAAACTCACATCTGAACCTATAAAGCATACTTTCCCAAAAAAATATCATAGTAACATGGGCTAGGCCCCATGTTGGGTTCCAATTTATGTGTGTGAGAAAAAAATTGAATTAAAGTAATCAATTACACACAACATATGCAATGTATTGCATTAAGGAAATCTAAATTAACAATTCACAATTTGATAAAATGATTCCTTAAAGCCATTCCATCTTCCTCTAATCTTAAGGATCCTAGAAATAGTGCTCTTAGATCTTAAATATGCACTAAATTACATGGATGACACCTAAGAAATGAGTATCCATTAAACTAGAATGCATAAGCTATATCTACACCTACATGATTTTGATGTTTTTCATTGATAATGGACTAAATGATATACTAAATGGTGAATTGTTTTATATATAATTCTAATGAAATGATGCAATGCTAAATTAAACTAATGGAAATGTTGTTAGAATTATTCTAAATATTGTACGCAAACTAAGACACATCTGAGAATGCAACCATGATTCCAATTTACTTGCTAAACTATTCTAAATGTTGAATCAAAATATTAACTAAGCTCTCAAATTCTAAGATGAATTCTGCAGAGTAATGTTATGCAATTCTCTCTTATTAAAATCTATAAATAAGCATATATTTGTAGAGTTCACCAATGCATTAGGTGAGTTGGAATCAGTGGATGATTAGGATTCAATCTAGATAGATCAATGGTGAGAAATGAGGAAGTTGGAGAGAAATAAGGAAGTTGTCCCCTTTAATAGAACAATCTTGCCAAGTGTAGAAAGGTGTAAATGGAAAGAAGAAGCCATGTTTCCTTGAGTTGTTTGATATTTTTGAGAGTAAATATCCATTCTAGAAATTAGGAATAATTATTGTCATGTGACACATGGCGAGTTGGAAGATGACGTCGATGGAAGTTAGAACAATATGGAGAAATGTGACAAAATTTGACTTAAAAATTCAAATTTAATGAGGGAATTAATTAAGTAAAACAAATTAGTTAAATTTTTTTACTTAATTAAATCATGAAGTAAGTGGCTTAGACAAGGGGAATTAAGAAATATGAACTATATAAATAAACTTTGCAATTTATTTATACAATAGGGATGTAGTACCCCTCTGTTTATGCTTATGCTTTCTGCTATTATGTTTCACACTGTTAGACTATGAAACTTTGTTTGGATATTTTCATCATTGGTTTTGAGCGATAATGGATTTATTCTGTGACATGATGATTTATTGTTTGGTGATTATTGATTTTAGACATGATTTGATATAGTCTAGATGTTTACTTTCTGATGATTATTGTTATGTACATGTTTATGATGGACTAACTGTTAATTTATTTCGTCAGTCTGATGTGACGTGTATTGGTGTGGAGAACGAAATCGCATCACTCGCTTGCGAGTGCCCTGTGATATCCGTGAATTTTCTCCACACGGTGTGCCTGTTTAATGCTTTATATATATATATGCATGCATGTTATTGCTTGGTTGCAGGAATTGTAGGTACATGACACCGACTCCACCTAGGTACTCAGGTCTGAGCGTGTCAAGACTCAATGGATACATTGATCAGGAGATAGTAGTTTGGTTCACCCTAGTTTAATCTATAACCCTGGTCTTAGTACATCATCTGTTTTAGTTCAGAGTCATAGGTTTGTCTTGTATTTTCTGTTTGGATAAATTGTTGGAAAGGTAAATTTGGTTAAATTTTAATGTTGGTTTTTGTGCTTTAAATTATTGGTATTTAAATTAATGTTTAAATGTGGAAGAAATTACTTGCTTGATTATTTAATTAATTAATTAGCTTATTTGGTTAAATGGTTTGATTTTAAAAGATCAAACTTATTTAATTAAATAAATAAATAAATTAAATTAAATTATTGAGTGTGTAAATAGTTTATTTGAAAATTAAATAATTGTATTGTATTTGAAAATTAGAAAATTAATAAAAATATATGCATGTAAATTAAAATTTGAGTTTTTTTAAAAAAATTTAAATTAAATAAATTAAAATTTGCATGGAAATATGGAAGGGAAAAATTGCTGAGAAGTTGTTAAAAGATATTTGTACTTCTTGACAAGTGTGCCAGTGCTTTAATGATATTTGTTGAGGAATTTCTTCACAGAGGTTATTGTGGATCTGGGATTTCAGGGAGGTTATTCAATTTCCTCATGGGGAAATTATCAGGGCTTTTGAAAAAAAACTCTCTTGTTGTTAAAAAATCATTATTTCTTAGAAGTTGTTATCTCTCTGTATCTGGTTGGATATCTTGTGGATTTTTGGGTTTTCTTTGGAGAAGATTTTGGGATTTGCATTCTACAGGTAGAGGTTACTCTCCAACTACCAAATCTTCAAAACATAGGAAAGCAGGTATTTCTCTGGTTATTTCTCTTGTTCTTCTTTGAATTCTTTTGTAAAACTTCCTGTTATCTATATGAATTTCAAGAAAACAAGATTAGGGAAAACAATGAAAGAAAATCTCTGTGAAATTGTAAAATCAAGAAAATTTTAGGGAAATAAATAGGGGCAAACAGAGATTTATTTTATACAGTAGAAAAAACCTACAAATGAAATTTACAAGAAAACATTGAAAGATTCATGATTAAAATATTTGTTAAAAGGTAGATTAATTTGAAGATCTGTGATTGAATTGAAATTTCATGAAACAAAATATGTTATTGTTAAATTTCCTTATTTTTGTAGAAAATCAAATTGAAGGAGATTATTGTTACCAGTAAATTATTTACTGTGTTAATTCTGATAAATATATATATATATTTAGATATATATATATATATATATATATATATATATATATCTATATAGCTTATATATATACATATATACATATTAAATATATATAAATACATATAAATTATTAAATGAAATCCGCGTACGAATTTTCGTCAAACCTGCATAGTATTAAACATTTTTGAAATGTATTTTTTGGATTTCATGATTCATGGAAGAAAGAATTTTGCGGTTTTTATTTTATGGAATAAAATTTATTAAAACTTTGTTTGTTAAGGGTAAGGGCGGACGGCATACCCCACGGCTGACCCCTGCAGGGAGCCGGTTGTGGCAGCAGAGCTTGCCGCTGCCTCCACAGGCAGCGCCAGGGCTGCCGCTGCGGCCGAGCTCTCCCATGAGGGTTTCGGCTATTAGGGAGCCGAGCCCTATGTCATATGTGTTTTATTTGAAACTTAATAAACAGTTTCCTTTTAATGTTTTAAAAATGCGGATTTATAAATAAAGTTTTAAATTCGAATGTTTATATATTATCATATTTTGTATTTAAATATATATTTATATATATATATATATATATGTATATAAATATATATATATTTATATATAATATGAGATCATATTTGATTAAATTAATATTTTTTATAAATATATGTATATTGTGTTAGGAAAAATAATTTGATAAATTATATTTTCTTTAGAATATGATGTATGTGTAAATTAATATTGAGAAACTATGGAATACAATAAATGGTGAGATTGAGAAAATAAAAAAAAAATAGATTAAAGAAAACAGTTAATATTCTTATTGATTTTGTAATAGATCTTTTATCAAAATGATTTATAAGCATGTTGTTCTCAAAATGATACATATGGATTTAGCATATCCAAATGATAGACGTGTATTGCTTTAAATTGTTTAAATTTTTGTAATTGGGAAAAATGGGGAAAGTCTCTATTGGTCAAGTCTTCCAGACCGATTATTAAATGGGGATTGTGATTGTTAAGTTAAATTTCTTGTGTTAACTAAGGATGTGTACATGGCTTTGTTTGGTGGTTTGACACCTGTGTTATGAACATTGAATGTTACTCGTTTTAATGTGATTGGTCTTTTATATTGATTTTGGTTATATGTACACTTTGTAAATCTTAGTCAGCAAACGTAGAAATCCTTGTTATGTTTAGGGGAGTGGCTATATTGTAAGGGCCGACACACAAAGTGGTGTCAGGGTAACTTACAAGTAGTTAGTAGCTCAGTGATAACTAAATGACACAGTAGTTAGATTAAAACACTTAACAAGATGTTATGCCTCGCTTATGAATCTTGAGCAATTTCAATCTTGAGTATAAGATGAGAAGGCCTGGAATGGAAAATCGATGTCTTGTTCCTTTAAAAGACATACGATTCCACAATAGTATGCAATAGGGGCCAGGTTTCGTAAGAGGTTACCAGGGTAACCCAAGGATTGGGCACTGGAACCTAGGAAGAAACACTAGGGTAACCTTTGCAACTTTGTGATGACACTCCACCTAGAATAACAGTTAACCTTGTGTATGTATTACATTAAATTGTCCAAATCTGGAAGCAATGTAACCAATAGATTGTTTTGTGTTAGTGTCTAGGGTTAGTAGATTAGGTCTAGGTAATCTTATTACTATCTCCTAGCACAGGGGGTGGACCTACGGGTACCACATGGTTGGCTGGAATGTGCACCTTACTCCGTTGGGTCCCCAGTTTGATCATGTCATCGAGAGCTTTATGGATGGAGAGCTCACACTTGGAAAACTTATGTTTATTTCAACATTGTATATTGTAAAATTTGTATTTGATAACATCCCTCAAATGTTGTGAGGTGAACACTTGTAATTGTAATCATTATTGAACTACCTCATCAGATGGATGAGTATTGTATATAATATCAAATACAATGTATTGAACAAATTTGTACCTTATGTTATCTTGAATGGAAAATTTCAATGTTATGCAATGTTTATCTTTATGTTATAAATTAAAATGTGCAATGCGAAATACTTAAGTCACTTATGGAAAACTCAAAGCAGTGTAACATCGCTTAGCCTAATGATTGTATGCAACTAATTAACTTAATAATTAAACTTAAAAAAAAAAAATTATTACAGCTCTATACACTATTGCAACATTCTTAGGTTATTAAGACGGGGCATTACAAATTGGTATAAGAGCCAAGGTTACAAACACTGGACACTCTGGGTAATCACGAGCCCATTAGGTTGACCTAGTACGTAGTGTCGCAACTGGTAGCCTTGGTTGAAAAGTATCTAAGCCTCGTTATTGTTATGTTTAGGAACATGCCTAGGCAAGGAGGAAGAGGTCATGGTAGAGGTCGAGGTGGAGGCTGAGGGCCAATCCATCAGGTTACTCCCCCTCCTAGCCCTCATCATAGTGATTTGGCAGAACAGATGGGTCAGAGAAATGAGGGACAAAATCCTGCTCAGTCAGGAGTAGAGGGTTCTTAGATACGTCCACTATTAGAGAAGGTCCTAGCTCGTCTTGGACCTAGATAGGTAGATGAGCAGGAGGTTGTCAAAGAGAGATAGATCTCCTAGGAGAGTAGAGGACACAACACATCAGGATGCTATCACTACAGGTCATATGAGGGATTTACTGAGGGCACGTCCTCCTACCTTTGATGGTACAGGAGGTGGCTTAGAGGCTGAGACCTAGCTACTAGATTTGGGTAGATGCTTCACCATGCACCCATATGGTAGCAATACTCGTGCCAGATTGCTATTATGCACTTGAGAGGATTCGCCTCTACTTGGTGGTGCCTAGAGGAGCAGAAGCTCCATATAGATATTGGTTCTGTATCTTGGGAGATGTTTCTCGAGAGGTTTAGAGCTTGGTTCCTTTCAGAACATTGGAGGTAGCATAGGACTGATGAGTTCCATGATCTACGTTAGTTGGCTCTTTCTATAGAGCAATATGAATGTAGGTTCTATGAACTCAAGCAGTATGCTGGTATTGGCAATGATGAGCCTATGCTAGTACAACACTTCATTAGGGGTTTAAACACCCGCATCAGTGGTGGTGTCTGAGTCTTTGAGCCAAAGACTATGGAAGTTGCAGTGGAGAAGGCTTGCATAGTAGAGGAGAACCTTATTATGGCCTTAGGTGGGCACACAGGAGTGCAGATTGGAAGTACTCTTGCAGCAGGTTTTAGTCCACAAGGTGGACAGGCACAGACAGGTGGTTCTTCTAAGAACCAACAGACACCCACAAAGGGTGGGTAGAACAACAACAATGAACACCTCAAAATAACAATAACCCTCAACCAAAACAACAAAATAGTCCTCAAACAGGAAAGGGTCGCAACTGGTGGCGCAACAAGTGCAATAGGCAGGATTAGCCTGCGCAGAGTGCTTAGTCTACTATTAGTAGGGGTAGTTTTCAGCAATCTAATGCACCTTCGGGTGGCAGAGGATTCGACAAAGGCACAGGTTGTTATTCATGTGGGCAGTAGGGACACATAGCTAGGCAGTGTCCGATGAGAGGTTCTACTAGATTTGGGCCTTGACCTATAGTTTCAGAGCCTACGGTGGGAGATGCAGGATGAACACATACAATATATGCTACGGTTAATGACTGCCAAGCCGATCACTAGAACACGGTGGTCAAAACTTTAGGTAAGTTATATGGTGTTAGTGTTTCCATACTTTTGATTCTGGAGCCACTGACTCCTTTATTTCACTAGCCATTGTTGACCATTGTGGTCTTGTGGTGGTAAAGCAAGGTGGTAAGTGGCAAGTTGAATTCGCCTCAGGGGTGAAAGTAGCAGTAGAAAACTTAGTACATAATTGTGAACTTAAAATTGGTACGTTAACTACCTTAGTAGATTTATATGTTACACCCTTAGGATCGTATGATATAGTATTAGGTATGGATTGGTTAGCATCTTATCATGCTGTAATTGACTATCGATTTAAGACAGTTAGTTGCATTGATGATTTAGGTGTGAAAGTGGAAATCGTAGGTATTCAAAGACCTATCTCTTTGTGGATGATATTTGCTATGCAATTAAAGAGATGTCTTCGTCAAGGATGTCAATTGTTTGCAACAACAGTTACTAATTTGGAAGAGGGTGAGAGTCGAGAGGTATCTCTTGATGATCATCCTATTCTTAGGGAATTCACGGATGTGTTTCCTGATTACATTCCCGGAATGCCACCGAAGAGGGATATTGACTTTAGAGTTGACTTAGTTCCTGGAGCTGAGCCTATATCTAGAGCTCCTTATAGAATGATGACCCAGGAGTTAGAGGAACTTCATATCCAGTTAGAGGAACTATTAGAAAAGGGTTTCATTCATCCAAGTGTTTCCCCTTGGGGAGCACCTGTCATCTTCGTAAAGAAGAAGGACAAATCTCTTAGGCTGTGCATTGACTATCGCCAATTGAACAAGGTTACAATTAAGAATCGTTATCCTTTGCCTAGAATCGATGATCTTTTCGATCAAATTAAGGGAGCTAATGTGTTCTCTAAAATCAATTTGAAATCTGGTTATCATCAATTGCAAATAGCTGAAGCAGACATTCATAAAACTACTTTTTGAACTTGATATGGGCACTACAAATTCACAGTAGTACCATTTGGATTAACGAATGCACCATCAGTATTCATGAGTTTAATGAATGGTGTTTTTCGTACATACCTTGATCGTTTTTTCCTTGTATTTCTCGACGATATATTAGTTTATTCGAGAAACATGAAGGAATATGAAGAACACTTGAGGCAGGTATTGCAGTGTTTAAGGGAAAATCAATTGTATGCGAACCTGAAGAAGTGTGACTTCTTTCAACCTAAAATAAATACCTTGGACACGTGATATCTAGAAAAGGTATTGTTGTGGATCCTTCAAAGATCCAAGCTATTGTGGATTGGCCCACACCTACTAATGTAGGTGAAGTTCGTAGTTTTATGGGTCTAGCTGGCTATTATAGGCATTTTGTAGAGGGGCTTTCTAGAATAGGTCATCCTATTACTTCTCTTGAAAGGAAAGGGAAGAAGTTTGTTTGGACAGAGCAATGTCAATTGGATTTTCATACTCTTAAAGAAAAGTTAACTAATGCGCCTGTACTCATTGTTCCTGATCCTACTAAGGATTTCGTGGTATGCACGGATGCATCTTTAGAGGGTTTGGGAGCAGTATTGATGCAAGATGGGTGTGTGGTTGCTTATGAGTCTCGCAAACTCAAAGATCATGAATTAAACTATCCTACTCATGACCTAGAACTAGCTGCAGTAGTGCATGCATTAGTTCAATGGAGGCATTTCTTATTAGGTCATCATTTTGAACTTCATACTGATCACCATAGTTTGCAATACATCTTTATGCAACCTAACTTGAATGCTAGGCAAAGATGGTGGATGGAGTTCTTGTGTGAGTACGATTTTGAAGTAAAATATGTTCAAGGAAAAGAGAACATAGTGGCTGATGCTCTTAGCCGACGTCGACATGAGATCTCTGCTACTACTCTCAAAGTAGATTTGAGGGGTCAAATAGTAGCTGCACTTCCTACTGATAGATTATATCAGGAAGTGAGGACAAAGATTGAATCAGGTAGACCTTTAGAAGGTCGATTTGCAGGTTATGTCTTAGAATCGGATGGTATATTATGACAATTAGGTCGTATTTATGTACCACATGTTGAGAGTCTTCGTACATTAATTATGACTGAAGCTCATCGAGCTGCGTATTTAGCTCATCTAGGAGTCAAGAAAATGCATGCCGATCTTCGACAATTGTATTTCTGGCCTGGCATGAAATGTGATATTGCTGATTATGTATCTAGATGTCTTGAATGCCAGCGAGTCAAAGCTAAGCATCAACATCCCGCTGGATTATTGCAGCCACATCTCATTCTAGAATGGAAATGGGATATTATATCTGTTGACTTTATTGTAGGGTTACCTACGTCATCACGTCAACATGATGCCATTATGGTAATTGTTGACCGATTGACTAAAGTAGCTCATTTTTCACCTGTACGATCATCATACAACGCTTCATCTGTAGCTAGGATATTCATGGAGGACATCGTTAGATTACATGGGATTCCTCATAGGATTATATCAGATAGAGATCCTGTATTTACTTCTGCCCTATGTACTTCATTGCAAAATTCCCTAGGTACAGAGTTGAACTTTAGTTTAGCGTATCATCCTCAAACCGATGGACAAACTGAAAGAGTTAATCAAATATTAGAGGATATGCTTAGGATGTACGTAATGGACCAACAGTCTCATTGGGAGGATTATCTGTACTTAGTAGAATTCGCTTACAACGGATATCAGAGTTCCATAGGTATGCCACCATTTCAGGCATTATAAGGTCGTCCTTGTCGAACTCCGCTTAGTTGGGATCAACTTGAGGACAGAGTGTTACTTGGACCTGAGATGCTTTGTGACATGGAGCAACAGGTTGACCATATTAGAGAGCATTTAATAGCAGCACAGGATAGGCAAAAGAAATATGCCGATGCGCATAGGATAGATCGATAGTTTGTTGTAGGTGATAGATTGTTTCTTCGAGTGCAACTGCGAAATAGTCCAATCCATTATGGAAAAGGCTCTAAGCTTGCACCTCGTTTTGTTGGGCCATTCGAGATTTTAGAGAGAATTGGTCCTATGGCATATTAGCTCGCCTTACCACCCAGTTTGTCTCGTATTCATGATGTTTTTCATGTATCAGTACTTAGACCATATCATCCCGACATATCTCATGTACTTGATTGGAATGCGTTACAGGTAGAGGACGGGCAACTGGCTTTGGAGCCCATGGCCATTCTACAGCACCGGATGCTGGGTCTCAGGGGTCGAGACGTTGATTAGGTGAGGGTCCAATGGGATCCTAGCTATGAGGCTTCTGCTACCTAGGAGGATGCGACACGCATGAGGGAACTTTATCCCTATCTATTCGCAGGATTTCAGGAGCAAGCCTGATCCTAGGGGGGAGGATGTAGTACCCCTCCGTTTATGCTTATGCTATCTGCTGTTATGTTTCACACTATTAGACTATGATACTTTGTTTGAATATTTTCATCGCTGGTTTTGAGTGATAATGGATTTATTCTATGACATGATGATTTATTGTTTGGTGATTATTGATTTCAGACATGATTTGATATAGTGTAGATGTTTACTTTCTGATGATTATTGTTATGTACATGTTTATGATGGACTAACTATTAATTTATTTCGTCAGTCTGATGTGATGTGTATTGGTGTGGAGAACGAAATCGCATCACTCGCTTGCGAGTGCCCTGTGATATCCGTGAATTTTCTCCGCATGGTGTGCCTGTTTAATGCTTTATATATATATGCATGTTATTGCTTGGTTGTAGGAATTGTAGGTACATCACACCGACTCCACCTGGGTACTCAGGTCTGAGCGTGTCAAGACTCAATGGATACATTGATCAGGAGATAGTAGTTTGGTTCACCCTAGTTTAATCTATAACCCTGGTCTTAGTACATCATCTGTTTTAGTTCAAAGTCATAGGTTTGTCTTGTATTTTCTGTTTGGATAAATTGTTGGAAAGGTAAATTTGGTTAAATTTTAATGTTGGTTTTTGTGCTTTAAATTATTGGTATTTAATTTAATGTTTAAATGTGGAAGAAATTACTTGCTTGATTATTTAATTAATTAATTAGCTTATTTGGTTAAATGGTTTGATTTTAAAAGATCAAACTTATTTAATTAAATAAATTAATTAATTAAATTAAATTATTAAGTGTGTAAATAGTTTATTTGAAAATTAAATAATTATATTGTATTTGAAAATTAGAAAATTAATAAAAATAAATGCATGTAAATTAAAATTTGAGTTTTTTTAAAAAAATTAAATTTAAATAAATTAAAATTTGCATGCAAATATGGAAGGGCATAATTGCCGAGAAGTTGTTAAAAGATATTTGCACTTCTCGACAAGTGTGCCAGTGCTTTAATGATGTTTGTTGTGGAATTTCTTCACAGAGGTTATTGTGGATCTGGGATTTCAGGGAGGTTATTCAATTTCCTCACGGGGAAATTATCAGGGCTTTTGCGAAAAAAACTCTCTTGTTGTTAAAAAATCATTATTTCTTAGAAGTTGTTATCTCTCTGTATCTGGTTGGATATCTTGTGGATTTTTGGGTTTTCTTTGGAGAAGCTTTTGGGATTTGCATTCTACAGGCAGAGGTTACTCTCCAACTACCAAATCTTCAAAACATAGGAAAGCAAGTATTTCTCTGGTTATTTCTCTTGTTCTTCTTTGAATTCTTTTGTAAAACTTCCTGTTATCTATATGAATTTCAAGAAAACAAGATTAGGGAAAACAATGAAAGAAAATCTCTGTGAAATTGTAAAATCAAGAAAATTTTAGGGAAACAAATAGGGGCAAACAGAGATTTATTTTATACAGTAGAAAAAACCTACAGATGAAATTTACAAGAAAACATTGAAAGATTCGTGATTAAAATATTTGTTAAAAGGTAGATTAATTTGAAGATCTATGATTGAATTGAAATTTCATGAAACAAAATATGTTATTGTTAAATTTCCTTATTTTTGTAGAAAATCAAATTGAAAGAGATTATTGTTACCAGTAAATTATTTACTGTGTTAATTCTGATACATATATATATATTTAGATATATATATATATATGTATATAGCTTATATATATACATATATACATATTAAATATATATAAATACATATAAATTATTAAATGAAATCCGCGTACGGATTTTCATCAAACCTGCACAGTATTAAACATTTTTGAAATGTATTTTTTGGATTTCGTGATTCATGGAAGAAAGAATTTCGCGGTTTTTATTTTATGGAATAAAATTTATTAAAACTTTGTTTGTTAAGGGTAAGGGCCGAGGGCATACCCCACGGTTGACCCCTGCAGGGAGCCGGTTGTGACAGCAGAGCTTGGAGCTGCCTTCACAGGCAGCGCCGGGGCTGCCACTGCGGCCGAGCCCTCCCACGAGGGTTTCGGCTGTGAGGGAGCCGAGCCCTATGTAATATGTGTTTTATTTGAAACTTAATAAACAATTTCCTTTTAATGTTTTAAAAATGCGGATTTATAAATAAAGTTTTAAATTCAAATGTTTATATATTATCATATTTTGTATTTAAATATATATTTATATTTATATATATATGTATATAAATATATATATATATATATTTATATATATATGAGATCATATTTGATTAAATTAATATTTTTATAAATATATGTATATTGTGTTAGGAAAAATAATTTGATAAATTATATTTTCTTTAGAATATGATGTATGTGTAAATTAATATTGAGAAACTATGGAATACAATAAATGGTGAGATTGAGAAAATAAAAAAAAAGATTAAAGAAAACAGTTAATATTCTTATTGATTTTGTAATAGATCTTTTATCAAAATGATTTATAAGCATCTTGTTCTCAAAATGATACATATGGATTTAGCATATCCAAATGATAGACGTGTATTGCTTTAAATTGTTTAAATTTTTGTAATTGGGAAAAATGGGGAAAGTCTCTATTGTTCAAGTCTTCCAGACTGATTATTAAATGCGGATTGTGATTGTTAAGTTAAATTTCTTGTGTTAACTAAGGATGTGTACATGGCTTTGTTTGGTGGTTTGACACCTGTGTTATGAATATTGAATGTTGCTCGTTTTAATGTGATTGGTCTTTTATATTGATTTTGGTTATATGTACACTTTGTAAATCTTAGTCAGCAAACGTAGAAATCCTTGTTATGTTTAGGGGAGTGGCTATATTGTAAGGGCCAACACACAAAGTGGTGTCAGGGTAACTTACAAGTAGTTAGTAGCTCAGTGATAACTAAATGACACAGTAGTTAGATTAAAACACTTAACAAGATGTTATGCCTCGCTTATGACTCTTGAGCTATTTCAATCTTGAGTATAAGATGAGAAGGCCTGGAATGGAAAATCGATGTCTTGTTCCTTTAAAAGACATACGATTCCACAATAGTATGCAATAGGGGCCGGGTTTCGTAAGAGGTTACCAGGGTAACCCAAGGATTGGGGGCTGGAACCTAGGAAGAAACACTAGGGTAACCTTTGCAACTTTGTGATGACACTCCACCTAGAATAACAGTTAACCTTGTGTATGTATTACATTAAATTGTCCAAATCTAGAAGCAATGTAACCAATAGATTGTTTTGTACTAGTGTCTAGGGTTAGTAGATTAGGTCTAGGTAATCTTATTACTATCTCCTAGCACGGGGGGTGGACCTACGGGTACCACATGGTTGGGTGGACCGTGCACCTTACTCCGTTGGGTCCCCAGTTTGATCATGGCATCGAGAGCTTTATGGATGGAGAGCTCACACTTGGAAAACTTATGTTTATTTCAACATTGTATATTGTAAAATTTGTATTTGATAACATCCCTCAAATGTTGTGAGGTGAACACTTGTAATTGTAATCATTATTGAACTACCTCATCAGATGGATGAGTATTGTATATAATATCAAATACAATGTATTGAACAAATTTGTACCTTATGTTATCTTGAATGGAAAATTTCAATGTTATGCAATGTTTATCTTTATGTTATAAATTAAAATGTGCAATGCGAAATACTTAAGTCACTTATGGAAAACTCAAAGCAGTGTAACATCGCTTAGCCTAATGATTGTATGCAACTAATTAACTTAATAATTAAACTTTAAAAAAAAATTATTAGACCTCTATACACTATTGCAACATTCTTAGGTTATTAAGACGGGGAATTACAAGGGGAAATAAAGATTTTTATTAATTAAATAATTAATATTTAATTAATATTCTCCAGACCAATTTTTAATGTATACAACATGTTTGTTTACAACTCTTTATATGCATATTTGATGGGTTATTAGGTGTTGAAGATTGATTTCCAAGTCAAGTAGGTGCTTCAAGTCAACTTGAGTCAAATTCAAGCTTGGAGAGAGTTATTTATCCATTTTTTTGTAGAGCTGACTTTGACAACCTGACAAATAGATATTTCCAAATCTGGTGTTTAGAGTTGTCTCCTATTTTTTTAGAAATTTGGAAGAGGACTGATTCACCACCTGTGCTGAATGAGTCCCACCTTAGGACTGCAAATCTAAATTTTGTTAGATTTCAGATCCCGACAAGCAAAAACCAACTCCTAACACTTTTTCACCAAGGGGAGGACTAATTCACCACCCTGTGTGAATGAGTCTCACTATGAAAATTTAGTAATTTCCATCAGCATTCAGAACACTCTAGAATCTTCACAATTCATCCAGGTGCACTCAGATTCATCCTTGTACTTTTTGTTTTGCATTATTTCTTCATTTACATAGTTGTTTACATATCATAATGTGTTTTCAAACATAGTTTTAATTTCACTTTAGCATTCATTTTTGGTCATTTATATTATTCAACTACATTTAGTTAAGTTCATTAACATTAAAAAACATTGCATACATCCTAATTTGAGTGATACATAAGCATTTTTGGCCCTATCTCTCTTCTTTTAGGTGATAAACCTTAGAAGTGTAAGAGTAGTCCATAGGGTTCCAAAAATCTATGGTTCATTTTGGTGAACCCAACTTTTTGAACATCTTATTTTTGAATTTGGAGTCCATTTTCATCTTAATCCTAGCTTGCATTTGAAGTTGCATTAGAGTTTCATTGTTAATTTGCATTTAGGGTTTCAATTTTTTTGCATTAGGAAAAAGTTCATTTTGTTTGCATTTTTGCATACAGTTTCCTTAAAAATTTCTACAATTCTACATCTCCATCTTTGGTCTACAACTTACAACCTCACACACATCACAAACCATTCATAATTTCTAAATATCTTGCAAAACACCCCTACTGGGACTCATTCACCATCTGTGATGAATCGGTCCCTATATAGAGTTTTCACTAACTGAAACAACATCTAAACTCTCATTTTTATTCTTCCTAAGGCTCCTAGTATCATATAGTATAAGTCTAGAAGTTTTTTGGAGCATTTATTTTATGCATTTATCTCAAAAACATCAATTTAAGATAGTCATTTTTCCAATCAGTTCAATTCCAAGCATCATTAGATCTAAAAATGTTTCCATTTTTTCAACTTTTCATAACATTGATAAAAGTACTTTTCACTTTTGCATATACAATGTTTCTATTCCTAAAACTTTGCATAAGTTTGTTAAAAGTGCTTTTCATTCTTGCATGTACATTGTTTGCATTCTTCAAATCTTACATATATTGGATAAGAATGTTTTGTACCTTTCCATATACATTGTTCCTATTGCTGAAACATTGCCTAAAATGGTTACATTTTCATTTCATTCTTATTCAAATAATTCTTGTACCTTGCATATATGTAAACATGTTAACAAACACTTCCTATCCCCTCCCTATAAGACTATTTTAGTGAAAGAGAATACAACTTTAGCCATTCCTCGCTATTATATTTGTTCTCCTAATATCTTTCCTATTGGAAAAGAAGATTATTTTGTGATAGAATAACCAATTAATGAGAGTGTTGAGAATCTAAGTTTTTTCTCTCCTTTTACCTCTCTTAGTGGACAAGACATTGATCAACAAGACAACTTAAACATAAATAATCATGATAATAACATTTTCCGTTCTCCTAGTGTCTCTCAGAGTTATGAAATAGATTCTTTGTTTGATGATGCTTATGAATATTTTAGTTGTCCACCTTCTCCTAGGTAAACCATTATGGTGCACAATCATTCACCCATTGATCATTCCCTACTTCATTCCCTACTAGCAATGAAGTTACTTTAGAAGAACCAAACTTTGAATGGCAACAACATTTGGCTTGTAGTTCTTCTAACAACTCTTCTCCTAAGATAGAATATCATAATGCAAAACAATATGACCATGGGCACACATCCTTGAACCACTAACCTTTCCTTAGGAGATGATAACAAAGTTGCATTAGAATCCCCCTCACCAACATATCATGCTAATCAAGAATTTTTTTTTGAGGTTATGAAGACACAAGTGGGATCTCCTTTAGTTAGTGAGAATCCTAGGTCATCTTCCATTAATGAGAAACACAAAAAAAATAGAACTATCTTGAAATCCATAATGCAATATACTCATAACAATGTTTTATAGCCACTAACTTGTAATTTAGTGAGTCAAACATTTAAGGGATCAAAAAACACTCCTACACCATTAACTTTTCCTCAAAAAGTGCCTAGTGTTGAAGACCTTAAAAAGACTCAATCTAATATATATTTATGGGAGCTCATTCAACTTTCACCAACAGTCAAACTTCTCTTCAATGAAATGTTGGAAATATAGAGGGATGAGATCCATTCTTACATAAAACTGAATCATGTAACATCCTCCCTTCATCCCATGCACGCCACCTAGTCAAAATAACATTCCCTAAACATGAATTACCCCCACTTGAGATTCAACACAAAAATGATCGCTTGATGATAAAGGTGATCATTAATGAAACTCTAAATAGGAAAACTCTCATTGACAATGGATCATAACTTAATTTTTTTAGCATGTACCTCCTCCATAAACTTGGCATGGACAAAAATGTAACTCAACTTAATGATGTTCATATTCATGTCTTTGAAAATGTCGATAGGCAACCACTTGGGATGATCACATTACCTATTGAGGTTGGAACTATCGTGTTGCCTACCTCTATTTATATCATGCGAGAACCCTTTCCATTGAATCTTATCCTAGGTAGACCATAGATTCATGCTATGAAAGGAGTCCCATATACCCTTCATCATGTCATGAAGTTTGAATACAACAACAAGATATACACGGTTGATGCAGATGATCAAAGCTATGTGTCAAATGATCACAACACTTCCAACTCCCCTAACCCTTCCATTCCTAGATCAGAAATTGAACCTATACAAGATGGTCCTAAGTCTTCACCTACAAAACTCTTTTGTAATAATTGTGGGTCATTAGATTATACCCCTCCTTCCCATAATACTTCCAAAATATCACCCTCATGGTCTAAAGAGTCATATACAAACAATTCATTTTCAGACACAAGTTCTAGTAGTCCTTGGAGTTTCACACTTACCTTTAAGGGAGGGTGTGCAATATCCCAATATCCACCCAAACAACATTGTGTTCCATTGTAGACCCATCCTTGTCCTACACTCAGTGTGGGGCAAGGGGTTTGATAGCCTTGTCCTCGTATGTAACATGTCGATGTCTCTTTTGACTTAGTTGTTAACCTTTCATGAACATATAAGAGAAAGCTTGGGATGTGGATGACATGTCTTAAGATTGAATCACATGTTACATACTACCCTTTCTTCATGGTGTAGCTTATCAGAAACATATGACTTGGCATAGGGATTTTCGAGTAAGCTCTCATGTCCTCGTCTACTTTAAAGAAATTTCTCATAGTACAGGTGTTCACAACTACTTTAAAGTGGGGGGAATATAATACCATAATTCATTTGCATTCTTTGTTCCTAGTGTAGCCTTGTCATTTATATGGCATGTTTATTACCTTTTGGATGACATTGGGTGTAATGTCCTTCATAAGTGTGATCTTTCTTAGCATATTACATTCCTCTTTATGGTCTGATGTGACACACTGCATCCCCTAAGTTGTGAATATACTATTCTTTGATTGGTCCTCTCTAGGAGAAATTAGACACAATGTTCCCTAAGTGACTGGCCTTACATAAACTAAATAAGACTACTTTGAACATCTTTTCACATTTTACATTTTTTCATTTTTTTTGCCACCTTGCATGATGTAGCTTGCATGACTATGGTACCCTTTTCTTTTTGTTCATAGAATTTTTTTCCTTGTGGCACATTGTTAAAGTTATTAGGTGGTATAACTTTGATATGGTTGAGCAGGAAGCTCACTTGGCAGCATTAATTTTTCCCCATAGCCACTTTTATGTTTTTGAGTGCATAGAAGCTAGTTTATGTATCTTACCCTTTTAGGCTTTCTCACCAAGTTAACAACTAGTTCTGTGGCCCCAGAGTGATTATATAGTTGGGTTTTCTCACCCTACAAATAGCCTAAAGTTTGTTGGCCCTAGATTGAGTGCACATTCTCTTTTTCAAACAATTAGCCTAGATCTATTTTCACAACTAGAGTTAGATTGATGATTAAAGCTTCATCTAATTCTTTTCAACACTTGTGTGTTCCTTTGTTCTTATATCTATTTTTCCATGGTATCTTCATCCTGGGGGCTTGATCATCCCTCTTGATCATTGTCATTCCATCTTGCTAACATAAGTGCATTTGAACCATTCCCTTGATGTTCATGGCTACTTTAGTGTGAGTTTGAAACAAGTTCATCATCTCACTAAAGTGGGGGCTAAATGTGTCATAGAAAAATGGCCCCTTATCATTTTCATGTCCATTTAGGTCTTGTTTCATAGTATTGGAACTATGTTGCTCTAATTTTATGTTGTAACATGGCTTGAACATGATTATTTAGGTACTAAAATTCAAAGAACGACATCTTGTGAAGGTGTTGTGAAGTGTTGTAAGAAATTTATACATTCTTCTAGACTCTATTTAATGCAATTTACCTAAATATCAACCTTTTACTCATCAACAAGTCCTATTTTGAAGTGTTGTAAAGACTTGTAATGAGCTTTCACGTTCTTCTAGGAATATTTTCACTATTTACACCCTTCTCATGCTTTATTTGGTCTCTTTATGCACTCATGAGTTGTAATTAAGTGTATTTTTGAATGTTATCCTAAAAAATAACATTAAATACAACATTTTTCTAGACACATGTTTTTAGGTCCTAGGTGGGACCCATTCACCATGGGTGGCAAATGAGTCCCCCTTGGCCCCAAATTCAAAATATTTCAAATTTCCTTTCACGATTTTATTCAAAAATACTCCATGTCGACCTGCGATGAGGTATGAACAAATACTAAGGCACATGAATTGTATAAATAAGTGTTTTCAATCTCATTTTACATCTCCTACAATCCTCCAACATTCATATATCATATTCAAGCAATATCAAGCATTCAATCATTTTAAATCAACAATTCAAGCACTATTCAAGAAATTTGAAGTAGCCATTGACATTAATTTAGAATTGCATCATCAAGGGTTAGGTAAGTTGATAATACTTGCATGTTATTAATTTATCAACTTACATTATGAAATAAGGAAAACCCCTATTCACTAATCCTCAATCATTTTTTCCCTATTGCATGTTTGTTTTCAGCTCTTTGTATGCATATTTGATAGGTTATTAGGTGTTGAAGATTGATTTTCAAGTCAACTTGAGTCAAATTCAATCTTGGAGAAGGTTATTTCTTCATTTTTTGTAGAACTGACTTTACCAACCCAACAAAGAAACATTTCCAGATCTGGTGTTGCATAGTTGTCTCCTGATTTTTCAAAAATTTGGGAGATGATTGATTCACTACCTTTGGTGAATGAGTCCCACCTTAGGACTTTTAGATTTTGGATCCCAATAGACATAAACTAGCTCTTGACATTTTTTCACCAAGAGGAGGACTAATTCGCCACCCTAGGTGAATGAGTACTACTGTGATAATTTAGTAATCTCTATCAGTATTCAGAACACTCTAGAATCATCACAATTCATCCAAGAGCACTCAGATTCATCCTTGTACTTTATGTTTTGCATTATTTCTTCATTTACATATAGTTGTTTGCATATCACAATGTGTTTTCAGACATAGTTGTAATTGCATTTTTGCATTGATTTTCGGTCATTCAGATTAGTCAATTTCATTTTTTTAAGTTCATTTACACTAAACAACATTGCATACATCCTAATTTGAGTGAATCATTAGCATTTTTTGCCCTATCTCTCTTCTTTTAGGTGAAAAACCCTAGAAGTGTAAGAGTAGTCCATAGGGTCCCAAAAATCTATGTTTCACATCCAAAGGAAAGTTTTCCTTAGATTCCTTTTGGCTCAAGCCTATGGAACCTATAAAACCTCGAGAAGAATTATTTTTCCTGTCCTATCAAAAGTTCAAGGCAAAGAAGATAACAAAATTCCCTCTAAAACATGTCCCCATCTACCTATGAGCCTACTATCCTTGAAAAAACCACACTGAAACCTAAAGAAATTCCCAAAAACCAAGTCCAACCTAAGATTGAACCTTCACCAACATCCTACAAATACCAAGAGAAAATGAAAACAACCCCATCACACCTCCTAGAATAAAATAAGTTTACAAAGTCAAAGAAAGTGGTTTAATAGCCTTTCATGGTTCCTTTTGTTTCTCCCCTTAGGGAAGAAAAGAAACCTATGGTTGACCAAACTTCTCCTAAACAAACAAAACTTGAAAAAAAACTAAAATACATAGAGGTGCTAGAGAGTGTAGACATAGACATTGTACCCTTTCTCCCAACTTACATGAAGAAAAAAACAAAGAAAAACAAGATCCAAACCTAACTGAAGCAATGCATGATGACTCTACCCCTACCCAGAACAAACCAATCTAATACAACCACAACAATAGTTTAATTCTTCCATGGAAATTATCCTTCTACCTCCCATTTTGATTAACTTGGATGATGACGATGAGGTTGCTAGAATTGATGAAGAGGTGCATAATGAATTGAACACATTGTTTTCCTCTTCCATGAGTTTAGATGACAAGTCTCCTTCAAAGAGTATTGAAATCAATGTTTCTCCTAGTTCACCACTTGCTCTTGTACCTTAGGATAGTTTCCTAGCTTCAGTATACAATGAACATGATTGGGAGGCAAATGACCTTCTTTAGGTTGACTCGTCGGTGCATTAATAGTATTTTGCATTTATTTTCTTTTATGTGATTTCATATGTGTGATGTGATCCCCCATGAAATTTGGTTTGATGTTCTCTCTCTCTTTCTTTGTGACATTCCTCTATTTATACCTTCATTCTTCTCTATTTTGTGCATCTCTTTCACTTTTTATATTTTTCATTTGTCTTGTGTTTACCTTTTGGGGATGACTCAAGCTGTTGAGACATTCATGTCTCTTCCATGTTGACCCAAAATCCTTTTCCTTTATCTTTTCCTTTATTTATTTTTCATTTGTGTTGTTTTTTCCTTTTGGGGATGATGTAAGGTATTGAGACATTCATGTCTCTTCCATGTTGACCCAAAAGCTTTTTCCTTTATTTATTTTTAATTTATCTTTTTTTTGGGGGGGGTGACGCAAGGCATCGAGACATTCATGTCTCTTACATGTTGACCCAAAATAATTTTTCTTTGTTTTCATTCTCTTTGTGTTATTATTCTAGTTTGGTAAAAGCACAAATATGTGTCGCACTTTCAGCTAGCGTATCAACACAATTGAATATAAGTATTTATAACTAAAAAATTAGTTTTGGTCAAACATATGATCTAGTAAGATTCATTCTAGCTAAGTAAGATACTTCCACAACTTTTTCAACTAAAATTGTTGGCTAAAAATATATGGAGTAACACCTATTTGAAAACTTGAAGTTTCAATAACTCTTACTAATGTAAATAACATTTAAAAAAAATATAAAAATACCCTTTGTAGATCCATAAGTGTAGTTTTCAAAAATATATTTATTTTAATAGTTTAATTATTATTTATATTTTATTTTTTATTTTGACTAAGAGTAGGTTATCAGCACAAAATATTAGGTTGATTACCATGCCAAGGAAAAATACTAAAACTCAACACCTTTTAAAAAGAATATGATGCACTAGATGTTAAACCTATTTCAAGATGGTAATTTTTTTGAAAAGAATATGATGCACTAGATAAAAGAATCTATTTCAAGATGGTATATTTTTTTTTTCCATTTTAGATAAATATTTAATATGAAAGTTGATGTCCCATGGAAACAACTATTTTTTGATTCACACACGTTTTAATATTTATTTAAAAACATATTTATGAAAATTGGTAATATACCCATGCACCTTAAAAGTTTAAAGTTATAAATACACACAAAAAATTAGAAAGAAAAAAAAAAGGATTTTCTATAAAAAGTTTGACGTCTCTTGCAACTTCATTTTTCAATATTTATCAACAACTAAACTATAGTGTTAATTTATTAAAAACTAGGTTTAAATAATTTTTTAATAATTTTTTAAAAATATAAACATAAAATTATATACTAAAAAATACATATTTAACTAGTTTACATCATTTCAAAATTCAAAACATATATGCCACCTTTTAGTGATTCAAGTTCAAAACTTTCGACCAAAGGCCATTTTCACTACTATGTAAAGTGCATTTAAACTTCTAGGCTACCTTAGTTTCATGGCTCTGGGTGGATTTACTTTATTTAGCTCAACTTTCTAAAAAACATTGTATAAGAGCATACTGACCCCAAATCCATAAATCCCTTATGTGTTTTGTGTTTTTTCATTTTGGGGCCAACCCCTCTTCTCTTTTCTCTTACATGACAACTTTTACTTGGAAACACAGGACTTGGCATTGTGGGCTTCCAAATTAGCTCTCTATTCCTTCTTTGTCGTTTACATTTTCATTTGCTACTTTAAAGTAATTTCTCACAAGATGTTGTTTAGGAAATTTAAAAGGGTGGGCATACATTGGCATCATTCTTTTTATTTTTATTCTTTCATGGTTCATGGTGTAGTTTTCTTTATTCTTTATATGACTTGGGCTTTTTTTCTTTTGGATGACATTGAGTGTAATTTCCTTCAAGAGCTTGGATTTATCATAGCATGTATTGCATCTCTTAGTGACTGATGTGACACATTGTATCCCTAAGTTGTGAATCTCTATCATTTGATTGGTCCTCTCTTGAGACATTAGGTATAATGTTCCCTAAGTTAAAGACCTCACATGAACTTTCAAGCAAGACTCCCTCAAACATTCATCTTTTTTTGCATTTTTTCATTTTGCATTTATATGGACACCTTGTAAGGCAAACACAACTTGTACATTGTAGATTCATTCATTTCTTCATGAGATCCAAACATACAAATTTTTTCTTGTCTCATGAAGCTTAAAAACCATTTTTATGTGGTGAATCTTTATTAAAGTTATCAAGAGGTATAACTTTCTATATGGTTTGAGCTGAAGTCTCTATTGAGGAACGAATTTCCCCATAGCCACACACATGTGTGTGTTGGCTACCAGAGCCATGAGTGTATGTGTATTGCCTTTTGGACTTCTCACCTAGTGAAAAGCTAGGAGGTTTGTTTCCACAAAGTGAGTATGCACTTTTTGGACAAAAAACCTAGATCTGATCCACATCATGATGGAAAAACAATCAAAGCTTGATCCAACTCTCTTTTATATTTTACCTTTTCTCTTTTTCGTCTTTGACAATGTATGCTTGTGCTTTGTTGTTTCTCTTCAAATTTTCATGTGTGTTCCTTTGTGCTTATGTTGGTCTCTCCATAGGGACCTTAGTCCTGGGGCTTGTGCAACCCCTTTAGCTCATGGTCAGTCATCCTATCTTGTGAACATTGGTACATTTGAACCCCCCTTGGTTGTTGCTGAATTTGGTATACTTTAGTGTGTTGGAACCAAGTTCCTCCTCTCACTAAAGTGGGGGCTAGATGTAATGATGGAGAAAGGTCCCCTTAACTTGGCCTTGATTTAGTGTTGTAATATGCCTAACATATTCACAATAAGTCTTGGGCCCTTGTGAACTAATGGATTTAAATGGTACCTTACTAAAGTGTTGTGAAGTGTTTTAACAAACTTTCATATTTTTCTAAGGTTCTATTAATTAACTAAGCTTAATGATACTCTTTTAATCAAAATAAATATTAACCTTTCCTTATTTAAAGTGTTGTAAAGTTTTGTAACACACTTTCACACTTTTTTAGACTTGTCATTAATAATTGGGCCTTCTTATGCTTTAATTATTCCTATTTTGCATCCACAAGCACCATTCATAGCATCATTTTGCTGATCATGCTGACACCCATAGGTGTTTTCGATAAAGGAAAAAATGGGTTTTACGAGGACCCGAAACCACAAAGTTTACAACATAAAATAGAAAAGGAAAAAAAAAATCCACTGAATTAAATAGACTGCAAAGAAAGAAAAACCCTAAAAAAATAGTAGCCAACCAAAAAAAATATAGAGAGGACCACCATAGAGCCAGTTGAGGCACAGACAAAAAAACCAGCAACAACTAATGCAGATTCTTCAACACTTTCTCATTCTCAGCCTCCAAATCCTACATATCCTGGAATCCCTTCGTGACTTTTTGAATCATCTGTGGCATGGGGGGTGCCTTCCTTTTCATATTATCCCTGGTTCTCTTTGATATCCCTATATCCTCTTCATGTTTTTTATCTTTAACCTCTTCCAAATCAACAACCTAGGACCCCTATTGAGCTTTATCCATTTTTTCAGTCATTGTGTTGATAATGATAGCATTATGTCTTGCCATTCTATTATTATGTTTAGTTTCTAGCTTGTGTGACCCAGATTTAGTGATCTAGGACACATTCTCCACCTTGGGAAAATAGATCCCACCTAGGTTTTTGGGTCACGAACTAGTTTTCACACATTTTTAAACACCTTTGGTTTTGGTCCCATACATTACGCCAGATGGGACTCATTCACAACCTTGGGAAAATGAGTCTCATGTGGCCCAAAACCAATTTTAAATCAACTTTTTGGAAGGATTTTATTCTCCTAGATTTTGATGTCGGCTTGTAGTGTTGTAATTTTGGGAATTCTCAAATAATTGAGTATAAATACAAGGTTCTTTCACTCATATTCAGACCTAGCATTCAAGATATTATTAAGCATTCACAAGATTATTCAAGAGAATTCAAGAACATTCAAGGGTAGATTATCAAGCATTTTAGAGCATTCTTCAAGTGTCAATCATCATTTCAAAGATTTCATCCATCATGTTTGATATGGTGCTAAAAATTGTAATGTAGGTTTTATGATTCAAGCAAGTGTTTCATGCAATATTAACATCATTCAAGAAAGAGTCAAGAACCACATCCATTGCAGTCATTTCAAGCATATTTTTAAAACCTTGTTTCTAGGGTTTGGTGAGTTGTAACATTTTCTTTTGTTCATTCATCATTCTCCATTCATATTTTCTTTCAATTCAAGGTTTAATTACAAACAAGGGTTTGACCAAGGAAAACCCCTATCCACTCACCCAACAAAAAAATTTCCTCCTCCTTTGTGTGTGATTTGCAGGTTTACATTACAGATTTCCTAAGGATCAAGGTTGGAGAAAAGCTACAAATCATTCAAAGTTGTCAAAGGGTATGTGCAAGATCGTCATGGAAAAAACAGGCCCTTAAGTGGTGAAAATTTTATAAAAATAAGAGTTAGGAAACTTGACATAAAAAATTGAATAAGTTATCTATATTATTTCAAAGATATGTAAGAATAAAATTTGTAGAAAATTGAATGTAGTTTCTAAACTACTAGGTTTGTTTTAAAAGGAAAAAATTGATTTAGTGAGAATTTGAAATTTCAATGCAATAGTACTTAAATTTCAAGGAAAAAATAAGTAGAGGACTCATTTCTTGATGTGATTCATATTTTTTTGTAATTTTTTTCCAAGTAAATAATTAATTATAATTTTTTATACAACTTTAAAAATATAACTCTATGTTTGACCACCTTAACTTGGTCAAACTTCATGAAATTATTATTATTATTTTTAATCCAATAGTATGCAAAGCATAGAATATGATGCATGTTTGATTGAAAAAATGTGATACCATTTGAAAGCTATAGATATTTTTCAATCAACCTATCAATCAAAATTTAGTTATAATTCAAATAGAAAATGAATAATAATTATTTATTGAACTCAACGTAAAACATAACTTATATTGGTGGAAAGATGAGAATCTCCTTTTAAAACCCTTTTCATTTCATCAATTTTGGGTAAAAAAAGGTCATTAGCCACATACCCTAGACATACCCATCATATTGCCACTTTTTGGTCCATCATGATCCTGCACATACCCCAAAGTTGTTATCAAGCCTTGGAGAGCATTGGAGAAGACCTATAGATTGTAAATAAAAGATTCAGATCTAGAAACCATAAAAAAGGAATAAAGTAGATAGAGAAGAGTAAGATCAAATTTTGAAGTTGTAGAAAATCCCAACTAGACTGATTTGCCACTTATGGCGAATGAATCCTAGTTCTAGTCAATTTTTGGATTTTATAGATTTTGATACCGTTTTGGCAGATTTATGTTCCTGCATAGTTTCCTAGAAATAGGACTGATTTTCCCAACTTAGTGAATGAGTACTAGTCATCCTTGAAAGCATAATTTCTAGTGATTTAGATCTCCATTCATCCATCTCCGTATTTCTAGGTCCACACTTTTTTTTTTTTGTAGTTTTATGTGTTGTTTTATTCACTTTTTTAGGTCATTTAGTTATTTTTCTTTCAATTAGTGTTTTGCATTACATCTTTCATATCATTGTCTTTTCCAAGTCTAAAATTGGTGTGAACTCCTAATTAGATTATATTTAGCCCTTGGGACAACCCTATTACAAGAATTCTTTCTCTTTTGAGATCTTTAGGGTTACCTTTGAATGAAATTGGAAGTGTCAGTATGCTCTATGTCTTGGAGCATACGATAGCATCCATCCCACAAATCCACCATTTCAATATTATTGGAGTATTTGATACAAATCTTAATGAAAGAATGATGGTTGTTAATGATTTGTGGATGAAGTTTCCATGGGGAAACCCAAATAAATTTCCCAAGAATTTATACTGAAGTGGCTTCAGGGTGGGTGGACAAAATATGGGTAGCCATTTTGTGGCCAAATTTTTAAAAAAGTTTTGAAAGCTCATAATGTGAGCATGTTATAACATGAGTACATTATAATGCACTTGCATTATGGCTTAGTGTGTTGAGCCTAAGGTTTAGCCACAATGATCCCATAACATGAGTGCACTATAACACGCTTGCATTATAAGCTATTTAAAGAAAAAAAACATAAAATTGAATTCATTCTAACTTGTGACTATGTTTTTTTCTTTCCTGTGGCCAAAAGCCCCAAATTTCCATGCTCATGTTCTAAGAGGAGCTATTTTACAAAATTCTACATCAAACTATTGTTTTTTCATCGTTGGGATGCCACCACATCTACGAGGAGGTGTGAGAGGTAAGGATTATTTGTTCTTTGTTTTGATTTTTTAGTTTTAGGTTGTTTTTTATATTTATTTTTTGAATTTGTAGAAGATTTTAATCAACCTGCAAACCCTCCTCAAAATCCTCAACAATCATAGCAACAACAAGAGGAAAAAAATCCTCAACAAGTATGGCAAGAACAATGACAAAAAAATCCTCAAGGTAATCAAGCACAACAACAATCTCCTCCACCGATCTGTCAATATCCTCTTGGTACTCAACAAAACTTAATGAGTGAAATTGAGAATAATAAAAAAAAATTGAGGATTTAATCAAGAGGTTGAATGATCCAAATGGTTCAACTGTGGAAAGAATGACCCTGGAAACTTCACTGATAGAAATGTTAAAACATGTAGATTCAATCAGCACATAATTAACTAGTTGGAAAGATAGGAGGCAGGTGGCTAGGGCTTATTACTAGGATAAGTTATCATATAAATATGTAGAATATTTAAAAATTACAAAAGGTGATTTGTGCTCATTATTCACTGACCCATGCTCAAATGCAAATCTTACCCTCAATGTGAAGATGTTTCCTATTCATTTGTGCCACCACAAAAAAATTAGGAATTTTATTTTGGGATAGGTGGTACATGGTTTTTGATTACCCACCATGCAACAATTGTGAAGTCTCATGGTATTTCCATAGGAAAATATACTATGAGCTCATCTTGAAAAAAATCCCAAATTATTTTGATATGAGGGACTTCCACGGGAGAGGTGGGGGGTTGGCTCAAGATAGACCCAATGCATAATAAGATCCTACACAGAAAGGGAGATGACCTCTTGCTAGGCCACCTCATGAGCACATCATTATCCCTTCCGTTGTGAAGGTGAGTGTCATCGTAGAGACTTTGCATGCAATTAGCTCTTTGACCTAGAGTGTCATCCAACATGCCATCCCTATTGTATAGTGCCATCTAGGGGAGTCTTCAACTTGTGGGCTTCGACCCCATTTGTGTCAGTTTTGTGGGGAAACTTGTTGATATGACCCCACCAACACTCAAGAGGCTGCTACACAAGATCCTTCTACAGCTATGGACATGGCGAGGGTAGTTGACATTTTGAATGAGGCCTATGGCATTGATACTCAAGTAAAAGTTAGCATGTTCATTGAATTTAATTTATTAAATTTTGATTTTAAATCCAAGATTAACTAATTTCATTTTATGATTTTAATAAAATTGTAGGGTCACACTGTTGATACTAGATACACTAGCCCTACACCTGTTTATTTCTCCATTGCATCTACCATTGAGGTATGTAACTAGTAAATAATTATAAATTTATTACATGTTCGTAACATTGTTTTATGAATGGTATTTTAATATGTGATTTTGGATGTTGAATAGGCTAATATTGGAGGTTTCGAGGTAACACCTCCTAGTGCTAGTGGATTTACTCAAACCTACATGTAGGTAATATAATAAAAAGTTTAACTAATGAATTGTACTTAATAGATTTGTGTAGTTTATGTTCATATCGTTGATTATGTAGCATTGCACATATTTCAAACTCAAAGTATTACTTCGCATTCCATAACTAATAAGTAGATGTTGATAGATGAAAAAATTTCAATTGCAATATAGTTGTTTAGAAAGTCAACATAAGTAGTGATGTAATTACTTCACATATCATAAGTTATATGTAGGAGTAGCTTCCAATTGCATTTTCTTGTCATGGCATTCCATGAGACCACGTTTTACTGAGGCATATTTTCAAATAGTTCACTGCCTTGTCTATGCTATGGATGCTTGGAAGGAATATATGAAAGAATAAAAGTAACCAATAGCATAGAGAAGGTAATGAGTTGTTTGAAAAAATACCTCAAATAAATGTGGTCTCACAGTGATGTCCATCACCATCAGACCCAATTTCTTTGAGGCACTTTTTTAAATAGCTCACCACCTTTTCTATGCTACCAAATTTTTCATACACGTCTACCAAAGCATTTTATCAAACAGTTCATTTCCTCACTACTATGGCTAAAAGCTTAAAAAAGGTTTTTTCCAATAAACTATGGATGCTTGGAAAAGATAAAAGCATAATAGTAAGCAATAGCATAGACAAGGCAATTAGTAGTTTGAAAATTTTCCTCAAAGAAATGTGGTCTCGTAGTGATGGAATGCCATTCCTTCACCATGAGACCACATTTCTTCAAGGAATTTCTTCAAATAGCTCATCATCTTTTCTATGATACCACATTTTCCATACATTTGTACCAAAGCATTTTATCAAACTACTCACTTCCTTGCTGATATGGCTAAAAGCCTAAAATAGGTGCTTTCCAACAAACTATGGATGCTTGGAAAAATTTCTATAAAAGTATAATAGTAAGCAATAATACCATAGAGAAGGAAATTTACTATTTTAAAAAGGCCTAAAAGAAATAAAGTCATATGGTGATGGAATGGAATGACGTGCATTTTTTTGTAATGGCATTGCATCACCATGAGACCCCAGTTCTTTGAGGAATTTTTTCAAGTAGTTCATTGCCTTCTCTATGCCACCACAGTTATCATACATCATGTCTATGAAATTATTTTATCAAATGGTTCATTGGTTATCTGCTATGGGTAAAAGCCTAAAAACACATGCTTTCAAACAAGATATGGATAGGGAAAATAGTAAGCATGATAGTCAGAAATATATAGTTTAATAAGTACTCAAAATTTGTTCATTATCTCATACATTATAAGTCATGATGTTGATCACTATTATAGTTTTCATGATTGAATAATTTGTTGTTTTATTTTCAGATGTTGCAAGTGGAAAAAAACTTGGAATTTTTAGAGTGCAATGGAGATTGGTGTTTCATCTACTATAGAATCCTCAATGGCTTTGATAGGGAAGGTATGAGGAAAATTACTAAATTTCAATTTACTATTGTTTTTATAGATTTTAGTTAATGAAAAATTAAACCATTATTGATTCATAGTTTAATTTCTATTTGGATGGTTTACACACAATGAGAAAAGTAATAGTTCATTCCCTCTTCATTGTCTTTATCTGCAATAACTGCATAAGCATGCCTTACATATATATGTGTAGCAAATCTCTTGAAATTAGTCTACATTATGAATGCACTACAAAGTAAGATAACAATAGGGATTTCAAAAACTAAGCAAGTAGATACATTACCTGGTTGAACTAGATTTGATACATGGTCAAATTCGACCAATGATTCCATCTGTGTTAGTTTCAATGTTGTCAGAGGGAAATACATGTGAACTGGGCTACGATAACTTGTCAACCATTTATCAACCCACTCCCCTGACTCACAATCATTCCAAGCTTACGTTGTACATGAAGAAAAAAAGCATGCCATCTTCTGTGTATTAATACTCCATGAACTTGCATTTGAGCTAAGGAAAGAGTGTAGCTCACTCAATCCTATTAGTGTACAACAATCCTCATATGGTGCAATGTTAGTATCATCCATCAATAAAAAAAATCTATGAACTGAATATGTACCTTCATTACATAGACCCATCGAAGCATTACACCACGCAACAATTGATTTTGCATTTGTCAAAATTGCACCATATTTATACTTTAACTCTTCTCATGATAATGCTCTTTTCACGCATGCTCCTGCACCATCATGCTCCCCCTTTCCATGCTTGACATCACAAAAGTTCCACATATGCTTAACACTTATAATGACATACATCCTACTCCACTAGTAGAACATGCACAAGTTCTTGAACTGTGTTGCACAGTTATCTGACCATATTATATTCCAAGTGTATGTTATGCCCCTCTGACCCAAATCACTGTAGGACATTTGGAAGAAACCTTGCACAAACTCTGGAGAATGTGTGCGATCATCACTAATATAAAAGTGATACTCCCTCAATACCTTCCTTTGGGCCTCTGTACTATCAATTGCATGAATGAATGCTATGTGCAAAAATATTGAAACCTGTGTGGAGAATTGTAATACTATGACTACACCTCACATTGTGGCTATAGAGTGTAGTTCTCCGCAAAGTCAACCACTGATACTATAAAAGGCGTCCTTGCATACCTTGAATTGTGTGTCTAGCCATTGGGCTCTATGGGTATGCCTTGCATACTCATACACTATATTGTCACAAAACATGGACATAAAATGATACATTGGAATCTTCTGAATAACCAAATCACACATTTTTTCTTGAGACCCATCTTTTGTAATGTATTCCATTATTTTATACTTCTCAAACTCTTCTATTTTATGTCCCACCTCATCTTTTCTTTCCATATGTTGACATACTAGCATACACTGCAAGCCACCACAATGCTCACATGAACCATCCAAGCATGTTATTCTATAGAATATTTGGCCATCCTCTATTTCGCATTAGCTTTTTGATAAGAAATCTCTTGAAGATGTTGGTGGGGCTTCTATTCCACAATCCTACAAAACATCATTAGTATGAAAATATA
Organism: Sequoia sempervirens; assembly: GCA_007258455.2. Lineage (NCBI taxonomy): Eukaryota > Viridiplantae > Streptophyta > Pinopsida > Cupressales > Cupressaceae > Sequoia > Sequoia sempervirens. The sequence goes on along the minus strand of VDFB02000008.1, from coordinate 54,723,422 downwards.
AAGATATAGAATGATAAACATCATAATGGTTAGAGAATTCAATATGTAGTCTACAACGACAAGTAGTGTGTGTGTGTGTGATTTATCTTGACATTAAAAGGTTTGAGAATTTCAAAATATCTTTGAAAAATACTAATTTGAGGATAATCCTATTGAAATTTACAAAAAAATGGGTTTGAATTGTTGGAATTAAGGAACACTGAGAGGAGGGGTGAATCAGTGTTTTGCAAAATTTAACTTTATTAATCTTATCTTTAAACCACTTACAACATTGAACCAAAAGAAAGATGCAAGAACACAAAGAAATCAACCACAACACCATAACACAAGGATTTTTATTTGGAAACTACGTTAGGGGAAAAACCATGCTAGAAGGCCAATCCACAATAAGAGTATACTCAAATATAAGTGTTTACAAATGGGAATGCACATGTATTCAAGCACACTGCCTAGAGCTCACTACTCAGATACAAAATGAAGACTCACTATCCTACAAAACATTTGGATTACACCTAAAAGATTTGAACTGACAAAATAGCATCTGCTAATGCCTGATTACAACTTTGATTAAGCACATTAATCACTTTCCTAACCTTCTGTCTGATTCTGCTCTTCTACTTTTTCTGCTTTAATTCACATCACAAATCCTTTTATGCACAAGTTAAACTATGCATAATCACTCTACAATCCTTTTTAATTTTTCAAAACACATCAACACACTTCATACATACATCCAAATGATATAAATTATTGCTTATAAATGTCCACAACTAAAGATTTAATCAACCATATGTCAGCTTCAATAAAACAAAAAATATTTACAAATCATCATCTCAATTTATAAGCAATTTACAGTGTGCACAAACCAAGGTCAACCAAAACATAGTGAGGACCAAAAAGAACATGCTCAAGCACAAAATACTTCAAACAATTACTCCTCGAAGATCCACAACACGCTATATTCACTTAGTTGGCCTTCATGCATTGTTAAAAAGAAAAAAAATCAACCAAATCTTCTAACTTGCATACAAATTGATATGAGGCTCTAAGATTCAAAGATAACATAGATCATACATTGAAAAACCTTCCTTGAGATCCACAACACAAAATGATAACAGAGAATTGCATATGAATTGATGAACAAAATTCTATCAAATGATATGTTCTAACTTGACAATTAATCAATGATCTTCAATCTAACTTCCAATATGAGCAAATACTGAAGTACGAGTCTAAACATTGACTAGGGTTGCCATCAATGACAACACTAGATGACATGTACCTTGTCTCTTGCCAACAATCTGCCCCTTTGGCATTGATGGCAATACTTAGTGAAAAATTACTAAGTGTCAGATTAGTACCACCATAAATTACACTGCCAACCTTCAAAACTTCAAAAACACAACTCCCCCTAAGATGATTATGAAATTTTTCACTGTCACACTCTCCCCCTTTGACATCAATGGCAAAGGCAGGAATTCTTATACCAAAAATTAAACAAAATTTCTATTAACAAACTACATATGTACGAAAATGCTTCTACAACTTACATAAACTTGAATATGTCTACAAAATTACTCTTCAAAAAGCTCAAACTAGTGTCCCAACTCTTTTTGAGACTCTCCAAGATAGTCATGTGATCACATAATAGATAAGATTGCATCTCTACTGATTCAAGATTTGTCAGATCATTGACCACCATAACATCTTATGCTTCCTTCAGTGCACTAAGCATTGTCTCAATCTTAGGACTAATTAGTCCTCTCAACTCACACACTCTTTCAAAAAAATTTCCTTCTTCATGGTTCAAATTTTTTTTCTTGTCAAGCAAGGATATTACTTGACCTTCTTGCTTTCCAATAGAAATGGTTAGAGGATCAAATGCTTGAGAGATATCTGCTAACTATTTCTCATACTCCTTCATTTTCTTTTCAATGTCCTCAGTGAACTTAAGCAAAGATAAGAATGTCTTATAAATGTTTCCACCTTGAATATTTTTTACACAAGTAGCTAATGAATATTTATCATTAGCTATCATATTGTTTAATCTATTGAACATTTTAGCATCAATTTCCTTTTGAACCTTATCCTCAGCTGACTTCTCAAAAGACTCAAAGTGAGTACTTACAGAATTAACAAGTTTCTTCAACTAATCAAATGAAGAATTTGATGAATCCTTGACATATGAAGGCATGATCTTCTCCACAATATCGGATGCAAGAATCAACAACTCACTATCTTCAATATGAGATTCTAGAATATCCTACCTTTCCTTCACCTAAGCAAATGATGCAACTTTCAGCTTCTCAATGGGAGATAAAGTAGCCAAGTTGATAGGACCTTTAACTAGTTCCCAATCAAATTCCTCCTATTGCTCTTCCAAAAAATCCTTTACTACCTAAGCAGTGTCTCTTACTTCCATAGGAACTTCCTTCGCCTCGTCCTTCTTTTCTTTAGTCATAGGTTATTCCTTAGCTTTAGGAATCTCAACAATCTTCACCCGACACAACTTTATGAGCTTCATTCTCCATAGGAATTTTAACATCATGCATGTCAGAGGATTCAGAGTATCCTCAAATGTGTCTTCTTTTACTTCTTTTGTTACCAGACTGGATGCCGCATCTTCAACATGCACTTCTTTAGAAACAACATTGTATCTATTCTTTAACAAAATTGCCTTAAGGATTTTCTCAATATCCTTTGCAACTTCTTCAATTAGCCCAATCATTAACTTTTTCACCCTTGTCTTGCTCTTAAAATCCCATTTAGCTTCATTAAGAATATTCTTCATCTCTTCTATAGTCATCACCGGACACAAATCAACAAGCATTTGTTCTCTCATTTTCTCTTCTTTGAAGTTCTTGCATTATCTCT
>VDFB02000008.1:54692164-54720448 GCA_007258455.2 Sequoia sempervirens | reverse complement strand
TTGATAAGGATGCAGTCACTATTACATGTATTGACAATCCAGAATAGTGATGTATATACAACTACTTGTAAAAACCATAATCAATGAAAATATTTACATTCAAATCTAAGTTTGAAAGCTTTCATTTCATTTCATGCATCTAATTCCTTGTTGAAGATTGCGGGTGTCAACAACAAAGATAGAATAGCCCTCCTTAAACTATAGCTAGTTTTAAAGTGCAGTATTTCCAAATTCAAATCCACTTCTTAGCTAAGGAAAAGAGGTAGGATTCTCAAGTGCTAACTCAAAAAGAGAAGGCCATAGAAAACATTGAAATAGAAGATCCAATAAGTGAGATGACATAGTTGTAGACCATAGATAATCAAAATTCTTGCAATGAATAGATGCTTGTGATACAAACAAAAGGTGCTTACACATTGGCTAAATATATCCTCATCAAATGACCAAAAATAAATTTCAAATTTGTATGTAAACTTTGATAGTCAAGAAAAATAGTCATAAAAATTGGAAGTAAAATTTGGAAGACATGTAGGTGAACTTAATTCATCTAACTTTATTCCTCTTGGAAAAAATCAGGATCTCCCCTCCTAAAGTTTGGACCACATCCATTACCTTCACATAAAATTGGACATCCTTGGTCTTCTTGGTTCCCATGCCATGATATGGTTATGCAAATGAAAATGAAGCAATGTAATCATCTCTTTCTTGCTAGCTAAAGGAATGCATTCTTAATGTTTTGATACATGATATTAGCTCTCTCTTCTACTCTCATAGTTGAATACCGAAATCCATTATGGTGGGTTTCCGGAGTTCCAGTCATATTTCATCCTCTACCACAAAATTTTGGCTTGATCCACACATCTGCCAGCCTAATTGGTTTTTTTTTGAAAGTTGAAGTTTCTCCTAATTCACCAATGTAGCTCTCTGCCTTTTGAGACTCTTTCATTTCTACAGATCATCTTTGGAATTTAATAATTTTTACCACATGGTTGATGTGCTTTGAATCCTAGCATCTAAAGGAAACCTCCTTAACATAAATATTGCTAGGGAATTTAAATGTTGCCATTGTAATTGGCATTAAAGCTGGTACCTGCAACATTGAAAATTATCCTTATATAAGAATTCCCTCCATCTTTTTTTCTTGTAATACTCTTGATGGTGGCTACATGAAATATGATTTTGATTCCTCTTCTACTTCAGAGGGTTCATATCCTTGATCTAACTCTTCTGAATTATTAGAATCAAAATCACTAGCTTCCATATTCAAAAATTCCCAACCACCATCTTCAATGAATTTATCTGGATCATCAACAATACTCTTCAAAATTGGCCACTAGTTCAAGTTCATTCTACTTTAATAATACTTTATATCCATGGAGTTTATCCATTCCTTGATGTCATGAAGTGAAGATTCAGGAATGGTGTCAATTCCAAGTACATCCTGCTTAAAGTCTTTGAATACAATAGCCATATCAAATGCATTTTTCCCAATTTCTACTCTCTCAAGGTGAACAATCTCAATCTCACTAATAATGATTACTAATAAAGTTAATTCCATCAACTCTACCAAATAGTTTACTGTAGGAAAAATAAAAGCAAAATATTTGAAAGGAACTCCATGAAAACAAAGCTCTCTAAATGGTATATCAAACTCTAGCTCAAAATATTTTAGATGAGGCTGCTCCCATAGCTCTCTTACTTGACAAATCCTTGAAACTCTATATTGATTTTATATTTCATGTCCTTCTCTTGATGTTCTTCCTCAATTTAATCAGGATCATACATTGACCTTCTTGCCCCTCCTAAAGTTTGGATCACATCCATTACCTCCACATAAAACTAGGCATCCTTGGTCATCTTCGTTCCCATGCCATGATATGGTTATGCAAATGAAAATGAAGCAAAGTAATCATCGCCTTGTTTATTGGTTGGAAGAATACATGCTTAATGTTTTGATACAGGATATCAGCTCTCTCTTCTACTCTCGTGGTTGAATACTGAAATCCATTATGGTGGGCCTTGAGAGTTCTAGATATCTTTCTTCCTCTTCTACCAAATTTTGGCCTGATCCACAAGTTTCCCAGCCTAATTGGCTTTGTTTTTGAAAGTTGAAGTTTCTATGACTCACCAGTATTAGCTATAACTTTTTTGAAATTTTATTATGGTATGTGCACTTTGATATGATGTAATATGATTATGGTTTTGTCTCATATGTTGTAATATTAGATATATAACAGAAAAATAAATTATTGCATGAAATAAATAATGAATTTTCATTTTAAACGATTTTTTTTTGTAGAACATGGGTCTTCCATACGATCAAGATGATCCTCAACATGATATAGATCCACAAAATATTGGTTCTACTGATATAATTCACATGGTAGAGGATGATGATGATGCATATATGGAAGAAACTGAGGCCAATGACAATGATGATGACAATGATGACAATGATGATGACGACAATGACGACGATGATGACAATGATGATGAGGAGGAGGAGGAGGAGGAGGATGATGATGATGATGATGATTATGATGATGATGATGGCGATGATGATGATGAGACACTTGGTGATAGTAACCAGTGACATTCATGATCATATAGACTACATCATGGATCATTATTGATACATCATTATGATGACTCTTTTCATGGTTACTATCATATGTATCATTTTCAGGGTCTATAGTACTATATTGTTGAGTTGTATCATATTGACATGTATCATTTTCACTATATCATTTAGAAATTTATCATCTTGAATTGTATCTTTTCACTTATGTCGATTATTGGACATGTATCATTTTGACATGTTTTTGGTGTACTTGCATATTTGAATTTCACTTGTTTTAGTTATATATGATGATGTTCTTATCAGTAATGACTTGTCAATTTATATATATTAAAAGTGATCAATTATTTTTGGATGGATATTTATTAAGTATGATGATTTTAATTTACTGCTCAGGATGGATGCTGTGAAATTCAATTAAATTATAGATATTTTGCTCACTTGTTTTAACTATAGATGATGATCATCTTATACTAATTATATTGTTATTTAATCATATGAGTTGAATAATTAAATTACTTTATAATCATGAGTTATTTAAGAGGCATGATATATTTAACTAATTAAATTGAAATAAAACATATTAAATTAATAAATGGAAGCAAAAAAGAAGCAATTTTAGAAGCAACAATGGAAGCCAAAATAGAAGCAAACTAGAAGCAATCTTGGAAGAAAAACTAGAATCAAAACTTGAAGTAAACCTAGAAGCAAAACTAGAATCAAACTAGGAAGCAAAACTGGAAGCAAACCTTGAAGCAAAACCAGAAGCAAACCTAGAAGTAAAATCGGAAGCAAAAATGGAAACAAGACTAAAAGCAACCTTGGAAACAAAACCAGAAGTAAAACTAGAAGCAAAACCTGAAGCAAAACTAGAAACAAAACTGGAACCAAACTTGGAAGCAAAACTAGAAGCAAAACTAGAAGCAAACCTGGAAATAAAATTTGAAGCAAACTTGGAAGCAAAATTGGAAGCAAACCTAGAGGCAAAACTAGAAGCAAAAATGGATGCAAAAATGGAAGCAAAACTAGAAGCAATAATGGGAGCAGACATGGAAGCAAAACTGAAAGCCAAATTGGAAGCCAATTTTGGTGTAATTTATGACGTTACTTCCTGACACTATTTTAGGTGCTAACAGAGGTGCTATGGTTCTTCAATGGTAAAGCCATAACTAAATATGGCACTTAATCTAGCAAAAAAGTTGGTGCAAAATCTGACATCGAGCTGACTATTCCTATTTGTGTCGAGTTTAGCGCCAACCAAAATTTTCAATTCATGACTCAAAATACACTAAAATCTAATGTAAAATTTGGCATTGATTTCCTATTGTGTTGTTGTGTACCCACACTTATATACAAACTAGAAGTCACTTGGATTTAGCATGTTAGCGGTTGGGTCGTTCCCTTGGGTGATTAATTTTTCTCACAAGGCAATCCCTCTAAGATAAACAAAAGAAAGCAAGTATAACCATAGTTTGATCAATCTTTATTTCACATGAATAAAGTGAGAACATATGCTATATACTCCACTTGCACTCACAGATAAACAAGAATGGGTCTGCCTTTTTGGTCACCCAGTTAAGGGGAGAGCATATGCCTACCATTCATACACACAAAAAACATTGTGTTCTTTCCTTCCTAATTAGTCTAGATTCCTAAATTTTAAGTAAAAACAAAATAAATCACTCCAACACCTACATCAAATCTATCAATAGTTCACAATAAATGTTTCTTTGGTAGTGTTCTTGAGTTTCAAAAAAGTCTCTGGCAGCGTTTGTGAAGCCTACATAATATAAAGATATCCATTAGTTTTCAAACTTGAAATAAATTTGTAGAGAAAATAAAATGCACCATTATAGTATGTTGATGCGCTACAAAAATAACTTAATGCACCATAGAAAACATGAAATGTGCTATAGAAAGTGGTAAATACACCACAGAAACCCCCTTATGCACCACAAAATATCATGGATGTGTTGGAGAAACCCTTTGTTGCAACAGAACAGTCAGTGAATCCACCAAAGAATATTTCAGATGCACTAGAGAAATTGCTGGTTGCACCAGATAAACTCATGTCTGAACCTATAAAGCATACTTTCCCAAAAAAATATCATAGTAACATGGGCTAGGACCCATGTTGGGTGCCAATTTATGTGTGTGAGAAAAAAATTGAATTAAAGTAATCAATTACACACAACATATGCAATGTATTACATTAAGGAAATCTAAATTAACAAAACAATTTGATAAAATGATTCCTTAAAGCCATTCCATCTTCCTCTAATCTTAAAGATCCTAGAAATAGTGCTCTTAGATCTTAAATATGCACTAAATTACATGGATGACACCTAAGAAATAACTAGCCATTAAACTAGAATGCATAAGCTATATCTACACCTACATGATTTTGATGTTTTTCATTGATAATGGACTAAATGATATACTAAATGGTGAATTATTTTATATAGAATTCTAATGAAATGATGCAATGCTAAATTAAACTAATGGAAATGTTGTGAGAATTATTCTAAATATTGTATGCAAACTAAGACACATCTAAGAATGCAACCATGATTCTAATTTACTTGCTAAACTATTCTAAATGTTGAATCAAAATATAAACTAAGCTCTCAAATTCTAAGATGAATTTTGCAGAGTAATGTTATGCAATGCTCTCTTATTAAAATCTATAAATGAGAATATATTTGTAGAGTTCACCAATGCATTAGGTGAGTTGGAATCAGTGGATGATTAGGATTCAATCTAAATAGATCAATGGTGAGAAATGAGGAAGTTGGAGAGAAATAAGGAAGTTGTCCCCTTTAATAGAACAATCTTGCCAAGTGTAGAAAGGAGTGAATGGAAAGAAGAAGCCATGTGTCCTTGAGTTGTTTGATATTTTTGAGAGTAAATACCCATTATAGAAATTAGGAATAATTATTTACATGTGACACATGGTGAGTTGGAAGATGACGTCGAAGGAAGTTAGAACAATATGGAGAAATGTGACCAAATTTGACTTAAAAATTCAAATTTAATGAGAGGGAATTAATTAAGTAAAACAAATTAGTTAAATTTTTTAACTTAATTAAATCATGAAGTAAGTGGCTTAGACAAGAGGAATTAAGAAATACGAACTATATAAATAAACTTTGCAATTTATTTATACAGTAGGGGAAATAAAGTTTTTTATTAATTAAATAATTAATGTTTAATTAATATTCTGTAGACCAATTTTTGATGTATACAACATGTTTGTTTGCAACTCTTTGTATGCATATTTGATGGGTTATTAGGTGTTGAAGATTGATTTCCAAGTCAACTAGGTGCTTCAAGTCAACTTGAGTCAAATTCAAGCTTGGAGAGAGTTATTTATCCATTTTTTTGTAGAGCTAACTTTGACAACCTGACAAATAGACATTTCCAAATCTAGTGTTTAGATTTGTCTCCTGAATTTTTTAGAAATTTGGGAGAGGACTGATTCACCACTTGTGTTGAATGAGTCCCACCTTAGGACTGCAAATCTAAATTTTGTTAGATTTTGGATCTCGACAGACAAAAACCAACTCCCAACACTTTTTCACCAAGGGGAGGACTAATTCACCACCCTGGTTGAATGAGTCTCACTATGAAAATTTAGTAATTTCCATCAGCATTCAAAACACTCCAAAATCTTCACAATTCATCCAGGTGCACTCAAATTCATCCTTGTACTTTTTGTTTTGCATTATTTCTTCATTTACATAGTTGTTTGCATATCATAATGTGTTTTCAAACATAGTTTTAATTGCACTTTAGCATTCATTTTCAATCATTTAGATTATTCAATTGCATTTATTTAAGTTCATTAACATTAAAAAACATTGCATACATCCTAATTTGAGTGATACATAAGCATTTTTGGCCCTATCTCTCTTCTTTTAGGTGATAAACCCTAGAAGTGTAAGAGTAGTCCATAGGGTTCCAAAAATCTATGGTTCATTTTGGTGAACCCAACTTTTTGAACATCTTATTTTTGAATTTGGAGTCCATTTTCATCTTAATCCTAGCTTGCATTTGAAGTTGCATTAGAGTTTCATTGTTAATTTGCATTTAGGGTTTCAATTTTTTTGCATTAGGAAAAAGTTCATTTTGTTTGCATTTTTGCATACAGTTTCCTTAAAAATTTCTACAATTCTACATCTCCATCTTTGGTCTACAACTTACAACCTCACACACATCACAAACCATTCATAATTTCTAAATATCTTGCAAAACACCCCTACTGGGACTCATTCACCATCTGTGATGAATCGGTCCCTATATAGAGTTTTCACTAACTGAAACAACATCTAAACTCTCATTTTTATTCTTCCTAAGGCTCCTAGTATCATATAGTATAAGTCTAGAAGTTTTTTGGAGCATTTATTTTATGCATTTATCTCAAAAACATCAATTTAAGATAGTCATTTTTCCAATCAGTTCAATTCCAAGCATCATTAGATCTAAAAATGTTTCCATTTTTTCAACTTTTCATAACATTGATAAAAGTACTTTTCACTTTTGCATATACAATGTTTCTATTCCTAAAACTTTGCATAAGTTTGTTAAAAGTGCTTTTCATTCTTGCATGTACATTGTTTGCATTCTTCAAATCTTACATATATTGGATAAGAATGTTTTGTACCTTTCCATATACATTGTTCCTATTGCTGAAACATTGCCTAAAATGGTTACATTTTCATTTCATTCTTATTCAAATAATTCTTGTACCTTGCATATATGTAAACATGTTAACAAACACTTCCTATCCCCTCCCTATAAGACTATTTTAGTGAAAGAGAATACAACTTTAGCCATTCCTCGCTATTATATTTGTTCTCCTAATATCTTTCCTATTGGAAAAGAAGATTATTTTGTGATAGAATAACCAATTAATGAGAGTGTTGAGAATCTAAGTTTTTTCTCTCCTTTTACCTCTCTTAGTGGACAAGACATTGATCAAAAAGACAACTTAAACATAAATAATCATGATAATAACATTTTCCCTTCTCCTAGTGTCTCTTAGAGTTATGAAGTAGATGCTTTGTTTGATGAAGCTTATGGATATTTTAGTTCTCTGCCTTCTCCTAGGTAAACCATTATGGTGCACAATCATTCACCCATTGATCATTCCCTACTAGCAATGAAGTTACTTTAGAAGAACCAAACTTTGAATGTCAACAACATTTGGCTTGTAGTTCTTCTAACAACTCTTCTCCTAGGGAGAATATCATAATGCAAAACAATATGACCATGGGCACACATCCTTCAACCACTAACCTTTCCTTAGGAGATGATAACAAAGTTGCATTAGAATCCCCTTCACCAACATATCATGCTAATCAAGAAAAAAAATTCGAAGTTATGAAGACACAAGTGGGATCTCCTTTAGTTAGTGAGACTCATAGGTCATCTTCCATTAATGAGAAACACAAAAAAAATAGAACTATCTTGAAATCGATAATGCAATATACTCATAACAATGTTTTACAACCACTAAGTTGTAATTTAGTGACTCAAACATTTAAGGGATCAAAAAACACTCCTACACCATTACCTTTTCCTCAAAAAGTGCCTAGTGTTGAAGACCTTAAAAAGACTCATGCTAATATATATTTATGGGAGCTCATTCAACTTTCACCAAAAGTCAAACTTCTCTTCAATGAAATGTTGGAAATACAGAGGGATGAGATCCATTCTTACATAAAACTGAATCATGTAACATCCTACCTTCGTCCCATGTAGGCCACCTAGTCAAAATAAAATTCCCTAAACATGAATTACCCCCACTTGAGATTCAACACAAAAATGATCCCTTGATGATAAAGGCGATCATTAATGAAACTCTAATTAGGAAAACTCTCATTGACAATGGATCAGAACTTAATTTTTTTAGCATGTACCTCCTCCATAAACTTGGCATGGGAAAAAATATAACTCAACTTAATGATGTTCATATTCATGTCTTTGAAAATGTCGATAGGCAACCACTTGGGATGATCACATTACCTATTGAGGTTGGAACTATCATGTTGCCTACCTCTATTTATATCATGTGAGAACCCCTTCCATTGAATCTTATCCTAGGTAGACCATGGATTCATGCTATGAAAGGAGTCCCATCTACCCTTCATCATGTCATGAAGTTTGAATACAACAACAAGATATACACGATTGATGCAGATGAGCAAAACTATGTGTCAAATGATCACAACACTTCCAACTCCCCTAACCCTTCCATTCCTAGATCAGAAATTGAACCTATACAAGTTGGTCCTAAGTCTTCACCTACAAAACTCTTTTGTAATAATTGTGGGTCATTAGATTTTACCCCTCCTTCCATAATATTTCCAAAATATCACCCTCATGGTCTAAAGAGTCATATACAAACAATTCATTTTCAAACACAAGTTCTAGTAGTCCTTGGAGTTTCACACCTACCTTTAAGGAAGGGTGTGCAATATCCCAATATCCGCCCAAACAACATTGTGTTCCATTGTAGACTCATCCTTGTACTACACTTAGTGGGGGGCAAGGGGTTTGATAGCCTTGTCCTCGGATGTCACATGTCGATGTCTCTTTTGACTTAGTCGTTAACCTTTCATGAACATATAAGAGCAAGCTTGGGATGTGGACGACATGTCTTAAGATTGACTCACATGTTACATACTACCCTTTCTTCATGGTGTAGCTTATTGGAAACATATGACTTGGCATAGGGATTTTCGAGTAAGCTCTCATGTCCTCTTCTACTTTAAAGAAATTTCTCATAGTACAGGTGTTCACAACTACTTTAAAGTGGGGGGCATACAATACCATAATTCATTTGCATTCTTTGTTCCTAGTGTAGCCTTGTCATTTATATGGCATGTTTATTACCTTTTGGATGACATTGGGTGTAATTTCCTTCATAAGTGTGATCTTTCTTGGCATATTACATTCCTCTTTATGGTTTGATGCGACACACTGCATCCCCTAAGTTGTGAATATACTATTCTTTGATTGGTCCTCTCTAGGAGAAATTAGACACAATGTTCCCTAAGTGACTAGCCTTACATAAACTAAATAAGACTACTTTGAACATCTTTTCAAATTTTACATTTTTTCATTTTTTTTGCCACCTTGCATGATGTAGCTTGCATGACTATGGTACCCTTTTGTTTTTGTTCATAGAATTTTTTTCCTTGTGGTGCATTGTTAAAGTTATTAGGTGGTATAACTTTGATATGGTTGAGCAGGAAGCTCACCTGGCAGCATTAATTTTTCCCCATAGCCAGTTTTATGTTTTTGAGTGCATAGCAACTAGTTTATGTATCTTACCCTTTTAGGCTTTCTCACCAAGTTAACAACTAGTTCTGTGGCCCCAGAGTGATTATATAGTTGGGTTTTCTCACCCTACAAATAGCCTGAAGTTTGTTGGCCCCAGATTGAGTACACATTCTCTTTTTCAAACAATTAGCCTAGATCTCTTTTCACAACTAGAGTTAGATTGATGATCAAAGCTTCATCTAATTATTTTCAATACTTGTGTGTTCCTTTGTTGTTATATCTATTTTTCCATGGTATCTTCATCCTGGGGGCTTGATCATCCCTCTTGATCATTGTCATTCCATCTTGCTAACATAAGTGCATTTGAACCATTCCCTTGATGTTCATGGCTACTTTAGTGTGAGTTTCAAACAATTTCATCATCTCACTAAAGTGGGGGCTAAATGTGTCAACCTCATGATGAGGTATGAACAAATACTAAGGCACATGAATTGTATAAATAAGTATTTTCAATCTCATTTTACATCTCCTACAATCCTCCAACATTCATATATCATATTCAAGCAATATCAAGCATTCAATCATTTTACATCAACAATTCAAGCACTATTCAAGCACTTTGAAGTAGCCATTGACATTACTTTAGAATTGCATCATCAAGGGTTAGGTAAGTTGATAACACTTGCATGTTATTAATTTATCAACTTACATTATGAAATAAGGAAAACCCCTATTCACTAATCCTCAATCATTTTTTCCCTATTGCATGTTTGTTTTCAGCTCTTTGTATGCATATTTGATAGGTTATTAGGTGTTGAAGATTGATTTTCAAGTCAACTTGAGTCAAATTCAATCTTGGAGAAAGTTATTTCTTCATTTTTTGTAGAACTGACTTTGCCAACCCAACAAACAAACATTTCCAGATTTGGTGTTGCATAGTTGTCTCCTGATTTTTCAAAAATTTGGGAGAGGATTGATTCACTACCTTTGGCGAATGAGTCCCACCTTAGGACTTTTAGATTTTGGATCCCGATAGATAGAAACTAGCTCTTGACACTTTTTCACCAAGAGGAGGACTAATTCGCCACCCTAGGTGAATGAGTCCTACTGTGACAATTTAGTAATCTCTATCAGCATTTAGAACACTCTAGAATCATCACAATTCATCCAAGTGCACTCAAATTCATCCTTGTACTTTATGTTTTGCATTATTTCTTCATTTACATATAGTTGTTTGCATATCATAATGTGTTTTCAAACATAGTTGTAATTGCATTTTTGCATTGATTTTCGGTCATTCAGATTAGTCAATTTCATTTTGTTAAGTTCATTTACATTAAAAAAAATTGCATACATCCTAATTTGAGTGAATCATTAGCATTTTTGGCCCTATCTCTTTGCTTTTAGGTGAAAAACCCTAGAAGTGTAAGAGTAGTCCATAGGGTCCCAAAAATCTATGTTTCACATCCAAAGGAAAGTTTTCCTTAGATTCCTTTTGGCTCAAGCCTATGGAACCTATAAAACCTCGAGAAGAATTATTTTTCTTGTCCTATCAAAATTTCAAGGCAAAGAAGATAACAAAATTCCCTCTGAAACATGTCCCCATCTACCTATGAGCCTACTATCCTTGAAAAAACCACACTTAAACCTAAAGAAATTCCAAAAAACCAAGTCCAACCTATGGTTGACCAAACTTCTCCTACACAAACAAAACTTGAAAAAAAAACTAAAATACATAGAGGTGCTAGAGAGTGTAGACATAGACATTGTGCCCTTTCTCCCAAGTTACATGAAGAAAAAAACAAAGAAAAACAAGATCCAAACCTAACTGAAGCAATGCATGATGACTCTACCCCTACCCAGAACAAACCAATCTAATACAACCACAACAATAGTTGAATTCTTCCATGGAAATTATCCTTTTACCTCCCATTTTGATTAACTTGGATGAGGACGATGAGGTTGCTAGAATTGATGAAGAGGTGCATAATGAATTGAACACATTGTTTTCCTCTTCCATGAGTTTAGATGACAAGTCTCCTTCAAAGAGTATTGAAATCAATGCTTCTCCTAGTTCACCACTTTCTCTTGTACCTTATGATAGTTTCCTCGCTTCAGTATACAATGAACATGATTGGGAGGCAGATGACCTTCTTTAGGTTGACTCGTCGGTGCATTAATAGTATTTTGCATTTATTTTCTTTTGTGTGATTTCATATGCGTGATGTGATCTGCCATGAAATTTGGTTTGATGTTCTCTCTCTCTTTCTTTGTGACATTCCTCTATTTATACCTTCATTCTTCTCTATTTTGTGCATCTCTTTCACTTTTTATATTTTTCATTTGTCTTGTGTTTACCTTTTGGGGATGACTCAAGCTGTTGAGACATTCATGTCTCTTCCATGTTGACTCAAAATCCTTTTCCTTTATCTTTTCCTTTATTTATTTTTCATTTGTGTTGTTTTTTCCTTTTGGGGATGATGTAAGGTATTGAGACATTCATGTCTCTTCCATGTTGTCCCAAAAGCTTTTTCCTTTATTTACTTTTAATTTATCTTTTTTTTTGGGGGGGGGGGTGACGCAAGGCATCGAGACATTCATGTCTCTTACATGTTCACGCAAAATAATTTTTCTTTGTTTTCATTCTCTTTGTGTTATTATTCTAGTTGGGTAAAAGCACAAATTTGTGTCGCACTTTTAGCTATCATATCAACACAATTGAATTTAAGTATTGATAGCTAAAAAATTAGTTTTGGCCAAACATATGATCTAGTAAGATTCATTCTAGCTAAGTAAGATACTTCCACAACTTTTTCAACTAAAATTGTTGGCTAAAAATATATGGAGCACCACTTTGAGTCCAATTTATCAAAAAAATAAAATTATTTGAAAAAATTGAAGTTTTAGTAACTCCCACTAATGTAAATAACATTTATTTAAAAATATAAAAATACCCTTTTGTAGATCCATAAGTGCAGTTTTCAAAAATATATTTATTTTAAAAGTTTAATTATTATTTATATTTTATATTTTACTTTTACTAAGAGTAGGTTATCAACACAAAATATTAGGTTGATTACAGTGTTAAGGAAAAATACTAAAACTTAACAGTTTTTTTTGAAAAGAATATGATGCACTAGATAAAATAATCTATTTCAAGATGGTAATTTTTTTATTCATTTTAGATAAATATTTAATATGAAAGTTGATGTCCCATGAAAACAACTTTTTTTGATTCACACACATTTTAATGTTTATTTAAAATATATATTTATGAAAATTGGAAAACAAAATATATCCATGCACTAAAGTTTCAAGTTATAAATACACACAAAAAAATTGAAAGAAAAAATAATAATTTACTATAAAAATATTGACGTCTCTTGCAACTTCATTTTTTTAGCATTGTATCAACAACTAATTATAGTGTTAATTTACTAAAAACTAGTTTTTAATTTTTTTATAAAAATAAAAACATAAAATATAATAAAAAATACACATTTTACTACTTTACACATTCCAAAATTCAAAACATATATGCCACTTTTTAGTAATTCAAGTTTAAAATTTGGATCAGTGTTGGTCATTTCATTTATAAAGTGTGACACAACTTTGTGCTTTTACCTAGTTTTATGTGTATTTGGTGGATGATGACAGTTCTGAGCTTTCTAAAAACATTGTGGCAAGAGCATACTGACCCCAAATCCATAAATCCCTTATGTGTTTTGTGTTTTTCATTTTGGGGCCAACCCCTCTCTTCTCTTTTTCTCTTACATGACAACTTTACTTGGAAACATATGACTTGGCATTAGGCTTTCCAAATTAGCTCTCATTCCTTCTTTGTTGTTTACATTTTTCATTTGCTACTTTAAAGTAATTTCTCACAGTATGTTGTTTAGAAATTTATTTAAAGTGGTGGCATACATTGGCATCATTCTTTTTTATTTTTGTCTTTCATGGTTCATGGTGTAGTTTTCTTATTTCATATGACGTGCTTTTTTCTTTTTGGATGACATTGAGTGTAATTTCCTTCAAGAGCGTGATTTATCATAGCATGTATTGCATTCCTCTTAGTGACTTGATGTGACACATTGCATCCCCTAAGTTGTGAATCTTCTATCATTTGATTGGTCCTCTCTTGGAGACATTAGGTATAATGTTCCCTAAGTTAAAGACCTCACATGAACTAAGCAAGACTCCCTCAAACATTCATCTTTTTGCATTTTTCATTTTGCATTTATATGGAAACCTTGCATAACACAACTTGCATGCTTGTAGATCCATCTTATTTCTTCATGAGATCCAAACATACAAATTTTTTCTTGTCTCATGAAGCTTAAAAACCATTTTTATGTGGCACCTTATTAAAGTTATCAAGAGGTATAACTTTCATATGGTTTGAGCGGGAAGCTCGGTTGAGGAATGAATTTCCCCATAGCCACACATGTGTGTGTGTGTGAGTGCATACTAGACATGAGTGTATGTGTATTGCCTTTTTGGACTTCTCACCCAAGGTATAGCTAGGAGTTCCATTTCCACAAAGTGAGTATACATTTTTTGAACAAACAGCCTAAATCTGATCCACATTGCGATGGAAAAATGGTCAAAGCTTGATCCAACTCTCTTTTACCTTTCCTCTTTTCATCTTTGGTAGTGTATGCTTATTCTTTGTTGTTTCTCTTTACCTCTTTCATGTGTGTTCCTTTGTGCTTATGTTGGTCTTCCATAGGACCTTAGTCCTGGGGGCTTGTGCAACCCCCTTAGTCATGGTCATCCTATCTTGTGAACATTGGTACATTTGAGCCCCCCTTGGTTGTTGTTGAATTTGGTATACTTTAGTGTGTTGGAACCAAGTTCCTCCTCTCACTAAAGTGGGGGCTAGATGTAATGATGGAGAAAGGTCCCCTTAACATGGCCTTGATTTAGTGTTGTAATATGCCTAACATATTCACAATAAGTCTTGGGCCCTTGTGAACTAATGGATTTAAATGGTACCTTGCTAAAGTGTTGTGAAGTGTTTTAACAAACTTTAATATTTTTCTAAGGTTCTATTAATTAACTAAGCTTAATGATACTCTTTTTAATCAAAATAAATATTAACCTTTCCTTATTTAAAGTGTTGTAAAGTTTTGTAACACACTTTCACACTTTTTTAGACTTGTCATTAATAATTGGGCCTTCTTATGCTTTAATTATTCCTATTTTTGCATCCAAAAGCACCATTCATAGCATCATTTCAAGGATCATGCTGACACCCATCATTAACTAATCATAATTTAGGTGTTTTCGATAAAGGAAAAAATGGGTTTTACGAGGACCCGAAACCACAAAGTTTACAACATAAAATAGAAAAGGAAAAAAAAAATCCACTGAATTAAATAGACTGCAAAGAAAGAAAAACCCTAAAAAAATAGTAGCCAACCAAAAAAAATATAGAGAGGACCACCATAGAGCCAGTTGAGGCACAGACAAAAAAACCAGCAACAACTAATGCAGATTCTTCAACACTTTCTCATTCTCAGCCTCCAAATCCTACATATCCTGGAATCCCTTCGTGACTTTTTGAATCATCTGTGGCATGGGGGGTGCCTTCCTTTTCATATTATCCCTGGTTCTCTTTGATATCCCTATATCCTCTTCATGTTTTTTATCTTTAACCTCTTCCAAATCAACAACCTAGGACCCCTATTGAGCTTTATCCATTTTTTCAGTCATTGTGTTGATAATGATAGCATTATGTCTTGCCATTCTATTATTATGTTTAGTTTCTAGCTTGTGTGACCCAGATTTAGTGATCTAGGACACATTCTCCACCTTGGGAAAATAGATCCCACCTAGGTTTTTGGGTCACGAACTAGTTTTCACACATTTTTAAACACCTTTGGTTTTGGTCCCATACATTACGCCAGATGGGACTCATTCACAACCTTGGGAAAATGAGTCTCATGTGGCCCAAAACCAATTTTAAATCAACTTTTTGGAAGGATTTTATTCTCCTAGATTTTGATGTCGGCTTGTAGTGTTGTAATTTTGGGAATTCTCAAATAATTGAGTATAAATACAAGGTTCTTTCACTCATATTCAGACCTAGCATTCAAGATATTATTAAGCATTCACAAGATTATTCAAGAGAATTCAAGAACATTCAAGGGTAGATTATCAAGCATTTTAGAGCATTCTTCAAGTGTCAATCATCATTTCAAAGATTTCATCCATCATGTTTGATATGGTGCTAAAAATTGTAATGTAGGTTTTATGATTCAAGCAAGTGTTTCATGCAATATTAACATCATTCAAGAAAGAGTCAAGAACCACATCCATTGCAGTCATTTCAAGCATATTTTTAAAACCTTGTTTCTAGGGTTTGGTGAGTTGTAACATTTTCTTTTGTTCATTCATCATTCTCCATTCATATTTTCTTTCAATTCAAGGTTTAATTACAAACAAGGGTTTGACCAAGGAAAACCCCTATCCACTCACCCAACAAAAAAATTTCCTCCTCCTTTGTGTGTGATTTGCAGGTTTACATTACAGATTTCCTAAGGATCAAGGTTGGAGAAAAGCTACAAATCATTCAAAGTTGTCAAAGGGTATGTGCAAGATCGTCATGGAAAAAACAGGCCCTTAAGTGGTGAAAATTTTATAAAAATAAGAGTTAGGAAACTTGACATAAAAAATTGAATAAGTTATCTATATTATTTCAAAGATATGTAAGAATAAAATTTGTAGAAAATTGAATGTAGTTTCTAAACTACTAGGTTTGTTTTAAAAGGAAAAAATTGATTTAGTGAGAATTTGAAATTTCAATGCAATAGTACTTAAATTTCAAGGAAAAAATAAGTAGAGGACTCATTTCTTGATGTGATTCATATTTTTTTGTAATTTTTTCCAAGTAAATAATTAATTATAATTTTATTACAACTTTAAAAAATATAAAACTCATATGTTTGACCACCTTAACTTTACCAAAACTTCATGAAATTATTATTATTATTTTTAATCCTATAGTATGCAAAGCATAGAATATGATGCATATTTCTGATTGAAAAATGTGATACCATTTGAAAGCTATAGATATTTTCAATCAACCTATCAATCAAGAATTTAGTTATAATTCAAATAGAAAATGAATAATAATTATTTATTAAACTCAATGTAAAGCATAATTTATATTGGTGGAAAGATGAGAATCTCCTTTTAAAACCCTTTTCATTTCATCAATTTTGGGTAAAAAAAGGTCATTAGCCACAAACCCTAGACATACCCATCATATTGCCACTTTTTGGCCTATCATGATCCTGCACATACCCCAAAGTTGTTATCAAGCCTTGGAGAGCATTGGAGAAGACCTATAGATTGTAAATAAAAGTTTCAGATCTAGAAACCATCGAGGAAGAATAGAGTAGGTAGAGAAGAGTAAGATCAAATTCTGAAGTTGTAGAAAATCCCAACTAGACTGATTCACCACTTATGGCGAATGAATCCTAGTTCTAGTCAATTTTTAGGATTTTAAAAATTTTGATAGCCTTTTGGCAGATTTATGTTCCTGCATAGTTTCCTAGAAATAGGACTGATTTTCCCAACGTAGTGAATGAGTACTATTCATCCTTGAAAGCATAATTTCTAGTGATTCAGATCTCCATTCATCCCTCTCCGTATTTCTAGGTCCACGCTTTCTGTTTTGTAGTTTTATGTGTTGTTTTATTCACTTTTTTAGGTCATTTAGTTATTTTGCTTTCAATTAGTGTTTTGCATTACATCTTGCATATTGTTGTCTTTTCCAAGTCTAAACCTGGTGTGAACTCCTAATTAGATTACATTTATCCCTTATGACAACCCTATTACAAGAATTCTTTATCTTTTGAGATCTTTAGGGTTACGTTTGAATGAAATTGGAAGTGTCAGTATGCTCTATGTCTTAAAGCATACGATAGCATCCATCCCACAAATCCACAATTTCAATATTATTGGAGTATTTGATACAAATCTTAATGAAAGAATGATGGTTGTTAATGATTTGTGGATGAAGTTTCCATGGGGAAACCCAAATAAATTTCCCAAGAATTTATACTAAAGTGGCTTCAGGGTGGGTGGACAAAATATGGGTAGCCATTTTGTGGCCAAATTTTTAAAAAAGTTTTGAAAGCTCATAATGTGAGCATGTTATAACATGAATACATTATAATGCAATTGCATTATGCCTTAGTGTGATGAGCCTGAGGTTCAGCCACAATGATCCCATAACATGAGTGCATTATAACACGCTTGCATTATAAGCTATTTAAAGAAAAAAAACACAAAATTGAATTCACTCTAACTTGTGACTATGTTTTTTTCTTTCCTGTGGCCAAAAGCCCCAAATTTCCATGCTCATGTTCTAAGAGGAGCTATTTTACAAAATTATGCATCAAACTATTGTTTTTTCATCATTGGGATGCCACCACATATACGAGGAGGTGTGAGAGGTAAGGATTGTTTGTTTTTTGTTTTGAGTTTTTAGTTTCTAGGTTGTTTTTGATATTTATTTTTTGAATTTGTAGAAGATTTTAATCAACCTGCAAACCCTCCTCAAAATCCTCAACAATCATAGCAACAACAAGAGGAAAAAAATCCTTAACAAGTATAGCAAGAACAATGACAACAAAATCCTCAAGGTAATCAAGCACATCAACAATTTCCTCCACCGATCCATCAATATCCTCTTGGCACTCAACAAAACTTAATGAGTGAAATTGAGAACAATAAAAAAAAATTGAGGATTTAATCAGGAGGTTGAATGATCCAAATGGTTCAACTGTGGAAAGAATGACCCTGGAAACTTCACTGATAGAAATGTTAAAACATGTAGATTCAATCAGCAAATAATTAACTAGTTGGAAATATAGGAGGCAGGTGGCTAGGGCTATTACTAGGATAAGTTATCATATAAATATGTAAAAGATTTAAAAATTACAAAAGGTGATTTGTGCTCATTATTCACTGACCCATGCTCAAATGCAAATCTTACCCTCAATGTGAAGATGTTTCCTATTCATTTGTGCCACCACAAAAAAAATAGGAATTTTATTTTGGGATAGGTGGTACATGGTTTTTGATTACCCACCATGCAACAATTGTGAAGTCTCGTATTATTTCCATAGGAAAATATACTATGAGCTCATCTTGAAAAAAACCCCAAATTATTTTGATATGAGGGACTTCCACAGGAGATGTGGGGGGTTGGCTCAAGATAGACCCAGTGCATAGTAAGATCCTACATAGAAAGGGAGATGACCTCTTGCTAGGCCACCTCATGAGCACATCATTATCCCTTCCATTGTGAAGGAGAGTGTCATCATAGAGACTTTGCATGCAATTATCTCTTTGACCTAGAGTGTCATCCAACATTCCATCCCTATTGTATAGCACCATCCAGGGGAGTCTTCAAGTTGTGGGCTTCGACCCCATTTGTGTCAGTTTTGTGGGGAAACTTGTTGATATGACCCCACCAACACTCAAGAGGCTGCTACACAAGATCCTTCTACAACTATGGATATGGCGAGGGTAGTTGACATTTTGAATGAGGCCTATGGCATTGATACTCAGGTAAAAGTTAGCATGTTCATTGAATTTAATTTATTAAATTTCAATTTTAAATCCAAGATTAACTAATTTCATTTTAAGATTTTAATAAAATTGTAGGGTCACACTATTGATACTAGATACACTGGCCCTACACCTATTTATTTCTCCACTGCATCTACCCTTGAGGTATGTAACTAGTAAATAATTATAAATTTATTACATGTTAGTAACATTGTTCTATGAATGGTATTTTCATATGTGATTTTGGATGTTGAATAGGCTAATATTGGAGGTTTCGAGGGAACACCTCCTAGTGCTAGTGGATTTAATCAAACCTACATGTAGGTAATATAATAAAAAGTTTAACTAATGAATTGTACTTAATAGATTTGTGTAGTTTATGTTCATATCGTTGATTATGTAGCATTGCACATATTTCAAACTCAAAGCATTACTTCGCATTCCATAACTAATAAGTAGATGTTGATAGATGACAAAATTTCAATTGCAATATAGTTGTTTAGAAAGTCAACATAAGTAGTGATGTAATTACTTCACATATCATAAGTTATATGTAGGAGCAACTTCCAATTGCATTTTCTTGTCATGGCATTCCATGAGACCACTTTTACTGAGGCATATTTTCAAATAGTTCACTGCCTTGTCTATGCTATGGATGCTTGGAAGGAATATATGAAAATAAAATAGTAACCAAGTATAGAGAAGGTAATGAGTTGTTTGAAAAAATACCTCAAATAAATGTGGTCTCATGGTGATGTCCATCACCATCAGACCCAATTTCTTTGAGGCACTTTTTTCAAATAGTTCACCACCTTTTCTATGCTACCACATTTTCCATACACGTCTACCAAAGCATTTTATCAAACAGTTCATTTCCTCACTACTATGGCTAAAAGCTTAAAAAAGGTTTTCCAATAAACTATGGATGCTTGGAAAAGATAAAAGCATAATAGTAGCACAGTATAGACAAGGTAATTAGTAGTTTGAAAATCCTCAAAGAGTTTAGGAGAAACTGGCTGAACAGCCATTCCATCACCATGAGACCATTTCTTCACAAGGAATTTCTCTCAAACAGCTCACCAATCTTCTATGATGTTCACATTTTCCATACATTTGTACCTACAAAAGCATTTTATCAAACTACTCACTTCCTTGCTGATATGGCTAAAAGCCTAAAATAGGTGCTTTCCAACAAACTATGGATGCTTGGAAAAATTTCTATAAAAGTATAATAGTAAGCAATAATACCATAGACAAGGAAATTTACTATTTTAAAAAGGCCTAAAAGAAATACAGTCATATGGTGATGGAATGGAATGACGTGCATTTTTTTGTAATGGAATTGCATCACCATGAGACCCCATTTCTTTGAGGAATTTTTTCAAATAGTTCATTGCCTTCTCTATGCCACCACAGTTATCATACATGTCTATGAAATTATTTTATCAAATGGTTCATTGGTTATCTACTATGGGTAAAAGCCTAAAAACACATGCTTTCAAACAAGATATGGATAGGGAAAATAGTAAGCATGATAGTCAAAAATATATAGTTTAATAAGTACTCAAAATTTGTTCATTATGTCATACATTATAAGTCATGACGTGGATCACTATTATAGTTTTCATGATTGAATAATTTGTTGCTTTATTTTCAGATGTTGCAAGTGGAAAAAAACTTGGAATGTTTAGAGTGCAATGGAGATTGGTGTTTCATCTACTATAGAATCCTCAATGGCTCTGATAGGGAAGGTATGAGAAAAATTACTAAATTTCAATTTACAATTGTTTTTATAGATTTTAGTTAATGAAAAATTAAACCATTATTGATTCATAGTTTAATTTCTATTTGAATGGTTTACACACAATGACAAAAGTAATAGTTCATTCCCTCTTCATTGTCTTTATCTGCAATAACTGCATAAGCATGCCCTACATTTATATGTGTAGCAAATCTCTTGAAATTAGTCTACATTATGAATGCACTACAAAGTAAGATAACAATAGGAATTTCAAAAACTAAGCAAGTAGATATATTACTTGGTTGATCTAGATTTGATATGTGGTCAAATTCGACCAATGATTCCATCTATGTTAGTTTCAATGTTGTCAGAGGGCAATACATGTGAACTGGGCTACGATAACTTGTCAACCATTTTTCAACCCACTCCCCTAACTCACAATCATTCAAAGCTTGCATTGTACATGAAGAAAAAAAGCATGCCATCTTTTGTGTATTAATACTCCATGAACTTGCATCTGAGCTAAGGAAAGAGTGTAGCTCACTCAATCCTATTAGTGTACAACAATCCTCATATGGTGCAATGTTAGTATAATCCATCAATCAAAAAAATCTATGAACTGAAGATGTACCTTCATTACCTGGACCCATTGAAGCATTACACCATGCAACAATTGATTTTGCATATGTCAACATTGCACCATATTTATACTTTAACTCTTCTCATGCTAATGTTTTTTTCACGCATGCTCCTGCAACATCATGCTCCCCCTTTCCATGCTTGACATCACAAAAGTTCCACATATGCTTAACACTTATAATGACATACATCCTACTCCACTAGTAGAACATGCATGAGTTCTTGAACTGTGTTGCACAGTTATCTGACCATATTATATTCTGATTGTATGTTATGCCCCTCTGAGCCAAATCACTGTAGAATATTTGGAAGAAACCTTGCACAAACTCTGGAGAATGTGTGCGATCATCACTAATATAAAAGTGATACTCCCTCAATACCTTCCTTTGGGCCTTTGTACTATCAATTGCATGAATGAATTCTATGTGCAAAAATATCGAAACCTGTGTGGAGAATTGTAATACTATGACTGCACCTCACATTGTGGCTGTAGAGTGTAGTTCTCTACAAAGTCAACCACTGATACTATAAAAGGTGTCCTTGCATACCTTGAATTGTGTGACTAGCCATTGGGATCTATGGGTATGCCTTGCATACTCATACACTATATTGTCACAAAACATGGACATAAAATGATACATTGGAATCTTCTGAATAACCAAATCACACCTTTTTCTTGAGACCCATCTTTTGTAATGTATTCCATTGTTTTATACTTCTCAAACTCTACTATTTTATGTCCCACCTCATCTTTTCTTTCCATATGTTGACATACTAGCATACACTGCAAGCCACCACACTACTCACATGAACCATCCAAGCATG
Source organism: Sequoia sempervirens (assembly GCA_007258455.2). Taxonomy (NCBI): domain Eukaryota; kingdom Viridiplantae; phylum Streptophyta; class Pinopsida; order Cupressales; family Cupressaceae; genus Sequoia; species Sequoia sempervirens. Next base: position 54,697,793 of record VDFB02000008.1, on the reverse strand, counting down.
TTATTCTATAGAATATTTGGCCATCCTCTATTTCGCATTAGTTTTTTGATAAGAAATCTCTTGAAGATGTTGGTGGGGATTCTATTCCACAATCCTACAAAACATCATTAGTATGAAAATATAAAGATATAGAATGATAAACATCATAATGGTTAGAGAATTCAATATGTAGTCTACAACAACAAGTAGTGTGTGTGTGTGATTTATCTTGACATTAAAAGGTTTGAGAATTTCAAAATATCTTTGAAAAATACTAATTTGAGGATAATCCTATTGAAATTTACAAAAAAATGGGTTTGAGTTGTTGGAATTAAGGAACACTAAGAGGAGGGGTGAATCAGTATTTTGCAAAATTTAACTTTATTAATCTTATCTTTAAACCACTTACAACATTGAACCAAAAGAAAGATGCAAGAACACAAAGAAATCAACCACAACACCATAACACAAGGAATTTTATGTGGAAACTATGTTAGGGGAAAAACCATGCTAGAAGGCCAATCCACAATAAGAGTATACTCAAATATAAGTGTTTACAAATGGGAATGCACATGGATTCAGGCACACTGCCTAGAGCTCACTACTCAGATACAAAATGAAGACTCACTATTCTACAAAACATTTGGATTACACCTAAAAGATTTGAACTAACAAAATAGCATCTGCTAACACCTAATCACAACTTTGATTAAGCACATTAATCACTTTCCTAACCTTCTGTCTGATTCTGCTCTTCTACTTTTTCTACTTTAATTCACGTCACAAATCCTTTTATGCACAAGTGAAACTATGCATAATCACTCTACAATCCTTTTTAATTTTGCAAAACACATCAACACACTTCATACATACATCCAAATGATATAAATTATTGCTTATATATGTCCACAACTAAAGATTTAATCAACCATATGTTGGCTTCAATAAAACAAAACATATTTACAAATCATCATCTCAATTTATAAGCAATTTACAATGTGCACAAACCAAGGTCAACCAAAACATAGTGAGGACCCAAAAGAACATGCTCGAGCACAAAATACTTCAAACAATTACTCCTCAAAGATCCACAACACGCTATATTCACTTAGTTGGCCTTCATGCACTATTAAATAGAAAAAAAATCAACCAAATCTTCTAACTTGAATACAAATTGATATGAGGCTCTAAGATTCAAGGATAACATAGATCATACATTGGAAAACCTTCCTTGAGATCTACAACACAAAATGATAATAGAGAATTGCATATGAATTGATGAACAAAATTCTATCAAATGATATGTTCTAACTTGACAATTAATCAATGATCTTCAATCTAACTTCCAATATGAGCAAATACTGAAGTACGAGTCTAAACATTGACTACGGTTGCCATCAATGACAAAACTAGATGACATGTACCTTGTCTCTTGCCAACAATCTGCCCCTTTGGCATTGATGGCAATACTTAGTGAAAAATTACTAAGTGTCAGATCAGTACCACCATAAATTACACTGCCAACCTTCAAAACTTCAAAAACACAACTCCCCCTAAGATGATTATGACATTTTTCACTGTCACACTCTCCCCCTTTGACATCAATGGCAAAGGCAGGAATTCTTATACCAAAAATTAAACAAAATTTCTATTAACAAACTACATATGTACAAAAATGCTTCTACAACTTACATAAACTTGAATATGTCTACAAAATTACTCTTCAAAAAGCTCAAACTAGTGTCCCAACTCTTTTTGAGACTCTCCAAGATAGTCATGTGACCACATAATAGATAAGATTGCATCTCTACTGATTCAAGATTTGTCAGATCATTGACCACCATAAGATCTTGTGCTTCCTTCAGTGCACTAAGCATTGTCTCAATCTTAGGACTAATTAGTCCTCTCAACTCACACACTCTTTCAAAAAAAATTCCTTCTTCATGCTTCAAATTTTTTTTCTCGTCAAGCAAGGATATTACTTGACCTTCTTGCTTTCCAATAGAAATGGTTAGAGGATCAAATGCTTGAGAGATATCTACTAACTATTTCTCATACTCCTTCATTTTCTTTTCAATGTCCTCAGTGAACTTAGACAAAGATAAGAATGTCTTATAAATGTTTCCACCTTGAATATTTTTTACACAAGTAGCTAATGAATATTTATCATTAGCTATCATATTGTTTAATCTATTGAACATTTTAGCATCAATTTCCTTTTGAACCTTATCCTCACCTAACTTCTCAAGAGACTCAAAGTGAGTACTTACAGAATTAACAAGTTTCTTCAACTAATCAAATGAAGAATCTGATGAATCCTTGACATATGAAGGTATGATCTTCTCCACAATATCGGATGCAAGAATCAACAACTCACTATCTTCAATATGAGATTTTAGAATATCCTCCCTTTCCTTCACCTAAGCAAATGATGCAACTTTCAGCTTCTCAATGGGAGATAAAGTAGCCAAGTTGGTAGGACCTTTAACTAGTTCACAATCAAATTCTTCCTATTGCTCTTCCAAAAAATCCTTTACTACCTAAGCAGTGTCTCTTAATTCCATAGGAACTTCCTTCGCTTCATCCTTCTTTTCTTTAGTCATAGGTTCTTCCTTAGCTTTAGGAATCTCAACAATCTTCACCTGACACAACTTTATGAGCTTCAGTATCCATAGGAATTTCAGCATCATGCATGTCAAGAGGATTCAGAGTATCCTCAAATGTGTCTTCTTTTACTTCTTTTGTTACCAGACTGGATGGAGCATCTTCAACATGCACTTCTTTAGAAACAACATTTTATCTATTCTTTAACAAAATTGCCTTAAGGATTTTCTCAATATCCTTTGCAACTTCTTCAGTTAGCCCAATCATTAACTTGTTCACCCTTGTCTTTCTCTTAAAATCCCATTTAGCTTCATTAAGAATATTCTTCATCTCTTTTATAGTCATCACCAGACACAAATCAACAAGCATTTGTTCTCTCATTTTCTCTTCTTTGAAGTTCTTGCATTATCTCTCATCATTTCTAAAACTTCATATAGAGCTTTTGGTAACTCAGACATTATTTCAATGAGAATCATATTGAAATTATTCAAATATATATTGTGCCTTCCTCAAGAATTTTTTGACTGACACTATCAAAATTTTCAAACCATTCATGAAGTGGTCTAAGAATAGCATCCTTAATCAAGGCTTTTTCCACTTCCTCTATAGACATACCCGATTTATCAGTTTTCACCTTCTTCTTTCCTTTCTCTTCATCAAAGGGCTTGTCCTTAGAGACTTTAGATGCTTTTGAGCCCTTTTTCTTAATTTCTCTTGCTTCTTCATTAGATTCAGTTTCTTCATCTTCTAAAACAACAACATAGACTCTTTTTCTTTTATCCTTCTTCCTCTTTCCTTCTCTCCTAGATGTCTTATCTTAAGCTTTCACAGGGCTTGACTTCTTTTTAGGACTGGATGAAAGAGCATAGCTCCTTGTGGATCTAGATCTTGTAGAGGATGTTGTCAGACTAGTAGACTCAATTCTAGTTGGCTCTCCTGCTACAACTTGTTCTCTTTTCCTTCTAGCTTCTCTCATAGCTTCAACTAATATACCCATGCTTTCTGTAAAATCTTCCACTTCTTTTCTCAACTTCTGGTTTATCATAGGCTTCTTCGATTGATCATGCACTTTGATATCATTTTAATCAAAATTACCAAATCTCTCTTCTAATCGATCCTGAGGTTTACTCAACGAGTGTTGAGCATACACCTCCAAAATGTCTTCCTTAACCTAATAACCCATAGGCATTATCCACATTGTTCTAGGATCAGCAATTTCCATCAAACACTAATCAATATCAACCATGAAGAAAATTGTGTCCTTATAATTTTCCACAATAGATGGAGGAATCCTTTTACTAGCTTTCATCTCATTTTGAATGTTTTTGAAATAACCCTAGATAGTAGTTTTTCTAGCTTTCATGTCACCAATTCCATACAAAATGTCTCTAATTTGAAAAGCTACCAGTTTATCACCTTGCCAATGCACTTTTCCAACTCCCAAAACCTCATTCATGAAATAGAAGAATAAACAAAGAAAAATATTACCATACTTGAAATAATTCTTCTTATACTTCTTAATTTTTCCAAGATTCTCAATTAGCTAGCTCCGAAGTAACTCACATAGATCATATTTTGTATTTTCTTTGACCATCTAATAAGGTACATAAATTGTTGTACCAAATACAAAATTATCCCATTTGGAGTGATAAATCTTGTACCCAATGACCATAGAGGAAAATTTGACATCCACTTCAATAATATCATCAATTGTCATAGCTCTCTTGTCGAACATTGAACTGGTTGCATCTATAACTATTTGATTAATCACAACTTTCAATGTTGCCAACCCAACAGATGAATTCAAAATAGTAACAATCCTTATAGAGTCCTTTGTGATCTTAAAAGGTTGATTTAACCAAATAAATTTGGCATGCAGTCAACTCAATATATACTAAACCCATTCATTTTCTTCAAACATGGGGAACTTCACAATTTGATTGAATTTCTTCTTCTCCATAGTTCTAAATTCAAGTTTTATTTAGAAATATTCTCCCACAATGTGATTGGAGTACAAATTTAACAACTGGGAGCTTCCTAATTCTTCAACATTTGCATGAATGTATGACCTAATATCGTTGATATGCAAAACACCATACGAAAGGGAAGAAAATGAAGCTAAGGTTTTTGTTTTGATGGATTTGAATGGGTGCCATTTGAATTTTAGATGGGGCATGTCCTTAATATCCACAACCAATAGAGAAACCATTTCCAGAATTCTCAAATTCATGAGTTTATAGATAAATACCTTTTGCCAAATTAGGGTTTGATCACCAAATCTCCTTTAGACTTGAATCTACTCAAAAATTTTCCAAAGTTTGCTTCAGAACTCTCCAAACTTCTTCTCCTTGAAATGCAATGTGACAAATGAGGGATATAAATGACTTGTTATCATTTGTGCACCTAAATTTTTCATCACAATAAATGCCTTTTCCCTAGGTCTTTTGGATACCCCATTTTCACATACTATAAAAGAAAATTCTTCTACGGACCTTCAATTTTTGCACAAATTTCCTTCACAAGACATTCCAAAACATTTGTACATCACCAATACAATTATTGCAATCTACCACATTCTGGTACCAACTACCAAGAAGGGGGTTAAAATATTGTCTTGAGAACTCCCCATAGCCTAGAGGCCTTCAACTAATTCCTGGAGGAATTACCAAAACCATATTTTGGTCTGTAATCATTTCCTGCAATGGAGGGACTCTTCTTTACCCATGTCCTCTTCATTTGATTCTTGATCTCATTCATAGTTACTTTTCCTTTTCCCTTTTCATCCTTCTACATGTTTTTCCTTTGATTTACCAGACCCTTGTTGCTTCTAAAATATCTAGCAATGTGACCAAATTTGTTACAATTGTAGCACATCAAATTTCTTTGTCCAGACTAGTTGTTCCATTTATTTTCTCTTGATCTGCAATGGTTAGCAATATGACCAAATCTATTGCATGTATAACATCTGACATCTCTATTGAAAAAGTTGTTTGACATATTTCTACATTCAACTGACTTATGACCATACTTATTGTAATTAAAACAC
>VDFB02000008.1:54665571-54692064 GCA_007258455.2 Sequoia sempervirens | reverse complement strand
AGGGGAGAGGGGAGAGATAGAGAATTAGTGTATAATGGTAGAGGAGAGATATATATAATTAGGGTATAGAGGGTATACAAAAAGAGAGAAAAGAAATTAGTAAATAAACCAACTTTCTCATAATGCAAGCGCTTTTTGAAGAAGTGGAGATGACTGTGTATAGCAAGAAACAATTCATTCACATTATAATGAGAGCTCATCTTGGATTTCTCTAAAAATGGTAAAAAATGCAAAATACCCATGATCTCAAGGGCCAAATTCTACATATTCTCCTAGTTTTGCATGTGCTCCAACAAAAAGTAGCTTTTTGATGATGTTGTGAAGTGTGCATGGTTGTTTTTCATATTCCACCACCTTTTTCATGATATTTCCACCACCTTTGCATCAAATAGTAGATTTTTCATGTTGAAAGGCATATAATATCAATTCAAGTATGAATTCCATTCAAAAGTGATATACAATTGAAGTTTGGAGGGCAACAAGCTTTTGAAAAAGTCAAATTGTTGAGGAGTTTGAAGAAAGAAGAAGAAAAGGCTGCATTATTGGCTAGAACTCCTCCATTTGAAACTCTAGTTTTATAGGTATGTGAAATCTTTACACATTTTATGTCATTATATTATGGCTTGCTTTCATTTTTGTTATTTTGCATATTCCATGTTTATCATTGTTTTTTTTTTAATTATAACCTTAGGTTGTCAATGCACATTTTAAATTACACAATTCTATACACTTGCCAATTACATATTTAAACCACATCTCTTTATGGTATTTTGTTATTTAACAATTGACTTACCTTGTGTATGCTTCCACATTTTTTATACACATATATATGACACAAGTTTTAAGGAAGAAAAATAAAACACCATTTCTCAATCCTTTATTATGGATGTGCATACCACTCTCCAAAGCTTTCATTAAGGTATTTTGTCGAACAGTTATACCAAGCAGCTGATTGCCTTGTCTATGCTACAAAATTTTCCATACATGTAAGATTGGAATATACTCCTCCCACATTGATAGATCTTTGAAACTATTTTGGTTTCCATCTCTATTTCTAAATTTACCTTATCACTAAATCTACCTCATCACTTATGTTGTGATAGATTTTAAATTTTTCCTTGATTAGTCCACCTACAAGGGATACTAACCCTTCTCTCCACTATTTCAAGACTTTTTATTCAAGGCTAAGTTAGCAACATTGCGAATAGTGCAACCTAACTTTCAATCATGGATGAAAATGGAAGAATGGACAAAGCATTTGAATTTTTTGACAATAATGTTTTCATATAAATGTATGCAAAATGTTGTAGCATTGACAAGCTAGTGAGCTTGGCAAGATAATTAGCTCACTCACTAGCTTTCCAATGCAGTAGGTTTGAGAAGGTAGGGGAAGCATGTTCCTCATATAAATGGGATCTCACGGTGATATACATCGCAATCAATAGCCAATTCTATGAGGCATACACTGCCCCTACCTTGTCAACCCTACCCCAGTGGCAAGCTAGTGAGTGAGCTAGCTTTCCAATGCTCCACTAGCTTGCCAATGCAGTAGGCTTGAGAAGTTAGGGGAAGCATATGCTTCATAGAAAAGAATGAGACCCCATTTCTATGAGGCATACGTTACCCCTACCTTCTCAACCCTACCACATTGGTAGGCTAGTGAGTGAGCTAGCTTTCCAATATAGTATTTTTGAGAAGGTTGGGACAATGTATGCCTCATAGAAATGGGGTCTCATAGTGATACATCACTGTGAGACCCCATTTCTATGAGGCATATGCTTCCCCTACTGCATTGATAGGCTAGTGAGCGAGCTCACTATCTTTCCAATATGCTAGTGTTGAGAGGGTAGGGGCAATGTATGCCTCATAGAAATGGGGTCTCAAGGTCATCATGAGACACCATTTCTATGAGGCATACAATGAACCTAACTTCTAAATCCTACTGAATTGGTAGGCTAGTGAGTGAGCTAGCTTTCCAATGTTCCACTAGCTTTCCAATTCAGTATGGTTGAGAAGGTAGGGGTAGCATATGCCTCATAGAAATGGGGTCTCACTAGCCTACCAATGCGGTATGGTGAAGGTAGGGGAAGCATATGCCTCATAGAAATGGGGTAGGTTTGAGAAGGTAGAGGTAGCATATTCCTCATAGAAATGGGGTCTCATGGTCAGGCTAGTGAGCTCGCTCACTATCCCGTCAATACATCACCATGAGACCCCATCTCTATGAGGCATATGCTGCCCCTACCTTCTCAACACTACTACATTGGAAAGATAGCTCACTCACTTGCCTACCAATTTGGTAGGGTTGAGATGGTAGGGGCAGTGTATGCCTCATAGAAATAGGCTATCACACTCACTATGACACCCCATTTCTATGAGGCATGTGCTACCCCTACCTTCTCAACCCTACCACATTGGTGGGCTATTGAGCTCGCTAACTAGCCTGCCAAGCCGATAGGGTTGACAAGGTAGGAGTAGTTTATGCCTCATAGAACTCACAGACCTTGTTCATTCTTCCATTTATAGCCTATCTTTTAATCCTAGCATGCCACATTACCACATTTCTTTAAGGAATTCCATTGAAAAAATTTATGTGAGCTTTATCTATGCTAGAAATACTCTTCTGTAGGATGATTGTAAGTATGTTTTATGAAGCCTTGTATGACATATATTTCATTTATTTGAATGGATACAGTTTTTAGGAACTAATATTCATATCATTACCATTCTACAAGTAAAACTATCCGCCATTCTGAAGAAATGAATAGGGAATAAACTAAAAGATGAAGAGTATGAAACCAACAAATCAAAGGAGAGAGAATGGGTGGTGACATATTGTGAAAGGAAGAAATTGGATATGATTAATGAAAGAAAGACAATTGAAGAGGAACCTCAACCATAAAAAAGAGAACATGCATTGGACGTAAAAAGGGAATGAATGCAAATGGACACCATCTATCGCAAGTGAATATGGAGGGACACCATCTATCGCAAGTGAATATAGTTGGAAACCATCTAGTGCATCTCAAGTCGAGAGTACATCATCACTTGGATTTGATGAAGAAGGTATGCAATCATGCCCACGTGAACCTCATGGTATGCATTCTACTCCACCCTCAATCAAAGGTACGCAATCTAGCCCACCTCAATTAAATATTGATTAAATTCCTAATGTTGAGATGTATGTACCTATAACACCGCCTAGAATTTTGTGTAGAAGGCCAAAGTATTTTATTAATATTTACGAGTATATTTTTGTAGCACACAGAATGTAAGATTCTAGTACGCACTTGTAGAAGATATGCAGAAAAAAATTGGAAATAATTCTTTGAAAGGCTAATTGAGACCACAAGATGTCAACTATTTGTTGAAATGATGTGGGGTATAAAGTATAGAAACATCATGAATACTCTTGGGGTTAGAACATCTAATGCATCAAGTGAAAACACTATAGTGAATAATCTAATGGATGCTTATGAGAGTGTGGGTAAGACCTTACTCTCAAAGGATAGTAATGTCACCCAATGTTTCATTGGTTCAACTTTGGTAAGTATTCAAACAAAGAGAGCTTGTCTAATTAGAAATATGAGTGAAGAAATGAGAATTAGTATAAAAACTTTATCAAGAGTTGTTCAAAGGAAACAAAGAATTGAGGGTACTTATTCAAATGAATTATGTGCATTCTTGAGGAGACTACCATGAAAATATTAAAATTTTTTTGAAGCATTGAGAACACTAATTGAAGAGTATTGGAAGAATAACACAATGCCATCTCCAAATCAAATGTATGTTCTAAGAAGGGGAATCAGTAGTCGGAACCGTGAGCCACATCCAAAGAATATTTTGGATAAAACTCATGTTGGCAAGAGACAATATACATTTCATCTGGTGTTGTCATTGATGGCAACCCTAGTCAGTGTTTAAATCTGCACTTCAGTATTTTCTCATACTAGAAGTTGGATTGAAGATCAGTGATTAATTGTCAAGTTAGAATAGAGCATCTAACAAAATTGTGTTCATTAATTCATATGCAATTCTCTGTTATCATTTTGAGCTATGGATATCAAGGAAGGGTTTTCAATGTATGATCTATGTTATCCCTAAATCTTAGAGCCTTGTATCAATTCTTGTGCAAGTTAGAAAATCTGGTTGATTGTTTTTTTGTTTAATAGTGCATGAAGGTCGACTAAGTGAATATAGTGTGTTGTGGATCTTCAAGGAGTAATTGTTTAAAGTATTTTATGCTCAATCATATTTTTTGGGGTCCTCACTATGTTGTGGCCAACTTTGGTTTTTGCACATTGTAAATTGCTTAATGGATTGAGCTGACGGTTTGTAAATATTTTATGTTTTATTGAAGCCGACGTATGGTTGATTAAATCTTTAGTTGTGGATATATATCGGTGCTGTCATAATAGTGGTTTACAATTCCTGAGAGGAAGGAATTTTAGCTGAAATCACTTATTTTTAGAAAATATAATGATTTAAGCCTTAAAAAGTTCCATTTTAAGGATTCCAATTAAAGAGGGTTTGATCAAATCACCTTAGATCAAACCCCCTTGGATAGAACCTCGCTAGTTTTAAACCATACCGATAAATGCGTCTCCTTTACACCTATCAAAATGCTGATAAAAAATCACTTTTGATTTAGATTTTGGGGGATCAAATGAATTCATTTAAAATTTATTTCAAATGATTATGGTATTCCTTAGAATAAGCTATCCAATGAATATAATTTTAATATGTTTTGGTTTTGTTATGTATTTGTTTTTTAAGTTTTATTAAACATAGGTTTTTCATCGAAAATTAATTTCTTTGTTCTTCACATGTGTAAAAATAGAAGATTATCAAAAAAAAAAATTGAAAAATATGAGTGCACCAGATATTGAAGTCCTTGATCTAACAAAAAAAATTAAATTAAATTTTGACATATACAAAAAAAGTTATGCGTTATACAGTGGCGTTGTGTCTGAATTGTAATCCATTTGACTTTGAACCTTGATTAAGGAAAAAATATTCAATAAAAAACTATCTAACCAAGTGGAAGCACTAGATATCAGAGTTACAAATCTAAATTTGAAAGAATTAGAATTTTATCCTTCGGTGGGAAAAGGTTATGCATTATACCTGTGCGCCACTTTTAAAAATGTGTTGTTTTATGAAAAAATCTATTTTTGTGGAGATGGAAAAGAAGTACAATTTGATTCCAAAAATTTTGAAAAAATATTTTAGAATCTATGACAAAATTTGATGAGACTCTAGTTTGCACCATCTTCAAATTCCTCACAGTTTAGCCGCTATAGGTGCCCGAATGTGAAGATTTAGTTAAAAATAATAATTTTAGTGTCCAGTTTGGCCAAAAATTGTAAACCACTATTATGGGATCGCCCATATAAGAGATCATTTATATCATTTGGATGTATGTACAAAGTGTGTTGATGTGTGTTGTGAAATTCAGAAGGATTGTAGAGTGATTATGCATAGTTTCACTTGTGCATAAAAGGATTTTTTATGTGAATTAAAGAAGATAGAGCAAATGAGTAGAATCAGATAGAAGGTCAAGAAAGCAATTAATGTGCTTAACCGAAACTGTAATCAGGCATTAGCAGATGCTATTTTGTTAGTTCAAATATTCTATATGTAATCCAATTTTTTTTTAAGATAGTGAGTCTAAATTTTGTATCTGAGCAGCGAGCTCTAGGAAGTGTGGCTAAATGCATGTGCATTCCCATTTGTAAACACTCATATTTGAGTATACTCTTATTGTGGATTAGCCTTCCAGCGTGCTTTCTCCCCTAATAGGGTTTCCACATAAAAATACTTATGTTATGGTGTTGTGGTTGATTGATTTGTGTTCTTGCATCTTTATTTTTGTCCAATGTTGTAAGTGATTTAAAGTTCAAATTAATAAAGTTAAATTTTGTAGAACACTTATTCACCCTCCTCTCTCAGTGTTCCTTCATACCAACAATTGGTATCAGAGCCTAGTTCCTTAGAAGAAGTTTAATAGCCTAGGGAAGATCTAGGAAAGTAATTAAATGGATTCAAGTAGTCTTCAACAACAACTTATGGTGGCACTAGATGATCTTGATCAGTCCAAATCTGAAGTCCAAGAATTGCAGGAAAGCCTCATGAATGCTGAGAAATTCATTCAATCATTGAAGGATAAAATCAATGAATCAAGGGAAAAGAGAAAGGAACTTTGTGATTAGATCAAGAAGAAAGAAAGTAAAAGCATTGAAGATGAACAACTGAGTCAAGCCTTGAAGGAAAATACAAAAGAATGTGAAAATTTTACCAGAGATAATGTTGTCCTAAAGCATGAGATGGAATCTATTGAGATTAGGATGACCACTTGGAGATTGAAGATAGAAAGAAGAATGAAAATCTTGCTCATTCCTTGAAAGAAAAATATGAAGAATGTAGTAGAATTACCGATGGATTCAATCAGTTGGAGCTTGAATTTGAACAATCCAAAAATAATGAAGAGCTTGAAAGACAGATTGTTACTCTGAGAGAAGAACTTACTACTACAAATGAATTTAAGGATAATTTCAAGATTAGCTTAACCAAGCTTGATGAACTGATTAAAAGTCAGAGGACTGAATACGACAAGTGAGGTCTTATATATGAGAAAGGAGAAAGTTTCAGATCCAAACAAAGGAGATTTAGGCAAGGAAATCAAATGAAAAAATATGGAAGGTATCTGGTAAGACAACCTAATGCTCAAAATTTCAATGGTTACTATTTTCTTTGCAATAAATTTGGCCATATGGCTACTCAATGTAGAAGTAGAATGAATCCAAGTGGTCCATCATTCTCAGGTCAGTGTTTTAATTACAATAAGTATGGTCATAAGTCAGTTGAATGTAGAAATATGTCAAACAACTTTTTCAATAGAGATGTCAGATGTTATACATGCAATATATTTGGTCATATTGCTAACCATTGCAGATCAAGAGAAAATCAATGGAACAACTAGTCTAGACAAAGAAATTTGATGTGCTACAATTGTAACAAATTTGGTCACATTGCTAGATTTTTTAGAAGCAACAAGGGTTTGGTAAATCAAAGGAAAAACATGGAGAAGGATGAAAAGGGAAAAGGAAAAGTAACTAAGAATGAGATCAAGAATCAAATGAAGAGGACATGGGTAAAGAAGAGTCCCTCCATTGCAGGAAATGATTACAGACCAAAATCTGGTTTTGGTAATTCCTCCAGGAATTAGTTGAAGGCCTCTAGGCTATGGAGAGTTCTCAAGACAATATTTTAACACCATTCTTGGTAGTTGGTACCACAATGTGGTAGATTGCAATAATTGCATTGGTGATGTACAAATGTTTTGGAATGTCTTGTGAAGGAAATTTGTGCAAAAATTGAAGGTCCGTAGAAGAATTTTCTTTTACAATAGACCTGTGAAAATAGGATATCCAGAAGACCTAGGGAAAAGGCATTTATTGTGATGAAAAATTTAGGTGCATAAATGATAACAAGTCATTTATATCCCTCATTTGTCACATTGCATTTCAAGAAGAAGAAGTTTGGAGAGTTATGAAGCAAACTTTGGAGAATTTTGGAGTAGATTCAAATCTGAAGGAGATTTAGCGATCAAACCCTAATTTAGCGAAAGGTATTTATCTATAAACTCATGAATTTGAGAATTGTAGAAATGGTTGCCCTATTGGTTGTGGATATTAAGGACAGGCCCCATCTGAAATTCAAATGGCACCCATTCAAATCCATTGAAAAAAAAACCTTAGCTTCATTTTCTTCCCTTTTGTATGGTGTTTTTCATATCAAAGATATTAGGTCATACGTTCATGTGAATGCTGAAGAATTAGGAAGCTCCCAGTTGTTAAATTTGTACTTCAATCACATTGTGGGAGAATATTTCTATATAAAACTTGAATTTAGAACTATGGAAAAGAAGAAATTCAATCAAATTGTGAAGTTCCCCATGTTTGAAGAAAATGAATGGGTTTAGTATATATTGAGTTGACTGCATGCCAAATTTATCTGGTTAAATCAACCTTTTAAGATCACAAAGGATGCTATAAGGATTGTTACTATTTTGAATTCATCCGTTGGGTTGGCAACATTGAAAGTTGTGAAGAATCAAACAGTTATAGATGCAACCAGTTCAATGTTCGACAAGAGAGCTATGACAATTGATGATATTATTGAAGTGGATGTCAAATTTTCCTCTATGGTCATTGGGTACAAGATTTATCACTCCAAATGGGATAATTTTGTATTTGGTACAACAATTTATGTACCTTATCAGATGGTCAAAGAAAATACAAAATATGATCTATGTGAGTTACTTCAGAGCTAGCTAATTGAGAATCTTGGAAAAATTAAGAAGTATAAGAAGAATTATTTCAAGTATGGTAATATTTTTCTTTGTTTATTCTTCTATTTCAGGAATGAATTTTTGGGAGTTGGAAAAGTGCATTGGCAAGGTGATAAACTGGTAGCTTTTCAAATTAGAGACATTTGGTATGGAATTGGTGACATGAAAGCTAGAAAAACTACTATCTAGGGTTATTTCAAAAACATTCAAAATGAGATGAAAGCTAGGAAAAGGATTCCTCCATCTATTGTGGAAAATTATAAGGACACAATTTTCTTCATGGTTGATATTGATTAGTGTTTGATGGAAATTTCGGATCCTAGAACAATGTGGATAATGCCTATGGGTTATTAGGTTAAGGAAGACATTTTGGAGGTGTATGATCAACACTTGTTGAGTAAACCTCAAGATCCATTAGAAGAGAGGTTTGGTAATTTTGAGTAAAATGATATCAAAGTGCATGATCAATCGAAGAAGCCTATGATAAACTAGAAGTTGAGAAAAGAAGTGGAAGATTTTGTAGAAAGCATGGGTATATCAGTTGAAGCTATGAGAGAAGCTAGAAGGAAAAGAGAGCAAGTTGCAGTAGGAGAGCCAACTAGAACTGAGTCTACTAGTCTGACAACATCCTCTACAAGATCTAGATCCGCAAGGAGCTATGCTCTTTCATCCAGTCCTAAAAAGAAGTCAAGCCCTATGAAAGCTTAAGATAAGACATCCAGGAGAGAAGGAAAGAGGAAGAAGGATAAAAGAAAAAGAGTCTATGTTGTTTTAGAAGATGAAGAAACTGAATCTAATGAAGAAGCAAGAGAAATTAAGAAAAAGGGCTCAAAAGCATCTAAAGTATCTAAGGACAAGCCCTTTGATGAAGAGAAAGGAAAGAAGAAGGTGAAAACTGATAAATCGGGTATGTCTATAGAGGAAGTGGAAAAATCCTTGATTAAGGATGCTATTCTTAGACCACTTCATGAATGGTTTGAAAATTTTGATAGTGTCAGTCAAAGAATTCTTGAGGAAGGCATAATAAAGTATTTGAATAATTTCAATATGATTCTCATTGAAATAATGTTTGAGTTACCAAAAGCTCTATATGAAGTTTTAGAAATGATGAGAGATAATGCAAGAACTTCAAAGAAGAGAAAATGAGAGAACAAATGCTTGTTGATATGTGTCTGGTGATGACTATAGAAGAGATGAAGAATATTCTTAATGAAGCTAAATGGGATTTTAAGAGCAAGACAAGGGTGAACAAGTTAATGATTGGGCTAACTGAAGAAGTTGCAAAGGATATTGAGAAAATCCTTAAGGAAATTTTGTTAAAGAATAGATACAATGTTGTTTCTGAAGAAGTGCATGTTGAAGATGCTCCATCCGATTTGGTAACAAAAGAAGTAAAAGAAGACACATTTGAGAATACTCTGAATCCTCTTGACATGCATGATGCTAAAATTCCTATGGAGACTGAAGCTCATAAAGTTGTGTCAGGTGAAGATTGTTGAGATTCCTAAAGCTAAGGAAGAACCTATGACTAAAGAAAAGAAGGATGAGGCTAAGGAAGTTCCTATGGAAGTAAGAGACACTGCTTAGGTAGTAAAGGATTTTTTGGAAGAGCAATAGGAGGAATTTGATTGCGAACTAGTTAAAGGTCCTATCAACTTGGCTACTTTGTCTCCCATTGAGAAGCTGAAAGTTGCATCATTTGCTTAGGTGAAGGAAAGGGACGATATTCTAGAATCTCATATTGAAGATAGTGAGTTGTTGATTCTGGCATCCGATATTGTGGAGAAGATCATGCCTTCATATGTCAAGGATTCATCAGATTCTTCATCTGATTAGTTGAAGAAACTTGTTAATTCTGTAAGTACTCACTTTGAGTCTCTTGAGAAGTCAGCTGAGGATAAGGTTCAAAAGGAAATTGATGCTAAAATGTTCAATAGATTAAACAATATGATAGCTAATGATAAATATTCATTAGCTACTTGTGTAAAAAATATTCAAGGTGGAAACATTTATAAGACATTCTTATCTTTGTCTAAGTTCACTGAGGACATTGAAAAGAAAATGAAGGAGTATGAGAAATAGTTAGTAGATATCTCTCAAGCATTTGATCCTCTAACCATTTCTATTGGAAAGCAAGAAGGTCAAGTAATATCCTTGCTTGACGAGAAAAAAAATTTGAAGCATGAAGAAGGAATTTTTTTTGAAAGAGTGTGTGAGTTGAGAGGACTAATTAGTCCTAAGATTGAGACAATGCTTAGTGCACTGAAGGAAGCACAAGATCTTATGGTGGTCAATGATCTGACAAATCTTGAATCAGTAAAGATGCAATCTTATCTATTATGTGGTCACATGACTATCTTGGAGAGTCTCAAAAAGAGTTGGGACACTAGTTTGAGCTTTTTGAAGAGTAATTTTGTAGACATATTCAAGTTTATGTAAGTTGTAGAAGCATTTTTGTACATATGTAGTTTGTTAATAGAAATTTTGTTTTATTTTTGGTATAAGAATTCCTGCCTTTGCCATTGATGTCAAAGGGGGAGAGTGTGACAGTGAAAAATGTCATAATCATCTTAGGGGGAGTTGTGTTTTTGAAGTTTTGAAGGTTGGCAGTGTAATTTATGGTGGTACTGATCTGACACTTAGTAATTTTTCACTAAGTATTGCCATCAATGCCAAAGGGGCAGATTGTTGGCAAGAGACAAGGTACATGTCATCTAGTTTTGTCATTGATGGCAACCGTAGTCAATGTTTAGACTCGTACTTCAGTATTTGCTCATATTGGAAGTTAGATTGAAGATCATTGATTAATTGTCAAGTTAGAACATATCATTTGATAGAATTTTGTTCATCAATTCATATGCAATTCTCTATTATCATTTTGTGTTGTAGATCTCAAGGAAGGTTTTCCAATGTATGATCTATGTTATCCTTGAATCTTAGAGCCTCATATCAATTTGTATTCAAGTTAGAAGATTTGGTTGATTTTTTTTCTATTTAATAGTGCATGAAGGCCAACTAAGTGAATATAGCGTGTTGTGGATCTTTGAGGAGTAATTGTTTGAAGTATTTTGTGCTCGAGCATGTTCTTTTGGGTCCTCACTATGTTTTGGTTGACCTTGGTTTGTGCACATTGTAAATTGCTTATAAATTGAGATGATGATTTGTAAATATGTTTTGTTTTATTGAAGCCAACATATGGTTGATTAAATCTTTAGTTGTGGACATATATAAGCAATAATTTATATCATTTGGATGTATGTATGAAGTGTGTTGATGTGTTTTGCAAAATTAAAAAGGATTGTAGAGTGATTATGCATAGTTTCACTTGTGCATAAAAGGATTTGTGACGTGAATTAAAGTAGAAAAAGTAGAAGAGCAGAATCAGACAGAAGGTTAGGAAAGTGATTAATGTGCTTAATCAAAGTTGTGATTAGGTGTTAGCAGATGCTATTTTGTTAGTTCAAATCTTTTAGGTGTAATCCAAATGTTTTGTAGAATAGTGAGTCTTCATTTTGTATCTGAGTAGTGAGCTCTAGGCAGTGTGCCTGAATCCATGTGCATTCCCATTTGTAAACACTTATATTTGAGTATACTCTTATTGTGGATTGGCCTTCTAGCATGGTTTTTCCCCTAACATAGTTTCCACATAAAATTCCTTGTGTTATGGTGTTGTGGTTGATTTCTTTGTGTTCTTGCATCTTTCTTTTGGTTCAATGTTGTAAGTGGTTTAAAGATAAGATTAATAAAGTTAAATTTTGCAAAATACTGATTCACCCCTCCTCTTAGTGTTCCTTAATTCCAACAACTCAAACCCATTTTTTTGTAAATTTCAATAGGATTATCCTCAAATTAGTATTTTTCAAAGATATTTTGAAATTCTCAAACCTTTTAATGTCAAGATAAATCACACACACACACTACTTGTTGTTGTAGACTACATATTGAATTCTCTAACCATTATGATGTTTATCATTCTATATCTTTATATTTTCATACTAATGATGTTTTGTAGGATTGTGGAATAGAATCCCCACCAACATCTTCAAGAGATTTCTTATCAAAAAACTAATGCGAAATAGAGGATGGCCAAATATTCTATAGAATAACATGCTTGGATGGTTCATGTGAGTAGTGTGGTGGCTTGCAGTGTATGCTAGTATGTCAACATATGGAAAGAAAAGATGAGGTGGGACATAAAATAGTAGAGTTTGAGAAGTATAAAACAATGGAATACATTACAAAAGATGGGTCTCAAGAAAAAGGTGTGATTTGGTTATTCAGAAGATTCCAATGTATCATTTTATGTCCATGTTTTGTGACAATATAGTGTATGAGTATGCAAGGCATACCCATAGATCCCAATGGCTAGTCACACAATTCAAGGTATGCAAGGACACCTTTTATAGTATCAGTGGTTGACTTTGTAGAGAACTACACTCTACAGCCACAATGTGAGGTGCAGTCATAGTATTACAATTCTCCACACAGGTTTCGATATTTTTGCACATAGAATTCATTCATGCAATTGATAGTACAAAGGCCCAAAGGAAGGTATTGAGGGAGTATCACTTTTATATTAGTGATGATCGCACACATTCTCCAGAGTTTGTGCAAGGTTTCTTCCAAATATTCTACAGTGATTTGGCTCAGAGGGGCATAACATACAATCAGAATATAATATGGTCAGATAACTGTGCAACACAGTTCAAGAACTCATGCATGTTCTACTAGTGGAGTAGGATGTATGTCATTATAAGTGTTAAGCATATGTGGAACTTTTGTGATGTCAAGCATGGAAAGGGGGAGCATGATGTTGCAGGAGCATGCGTGAAAAAAACATTAGCATGAGAAGAGTTAAAGTATAAATATGGTGCAATGTTGACATATGCAAAATCAATTGTTGCATGGTGTAATGCTTCAATGGGTCCAGGTAATGAAGGTACATCTTCAGTTCATAGATTTTTTTGATTGATGGATTATACTAACATTGCACCATATGAGGATTGTTGTACACTAATAGGATTGAGTGAGCTACACTCTTTCCTTAGCTCAGATGCAAGTTCATGGAGTATTAATACACAAAAGATGGCATGCTTTTTTTCTTCATGTACAATGCAAGCTTTGAATGATTGTGAGTTAGGGGAGTGGGTTGAAAAATGGTTGACAAGTTATCGTAGCCCAGTTCACATGTATTGCCCTCTGACAACATTGAAACTAACATAGATGGAATCATTGGTCGAATTTGACCACATATCAAATCTAGATCAACCAAGTAATATATCTACTTGCTTAGTTTTTGAAATTCCTATTGTTATCTTACTTTGTAGTGCATTCATAATGTAGACTAATTTCAAGAGATTTGCTACACATATAAATGTAGGGCATGCTTATGCAGTTATTGCAGATAAAGACAATGAAGAGGGAATGAACTATTACTTTTGTCATTGTGTGTAAACCATTCAAATAGAAATTAAACTATGAATCAATAATGGTTTAATTTTTCATTAACTAAAATCTATAAAAACAATTGTAAATTGAAATTTAGTAATTTTTCTCATACCTTCCCTATCAGAGCCATTGAGGATTCTATAGTAGATGAAACACCAATCTCCATTGCACTCTAAACATTCCAAGTTTTTTTCCACTTGCAACATCTGAAAATAAAGCAACAAATTATTCAATCATGAAAACTATAATAGTGATCCACGTCATGACTTATAATGTATGACATAATGAACAAATTTTGAGTACTTATTAAACTATATATTTTTGACTATCATGCTTACTATTTTCCCTATCCATATCTTGTTTGAAAGCATGTGTTTTTAGGCTTTTACCCATAGTAGATAACCAATGAACCATTTGATAAAATAATTTCATAGACATGTATGATAACTGTGGTGGCATAGAGAAGGCAATGAACTATTTGAAAAAATTCCTCAAAGAAATGGGGTCTCATGGTGATGCAATTCCATTACAAAAAAATGCACGTCATTCCATTCCATCACCATATGACTGTATTTCTTTTAGGCCTTTTTAAAATAGTAAATTTCCTTGTCTATGGTATTATTGCTTACTATTATACTTTTATAGAAATTTTTCCAAGCATCCATAGTTTGTTGGAAAGCACCTATTTTAGGCTTTTAGCCATATCAGCAAGGAAGTGAGTAGTTTGATAAAATGCTTTGGTACAAATGTATGGAAAATGTGGTATCATAGAAAAGGTGGTGAGCTATTTGAAGAAATTAAATTCCTTAAATAAATGTGGTCTCATGGTGATGGAATGGCATTCCATCACTATGAGACCACATTTCTTTGAGGGATTTTTTTCAAACTACTAATTGCCTTGTCTATGCTATTGCTTACTATTATGCTTTTATCTTTTCCAAGCATCCATAGTTTATTGGAAAACACATTTTTTAAGTTTTTAGCCATAGTAGTGAGGAAATGAACTGTTTGATAAAATGCTTTGGTAGACGTGTATGGAAAATGTGGTAGCATAGAAAGGTGGTGAACTATTTGAAAAAGTGCCTCAAAGAAATTGGGTTTGATGGTGATGGACATCACCATGAGACCACATTTATTTGAGGTATTTTTTCAAACAACTCATTACCTTCTCTATGATATTGGTTACTATTATTCTTTCATATATTCCTTCCAAGCATCCATAGCATAGACACGACAGTGAACTATTTAAAAAGATGCCTCAGTAAAAAGTGGTCTCATGGAATGCCATGACAAGCAAATGCAATTGGAAGCTGCTCCTACATATGACTTATGATATGTGAAGTAATTACATCACTACTTATGTTGAATTTCTAAACAACTATATTGCATCTCAAATTTTGTCATCTATCAACATCTACTTATTAGTTATGGAATGCGAAGTAATGCTTTCAGTTTGAAATATGTGCAATGCTACATAATCAACAATATGAACATAAACTACACAAATCTATTAAGTACAATTCATTAGTTAAAAATTTTATTATATTACCTACATGTAGGTTTGAGCAAATCCACTAGCCCTAGGAGGTGTTCCCTTGAAACCTCCAATATTAGCCTATTCAACATCCAAAATCACATATTAAAATACCATTCATAAAACAATGTTACTAACATGTAATAAATTTATAATTATTTACTAGTTACATACCTCAATGGTAGATGCAGTGGAGAAATAAATAGGTGTAGGGCCAGTGTATCTAGTATCAACAGTGAGACCCTAAAATTTTATTAAAATCATAAAATGAAATTAGTTAATCTTGGATTTAAAATCAAAATTTAATAAATTAAATTCAATGAACATGCTAACTTTTACCTGAGTATCAATGCCATAGGCCTCATTCAAAATGTCAACTACCCTCGCCATGTCCATAGTTGTAGAAGGATCCTGTGTAGCAGCCTCTTGAGTGTTGGTGGGGTCATATCAACAAGTTTCCCCACAAAACTGACACAAATGGGGTCGAAGCCCACAAGTTGAAGACTCCCCTAGATGGCGCTATACAATAGGGATGGCATGTTGGATGAAACTCTAGGTCAAAGAGCTAATTGCATGCAAAGTCTCTATGATGACACTCTCCTTCACAATGGAAGGGATAATGATGTGCTCATGCGGTGGCCTAGCAAGAGGTCATCTCCCTTTTTGTGTAGGATCTTACTATGCATTGGGTCTATCTTGAGCCAACCCCCCACCTCTCCCGTGGAAGTCCCTCATATCAAAATAATTTGGGACAATTTTCAAGATGAGCTCATAGTATATTTTCCTATGGAAATACTATGAGACTTCACAATTTTTTCATGGTGGGTAATCAAAAACCATGTACCACCTATCCCAAAATAAAATTCCTAATTTTTTTGTGGTGGCACAAATGAATAGGAAACATCTTCACATTGAGGGTAAGATTTGCATTTGAGCATGGGTCAGTGAATAATGAGCACAAATCACCTTTTGTAATTTTTAAATCTTTTACATATTTATATGATAATTTATCCTAGTAATAAGCCCTAGTTTCCTGCCTCCTATCAGTGAAGTTTCCAGGGTCATTCTTTCCACAGTTGAACCATTTGGATCATTCAACCTCCTGATTAAATCCTTAATTTTTTTTATTGTTCTCAATTTCACTCATTAAGTTTTGTTGAGTGCTAGGAGGATATTGAGGGATCGGTGGAGGAGATTGTTGTTGTGCTTGATTACCTTGAGGATTTTGTTGTCATTGTTCTTGCTATACTTGTTGAGGTTTTTTTTCCTCTTGTTGTTGCTATGATTGTTGAGGATTTTGAGGAGGGTTTGCAGGTTGATTAAAATCTTCTACAAATTCAAAAAATATATATCAAAAACAACCTAAAACTAAAAAATCAAAACGAAAAGCAAACAATCCTTACCTCTCACACCTCCTCGTAGATGTGGTGGCATCCCAACGATGAAAAAACAATAGTTTGATGCATAATTTTGTAAAATAGCTCCTCTTAGAACAAAAGCGTGGAAATTTGGGCCTTTTGGCCACATGAAAGAAAAAAACATAGTCACAAGTTAGAATGAATTCAATTTTGTGTTTTTTTTCTTTAAATAGCTTATAATGCAAGCGTGTTATAATGCACTCATGTTATGGGATCATTGTGGGTGAACCTTAGGCTCAACACACTAAGCCATAATGCAAGTGCATTATAATGTACTCATGTTATAACATGCTCACATTATGAGCTTTTAAAACTTTTTTAAAAATTTGGCCACAAAATGGCTACCCATATTTTGTCCACCCACCATGAAGCCACTTTAGTATAAATTCTTGGGAAATTTATTTGGGTTTCCCCATGGAAACTTCATCCACAAATCATTAACAACCATCATTCTTTCATTAAGATTTGTATCAAATACTCCAATAATATTGAAATGGTGGATTTGTGGGATGGATGCTATCGTATGCTTCAAGACATAGAGCATACTGACACTTCCAATTTCATTCAAAGGTAACCCTAAAGATCTCAAAAGAGAAAGAATTCTTGTAATAGGGTTGTCCCAAGGGCTAAATATAATCTAATTAGGAGTTCACACCAAGTTTAGACTTGGAAAAGACAACGATATGAAAGATGTAATGCAAAACACTAATTGAAAGAAAAATAACTAAATGACCTAAAAAAGTGAATAAAACAACACATAAAACTACAAAAAAAAAAGTGTGGACCTAGAAATACGGAGATGGATGAATGGAGATCTAAATCACTAGAAATTATGCTTTCAAGGATGACTAGTACTCATTCACTAAGTTGGGAAAATCAGTCCTATTTCTAGGAAACTATGCAGGAACATAAATCTGCCAAAACGGTATCAAAATCTATAAAATCCAAAAATTGACTAGAACTAGGATTCATTCGCCATAAGTGGCAAATCAGTCTAGTTGGGATTTTCTACAACTTCAAAATTTGATCTTACTCTTCTCTATCTACTTTATTCCTTTTTTATGGTTTCTAGATCTGAATCTTTTATTTACAATCTATAGGTCTTCTCCAATGCTCTCCAAGGCTTGATAACAACTTTGGGGTATGTGCAGGATCATGATGGACCAAAAAGTGGCAATATGATGGGTATGTCTAGGGTATGTGGCTAATGACCTTTTTTTACCCAAAATTGATGAAATGAAAAGGGTTTTAAAAGGAGATTCTCATCTTTCCACCAATATAAGTTATGTTTTACGTTGAGTTCAATAAATAATTATTATTCATTTTCTATCTAATTATAACTAAATTTGATTGATAGGTTAATTGAAAAATATCTAGCTTTTAAAATGGTATCACATTTTTCAATCTGAAAACATATTTATGCTTCTTGCATACTATAGGATTAAAATAATAATAATGATTTCCATGAAGTTTTGACCAAGTTAAGGTGGTCAAACATATGAGTTTATATTTTTAAAAGTTGTAATAAAAATTCTATAATTATTTACTTGGAAAAAATTAAGGTACAAGTGAATCACATCAAGAAATGAGTCCTCTACTACTTTTTCCCTGAAATTTAAGTACTATTTACTGAAATTTCAAATTCTCAATTGAACTATTTTTCCTTTAAAACAAACCTAGTAGAAGGTTTAGAAACTATGTCCAATTTTCTACAAACTTTTATTCTTACATACATCTTTGAAATAATATAGATAACTTATTCAATTTTTTTATGTCAAGTTTCCCAACTATTATTTTCTAAATTTTTCACCCACTTAAGGGCCTATTTTCCATGATGATCCTGCAGTACCTTTGGACAACTTGAATGATTTGTAGCTTTTCTCCA
This sequence comes from Sequoia sempervirens, assembly GCA_007258455.2. Taxonomy (NCBI): domain Eukaryota; kingdom Viridiplantae; phylum Streptophyta; class Pinopsida; order Cupressales; family Cupressaceae; genus Sequoia; species Sequoia sempervirens. The sequence goes on along the minus strand of VDFB02000008.1, from coordinate 54,673,426 downwards.
ACCTTGATCCTAGGAAATCTGCAATGTAAACTTGTAAATCACACACAAAGTAGGGGGAATTTTTTGTTGGTGATAGGGTTTCCTTTGGTCAAACTTGTTTTTAATTACAACCTAATTGTTGAAAATGAAATGAGAACACAGAGAATGAATAAAAGAAATGTTACAGCTCAACAAACCCTAGAAACAAGGTTTTGTTAAATATGTTTGAAATGACCAGAATGGATGGTTCTTGACTCTTTCTTGAATGATGTTAATCTTGCATGAAACACTTGCTTGAATCATAAAACCTACATTACAATTTTTAGCACCATATCAAACATGATGGATGAAATCTTTGAAATGATGATTGACACTTGAAGAATGCTCTAAAATGCTTGATAATCTACCCTTGAATGTTCTTGAATTCTCTTGAATAATCTTGTGAATGCTTAATAATATCTTGAATGCTAGGTCTGAATATGAATGAAAAAACCTTGTATTTATACTCAATTATGTGAGAATTCCCAAAATTACAACACTACAAGCCGTCATCAAAATCTAGGAGAATAAAATCCTACCAAAAAGTTGATTTAAATTTGGTTTTGGGCCACATGAGACTCATTTTCCGAAGGTGGTGAATGAGTCCCATCTAGCGTAATGTATGGGACCAAAACCAAAGGTGTTTAAAAATGTGTGAAAACCAGTTTGTGACCCAAAAACCTAGGTGGGATCTATTTTCCCAAGGTGGAGAATGTGTCCTAGATCACTAAATCTGGGTCACACAAGCTAGAAACTAAATATAATAATAGAATGGCAAGACATAATGCTATCATTATCAACACAATGACTAAAAAAATGGATAAAGCTCAATAGGGGTCCTAGGTTGTTTATTTGGAAGAGGTTAAAGATAAAAAACATGAAGAGGATATAGGGATATCAAAGAGAACTAGGGCTAATATGAAAAGGAAGGCACCTCCCATGCCACAGATGATTCAAAAATTCAAGAAGGGATTACAGGATATGCAAGATCTAGAAGTCGAGACTGAGAAAGTGCTGAAGAATCTGCATTAGTTGTTGCTGGTTTTTTGGTTTGTGCATCGACTGGCTCTTTGGTGGTCCTCTCTATATTTTTTTTGGTTGGATACCATTTTTTTAGGGTTTTTCTTTCTTTGCATTCTATTTAATTTAGTGGAATTTTTTTTCCTTTTCTATTTTGTGTTGTAAACTTTGTGGTTTCGGGTCCTTGTAAAACCCATTTTTTCCTTTATCGAAAACACCTAAATTATGATTAGTTAATGATGGGTGTCAGCATGATCCTTGAAATGATGCTATGAATGGGGCTTGTGGATGCAAAATAGGAATAATTAAAGCATAAGAAGGCCCAATTATTAATGACAAGTCTAAAAAAGTTTAAAAGTGTGTTACAAAATTTTACAACACTTTAAATAAGGAAAGGTTAATATTTATTTTGATTAAAAAGAGTATCATTAAGCTTAGTTAATTAATAAAACCTTAGAAAAATATGAAAGTTTGTTAAAACACTTCACAACACTTTAGCAAGGTACCATTTAGATCCATTAGTTCATAAGGGCCCAAGACTTATTGTGAATATGTTAGGCATATTACAACACTAAATAAGGCCAAGTTAAGGGGACCTTTCTCCATCATCACATCTAGCTCCCACTTTAGTGAGAGGAGGAACTTGGTTCCAACACACTAAAGTATACCAAATTCAGCAACAACCAAGGGGGGTTCAAATGTACAAATGTTCACAAGATAGGATGACCATGACTAAGGGGGCTGCACAAGCCCCCGGGACTAAGGTCCTATGGAAGACCAACATAAGCACAAAGGAACAAAAATGAAAGTGGTAAAGAGAAACAACAAAGAATAAGCATATACTATCAAAGATGAAAAGGGGAAAGGTAAAATAGAGTTGGATCAAGCTTTGACCATTTTTCCATCGCAATGTGGATCAAATTTAGGCTATTTGTTCAAAAAATGTATACTCACTCTGTGGAAATGGAACTCCTAGCTATACCTTGGGTGAGAAGTCCAAAAAGGCGATACACATACACTCATGTCTAGTATGCACTCACACACACACATGAGTGGCTATGGGGAAATTCATTCCTCAACCCGGCTTCCAGCTCAAACCATATGAAAGTTATACCTCTTGATAACTTTAATAAGGTGCCACATAAAAATGGTTTTTAAGCTTCATGAGACAAGAAAAAATTTGTATGCTTGGATCTCATGAAGAAATAAGATGGCTCTACAAGCATGCAAGTTGTGTTATGCAAGGTTTCCATATAAATGCAAAATGAAAAATGCAAAAAGAGGAATGTTTGAGGGAGTCATGCTTAGTTCATGTGAGGTCTTTAACTTAGGGAACATTATGCCTAATGTCTCCAAGAGAGGACCAATCAAATGATAGAAGATTCACAACTTAGGGGATGCAATGTGTCACATCAAGTCACTAAGAGGAATGCAATACATGCTATGATAGATCACGCTCTTGAAGGAAATTACACTCAATATCATCCAACAAGCAAAAAGCATGTCATATGAAATAAGAAAACTACACCATGAACCATGAAAGACAAAAATACAAAAGAATAATGCCAATATATGCCACCACTTTAAATAAATTTCTAAACAACATACTGTGAGCAATTACTTTAAAGTAGCAAATGAAAAATGCAAACAACAAAGAAGGAATGAGAGCTAAGTTGGAAAGCATAATGCCAAGTCATATGTTTCCAAGTAAAGTTGTCATGTAAGAGAAAAAGAGAAGTGAGGGGTTGGCCCCAAAATGAAAAACACAAAACACATAAGGGATTTATGGATTTGGGGTCAGTATGCTCTTGCCACAATGTTTTTAGAAAGCTCAGAACTGTCATCATCCACCAAATACACATAAAACTAAGTAAAAGCACAAAGTTGTGTCACACTTTATAAATGAAATGACCAACACTTATCCAAATTTTAAACTTGAATTACTAAAAGGTGGCATATATGTTTTGAATTTTGGAATGTGTAAAGTAGTAAAATGTGTATTTTTTATTATATTTTATGTTTTTTATTTTTATAAAAAAATTAAAAACTAGTTTTTAGTAAATTAACACTATAATTAGTTGTTGATACAATGCTAAAAAAATGAAGTTGCAAGAGACGTCAATCTTTTTATAGTAAATTATTATTTTTTCTTTCAATTTTTTTGTGTGTATTTATAACTTGAAACTTTAGTGCATGGGTATATTTTGTTTCCAATTTTCATAAATATATATTTTAAATAAATATTAAAATGTGCATGAATAAAAAAAAGTTGTTTTCATGGGACATCAACTTTCATATTAAATATTTATCTAAAATGAATAAAAAAATTACCATCTTGAAATAGATTCTTTTATCTAGTGCATCATATTCTTTTCAAAAAAAATTATTAAGTTTTAGTATTTTTCCTTAACACTGTCATCAACCTAATATTTTGTGTTGATAACCTACTCTTAGTAAAAGTAAAATATAAAATATAAATAATAATTAAACTTTTAAAATAAATATATTTTTGAAAACTGCACTTATGGATCTACAAAAGGGTATTTTTATATTTTTAAATAAATGATATTTACATTAGTGGGAGTTACTAAAACTTCAAGTTTTTCAAATAATTTTATTTTTTTGGTAAATTGGACTCAAAGTGGTGCTCCATATATTTTTAGCCAACAATTTTAGCTGACAAAGTTGTGGAAGTATCTTACTTAGCTAGAATGAATCTTACTAGATCATATGTTTGACCAAAACTAATTTTTTAGTTATAAATACTTAAATTCAATTATGTTGATACACTAGCTGAAAGTGCGACACAAAGTTGTGCTTTTACCCAACTAGAATAATAACACAAAGAGAATGAAAACAAAAAAAAATTCTTTTGGGTCAACATGTAAGAGACATGAATGTATCAATGCCTTGCATCACCCCCCCCCCCAAAAAAAAAGATAAATTAAAAATAAATAAAGGAAAAAACTTTTGGGTCAACATGGAAGAGACATGAATGTCTCAATACCTTACATCATCCCCAAAAGGAAAAAACAACACAAATGGAAAATAAATAAAGGAAAAGATAAAGGAAAAGGATTTTGGGTCAACATGGAAGACACATGAATGTCTCAACAGCTTGAGTCATCCCCAAAAGGTAAACACAAGACAAATGAAAAATATAAAAAGTGAAAGAGATGCACAAAATAGAGAAGAATGAAGGTATAAATAGAGGAATTTCACAAAGAAAGAGAGAGAGAACATCAAACCAAATTTCATGGGGGGTCACATCACGCATATGAAATTACATAAAAGAAAATAAATGCAAAATACTATTAATGCACCGACGAGTCAACCTAAAGAAGGTCATCTGCCTCCCAATCATGTTCATTGTATACTGAAGCGAGGAAACTATCATAAGGTACAAGAGAAAGTGGTGAACTAGGAGAAGCATTGATTTCAATACTCTTTGAAGGAGACTTGTCATCTAAACTCATGGAAGAGGAAAACAATGTGTTCAATTCATTATGCACCTCTTCATCAATTCTAGCAACCTCATCGTCCTCATCCAAGTTAATCAAAATGGGAGGTAAAAGGATAATTTCCATGGAAGAATTCAACTATTGTTGTGGTTGTATTAGATTGGTTTGTTCTGGGTAGGGGTAGAGTCATCATGCATTGCTTCAGTTAGATTTGGATCTTTTTTTTCTTTGTTTTTTTCTTCATGTAACTTGGGAGAAAGGGCATAATGTCTATGTCTACACTCTCTAGCACCTTTATGTATTTTAGTTTTTTTTTCAAGTTCTGTTTGTGTAGGAGAAGTTTGGTCAACCATAGGTTTCTTTTCTTCCCTAAGGGGAGAAACAAAATGAACCATGAAAGGCTATTAAACCACTTTCTCTTTGACTTTGTAAACTTGTTTTATTCTAGGAGGTGTGACGGGGTTGTTTTCATTATCTCTTGGTATTTGTAGGATGTTGGTGAAGGTTCAGGTTCGACTTGGTTTTTTTGAATTTCTTTCGGTTTAAGTGTGGTTTTTTCAAGGATAGTAGGCTCATAGGTAGACGGGGACATGTTTTAGAGGGAATTTTGTTATCTTCTTTGCCTTGAACTTTTGATAGGACAAGAAAAATAATTCTTCTCGAGGTTTTATAGGTTCCATAGGCTTGAGCCAAAAGGAATCTAAGGAAAACTTTCCTTTGGATGTGAAACATAGATTTTTAGGACCCTATGGACTACTCTTACACTTCTAGGGTTTTTCACCTAAAAGCAGAGAGATAGGGCCAAAAATGCTAATGATTCACTCAAATTAGGATGTATGCAATGTTGTTTAATGTAAAAGAACTTAACGAAATGAAATTGACTAATCTGAATGACCGAAAATCAATGCAAAAATGCAATTACAACTATGTTTGAAAACACATTGTGATATGCAAACAACTATATGTAAATGAAGAAATAATGCAAAACATAAAGTACAAGGATGAATCTGAGTGCACTTGGATGAATTGTGATGATTCTGGAGTGTTCTGAATGCTGGTAGAGATTACTAAATTGTCACAGTAGGACTCATTCACCTAGGGTGGTGAATTAGTCCTCCTCTTGGTGAAAAAGTGTCAAGAGCTAGTTTCTGTCTATCGTGATCCAAAATCTAAAAGTCCTAAGGTGGGACTCATTCGCCAATGGTAGTGAATCAATCCTCTCCCAAATTTTTGAAAAATTAGGAGACAACTATGCAACACCGGATCTGGAAATGTTTGTTTGTTGGGTTGGCAAAGTCAGTTCTACAAAAAATGAAGAAATAATTTTCTCCAAGATTGAATTTGACTCAAGTTGACTTGAAAATCAATCTTCAACACCTAATAACCTATCAAATATGCATACAAAGAGCTGAAAACAAACATGCAATAGGGAAAAAATGATTGAGGATTAGTGAATAGGGGTTTTCCTTATTTCATAATGTAAGTTGATAAATTAGTAACATGCAAGTGTTATAAACTTACCTAACCCTTGATGATGCAATTCTAAAGTAATATCAATGGCTACTTCAAAGTGCTTGTATAGTGCTTGAATTGTTGATGTAAAATGATTGAATGCTTGATATTGCTTGAATATGATATATGAATGTTGGAGGATTGTAGGAGATGTAAAATGAGATTGAAAACACTTATTTATACAATTCATGTGCTTTAGTATTTGTTCATACCTCATCGCAGGTCGACATTTAGTATTTTTGAATAAAATCGTGAAAGGAAATTTGAAATATTTTGAATTTGGGGCCAAAGGGGACTAATTTACCACCCATGGTGAATGGGTCCCACCTAGGACCTAAAAACATGTGTCTAGAAAAATGTTGTATTTAATGTTATTTTTTAGGATAACATTCAAAAATACACTTAATTACAACTCATGAGTGCATAAAGAGACCCAAAAAAGCATGAGAAGGGTGTAAATAGTGAAAATATGCCTAGAAGAGCATGAAAGCTCATTACAAGTCTTTACAACACTTCAAAACATGACTTGTTGATGAGTAAAAGGTTGATATTTAGGTAAATTGCACTAAATAGAGTCTAGAAGAATGTATAAATTTCTTACAACACTTCACAACACCTTCACAAGATGTCATGTTTTGAATTTTAGTACCTAAATAATCATGTTCAAGCCATGTTACAACATAAAATCAGAGCAACATAGTTCCAATACTATGAAACAAGACCTAAAGGGACATGAAAATGATAAGGGGCCATTTTTCTATGACACATTTAGCCCCCACTTTAGTGAGATGATGAAATTGTTTGAAACTCACACTAAAGTAGCCATGAACATCAAGGGAATGGTTCAAATGCACTTATGTTAGCAAGATGGAATGACAATGATCAAGAGGGATGATCAAGCCCCCAGGATGAAGATACCATGGAAAAATAGATATAACAACAAAGGAACACACAAGTATTGAAAATAATTAGATGAAGCTTTGATCATCAATCTAACTCTAGTTGTGAAAAGAGATCTAGGCTAATTGTTTGAAAAAGAGAATGTGTACTCAATCTGGGGCCAACAAACTTCAGGCTATTTGTAGGGTGAGAAAACCCAACTATATAATCACTCTGGGGCCACAGAACTAGTTGTTAACTTGGTGAGAAAGCCTAAAAGGGTAAGATACATAAACTAGTTGCTATGCACTCAAAAACATAAAACTGGCTATGGGGAAAAATTAATGCTGCCAGGTGAGCTTCCTGCTCAACCATATCAAAGTTATACCACCTAATAACTTTAACAATGCACCACAAGGAAAAAAATTCTATGAACAAAAACAAAAGGGTACCATAGTCATGCAAGCTACATCATGCAAGGTGGCAAAAAAAATGAAAAAATGTAAAATTTGAAAAGATGTTCAAAGTAGTCTTATTTAGTTTATGTAAGGCTAGTCACTTAGGGAACATTGTGTCTAATTTCTCCTAGAGAGGACCAATCAAAGAATAGTATATTCACAACTTAGGGGATGCAGTGTGTCGCATCAAACCATAAAGAGGAATGTAATATGCCAAGAAAGATCACACTTATGAAGGAAATTACACCCAATGTCATCCAAAAGGTAATAAACATGCCATATAAATGACAAGGCTACACTAGGAACAAAGAATGCAAATGAATTATGGTATTGTATGCCCCCCACTTTAAAGTAGTTGTGAACACCTGTACTATGAGAAATTTCTTTAAAGTAGAAGAGGACATGAGAGCTTACTCGAAAATCCCTATGCCAAGTCATATGTTTCCAATAAGCTACACCATGAAGAAAGGGTAGTATGTAACATGTGAGTCAATCTTAAGACATGTC